>CM074544.1:8614009-9304009 GCA_037305995.1 Sclerodermus sp. 'alternatusi'
TCTGGATGAACATGTTTATTAACAGATTCTGTATTGATAATCCTCTATCTCGATGCGTTCTATTTCTCCTGCTCTTTTCCTATTAAACATTTGTAAAAGTGTTAATGACCCTTCAGCTAGTGATTTCCATGCTGAAACATCAAAATTACTTTTTAATTTATCAATTGATTCATCACATTTTGTTTTTAGATAATTATATAATGTACGGATATCTTTTTTGTGGTACTATTGTCTTTTTTAATCTTTTGTGTTTAATTTGATTTTGAGTCACTGTCTTATTAATAGTTGTAGGAAAATCATCATCGTATAATAAAAGAAAATCTTCGGCATCCTTTTTTCTTTTTTCATCTTGTCGTGTTATGCATTCAGTGATCCATGTACGGGCTGATTTTTTCAATAAGGTGCCCATAGTTGATGCAACTGAAGGTGTTCCAAAATTGTGTGTTTCCAAATCAAATTTCGCACATTCTTGGATAGCTTTTATAACTATATCGTAATTTTCTGGATGAAAAACAGCAGAGAACTCTGTAAATTTTTGATTCCTTTTAAGCAAAGCATATTTAAGCCGTCCAAGATATTTTACATTAGAACGAATTAAATCATGTTGCCAATTTTCAACTAATTTTTTACAAAATTTGTTTCCCATAAGTATAATTAATTCGTCGTATTTAATTAAACGTACAATTTTTTGTCATCATTTAAAACTGGTAAAATCCATTTCTGCATTTTTTCAGATGCTCGAGGGTGAGCAAATCCTTCTATTCGACGGCCTAAGATGCTTATTTCACGATCTCCTTTTTTGTGCTTCAAATTACATTTCTTATAATGAATACGAATTGTTTTTTTTTAAAAAGAGCCTTTACAAGTTGAGCAAGCAATATAGTCATTAGCTGTATTATTATATTTAGATTGTTGTTGGCGACATGTAATTAGAACTCCAGAATTAAAATTTACATCCGTGTTATGTAAAAAATTACCATCTTTTCGAATTTGATTAATTAAATTTTTTCTTCTTTGTAGTCCTTTCGGTAAATACATGAATTCCTTTACTTTTTCTTCGTTTTTATGTTTTTGTTGTAAATGTCTAGCTAATTTAGTATCAAATTTTTTACAGTATATGCAAAAATCTTTTTTTAAATTCCTTTTACCACTAGTATTTGAATAGTTAACTTTTAATGTACGAATATCCATTGCTGGACCATTATAAGATATATCTGTACTACCTGCACTAATGTTTGTATTTTTTAACTGTGTGCGAAAATGATTATTACTGAAAGTTGTATCAGGAGTATAATTAGAATCATTGACTAATGAATCGTATCCATTCATATTACTTTCGTCACATTCATTGTGTTCGAAATAATCATAATTTTGAACATCAGCTTCAAGATTTTCAGCTATAAAAGTAGATAAATTTTCAGAATTCTTATTAAGATTACTATCTTGGGAATCAGTCTCAGTATCAAGATTTTTATTACATTCAGATTCATTTGTTTGGCCACAAATAACTTTACTTTTAGAATTATCATTATTTTTAAAATTAATTTCGTGTCGAAGTTCTTCATTATTTTTAGATTCACTGTTGACAGACGAATAATTGTTGTTCACTCTTTCAAAATGATTTTCATTATTTGAATCGCTATTGTTCCAATTTTCATTGGCCAAATTTTGATTTTCATCGATATAGTGGTTATCTATTACATCATTTATATTGTTTCCAATATTAATTTTTTTGTGATTACTATTATTTTTATTTTTATTATAACTGTGTTTACTTATATTAACCGATTCTGTAGACTGGTCTTGCAGCCAACTGTCACCTACATATTTTAAAATATCTGATGCATCACTTGGAGGAAGGCTAGTATTATTGGAACTACTAAGAGAATGGGATGTATTATATTTTACTATTTCCGATAACCTTGTTTCAGTTTTAAAATTTGCGGAAATTTGTTTTAGGGGAGTAGAGTGATCAGGTCCTTTAATTTTATAATTATACTTTTTTTTCAAATTTACATTTGTTTGTTTTATATTAAAGATCTCAGAATTTGAAATATTTTCAAATTCCATTGTTTCCCATATATTCTCTAATATTTCTTTTGATTCTGTAATTATAAATTATACCATGTATTTGATAAATATTATTTTTTAATTTCTTTAATTTTTAATCATTATACAGGGTGTAACAGTGACATATTCCAAAAATTTCAGGTGTTGTAGAGGGAATGATTTTACTTATACCACTTTTTAATCCGAAGCTTAATTTTCAAGATATTCAATGATACAGATAATTTAAATTAGACAGAGACTGATGGATAGTTGAAGTGAGATACAGTAGTGTTATCTCACTCTAACTATCTATCTCTGCCTAACTAATAGCACCTTTCTCATTAGATATCTCAAAAACTAAGTTTCAGATCAAAATATAGTAAAGGAAAAATTGTCTGAGAATCACTCACTCTACAACCCCCTAAAATTTGACCTTGGGTCATTGTTACACCCTGTATATTTGATCGTACAATTTTAAAAATAAAAATTCATGTAATTACCTTCTGTTTTTATTAAAGTCGCAGCATACTTCGTTGAATTTTTGTATTTCACCAGACAAGAGTTTCCTTGAATAACCTTTACTTTTTTTGTTAGAGTAATATATAATTCATCATTCTCAAATTTCACGAGGGAAAACATTGTACCTAAGTTTTAAAAATAGTCAAGAAATAAAGAGTTAAATTGACTTTATAATTTATTTTTTAATTTTAATTTTTAATCATTAATTTACTTTAATTATTATTAAAACCTAATTAATTACTAATCCTTCTGTAATAATATTACAAAATTTTAATTATAATAACACATTTAAAAGATTTGTTAAATACTAAAGCAATTTCTTGAACGAAATAATTTATACATGTGTTACGTACTGCGGAGCGTGTACGGTTCTTTATTTAATTAAATCTATAATCCTTAAATACGATCCTTGTCAATAGGAATGGAGATATCGGAGAATAGATGTCATAAATGTTCTGAACGAATCTTTAGAATGATATTGCGGAATTAGGTCAATTTAGAATAGAGGTCGAAACTTGGGAGTTAAAGACGCGTTCAATTTCAACAATAATTCCGAGCGGCTAGAATTACTGCTGAGGTGGGCTTTTCCTTTGGTCAAAACGCTAAGCGTACCTTATCTGATTTTTAGGTAATATGACTAAGAATAAATTAAGAATGAATTATAATAGTTTATTACAATCTGGAAACAATTACAATTCTCATAAATAATTATAACAATTCTTTAAGTAACCTCGGAGATATCCGATATACGACTAAAGTTATCTTTATTAAACAATTCCCCAAAATAGTTAATTTTCAAGGAGAGGGATGTGTAAATTCTGAATTCAATACAGAATTTATCGATAAATAATAATTAAAAGATAACTTTTAGATGTAGCAACCAGGACGTTAGCGAAGTGATTCGTGGAGGTGTAGTATTTCTGCTGAATACTGGTTACGCACTCACTAATACACAAGAATGACTCTTCACAAAGATGTTAAAATTTAAACGAATCTATGTAAAAGAGGAGTATCACTAGGATTCCCGAAATCTAGTATTATCCGTTCTCACGTCGTTATGCACTAATAACCGGCTGACGATAATCTAGTATTTTGGTTCTAGGAGATTTCCTATTAAAAGAGGAATAATCTTCTAGCGACAAGTGCAAGTCGAATCTGAGAATTTACGTTATTGATGCCGTAGTAAATCACGGAACAATTCAATACGTTAATTATTAATCTCTCAAATCAAGTGAATACTGAATATAAATTTTTGATACTCCCTCTTTTAAGCAAAGATCTCGGACCATGAAGAGGTCTGCTGAGTTTGCATTCTCGATAGTGAAATGCGTGACGTTAATGCCCTATTTTGTGGTTGCCATGAGCAATTAAAAATGCAATTTCCTTCCTGTATGTTCCCAATTACCGACGTTCAGGAAGTATTAAGAAATAACTTTCTGATAGTAATGAATTTTCGTGGCACGTGTGGTGATTGACCTGTGCAATTGGGAGCTAAAGTCAAATGGACTTTAGGAATCTCTTCCGTCTTTCGGCAATCAATAAATTCCTACTCATTGGGAAATTATTGCATTGTAGTACGAACTTTCTTTTATTGAATTTTTAAATTCTATACTTCACACATGAATATAGTGTAAGAATAAAATAATGTAGTATTTTTATGATAAATTATTAACGAAAAAAATTGTGAAAAGATGTTTTATAACTAATCTGGTTTAATCCGTATTAACAATACGTTATTAATAATAAAAATAAAAAATTTACTTATTATATAGATGTCTTCAGTATATTAGTATCTTCGGAAAAATAGCTCTCTTCAATCTCGTAGCGCAATAGCAACTGATGATTTTACTTTCTCTGCTCGTAGAACGCTGACTGTGTTGTGTTTATAAACAGAAGGGGTTGTTCTCTAACGTCTTTTTAATACCAAGAAAATTCTTTCCCAAAACAATTCTATTCACACTAAACAAAACACTAAACTAGAATATAATCAAACTATTATAACTTTACAATTACGTAGTATAGTGTTTATTTTCATTTTGTAAAATAAATTTACTTGTTAGTACAAAATTATAATTAATGATATTAACATTTTATTTTTTAAAAATTATTCATTTAATGGAGGATTATATTCTCTCGCCCCGTGCAACAATTAATAATAAAAATATAGTACCCACAAAAATAAGAAATTTAATACAGGATGTCCGAAAAATAAAGGGCACTTTTCCAGGGATGATTCTTAACTCAATTCTAAGACTATTTTTCCTCTTGGTATTTTTTGATTTGAAGCTTTATTTTCAAGATATTTAACGATAAAAATATCACTAGTTAGACAGACACACTCCGATAGTTAGAGCGAGACGGAGTGGCGCCATCTCACTTGAACTATTGGTGTGTCTCTCTCTTACTAGTGGCATCTTTACCATTGAATATCTTAAATATTAAGCTTTAAATCAAAAAATGCCAACAAGAAAAAAGGTCTTAGAATTGAGTCAAGAATCATCCCTGAAAAAAGTGTCCAACATTTTCCGGACACGCTGTATGCAGATTACATGAGTTATAATTCTAAGACGATTTTTGATTTACCACATTTTGATCTGAAGCTTAGTTTTCGAGATGATAAATAACTATGTCAAACAGACAAAGATAGTTAATTGATTGTAGTGAGACAATGCATGCTTGTTTACGTCCAACAATCTACCTGTCTCAGTCGGGAGGAGCCGAGTTACGCACCGATTTATTCAGCACGGCTTTTTTCAGCAAAGTCAAGATTGCGCACGACCAGATTCAGCACGACCTATTTATACACAGCGAATATTATGCACGACCGAATTGCGCACCATTTGTTTTTGGAAATAGACCGAATTCAACACAAAATTAAATTACCAGAAATATAACTAGATTCCTGCATAAAATAAAATTAGTGGATTCCATTTCGATACATACCACTTCGACACGCGTGTTTTCGACGAGTTGACAATACACACCACCAGATGTTAACTACTTAGAACCTCGTTTCCTTATTCTAATTTCAATTTGAAATGTTGAAAAATGTCGCTTCAAAAAATCCGTACTAAAATTGAAAACGTTAAAAAAACGTGTGTCGAATTTGTTTCTGTCGAAATGGACCCCACTAATTTTATTTTATGCAGGAATCTAGTTATATTTTTGTTAATTTAATTTTGTGTTGAATTCGGTCTATTTCCAAAAACAAATGGTGCGCAATTCGGTCGTGCATAATATTCGCTGTGTATAAATAGGTCGTGCTGAGTCTGGTCGTGCGCAATCTTGACTTTGCTGAAAAAAGCCGTGCTGAATTCGGCCGTGCTGAATAAATCGGTGCGTAACTCGGCACCACCCGTCTCAGTCTAACTAGTATATATATATATATATATATAATACCTTTATCATTAATTAATCAATAATAAATATAACATTACTTAAACAAAGACACTCCGATAGTTGAAGTGTGAGACAAAGCGATGTCATCTTACTTTAACTATTCAAGCGTTTCTGTCTAACTAATTGTATCTTTATTCTTGAAAAACTTAAAGATAAAGTTTGAAATCGAAAATAGTCAAGAGGAAAAAATTTTTAGAATAGCATTAGAAATCAACTCCTATAAAAAAATATGATCATTTTGTTACATTAGTTACTATACAGAGTGTTTCAAAATTGCAATACTTTAAGCGGGTTATTTTTGAAGGTAAACCGTATCGAAAAGTCCTTTACCATTTTTTAATCTAAAGCTTAGTTTTCGAGAGATCCAATGATAAAGATATCATTAGTTAGACAAAGACAGATTGATAGATGAGGTGAGACAGCCAAGTGCTATCTCACCTCAACTATCGGAGTCTTTATCTGACTAAAGATATCTTTATCATTGAAAATTTTCAAAGCTAAGTTTTAAATAAAAATATGAAAAAGAACTTTACAGCCTTGGTATACCCTTAGGAGTAACCCCCTTAAAGGAAGTGCGGCAACTTTGCAACACCCTGTATATTATTCTACAAGATACAAAGATCATTAAAAGAAATTCTTATCTTATAAAATAAACCATACTTGTACAGGGTGTCCGGAAAAAGAGGAGACATCTTTTAAGGGATGGTTCCTGACGCAATTCTAAGAACTTTTTTTATCTTGGTATCTTTTGATTTAAAGCTTTATTTTTGAGATATTCACCGATAAAGATACCATTAGTTAGACAGAGACACTTTGATAGTTAAATTGAGGCAGTGGCGTACCTAGAACTTTTGCCGCCCGGGGCGATCTCCAGTTTGCTGCCCTTTCTATTATAAGTCAATCAAATAGTGGTTTTTATAAATTAATACACATAAATAAATTATTAAGTTATTTAATCAATATTAATTAATACACAGAGTAAATTTTTTTAGACATATTTGTATTAAAAATTAGTCGTGCACGACTGTAATTTTTGTTTTGTGAAGTCTGTGTTCGTTAATCGAACATCTTGCCTTTCAAAGAAAGGAGTGTTGATCAGACTTTTGGCGGTGAATCGCCTTCAAATATATGTGGAACAATATGTTCGATGTTCCAATATCACTTCAAAGTAATCATATAAACTTTTCAAAAGAAATGATATTTAAAAACTGATATCAAAAAATTTTAGTTAGGAAAAATTGCCGAACAAAATCGTAAAGATCCTTTTACGAATTTAACGAATTTAAATGAATACAATAAAATAAAATTATTATCTTGTTCTTGAATTAGAATTAAAAATTTACAATAAAATGCATTTATACACACTGAGGAATAATATTCGAAATCATATAGTTAATCATAATTTATATAAATCAAATATTAAACTTATAATAATCATAATAATCATTTATTATTCAAGAAAGAAAATAAATATGAAATGAATAAGTTGCTTTTTACAACTATAAGTAAATATAAAAAATGCCGCCCTAATATAAGTGCCGCCCGGTGCGGACCGCACCCCCCCCCCCCCCCTAGGTACGCCACTGAATTGAGGTGGCACCACTCTGCCTCACTTCAATCATTGAAGTGTCTCTGTTTAACTAGTGGTATATTTATCGTTGAATATATAGAAAATGAAGCTTCAAATCAAACAATGCCAACAGAAAAAAGTTCTTAGAATAGCCTTAGGAACCACCTCTTAAAAAATGTCTTCTTCAGTTTCGGACTTCCTGTATATAAAATAACAAACTTTAGTTAAATATTTATTTTACTTTGATTTGCTTTTATTCAGCTTAAAAAATGATTAGAAAATAATATTTATGTAATAATATTATATAATAATAATAATAGATTTTTCTGGGTCCGACCCAAAAATATAAGAAAGTCCTTAAAGCATGCAACAGAACACATGGCTTTACTTAAAATTGGTTTTATTTCGATAATTAAAAAATTCTAAAATATATATTTGATAAATAAAATTTCGAGATATCTTTAAACTGCATGTTATATATAGGCACGTAGTTATAAAATTATCTAAAATTAACAGTAAAAAATATCATAATATTTATTTTTCATGCTTAGTACTAAATTATACCATTACTTAATTTTGATATTTTTAAGGGTTTATTCATAGAAATTCAAAATAGAAAATCAAATAAGCAAGTTCACGAAAAATGCAGTTTCAATCAAATTAAATAGAAATTTGTTACAAAATGATAAAATTATAAATTACAACCCAATTAGCACAAATTTACTGAATATGAATTGTGACTGTCCTTAGAATATTAAAATCCCGAGGATGTACACAGTAAGTATTCAGTCAGTTTGTGCTATCTGAGAAATAATACTCTATTATTATTAACTCTGAATAAAAAAACATATTTGGTTTTAAACGTTGTTTTTCCACATTAGTTGAAACCTAATCTTTCAAATATTCAATAATGTTGCTTTAGTCACAAAAACACAGTCAACTAATTATAATGAGATAATGTGAAATACACTTCATTGCAATTCGTTGCATGTATTTTTATAATAAAGAGTAACAATAAACTTAAATATCTTCAGAACAAAGCTTTGAATTCAAATTGGTACAAAATCTGAAAGTCAATTTACCTTAATATCAGTCCACTTGTACGAAATCAGAAATTACTCAATAGTTAGAACGGGGATCTATCCACAAATATTCGTTGCATATATAGGGTGTCCGAAATAAACGCATTTCCTGTTAATGGGTGATTTCTGATACTAAACTAAATCGGAAAGTCCTGAGTGATATTTCAATCAGGAGCTTAGTTTTCAATATTTTCGATAATAAATGTGTAATTAATAAGACAAAGACAAACAGATTGTTGAAATGAGATAGCACCACTATGTCATTTCAAATATTTGTCTAAATTGTTAACCACAATCTGTCTGATATTATTGAATATTTTGAAAACCATGCTCCGAATTCAAAATTCACAGGAAGTACGTTTATTTCAGGACACCCTGTATAAATTTTTTCTGTTTAATAAAAATTTATTGCCACATATGTAAAATGTGAAATATTTATACGTCTTACTTAATACAAATTAAGGAATGTATGTAATAAATTAGATATACAGGGTGTCCGAAAATTGGCGCACTTCCTCTGAGGTGTAGTTTTCTGAGTAAACCGAGTCAAAAAGTCCTATATCATTTTTTAATCTAGAACTTAGTTTTTGAGATATTAGTAATAAAAGTTCCATTAGTTAAACAAAGACAGACAGATAGTTGAAGTGAGATAGAGAAATGCTATCTCACTTCAATCAATTCACTGTCTCTGTCTAACTAATGGTACTTTTATTATTAAGTATCTCAAAATCTAAGCTCTAGTTTAGAAAATGATATAGGACTTTTCGACTCGGTTTACCTTCAGAAAACTACATCTCAGAGGAAGTGCGCCAATTTCCGAATATCCTGTATTGCGAACTATGCACCTAATATGCAGGATGTTGTAAAAATCCAGCACTCACTGTAAGAGAGTTAAGACTCAGGCAAAATTGAGTCGGAAAGTCCTGTAACATTTTTAAATCTAAAACTTAGTTTTTAATCTTGGAAACTGAGCGTCAAATCGAAAAATGGTAAAGGACTTTTCAACTCAATTTATCCGTAGGACTAATCCTCATAAAGGGACTGAGCGATTTTTTAATCACCCTGTATTCATTAGTTTATACCAGGTGCATAGTTTCAGACCCACACCTATTTCAAATGTTCTCAAAGGAAGTCCGAAATTACTCAATAGTCAGAATGGGGACTGTCCCAAAAGTATTTGCTGTATATACCAAAATTTTATTTTCGGACACACATCTATTTTAAATGTACTCAAAGGAAATCTGAAATGACACAATAGTTAGAATGGGGACTGACCCCAAAATATTCGCTGCTTATAGAAAAAATTTATTTTCCTTTAATTAAAAAATTATTGCCATATATAAAATAATTTTCACGTATTTATGTAATTTCCTTATCATATAATGAATGTATGCAATAAAATAGATATGTCCCAAACTATGCACCTGACATACATATATATAGAGGTATGTATACATATATACATACATACATACATAAAGATATGGTGCCAATACATATATGGGGTAATTCATTGAAGTTGGTGGTTAACATTTAAACTTATGAAGATAAGGAAAATATCATAAAACCAGAGATGCATAATTCGATAATGGAGTACATTAAAATGGTAAAGATCAATTTTCGAAAAAGAAAGATTTAAAGTTCATTTTTATCTCTTTAACAAAATATCACATGTATGGTTATAAAACACGAAAATAGTACAAATTTCAAGAATTTTATTCCTTCGCTTAAAAATAACAAAAATTTTAATAACAAAAATTTCTTCTCAAAGTTATCTTAAGTGTTATATCGAAGATTTAAAAAAACTTTCCATTATTATTGCAAGATAATTTTACGCGAGTATAATTAAGAAACAAACAAAAGTAAAACTGCAGAAAAAGGGTAATCCGCATTGACAAGGAAAGTCCGATTCCGATTGGAAGAAGAGATGACCTTGAATAATTTTACTTTTTTTCAAAATGAAACTTGGCCGCTAGGTGTCCTCGCTAAAACAAATTTTTCTCGTAAAATATTCTTCCTCGGGTTTCCATAAGTTTGAGAGATAATTGATTCGACTACCTTCGTTGAATCACCCTGTATAACTTGGTAGGCTTAGATATACATATACATGTTGCAAGGACGAGTATCCGTGGGCGTAGGTACTCGCGTGACTGCCATTCTTGGCTCTTGATTATCTCACGTGCTTGACCTGCGACGCGGCAACGCAGCACTAACTGATCCTTCAACTGTCCCCTTCTATTTCTATCTATGCATGCACAATAATATCCTATGCATTTCTCCCTACTTTCGAAGAAGATGCATAATTATGCTTCGCATAGCGGAATGAGAGGATGAGGTATTATAAAAAATGTTTCATTGTAAGAAATTTTAATTACACCTGTCTCATATCAAAGGTGCATTCTCTCTTTGAAGCGAAGTTATGGCTTTGAAGTCTTCGCAAGTATACTCCAGATGAATGAACGATATCAAAGAAAATTCTTGACGGTTGAAAGAACCGCGTCCCCGTTCGAATACTTTGACCAAAAATGGACGCGTGTAAATATAATTAGTTTTTTCTTTGTTTTTAAAAACTAAACTACATGAGTGTTTAATTCAAGTTTTTTTGATGGTAAGTTAGCCCATAGACATTTCTCACTATACAAACGTTTAAATTTCGAAAGGATCGATATTATAATTTCTTTATTCAATAATTATTATTTAATCATTCAATGGATTAATTTTCAATATTGAACATAGGATAATGGACTCGCTTTCCTCTTTAGGATTCTTAACCTTCGATGATTTTGCAGTCCCCCATTAATTGGACGCGCAGTGTGTAGGTATCGATTCCTTATTATCGTGAACCGGTGCCGATCAATGAGAACTTGGCATCTATCGCATTTAGTGATGTGGCAAAAAAGTTCTACGACTACCATAAGTTGTTTTCTCCTGCATTTATTCTGGATGACTCAATGAGGTATCGAGTCAAAATCCATAATTTCTAAAGTAAAAGTTATACCAATTTTGTACTTTCTCCGAAAAATACTCAGTAATTATTTTACAAAGTATGAATATTTATGAGTATATACTTATTAAAACATAGTTTTATGTTTAAATAATTTAGTAATTATATACTCTAAGAAATCAACTATAGAATTAATTTAAAAAATTTAATCTCAGCATATTATTGCAAAATTTTCTTTAATACCTATATTTAAACTTCCACAATACCCTCAAAGGATCATTTGAAATGCTTTCATCAAGTGTTAGGGCAGCTTATTCTTTTGGGTTACTAACTATTAGTTTCTGCAGGAGGAAGTGTTCCACATTTATGAGAGTAAAAGCGGACTGGAGGCTAATATAATTGTGAAAAAAGAGAGTAGATTAAAGGTTTCAGAATTCTAATTTACTTCGTACGGTTAATGAGTAAATAGAGATGGCTGTAAGAAAACTGATAAGGAAGAGTCTAAGACTAAGAATTAGACTTTGAAGATAATTGTATTTTATAAAGCACTAAATTATGAACACGATTAATAAACAATATTAAATTATATTAATGAGTTTTGGCAAAAAAAAAATAATTCAATTATAATTTTGCATTTACAATTCAATTTTATGACATTTCCATCTCTTCAGAAAAGTTTCTATTTAATGAAATATATATATCGGATTCAGTTTTAGTTATTTACATAATCAAATTCTAAAAGCTTCGTTTATTCAATTTAGATGCATTATATAATTGATTATTTATATATATATTATTCATGTCTTATAAATATAATAAATTTACATATTACACCAATACACTACATTTTATTTTTACTAGAATTTTTCCAAAATTATAGAAAAAAATGTTTACCTTACAGTAATGAAATATTGCAATGAAGCATAGTACATCACGAATGATTAAAAGCTAAGAGTTTTCGTAAAAGTTTTTAAAATCAAGTGAATTTATTCAACTCAAGAGTAATTCGTGAGTAGTATGAAAATTTTTAATTTAAAATTCATCTGTAAAGTTTTTAAATATTTGATAACTGGTAGGCAACCGGAGGTTGTTTATTTATGCAAATGCAATTATTAGCATGCCAATGAATTAAGTCAAACTTTCATATTGCTTACACTCTGCACAGGATATCTCATTAATGATTTCTTCCGTAAAACATAGGAAGTAACGGTATATCACTAATTCGACATATTTATTAGCAAATTTTATTCGGGCGTAGAAATTTTCAAATTCCAAGAAAACATATTTACATGTATACGTATAAGCGCGTAAGTTTATATTTGTCTCCGTTTGTGCTGTTTGTTTAAATAAAATGAATCACCAACCTTTTGTGAGTCTATCCTGTGGCGGGTATCCGAAAACTGTTCCAAGGATCAGTAAAAACGTGAAAATTCTAACAATCTCCATTTTGACACCTGATTTAGGATAGTTTGAACACAATTGAGAAAGAGATTGGTTGAACTAAACAACGATGAAGCAACTGTTAAAATTTTGGTTGCGCTTTATTCACTTTTTGGATCGCGTCAAGTGTTTCCATGCAAAGTAACAAAAGCCACATTAGTGCACTCGAAAGTCAAGTCTAACTCCGTTGTGCGGTACCGAGTACAGATCTTGTCGCTGTCAGACTGTATGCTGTTCTGGAGTTCCGTCCGACGCTTTCACTGGTTTTATACACAGTGTGCACAGAAGCACGTCTTCTAAAAGAGGGGAGGGTTTAAGCATATTACAGAAATCTTGCTACAATTTTCCTCTATATTCCTCTACATTAAATTCTATTTATTTTATTTAACTTGGCATTAGAGCGTTCGACCACTATACCGTTAAATAATATTCTTCGCAGAAGATTTCGTTTGTTATATCCTGCATTATTATGATGAAGAGAGAGAAAAATAAGGAAAGAGAGAGAGAGAGAGAGAGAGAGAGAGAGACAGGGGGTTGGAGAGATCTAAATACATAGTTGAAAAAATTCTTGAAAAAACATTTCCAACGACGATAGAGGAGATTCAGGAAAATGCAATGCGAGAGTTATGCACCATCTCGGGAAACGAGTTTCAGGAAACATTCCTAAAATGGAAACAACATTGAAAGCCATGTGTAGTGTCACCATTGGAAGAAACCACATTGAAGGAGACAATGCTTAATAAACTTATACAGTGAACGGGGAATCTTTGTAAAGAAAGGGTCTTCCATTCTTAACTGAATGTCATATGTATAAAATAAATTAATACACATTGGATAGCTTTTGTTAAATGTCTTCTATCATATCCCATTAAAATACATACAGACATTTGTACGCCGTTCACTGAACAAATCGATTAACTCCATAAAACAAAAAGTGGAAAAATGCGATGAAATAATGTAAGTTGTTTTTTAAAATTCTCTTTATACAATATAAGCTCAAACAAATATTGTAGAACGCATAAATACATAAATACTAAATTTGAGCTGAATTATGTTAATTGGGTTAAAGAAAGATGGCTTCTGAAATAAATTATTTGTTGCTCAACGACCAAACAAATTTTGTCGTTTAATGGCGTTAATCTTTATTATTTGGGAAATTTACTACAAGTATAAAAAGCAGTGACTCAGCCAAGTGCTTTGGCACTTAAGTTTAAGATATTTCAAAATGTGAAGTTATTCGATTTCTGCAGTGAACGATTCTATAACGATTTAATAACTTTAGTGAGATGAGAGGGATTTTCTAATTTTTGTTATCTTTATTCTTTGACACATATTAGTTATTACTTACTTTTTCCATCACATGGAAAATCTTTTCTTTTGTGCATATCCTGTATAGTTCTTGTATCTTTTTATCTATCGACCCTCTGTCCTTTCGGGTCTTATTTGAAATTTATTTTTGATTTCATTGTACTAATTTTCTTTATATCTTCAGACAACAGACAGGGTTATCTCACTTCAATCAACTGTCTGCCTCTGCCTAACTAATAGTATCTTAATTATTGAATATATGGAAGACTAAGAAGCATCGGATCAAAAAGTGGTAAAGAAATTTTCAAATAAGTTTACTCTTGGAAATTACACTCATCAAGGAAGTACGGTTATTTTATAATACCCTGTATATGATATGAACGAATATTTATCAACGATTTTATGTATCTTTTTTCAATTGTTTAAAACATATTTAACTTATTCGCTGCCAATCACGAGTATACTGGTAATTGGAAGGTTTTATGCATTTAAACGATCGCACTTTTTTAAAGGGTATGATTTCCTTTTGGCATTTTTTTATTTGAAGCTTTCTTTTCAAGATACTCAATGATAAAGATACCATTAGTTAAACAGAGACAATCCGGTAGTTGAAGTTAGGTGACGCTACTCTGTCTCGCCTCAACTATCGGAGTGTCTCTGTTTACCTAATGGCACCTTTATCGTTGAATATCTTGAAATGAAAGCTTCAAATAAAAAATGCTAAGAGAAAGAAGTTCTTAGAACAGCATCAGGAACTACTTCCTTTAAGGAAGTGCGGTCGTTTTGTAACACCGTATATACTCCCCTAACAACACACATGACTAAAAGTCAACTATCAGTTAACATTTTGTCAATTTATTCACATTTTATTAACTTATAGTCGACTTTTAGTCATGTATGGTGTTAGGATCATAGTACTTCAAATGTGCTTACATTTTGAATTTTCAAATATTTTGTGACTACAGGCATCAATATACAAGTGTAAAAGTTTTTTATATAATTTTTTTAGGAGAATCCAAAATAAAATGGAGGCTTATCAGGACAGGTCTGACAGTAATATCGAGACACTTTTCGAATTTTTTTCTTTGCGCAAACTCTAAATTGACGTGTTGGATTTTTCTATTTTGATGTAAGAGGAATAACATCAAGATAATGAAGACCACTTTGTTCCTAAGCTATGATTGACGTAGATGGCCGCGATTGAATAAAGACAAAATTTTGGTTTTCGTTTAGCAGATATTGTATTACATCTTCACCAAATTGAATTTAAAGAGACACTGTAATCTTAATTAAGCAATCGACACGATGAAAACATCAAGTGGTGAAAGATCAATTTTGCAAATTTACAGAAAGCTGTGTCTTGTTTTATTGTACTTTTTGTAATTTGATCCATTTGTGTGATTTATTTTTGTAGTTAAACCTATGGCAAACCCACTACTAACTCCGAGTATAGTCATGTTGGATTTTATGCATGCAACAATGTAATCTGTACTAAAGTATACAGGGTGCAACAATAATTCCCTTCTAAATTTCAAAGAATTGTAGAGGTCGTGATTCCAAGACAACTTTTTATTTATCACTTTTTGATTTGAAGCTTAATTTCTAAGATATTCAATGGCAAACGTGTTATTAGTTAGACAGAGATAATTAGTTGGTTAAAGTAAGAGAGAATGATGTTATCTTATTTCAACTAATTGTTTGTGTCTGTCTAACTAAGAGTATTTTTATTGATGAATATCTTCAAAACTAAGCTTCAGTTCGAAAAATGGTGAATGAAAAATTGTTATAGAATTTTCCCCTCTGCATCCTCCTAAAATTTCGAAGGGTATTATTATACACTGTATACTCAAAAAGAAAGAGTGGAACTTAAATAAACGCAAACGCTCAAAACAGAATTCGTAATGCGAATAAACTCACATAGATATACTTTATTATACTATAGTTGGAGAAGATATTAAATCACGACACAAAGCGACACACTTTTCGCTTGTAATTTTATTTGTGAGTGAAAAGATAATAAAATTTTACACAATTACTATAGTCCATGTGATACGAGATACTTGTTTGTGTCACTTCTAACTTGAAGTTAACCAATATTTGATGTGTGTTAAAAATAAGTAAATTACTGAAAAATTAAGTAATATTTAATTAGATAAGAAATTATTTCATAAATTTAAATAAGTTTATTTTTCTGCAAAAAGAAAATTTACATATTCATCTCTCTAGCAAAATTTTCAGATAATAACGACCAAATTCTATTATCAATTATTTTATTAATTTTTTAAACACAATCTGATGATTTGAATAACAAATTTTTGAATGTCAGTATTTAAATCCGCAAAATACTAGTATAAGGACAAATTGTGGATGTTTATTCTATTTTTCATCATTTAATAATTGGATTATCCTGTAGCTTTCTTATATCAGAAGTAGAATAATTTATATGTATATAAAAATCTATAAATTCTTAAAAAGTTTTATTTTTTTGGTATGTGTGCTTTTTATTTATTTCACAATAGAAATCATCTGTATTATACTTTAGTATAACCAATACCCCGACTTAACTGTAAAAAAAAAATTTATATTAGGTTTTAATATGATATAAATTATAAAAAGCATAAATTGTTTAAAACACTTTAAAGCTATATTTAAATATTGTTGTACTTAAACTCTAAACTTCATATTTAAAAGATTATTATTGCAACATGAATCGAATAAATTCAGTTCTTTTTGACGTAGAAGGACTTTATTAAAGTCCTTTATTAAAAATAACGCCCTCTTTTTAAATGGCATTCTCCTGAGAAAATAGAATAGAATAGATTCTTTCATCATTTTTTATAGAAATAAGAAAATACTTTTAACGTTTTTTTATTAAGTGTTCTATATAAAAGTTACAACAGTCTTTTTCTGTAACTACTGTTTTATTATATTAAATATTTGTCTAGTAATTAATAAATAACTGTAGTAATTATCCCCGAGAAATTATTCAAGCAGATGATCAAGCAGAGAAACAGTATTATATTATTAATTATGTAAATATATGTATATTTATCATTAATTTTTTAAAGCACCGGAACAATTTGAAAATAATACATTATTTATAATTATCGTATTATTTATATTATAGTAATTATAAAATATATTTTATATAAATATGAATATTGTATTCTTTTATAATGTGGTTTTAGAAAAATAATTCTCAAAAATTATTATAAAAATAATAGGTATAAACAATAGTAAATTAAAAATTAAAAACAATATACCTGACTGATTTAAAATTGACTAAAAACAATATAAGCTTTTATTATATAGAAAATATTAATCTTACTGAATATGAAGAAATTCCTCCAAACAAAGGATCTGCTTCAGCTTTAGCTTCTGCTCGAGCTTCAGGATTTGCCGATGAATGAGTAGCAAACATCAACATGGCAAATGCAAAAAATAAAATGATGTAACTTCCTACCTTCATGATGGCTTATGATATTGCTTTAAAAATTATCTTATAATAAGAACTGTTCTATGAAGTATTTATATATATACTTTTTTAAAACCAATAAATTTATTATATATAAGATACGACTCTTAAAAAACATTAATCCAGTTTACAACGTTGTCGTGAGAATTGAATTTTGATAGCGTTAAAAGCTCTTTATATGAAAAAAGTAGATTGAGACTATAATAAAATTTAAAATTCAAATAAAAATAAAACTTTACGTAACATAAGAAATAATATTCAATTTTTTTTTGTATTCAAGATTGTTTCAATCCATTCTAATTGATAAAACTAAAATATTACATTGATTTTAGTTTTAATTAAGTTGGTTATTTATTTTCTCTCTCTCAGTCGTGCTTTAAAAATGTTAATGATAAACTAATCTTTTATTTTTGTATTGTTTTTTTTTATATTAAATACTTCAAGAGAAAAAACATTTTTATTAAAAATATTTTATCTCTATGTGTGATATATGTAACTTTTATCATCTTAATCTACACTATATTTTTATAGTTGGAGATTTCCAACTAAAGCAATAAAGTAATGTCACAGTAAACTATCAATTGCTATAAAGCCTTTATTATTTATTTCTTGAGATGCTAAACCCAATTTATGTAAATTATACGTTTTTATTATTACTACATTAGATAGTTTCTCAATAGTCTTTCATGGATTATCGGTAACATAAATGTTCTTTTTTGCGTTTCATCGAATTTGAAAATAGTTAAAAAATACAATTAAAAAAATTCTAAAGAAATGTTCTTTTAGTTTGATCTTGAAAGCATAGTCATTCATAGTTATATATAAGAGTAAAAGTTTTAAATTATCCTATACAAATTTTCATGTTTATTTAAATGAGATTTATTATCAAACATTAATTTAGCAAGATCATAACCATTTTATAAATATAAAACTAAAAAGTGACAAGCATTTTTTAATATTCTCTAGATAATAGAAAATTTATTTGATTAATTCTTTGAGAACATTTAAGGACTGAGCGCAAAAAGTAAAATAGTAATATCATATTTCACAACAATATCATTTGTATTGTATTATTAGAAATGTTACAACATTAATTATATTAGATGGATATTAAAAAATATTAAGTTATAAATGTACTTTTTTAATCAATCAATTTTATTCGTATAATTCAGATATTTTTTATTTTTTATAAGATTTATATTGATTTATTTTATTCTATTATTAAAAGGTTAATTTTGAATAATTCAAATTATAAATGTAAAAGCAAATTTTTTAAATATATGTATATCATTAAATATTTTTAATCATTTAAAAATATTAATTTAAAAATATTTGGTTTATTTTTAACAAAAATTATAAGTCTTAAAAAATCTTATTATATTCCTTATTTGTTTAATTTTAGAATAATCTAAGATGCGTGTTTAAAAACAAACTTTGAAAAAATAATTATAAAACTTTCTTTGAATGAGAATTTCCTAAGATATGAGATTTCACAGTTAAGTAACGCCGCATCCCATATATACATATATCTATATATGCTTACTTGAATGCACACAAATAAAGACTGGGAATTCTGCTTTCGCGAGTACTCAAATCAGATAACTATCACTTCTGGACTACTTATCTCGAGATATAATGATATTTCATCCCTTCTTCATTTAATATATTTTATTTCGAAAAGTCATGAAAAAGAATTTTAAAACAAAAATATTAAATTTGTTAATTTAGTTTTATTTAATTAACATATTTACTAATAATACAATTTTTTATTTTGTATAGAAAAACAAATATAATATTATAAATATATTACTTTCATTTATTTATTAAAACGGAGATTTTTTTTATTACATTATACTTTGAAAAAATGTAAAAATATATATATATATATTTAGTATAACTTTTATTTTATTACAGTATTCCATCATTATCAAGGTAAATCATTTAATTATAAAAATGTTATTGGTAATTAGTAAACAAATAAAACTTCTTATAATTCTTAAGTTAAAAAATAGTAAAAGAAAATTCTATTCAATTTGGTCAATTGAGTAACATCTTTATAAAACTTAATGTTGCTTCTACCTAAAAGATTTTCCATTTTCTTTAATATAAATAGTTTAACAAAGAATTAGTATCAAAATATAATTTAATTTGCAAATAGTATAATTTACTCTATTTTTGGATATATTTTATATATATTTTCATGTTTCTTGTTGTCTTATTTCTTGTCAGATATATTTCTCTTATATTTCTGAATTTGTAGATGACATATAAGTTGAAGGAATAGTTTTAATACAAAAGAAGAAGAAAAGCAAATATACTGAATGTATACAGTACATTTAAAAGAAAAATTATTTTGGCGAAAATGTAAAATAGCTAAATACATGTATAAGTATGGTCTATAAATTGATTAAGAATAATGTAGTGTGAATTAGATGAACTCCGTGCTGAGTTGCCAGATTAAACTATTTTGCCGCATGCGCAATAAGAGTTTTGCTGTTCTCTCCGTTCACCTAGTTCAACGATAAGGTCAACGTTGCTAAAGAAGATACCCTGGACTTCTAATATTAATTATATCAGAAACTGCATTTGACTTGAAGGTTAAAAAATAGTCAGTGTTACTTAGTATATAATATATAAATATTAGATTTTATAAAGAAATTTTTCCCAAAAGAAGATTGCAAAATTTAAATTTATGGTTATTTATTTAGTAGTATTAACGGTACGTTCATGAGGCGATAGTATAGATGATAATTGTAATAAATGTAATAATTTCCACCTCTCTCCCTCCCCTCAATCATTATTAAATAAATATATATGTTTTTTCTATTTAAAGAAATATATAAAAATAAAATATAAAGATCTGCTTTTCAAAATGCTATGATTACAATGTTCGGAGCAAATACTATAAAATTGTAAGGACCTACCACAATTTTACGTTTGTTAACTGATTGGAAGAGGTGTTGATCTTATTAACTGATTCGTTAGATTCTATTGTATTTGCTTTTAAAGAATAATCTATAATAAACCGAAAAATTTTATAGCAACATTATATGATTTTATACATAATCAAATAATAAATGTTTATAAGAATTTGTTTTTGAGGAATATACTTATAGAAACAAATTATTATTAAATTAAGAAAAACGACTTTCGTTAATATATGTATATGAAATTATAAATCGATACTTTCTGCAATAAATAGATGCTACAAAATATGTGAATATATTGTACTTTCTCCAGTCACTGAATGCTTTTCTCCGCAGAGAGTAACAACAGGTCACAGATGTCACGCTCTCGCAACAGAGGATACTTTCTTCAGCCAGACGAGTCATTCTTTCTTGGTATTTGGGCTTATTAAATGTCCACGGATCCACTACTTCCTGTCTCCAAGAGAACATTAAAGTTCAATGCAGCAGCAAGACCTTAACGAATTCATATATATTATTTCAATAGAATTTAAACGATTTACACATAAACTTAAGATGTTTTTTCTAGAAAAAATTTCATAGAGTATAGTACAAAAAACTAGTTCAGTAATGGCATCATTCGTAGAGTTTTTGTTTGTTTTTATTTGTACACTACAGATACTTTGTCTTTATATTATTATGTAAAGACCAAAAGGAAATGCATAAATCAGTGTAGGAAGCAAATTATAAATATTTATGATTTTATGTTTAAATCAAGTTGTTGATATGTTACTCATATCTAATACAATTATAAAGTAACACACTAAGAGATTAAAAAAGTACATTAAATGTTGGAATCTTTTATAACTTTTATAAGTATTAAAATTTCATCTATTTTATATATGTATTAGCGTTATATATTAAAACTGAATCAAATAAATAATCGCTGATCTTTTTTACTGATATGAATAACGGTGATGCAATTTATCCATTAAGAAAGTGTCATTGAGCATTGAAATGTCATTACGCATTGAAATGTCATTGCGTTCATATCGATCATTCTTAAATTTTGTTATGAAACATTGCATTTGTATCAATCTCTTGTTTAATTAACCTTTAGAGGACCGGCATTTTTACTCAGAAATCGACCTTTTTGTTTGTGGAAAATTGTTGTATATAAATAACGTACATGTTCCATACATTATTCGAGTTCATTGATGGCTCATATGTGAGCCAACGTGGTCCGCAAAGGTAAGGACAAAATATTGAAAATTAAAAAAATTGAATATTTATGTATAAAGGGTTTTGGACATCGCTGAACACGATCCTGAAATCAAATTTGGACAAATTTGATTTAAAATTAAGGTTTGAATTTACAAAATAGTATATTGGAGTTATAAGTTTCATAAAACTTATACACATACACATATACAAAGACACACACATGAGTATACTGATCATTATATGCATGTAAGACAGCATTTCAAAAATGACTATTATATGAGTCAGTGCGGTCCTCAAAAGGTTAAAAAGAATAAAGCACAATTTCTTAACAAATTTGTAAGTCTAATTCAAAGAGTAACTAACTTAATACATAAAGTGATATATCTGATGATTTTGTATCATTATTATGGTTTTCTTATGCTTTCTGTATCAATTCAAACTTAATCCTTCCATAGAAGCCTTCAAAGTATACATATACATCTCAAACGAACGGATGTTTTTGCTCAGAAGTTATACCTTAAAGCTGTGTTAAACTTTTTTACATCCAACATATATATATATATATATATATATTGAAACAATAGATATAACCTTCCATACAATTTTTTACGAAGAATCCTTGAATATATGTGTACTTATGATTTTCTCTATAATCATCTACAGAAATACATGCAAAAAGTAAGAAAGTCACGCTTGTTTACTACAACAATTTAAAGAAATTACCCTTAGATCTGAAATAAGCCTCGAAATTAGTTTAAATTCTATGATTTTAAATATTTAATGTTTGCATATGTAGTAATTATGTATTTTCAATAAAACTAATAAAGGATTTTTTGATTCGAATCACTCTCATCTCCAAGGGTTAAACTTATAACTTATAACCAAGTATAAGTTATAACTATTTGGCTAAAATTACCCTGTGTAAGGGGTATTAAATTTTATCGAATCCTTGAATAATTATAATTTTTAAAGTCATGCTTAGCATAAAATTTTTTTATTTAGTTTTCAATTTGTAGTCACTTTTTATAATACAGACCATTTTATTTGATAAATATCTGTTAATTAAGTCATTTGATAGTATTATACGAAGTTATCAATTTCGTGGCATTGAACACATAAAAATTGCATATACTTTTAACAATCTTAAAATAAAAACATTTATTTTAAGACTGTTAAACAATGCTTTAAAAATTTAATAATGAAAATAAAATTTTACAATACTCACCGTTTATATGTATTACGTAATTACTATTTTTCACACATAAAATTACTTTTATATAGTTTCTATATATGTACGTATATAAAGCATACTTGTCATTGCATTAGACATGAGAATGTCAAGACTTGTTAAACAGGATGCTTATGCGGTTCATGATACATAATTGAACACTAACGTGGGATTCCCCTTGACATACTCATACATATACTAATACGATATTTGTAAGAAGAAAATAATTTTTTAAATACCTAAGTTTTTATTTTAATCATAAAATATTTTTATATTATCAACATTTTTGTTGCACTTAATGACTTTTTTAATACAAAATTAAGTAAGAAATATTTTGATTACTATTTACATATAAAATTGCTACTATGTTATTTAACTTTAATAAATAAGTGTAAATCTTTTTATGTTAAAAAATATCAAAAGAAATCTCTACCTGATAGAACTTTAAGAATTATCCTTATTTAATAAAGAAAAAACTTTTGCAACACCCTGTACAGGTGATCTCAAGTAAAAAGTATTTCAAAAATGCTAAACACGATACTCATCTCATTACTTTGTATATTGCAATATTATAATTTATTATAAAAATTTCATGTTTAATAATTAAAAAAAAATAATGCAAATTATTGTGTTAAGAACGTTATATATTACTTGTTTAACATTAAGTCATATCAGTTTAGTAGTAACATAAGTTTGTAATAGTGCAATACTATATATATATATATATATATATATATATATAATTGTATAAGTAAACAAATTTCTGAAGCAATAGCATAAATCTTCTATATGAATTACTTATTTCAGCTTTAAAAGAAAAATTTCTGCGATAATACATAGAATAATTTGGAAAAGGTGTCATGGTAATTGTAAGAGTAGGATACTCTGGTATTATATTGGAACAACTGAAAGGGATGATGAGAAGTGAAGAGTAAGGAGGACAAGATAAGTGGGGGAGAATAGAAAATGTCGAATGTTCGCAGACACAGTCGACGTTGCCCTTGCATTCTCACTGGTCGGCGTCCCAAATGCCAGCGGGACGCTCCCTCTTCTTTTATACCTTCGACACATTGCTAATGGTAGACATACTAGACGTAAAACATAAGCGAGAATATTTCTATCTTTCAATCTGTATAAGCCACTCTATTGATATTTATATACTACTTCAAGTTACCATATTAAATTTGCATAATTGTCATCACGTGGGAAGAGTCTGTAATTGTTAAATTGTTTTCAATCTAATTATCCTTAAAAAAAAGAAAAAAACATTTATTTTCTTGATATTTTTTTTCTACTTGTACTGTTAGAATTAAATGGCCCGTTAATTTTAAGAATGATTCCTACAAAATTTGTTAAATTTGTATCCATTGTACATAATGTTTGTACAAAAATTAAATATTGTTCATTAATTTAACTTACCGTACTCGCGCGTACACATGTATAAATAGTATTTAGGTACCTTATCCCATTCCACTGAATAAAATTAAATATAAGCAATCTCATATATCAAGTTTTAATTGGCAAGTATCTGGATTAATGAGAATTTGAAATTGTACCAAGAAGAGGATGTCTTCATCGCTGAATAAGTAATAGTTGTAAAAACAGTGGCCAGCTGATTATTGAGATAATATGCTAATGAGTCGTCGTTTATAATGAGGTATCGCATTTAATGATCTATGTTGAATATTTGCAGGCAAAATAAGAAATAGCGTATGCAACTTCCTTTACCTTCTATCTAATAGTACGGTAATCTTAAATGATTAAACAGTTGCAGTGACTGTTATATATCAATCCACCAATGTCTCTAATTGATTATCACTTCAAATTTATCCGAATTAAATCTATTTAAAACATTATCAAATAATGAAATACTTCTTTCATAAATAACCTTTAAGAATGAAATAACAGATATATGGAATATCAAATATTATTAACGAAAAAATTTGCGTATGCTTTCATTGATATTGATTAGAAAATGTTCATCGTGTATTGCATTGATACTGTTACAAGACTCCTTTTTATGAAGATCGATAAGAGATTTAAATTTGAATCAAATGAAAATGAAATTGAGTGATTCTAAAGAGACTGTTATTAATTATGGTGGTTCATGGAATAAGTAGATTTGTAATAGAGATGACAATGTTTTTTTATTCTGAGACGTAATAAAAAATGTCTAATTGCAAGAGATGAACGCGAGCTGTCATTTGTGTTGGAATAGGAGAGTACCAAAGTTGTGTGTGTGTGTGACGAATGGCGATGGGTTTGCCAGAACGTTTCGCTGGTTTACGTTGTTCGTGTATAACTGTTCTTCAAGCCGGGCATGGGAGTGTCCGGTTGAAGCTTTCTCGTAGTGAGCAGGAAGAAACAACGAAGAATTGCATCGACAGCGTTCTCGTGTATCTAGGAAATACTCTAGAGAACGTTGTTGCATTATATGACCTGCTTAGATCCAAAATGGCGTAAGATACTCTGGGAGTGGCGTGATGAAGGATGATTCAAGTACAAATTAAAGTAATTTTATACTACCTGTTACATTATCATTCGTATAACAATATGAAATATATATAGTAAAGTACATAATAAATTTATTAGATATTAAATAGTTATGACCAGCCATGAATAATAGTTTTACCAAATCAAATTTGAATACAATATTTTTCGCAATAGGATTACTAGACAGTTATGATTTAAGAAAATTTTAATGTATGAAACAGATCGATAATAAATTTATCCGTGCATTGATTCTCTTATTAAATATATGTATAAAAATATTTTTTTAAATCTTTTATTTTGATCCAAAATAATTTTGTTAAGTGATGTAGATCTATATGCTTGGGCTTTAGATTTCTATCATTATTATTTATTATTTATTATTTAATTATTATTATATGCAAAGTAATATGGATTTTCTTTAAATTAAATTTTAATTATAACTTTTAGTACTAAATAACTAGTACAAAATAACAGAATGCAAAGGAATGTAAATTTTAAGAGCAGTAATTGTCCGCGTAATGAAGATTAAGATTAAGATTATATGAGAGAGAAAGAAGAATGCTTTCATCATTTTGTTTTCATTCTCCTCGAATAATATACAATTTATTTGTCACATATAGTTTATTGTCAAATATAACGAAGATAACCTCGTTTTTATGAGTACAATTCAAATAGAAAATTCTTGTGTTCTCTTTTTGGACTTAGGATAGTAATTTCAAGTTAAAAAAATATTTCTTATATTCGAGTATCGGCAATATGATTATTACGTCTGTCAAAATAAATGAATAAGATTCAATTACTTTTAAAGAACTATTGCAATGCAATACAATAAAATATATGAGAGTATAATATTTTTTCACTGATGATTTCAGAAATTTTGAAGTTCAAAATAAAAAAAAAGTGACAAAAGATTCTTTACTTGAATTAACTTCATAAGTATCTCTTTTTAGTAAAGATTAATTTTAAAATAGATTTAAAAAATATAATTTTTAAATTAAATATAGATATATGTAACCGAATAAAAATTAATCAATAAACACTCATAGTATTTCAAAGTTAAAATTAAACACAGTTGAATAAATTTGAATTATACTTTTATTAAATTTCTATTTAATTTTAATAAGCATTTCTTAATTTCTTTTAAAGAAAATTATAGGTTTAGTGCAGAGTGTTGGGAGATGATTCATATTAATTTAACGATAAAATACACGATGTTTAAAATGGATTTTACGAAGTTATAATTAAAAAAAAAAAAATATCTAGGATTATTGCATTAATCTTTACATTTTACCGTGTGATATAGCTGGAAGGCTTTTACCTTCACTTTACGTGAATCACGCATATGGAATCACGATTCCATGCACCTTTATTGCCTACGAAAATCATTAAGGCCTTTAGCGATTTCCAACTAAGTTCTTTCTAATATTTTGAGATTGCTCTACTCTTTAATATTTCCATGTATTCGCATACCTTTCGAAAGCACTTCAAAATAAATAAATCATGTGTTTTTTAATAACGTTTTACGATATACATCAATCAATATAATCTTTTCAACTAAATACACGCGATATTCCGTCGTACATAATAAATTTATAACTTAAACAATTTATCACATTTTTTCATTATTCAAGAATGTGTACACATAAAAATATATTTTTACTTAAAATTAAAGCAAAGAAACATCTCTTTAATACGTCTTTTTAATGAATTTGGTAAAAAAAAAAAAAAAAAAAACTAACTCGTAAATTACAAGCGATTATTTAACTTCTTTTCTAGTGAAATAAGTTACACATTGTCATTATGCGTACAGAAAAATTGTCAGTTGTATCATCGTAGCATTACCTCAAAATAGTTCAAAATTCTGGCGTATCGCGATTACGCTATACCAATTTAAGTGTACAATTTTCATGGATAAGTCGATTCACAGTATCGAGCATCCTATACTTACCTAATAATTATTACACCAGGGATTACGAGGAAATGTACGGGATAGTGGCACATTATTGGTCACACATACGAAATATATCGGTATACATGTGCAAGTGCACAAGCACCATTTCTGCATTGACTAACTACTGCTATCAGAAGGATATAATCCTCGTTGTGAAAACAACGAACAAAGAAAGACTGGCATGCAAATGCCAGCTATACGATTCGCACGTAAGATTGCTACCTCAAGTTTTACTACGGGCTTCGCTATTTCAAAGAAAACTGGTTTACTAAATTTTTCCTACAACCATGTACTTTTTAGCATACCGTTGATCCAGTGAATTTTTTCCATTTATCAAAATGACGTTTGAAATAAACGATTTTAAATTAATTTTGTATTTATTTCACGAGTTTCAACAACACACTCATAGCTTCGCAATAATATTTTGATCAAGTGACATAAAATAAATCTTCTTTCAGGTCGTCGCTCCTTTTTGTAATTTTTGCCATACCTCGTAATATTTCAGCTTTTTTCTGCTTATTATTTAATACCAGTTATTTTGTTGTTACTTATATAATATATACGTGGCGCGTGTTGAAATTTTGAATTGGTTTTGTAATTAACTAAAAAACTTATTAATATAAAACAATTAGCCTCAATATAGATATCTTACGAAAACTATCTGACAGCCCTTATCCTAGCAGATTATATAACAAAAATATTCGTAGAATATTTGAAAACTAATAAAGTTAGGACCAGTAAAATTTATCGATGGAATAAAGTCGAGAAACTCAGCCTCTGCTACACATTTAAGTCGAAACTTTGTCAAGCGCGGCAATAAGCTTTACGAAACATATTTTTTCATACTTAATGAGTGGCTAGCGCCTCTAAATTACATCGAGTTGAACGTCCATGCCGAGCAGGAAGCGTATATAGTTCTGTATTCTAGTGTCTGCTAATTAAGTCTTAAGGAAATTATAACGTAAAGAGTCATGTTTAATCGAGATTTATTTTTTTTTTTCTATTAATTAAGATCGAAAAAAAGGTGTAAAAATGGAGAAGGACGCTATTAAATTTTTTGTCATCACTATTAAAATATGTAAATATTAACACATTTAAAATATATATGTATTTATACATATCACCTAAATTTCCTGAATGATTATCTAAAAAGAGAATAAATTGAAAATGAAGTATAATTCATGATGCTTAAAAGGATTATTAATTATCAAGAGTTCGTATATTTATAATAATTAAGTTAAATATATTTTTTATTATAGTAAAGAATCTGTTAAAGGGAGGTTTTAATTTAATGAAGTAAAAATGATTAAAGAGATGAAGAAAGGGGTATGTGTAAAATAATATAAATTAAAAAAATTATATATACATATAGATAGAAAGACGTGGAAAGAGAGAGATGTATATTGTCGATAATAATATTAGAGTATTGTTGTATAATTAATTAATATATATATATACAATTAGTATTCTAATTTACAATAATAAAATAATTCCATATTTGAAACCCAATAAAAAGTTATTTATTGAATTATTTATTGAATTCAAGGATTTTTGTAACTACTATGAATAAAAATAAAGTAAAGATGAGAGGCAAAGAGGAAAAAGAGCAAAAGCATATCCCATTGTAAGCAATAAATAAATATAAATATAAATTAAGTATAGATTTAAAAAGACAGGCACACATATATACATTATTATCCCCCTGAATATATGCACGTTTATAAATATATATATATATATATATATTTATATTTTATTTTTAGTAAGAAACGCCGATTGTTATAAGCAATATAAAAGTCCTTGGTTAATCTTAAATTACAAAGCAATCAAAGGATAGCTCAATTTCTCTTCGTTGATTAAGTAAAATCAAATTTTTATTCAAATCAGTAAAAAGCTACTATAAAAAATTGCATTGCTAATTAAACTTTAAAAGTAAAAACTTTAATCTACTATGCTGCAGGTAATACTGCCGGTTCGTAAGTATTGTTATGTAAAGGGTATAAAAACTTTAAAAGCTTCTCAGTACTTTATCGTTTATGAAATGCATTAAGGCTCGTACAAACAAATGGAAAAGAAGGTGAATGGAGAACGATGGTATTTTCTATCGAAAGTAGGAAGAAATGGGCGAGAGAGCGTAGTTGGCTACATAATGTCGTTTTCTTCCGCCATGTTTTCCAGCTTCTTTAGTGTTCTTTAGTTCGCTTTGAGTTGACGCCATCTCTTCTACCACTCCTTAGATTCTTTTTATATTTAATTATATAATGTAATTTTATTTTTTCTCATTTTTTGTTAAATCTCATCTTAATTAATCTTATAATTATTAATATTTATAATAATCAATAACAAATAAATATTAATAAAATCTTAATTCATATCCTTACACACACACACACACACACATACATACATACAGGGTGTCCTGAAATAAATGCACTCTCAGTTAAGGGGTAATTTCAGATACTGAAGTAAGTTGTAAAATCATTAACCATTTTTTGATCCTGAACTAAATTTTCGAAATATTCAATAATAAATATACCATTTATAGTTAGAATAAAAAGAGACAGATAATTGAAATAAGATAATATTATCGGTTTTTGCCTGTCTCACTTTAACTATCATTTAACTATCACTATTTAATAAATAGTATCTTTTCTTTATTATATTGAATTTCTGGAAAATTAAATTTCGGTTCGAAATTTAAGGGAAGTACACTGGATTTGCAAAATACCCTGTATAGAAGAAGAAATAGAAAGAGGGCGTCCTGAATTAACTGCGCCATTTCTGAAAAGATGATTCCTAACGCCAAACTAAAAGAATTTACTTTGAAATTTTTTGTTTTGAAGCTTTATTTTAAAATATTCAATAATAAAATTTGTACTAGTTAAGCGGAGAAAATCAACTAGTGAAGTAAGATAGCATGGTGTTATCTCATCCCAACTTCAAGCTAATTTTATCTCTATCTAAGTAATAATAGCTTTAACATTGAATATCTTGAAATTGAAACTTTATACCAAAAAGTGCCAAATAAAAAAAAAATTCTAGCTTAATGCCAGAAGTCTTTTCAAAAAAGGTCTCGTTTATTTTGAAACAGCCAATATATATGTATATTGAGTGGTTGGAAAAGTCATAATGTATTTTGACAACCAACCTTGCTAAAGACAGTTCTTTTTATAAACGAAAAATGTTGAATCTCTAATTACAGATTATAGAGATCCAACGCTTTTGATGGATCTCTATTTTTCATATAAATAAGTAACTTTGAAATTATACAAAAAATGCGTCATTATTTTTCTAACTTCTTAATACGTATATAATATATATATATATTCTGTATTTTATATAGATAATTCAACTAAATATATGTTGCTAATATAAATATACTTATCTAGATAAGGTAATAGTAGTTTAACTAAAGAAACATATATCTGTAGATGGTAAAGATAATTACTACATATAAGCATATCATTTTTAGTATAATTTTTAATTCTACCTGAATTAAATCTCTTCGCTTTTTTTTAACGCAAATAAAATTAAAAAATTTAAAACTTTTTTGAAGATAAATTCACTGAAAAAAAGTTATTACTTACTGCAAAGACTTATATCTTACAAATCAATAAAATCTTATATACATATTGTTATCTAAAATTAATCATGAAAGTAATTAATTTTATTAAACTATAGTTGTAAGAGATACATGGAAAAAAAGCTCTTCATCAGGATTACGAATATTATAATTCCAAATATTTTGTTTATACAAAACAGGATTTAAATTTAATTATTAAAATATATCAAACTATTACAGTAATTCCCTTAACATAATTAATATTAATTCAACTTATAAAATAGAATATAGGATGTTTTTTGTTTTATGATATTTATTTAAATATTTTTTATTTTATTCATTATTAATTTTATATTTAAATAATAAACATATTTTAAACATAATAAAATTTGTAATCTTATAAGAATGTTTCTTCTAAAATATTCAAACAACTTTATTAAAAAAAATTATATTACATCAACACTGTAACAATCATCGTTACAGAGTGTAACAATGATGTTATGCGAAACTTTAAGAGATTATATAAGGGTGATTCTAAGACTAATTTTAATTTACCACATTGTCAAGATATTTGTTGACAAAGATACTATTAATTAGACAGACACAGTTAACTAGGTGAAGTAAGATAGAGTGGCATTATCTTACTTCAACCGTTTGACTGTCTCTGGCTAACCAATATTTTTATCATTGAATATCTCGAAAATTAAGCCTCAGACCAAAATGAATCATATCTACGACTTGTATCAAAAATGTATCAAAAGAGTCATGTAGTACAGAGAGTCCTAAAATAAATGAATAGTTTTCAAAAATATTAATAAGTCCTTAATAATGAGATAAGTCCTTTGCTATTTTTCAATCCAGAGTTCCTTTTTCGAGGTATTCATTAATCAAGTTACAAGTTAGATAAGCATAGATAGATAATTAAAAAGAGGTAACAACGTTTTGTCTCACTTCAACTATCTCTCTATCTCTATCCAATATAGTATCTTCGTTATTGAATAACTCGAAAATTAAGCTCTGGATTGAAAAGTGGCAAAGAAATTTCGACTCAGTTTTACACGAAGAATTACTTTTTTAATAACCGTGCGTTTATTTCGGGACACCTTTTATTTATTATGTATATTATATGTATGCAATATACATGGTGTTCTAAAATTCACTTAAGCTATTTAAGAAGGTTACTCCTTAGAGTAAACCGAGTCGTAAAGTGCTTTACCATTTTTTGCTTCAAAGCTTAGTTTTTGAGATATTCAATGATAATGATGCTATTAGTTAGACACAGACAGTCAGTTAGTTGAAATAAAAAAGAGAGTGTCTTTATCTAAAACTAATAGTATTTTTATTGTTAAATATCTTTTTTTAAAACTAAGCTTCACATAAAAAAATGGTAAATGAAAAATTTTCATAAAATTTCCCCGTGTACAACCTCTTGAAATTTCGAGGATCATTGTAATTTGTAAGAATACATAAATAAATTTTTTTATTTTTCAAATTTAAAATTCACAATAAAAAGTATGTAATACAATTAAAAATACTAAATACATTGATTAGACTGATAATTAAAAAAGCTATTGTATCTGTTACTTCAGGCTTTTCTTTCTCTCATAGTAAATGTAATTTTATAGCACATATACATCTTTACATCTCATTGTATCAGTCTCATGTTTCTTTGTTCGTAATGTGTTTTGGCTTGATGCATTGAAGATAGATCGCTGGAGTATAACAAACGACCGAGTTGCTATTTAGACACGAGATATCGAATCAAGAAGACAGAATAGAATGGAAAAGAGAAGGCTGAACAGAGGATGGTACCTGTGGAGGAGGTTTTATAGGACCTAAGCTCATCCTCTTTACTTTCACTTTAACTCGTTGAATCGGTATACCAAGATCCTTTAGAAGCTAAGAAACTGATGTGATCGGTTCGACTGTAACATTATTCATTATTTGTTTCATATATTTTTAAAATGAAGTGTTTTCTGTTTCGAAACATTCTACTTGAAACTATAATATTTATTGCCACTATACAAGCGAGAACAGTGTTTGTAAGTACACGTGTAAATACATGAATGAAAGATTTTTAATTCGAAGTTTTTTAATAAACTTTTATGTTTATTTTAAAAATATGATAAATATGAAAGAATATAATTGTGAAATGTTTCTTATTTTAGCTTTTTTTTAAAAAATAACTAAGTTGCATACTTATAGGTTATGAATATAGTTATAAACTCATGTAAATAATTATATAATTGTTTTATTACTCTTAAATGCAATAATAAAGTAAAACTGATGACTATGATTATCAAGAGATTAGTAGTAAAATAATTTAAAAAGAAGATATTTATTACTAATTGCGTATGTATTTTAATTTCTGTTTTATTTTTTGCTTTAGATTATTTATTTCTAAAAAAACTATCTCTTTCGTATTTATTATACAGTAATATTCATTGGATATGACGCACAGAAAGGCTAAGTTGTTAACGTTTTTATAAAAATTTATAATAATATAAAAGTTTATTAAAACATTTGGCTGTGAATGTAAAATTCTCCATACAAGATAAGTCGAAAGTAGAGACAAATAATTTGAGAGAGTTTATATTATGCGAGTTGTTGTTAATAGTTATTATTTAATGTCAATAGTTTAGAAAAGACAGCTGTTGAGTGTAGCGCGCATGTTTCCTTTCTTCGTCCCTGACATATATGTGCAGTATTCTGCATAATCTAGTAGACAAGTGACAGATGCGCGACAAATGTTTGTGTTTTATGAAGCGTTGTAACAATTGAATAAATTTATATTATTACTGAATACCTTTAATATTGTATGTATGTTTACTAATTTTTATGATGGAAACTTTATAATTGCCGATAACACCATTCTTGAACGCCATTATTGATTTTTTAGAAAAATTACCATTTCAAAAATATTCACACTAGAGTAATTATCAAATTATGTAGTATTGGTTTGTGTATTTTTTGGTATTTATATTTTATCAAAGCGTGTAAATCATAAAAATGTATTACATTTAAAAAAGTTATATTTTTATAAAATTCAAATACTAACCTTGTTTATTTAAATTTTTTTTAATTTCCCTTTTCAGTTAACTGCAATATATACAAAAAATCATAGAGATAGTTTTAGTAATGTTATACAGTTTTTTTTTCAGCGTTTTGCTTTGATTTAATACATTTTTTTGTTACATTTTACTAATTATTTGATTTTCTCCTTTATTTAATAAATTTTTAGGGAATAATAGTTATATTTCTTCAAATTAACATTTTTATTAGCACTGATAGGTAATCACATAGTAATTCAACTTTTTCCGACATAATTATAAGAGTGAAGAAAAGTTTTCAGTATATCTGAAATGTTTATTATGTTATAAATTAGAAAAAGATCTAATTTCTCTTCATTTTTCATATTAGGAAAGTAACAAATCTGTTTAAATTTTAATTAAAAGAAAGGTAATCTTAGGTAGTGAAAGTACGACATCTTGACGTTTTAATAATTAATATATTGTTAAAATAATTTTTAAAGATACCTACTAATAACTTCGACTCTTAATATCTGAATCTTTCTACTCTTTCCTCTGTTTTTAATTTTTCTATTTAATTGGAAGAAATTTTTATAATATATAAGATGTCGCAGAATGAATGCATTATCTTTGAAAAGTTGATTCCTGGGACAAACTAAGAGGATTTTTCTGTTATTATTTTTTGATTCGGATGTTAAAATTTTAAAGATATTTAATAATAAATTTATTGATTATACAGTGACAATCGGTTGAAGTGGAATAACTACTACGCTTTCTTATTGCAATTAGTTAGGCCATCTCTGTTCAACTAATAGTATTTTCATCATTGGTAGTCTTTTGATAATAAAGATTTAAGTAGCAAAACGCCAAAGGACTTAGGGTAATTATTTTAAAAAAGGGTGCATTTTCTTAAACCCCCTATAAATTGAACATCGAGAGCAGAGTGGCGCAGTGGAAGCGTGCTGGGCCCATAACCCAGAGGTCCGTGGATCGAAACCACGCTCTGCTAATAATTTTTTGGGGTAAAAATCATGTTTATACACCCTGGGAATTTTTTGACATCTTTAGGGCATTCGTAATTCATATTGGGTAAATTTGTGCTATCTAGGACGAGAATGTGCGCCTAATTTTTTAATAAAATATCTATGAAGAAGAAAAATGATGCTTCTCACCGAATAATCATCATTGCAGAGTTACTACAAATTAGAAATATACGACCAGCTTCTAGACTTATTCAAGTGTTAAACTTTATTTCTTTAAATATGACTAGTAGGCAGTGTGTGTCTTTTTCCACTTTTCTCTCCACCCTCTATTTAACCTTTTAAAAATATTACCACACCGCGTTATTCGTCGTCAATCAACTCGATTGTGTTTGGACTCATTTTGAACAGAAAAATTTCAGTAATATACTACTAATACTCTTATATAAGAATATGAAAAGATAAAGTTATTAAATAAAAAAAAGTATGATAAATTTATTCACGCTTGAGTTATTGCGGTAAAAAAAATTAAAAGCACCGCGATTAGACCCCGGAGCCACACTATTCGTCAAATATCATCCAACGTTGGACATTTGATGATTCGCCAAATAATGTGAACAAATGGCAAATGCCGAGCGTCCAACGCTGGCATTTGGACACAGTCATTCGGATTATTATCGGTCTTTCACCCCGAGTCAAAAGGCATCAAATTTATTTATTTCGTTTCGCATTACGCGTCCAAAGTGGGAAACAACATTCGACAAATAATCTGGGCGCTAGTCAAGCGCGTGTGGCAATGATTAATTACCGAATGCTAGAAAAAAATTGTACCCCAAAAAAACATGCCCACTTACTACCATTACTTACAAAAATAGCATTCACGGCAGGATTAAATCTGGAGATTGGCTTAAATATTTCAATGTTTAATTTCCAACTTCATAATTATTATAGTTCGAAAAAAGTAGTAAAAGATTTCTCTGTCCAAACGATCCTTATCTTCAATTGATAAAAAGGTTGATCGTGTCATGTACACAAGATGTTTTTATCCGAATAACTAGAAGTTATAGCCTTTGAAAATGAGGGTGATTTGAATCTGAGAGTCTTTTACGACTTTTTTTGCGAAAATATATAATTATTGGGTTATTGTAAATTTAAAATTAAGAGGGTTAATGGGCCAATCTTGAGGCTTATTTCAGCAATGGGTGTGACTTCTTCCAATGTGACCAGTAAGCAGATGTGACTTCCCTGTTTCTCTCATTTAAACTGTATAAAAAAAGTGAAGGATGAAATGTGACAATAGCACATCACGATTATTTCAATCGCTTTAAATGGGATAAGTAAGAAACTACACCTGCATATTGCTCCTATGTAGAGAAGTCGCAGTCATAGTTGATATGAACTTCGAGATTGGCCTATACCCCCCTTGACTCAAAACTTACAATAACTCTATAATTATATACATTTTCAGAAAAAGTGGTAAAGCCTTTTGAATTGAAATCACCTTCTTCTTTAAGGGATGTAGGTTATGTTATTCTGTGGAAACAACTTGTATAGAATTTGAAAGATATGAAAATAACATGATACAAAATTTTAATGAGTTGTAGATGGGGCAATTCTAAGATGATTTTTCATTTACTACTTTTCGATCCAAAACTTAGTTTTTAAGATATTTAATGTCGTTTCTAGCTAATAGTATATGTATTATTGAATATTTGGAAGTGAAGTTTTAAATCATCCTAAAGTGATAAATGAAAAATTGTTTTAGAATCACCCCATCTAAAAATCCTTAAAACTTTGTACCGTGTCGTTGTTACATTTTGTACACACACGATGAAATCCATTTACAATGAACAATCGTGGAACTGTTCGTCTGCGGAAGTTGTCCGTCGAAGATTATTTTGGAAAAATAGTTCAGAAAAAAAGCAGATTCTAAGAGCTTCTTCTCCTTTCGTTTTTCTGAGACTGTGAGATAGAGAGGCGTCACTTAACTTCAACTATCGGAGTGTCTCTGTCTAACTAATGGTATTTTATACTAATGGTAACTTTATTATTGCTTATTTTATATATTATTTATTATCTTAAACATGAAGCTTCAGATCAAAACAATGTCAAAGAAAATTAAAATTGCCTTAGAAATCACCCCTCGCAAAATGGTCCGTTTTTTTCCCAAACACCCTATATTATCTTATACAAAGTGTAATAATGAAATGTCCATAAATTTTAGAGGTCATAGAAGGAATGATTCTAAAGTGATTTTTTATTTATCACTTTTTGATTCGAGACTTAATTTTCAAGATATTCGATGATAAAGTATTAGTTTTGCAAAAACAGTCAGGTAGATGAAATAAGATAGAATAGCGTTATCCCACTTTAATTAGCCTAACTGTATTTGTTTAAGTGTTTTAGTACCTTTATAATAGAATATCCACAGAAAACTAAGCTTTAGGTGGAAAAATGATAAAACAAAAACTCGTCTTAGAAAATTCTCTCCTCTCTATAATCTCTTAAATTTTTGTATATATATATATATAAACATTTAATTATTTAATACCCTGTATATTTTATTATCCATTATAAGGTAGATCCACCATAGAGAAGTGTTCTCGAGAAGAGATGTTATATGTATACAGGGTGTCCGGAAAATCATGGACACTTTTTTCAGGGGTGATTCCTGACACAAGTGGAGCCACCTGACTTCAACTATCGGAGTGTCTCTGTCTTGCTAATGATATCTTTATTATTGAATATCTTGAAAATAAAGGTTCAAATCAAAAAATGCCAAGGGAAAAAAAGTTCTTAATATTATGTCAGGAATCACTCCTGAAAAAAGTGTCCATCATTTTCCGGACACCCTGTATACAGGGTGTAACGATCCCTTTTGAAATTTTAAGGGGTTGTAGAGAGAATGATTCTAAGACGATTTTTCATTTATCACATTTTAATCCGAAGCTTAGTTTTTGAGATATTTAATGATAAATGTACTATTAGTTAGACAGAGACAGATAGATAGTTGAAGTGAGACAGAATGGCGTTATCTCACTTCAACCAATAGGACCTTCAACACTACATATCTCAAAAACTAAGCTTCGGATTAAAATGTGATACATGAAAAGTCGTCTTAGAATAACTCCCTCTACAACCCATTAAAATTTCGAAAAGGATCATTGTTACACCCCGTATATTGTATTATATTTTAGTATAAAAAGTGACATGATTTTGATTTAAATATTCTTATTTTCAAAAAGTTAACGATTCATTAATTTTCCTTTCAGAATACTACTGAATTTCAATTGAAGAAAAACTTTTCCTGTTACAACAGATCAATGGGGTTTTATGCTGATTTGGATACTAACTGCAAAATATATTACATGTGTGATGAGAATGGTAACAAATTTACTTATCACTGCCCAGAAGAAACTGCTTTTCGACAAGATGCATTGATTTGTGATCATGCGCGTTTAGTAATTTGTCGAACAAACTCTCAAATAATTAATCAGACTGAGGATAATGATAGGTTATCGATCAATAAATTTAATAATGATTTTTTGCCCGAATCGTATAATGGCCGCGAAGCTTATTCGCGTTCATTTCACATAATTCAACCGGACAAGTTCCAATCATCGTCAAACAAGGTACAACCTGGCTTTGTGTTTAGAGCCAGTATGTTTTTTAGAGATCAAGGGACAACAAAATCACCGACTTTGGAAGATGCTCGATTACCAAATTTTCTTAAAGACGAAAACTCGTTTGTATCGAACCTGAACCATCGAACCTTTGACGCATTGCAAGCTACTCCAACAGTTAAAGGATTACTTATTAATAGGTCTAATCAAAAACCAAATATTGTTAGTCAGCATAATGATTATCAAGATAAAGAAGCTCCCGACTTTCAAGGGCGACGCGCGGAGGCAAAAAAGACAAATAATTTCTTTGCGAATCGTGCTCGTACGTTTGCTTCAAGAATGAGCTTCGATGCTAATAACTCGAGTATAAGATCAACTGAATTCAATCCGATATTTCCAACGATGCAAACGAGTAGAAGAGAATCATCAGTCATGAAAGTATCGTCGCCTGGTATTTTGCAACGTGGAGAAAATAACATCGATGCTTCCAGATTATTAAAATCACCTCTGCAGTCGCCATTTTCGACGAATATTCGTCGAACAAATGATCCTTATCAAGAAACTTTGAGATCTATACAAGACAATGTAAAAGTCAATCAAGTGCAAAGATCTTTGATTGGTCGTCTCAACACCACGGAATTTCCACAGAATTCTTTCACGTTATCTTTGAAGTCGTTATCTCCTAATGAAATGGAGAATGATCCGTATTATCCAAAACTGCCAACGTCGACTGAGACATATTACACGCCCAATCAGATCAGCAAAGAGTTCTTCCGTTCTTCGACAGAAAAACCATGGGACGGTATACATTTTGAATTGCCATCCGTATTACCAAATCTGAACAGTTTGGATGATCTTGTTGATCGAAGAAAATTATTTTATATTCCACGGATAAGAACCATTTAAACAAAGTGTTTATTTTAGAAGACATTTTCTATAAATGAATATATAATTTTATATTATTTTAAATAAAACAATGTTGCAAATTAAATAATTTAGTAACACATTAATGTACTTTATAAAATAAATACTATTTTTACTTTTAAGACTTTCGCGATCGTCTTCATAATTTTTCTTGGTTTCCACATGGATACCACCTTCAGAATTATTCATTAATTGCCGTCGTTTCGCGATTGCTTCAGCTTGCTTCTCTAGGAGTTTAGTGATTCTGAATATTGGATTTTGTTCTTAGATTGTTCTTTAAACGCCATGCGCTTTACGGTTCACTGCACCGGATAAGCCTTCTTCATTAATTGTTCGGCCGGACAATTGAAAAACTGGGAGGCTGATGCTTCAAATAACATTAATCTAGTATCCTGCGTCTCTGTTGAGGTGACTGGAATGTTTTTGTATTTCCAGGGTTTCCTTACGTTCATCAGGGAAATAACCTTGAGAGATAGGCAGCATGATAGCTTTCTCGAAAAGAATCTCGTGTCTCATTTCCAGTCAGCCATCGGCTGGTGTTGCTTGGCCGTGGTATTCTAATTTGGTACACCTTTTACGTGTTCCTTGAGTCGTCTACTGATTTTCCTTCCGGATTCTTCAATGCACACTTTCCCGTAAATGCTTCCTATAGACGACTGCTGAATTCAAGGGTGGTATTTGATCCTTAGGGCTTGGTAGAGTTTGGCCTATTCTTTGCAGAGGTTTAAATATCATCGGGATGTTGCGCTTACCCAAAATTCTGCCTATTCGGACAATTGTACCTCGAAGATACGAAAGGGGAAGGCTACCTTGTTCATTCCGATCTCTATGGTACTTCCCTTTCTATTTGGAATACCAGTCTTTCCCTCGCCTTTTTTGCGATACAATTGATATTCCTTTTTCAATGGTCATTTTGAACAAGGGCTTAAATTAAGTGAGTCGTTTCTTGTTCTAGATTTTCTGGTTCGCGTATTGTCATCGCTCTGTTGATTAAAGAACCGAAACTGACTGCTTCTGTGAAGTGTAGTGATGGGAGGTTGCGTGTAAATATCTGTCAGTAGATGTTAGAATAGAGGGTTTCCTATAGACCTCGCGTCCCGAAGTACAATCGTTTTTTTGCTTAACCTCTAATTTATTTAACATCTAAGAAAGGTATCCTAACCATCCACCTCGATTTCCGTAATGAAACCGATGCTAGTGTGAAGCGAACTGAGGAATTCTAAGAAATTGTTAAAGGCATCTCTTCCATGACTCTATAGATGATGAAGCATATCATCCGCACATCAAAACCGATGAGACAATTTTCAAGGAGTCGCTTTGATAGCCTGGTTGATTAATGAATAATTCCGAACAAGGTATCCATCCGGGAACCAAGAAGCATTATACACTATTTTATTTTTCTATCATGATGTTATGTGTAATAATGAATTAAATAAAGACTGTATTGCATTCAAATGGTTTATATAAAATTTTATTATGAACAAAAACAGCAATTAATTAGCATTGATCAAGTTAATTTAGAATTAAAATAAAATAAAACTGGGAATATATCTTGAGATATGGATATTGTGAGATATTGAATATTGAAATTAATTTGGCTTGTTGCTATTCAATGTAGTTACAGATTTGATTATAAGTTAATTTTACCGGATCTGACAATCGATCTCCTTTTCCGACAGCATATAAGGTAAGTTCTATAGGTTTGGTCGTATCATGAAATCCTAAAACAGCTTCTGTTCTTGTGGAAGTTCTTACGTGCGTGTCGATTTGTCTGAAGATGAAAGGAGAAAAAAACAATATATATATATATATATATTGAATATCATTAAAACTAAATCTTAAATTAAAAAGTGGTAAATAAAAAATCTTCTTAGAATCGCCCCTTCTACAACCCCTTAAAATTTCGAAGAGGATCATTGTTACACCCTATATATGTATATAGGGTGTTTCAATGAGGTACGACCAAACTTTAAGGGGTTGTGAAAAGAGTAATTCTAAGACGATTTTTTATTAATCATTTTCCTATTCGAAACTTAGTTTTAAAGATATTTAACGATAAAAGTACTATTAGCTAGACAGAGACAGTTAGCTAATTGAAGTAAAATAACGTCATTTTCTATTGCTTCAACCAACTTACCGTCTCTGTCTAATTAATAGTATTTGTATGATAGAATATTTTGTAAACTAATGAATAATGAATTAATTAATTAAAAAATAATAAATAATCACAAATGATATATTTAATACATTTTTATGTGTGTGCTAACCCATTAATAAAAATTTGATAGCCTTTCACGTTAGATATATCTTCCATTTTCCAAGATACCAAGAAACAATTACAAATATCTCGAACAATCGTAAACTCTGTCGGTGCTGGTATTGCAAAATTTGAGTCATCCTCATCAGCAGTTATGCTATATTCGTTAATATTTTCTTGTTCATTTGCTTTAGTTGCGCACAAATATGCGTATAGACCACGATGGTCGAAATCCATGCTGGAATATTTTGTGCATGACTCGGTCAAATTTTTAGCAATTTGCTCTATATTTTGAGATCCTCGTAATCCTTCGGCAAGAACTGTTATCATTTCATCTTTGCTGCGGCACTTAGATTTTAATACTTCTACAGTTGACAAAAGTCCTATAATAATAATTGAAAATTACGCACACTTAAAAGTGATTTTATTACACAGCCGTACACATTTTGAAAATACACACCGGAATAAGTGTATCTGATCGGTGGGGATTCCGATAAATTTTTTACATCATCTTCGACACACTTGCATCTCTTCATAAGTTTTGTCAAATAATCATTTTCTTTCTTAATTAATTCAATAGTTTCTTGCAAGTTCGACACATTGTTATTGATATTGAAAGATCGATTGGTTCCATCTCCGTTAAAATTTTTCGTAGGACTGCAGATCCTGAAATAAATTTATTTAGAATCAAACGACTTTGGAAATCATATAGAAATTTAAAAAAACTAAAACTAACATGGGATCACACTCGTTAATTTCAGAATTAACAGAATCGGCGCAATTGCAAGAGCAAATTTCATCTATTTCACCTTGATAGTAACCGCATCCACAAGTGCACAACTACAGGAGTAAAGTACTAATTAGAAGAAAGTGACGGAAAGAAATTCTTTTAATTATTATTACAGTTTTAGAAAATCAAATTTATCTCTTACTTTTCCAAGATCATCTTCCGACAATTCAATTTTCAAGTTTTCACACGAGACGCTCTCTTTGCACACAGCTACGCAATCCCAATTGCAAGAGGTACTTCGTTGTTGCGTTTCTTCTAAAAGACTTGACGCCGAAGCTGAAGCATATTCATCGGTATACTCATCGGTACTTGATATCGCTTTTTCTTGTAAATTGCTTGCTAGTACAGTTATGTGCTGTTGCGTCGTTATAATATTATCACCACTGGTAATAGTTTCTACCACATTGGCAGTTACAGACATTGAAAACTTATCATCTAATATAGTTGCAGAATTGGATAAAATTGAAGTTTGCTGACATTCCGTTCTATTCTCAACAATAGGATATATTGAAAATTATTAGAATACCGGGTGAAATGTGACTTTTGATGATAAAAATTATTCACTGACCGAATATTTGAATTCCCGTTAAATATTGCTCCACATAAACCACAAGCAGGATCTGTAGCTGCAGCTGCGTTTCTTAAATTCATTAGAGTCAAATAATAGTTTTCATCAATTGAGGTAGAAGCATCTCTGTTACGCCTCAGCGCCTGTTGATTGTGTTCCAACTGGTGGACAAATTATTAAGTTAAGCTTTTCATACTTTATCTTCGCTCCCTATTTCCTCTCTATTTATTCTTTTTACGTTATATTTACATTATCGCCTGACTGTGCCACTGTTGTCGATTTTTCCATTCTTTCATCAGTTGACGTTAAACAGCCGCAATCATCGCAGGAATCTTTACCTTCGATATAGTTTGGACAATCGTCCAAACTGGATAGAACAATTCCAGGTATATCTGGTTCGTCTCTTCTCTTTTCTTCGATATTTGCATCTACTTTATGATTTACTGTTTCATCTCCTTGAATGTGTCTCCCACACATAGGACAAATTTCATTATTTAACGCAGACGAGATCTAATTATAAAATATATTCTATAAAACACCACACTTGTATCAAAGTATGTATAAAGTATTATTTTTATATCGAGAATTCTTTTATACTATTTGTTGATTAGCGTCCCTCCCTTGACGCAAAGTCTGAGCTGCTTCGGAATCTAACATTTCTACGGGAGAAATCGCACCACCATACGTAGATGCGACGGCACCAAAAGCGTGACACTGACAATATCTCGTTTTTTTAAAATTAATATCCTCTTCGTTATCTTTATGAAGAAAATTATTTAGAATTTTAGATATTCGTGTATCTTTTTATTCGCACAGTAGTCGAATAATCAATCTTAAATCCTTACCGATGACACCGCTTATATGAAGATTTTTATCGTTTCTCGATATATTTAGTTGGTTCGGCACGCATTTGCATAGCCAAGTATCTTTAAATTTATTTCTCTCGGAGTATTCGTTGCAATCCATATCCGAAAAGTCTAAACTCTATTCGATAAGACAGATCTTAGTGTAAAAACAGATTTTTTTTTTTGACATTTTCTCTTTCCGTCGCTCTTTCTCTTTATTTCTCTCTATCTTTATCTCTATCTCTCTATTCCTTTCATCATGATTAATGTCTCATTTAACCACCCCTTGCATCATAATTTCCCACGCCCAATTAAAGATGAGATCATCATCTTGTGCCCGGGCTTTTCAGGGTGAAATATTCTGCAAAAAAAATCAAGAATGATCAGTCGTGTGAAAGTTGGTGCGTGTTTCAAATCAAATAGAATAATTGCGAGATGCGTTTTCGTTGAGCGATTCCAATTAGATTCGCGCACCCTAAAAAGCCTGGACGCAGAAGAAAATGGAGCAAACCAAATAGAGAGTAAGAGGAGCTCGAAACATAAAATTCAATGTCTTTCGGATACTTACTATGTTTCTCAAGTCTGGTTTATAGCGACATCGACAGTAACAAGGTTCTTCCAATTGGCTAGCCCTAGCCAATTTATTCAACCTCAATGCTGTTTCTTTTAAGGGTGCGAGAAGCTCGCGCAGTTCAGAAACCTGACAATGTTGTGCTGCTTAATGAAATTAATTGATATCAAGTAGATACCGCTTATTGCTAAAAATGAGTAGCCAAAATAATATACCTGAACTTTATGAACAATATTCTCATACTCCTTAACTAAACTAATAAGGGCAGCCGTGCTATGTTGCGTAGCATGCTCTATATGCTTGTGACTTGTGATTCTATCTTGCCGAGCTATACACATCTAAATCATAATTTCGACATAAGTTGACTAAACAATAACTTTTGATCCACCTAAGCGTTGCCTACGTTACTCAAATTATTACACTGTTCTCAATATTGTAATCGACAATATTTCCAAGATTCGCAAGAAAGTATACGAGTTTATCGAGTACAAAATTTTGCAATTAAGCGTTATTAGAGAATTAATGGGAAATTTATTCAACTTTCCGAACCATACGCACACATATGGGAGTTCGGTGAAAATTTATTCGATATGGACAATACGAACTGGCGTTCAAAAGATCAATCGCATCGGCTATGAGCTAAGTATTCAAATGCATATTGAAGTAGGGTCATACCTTGTTCGTCGCGGAACTCTTGGAATGATAATGGCAATGGGTTTGTGCACTATCAACCGTGTGCTGTTCTCTGAAGAAGCAGCGGCTAGGTTTGCATATGAGTTGTTGAACGAAATGAGAACGAGAAGGCATAAAACGAGTGATGCATGGAAAAGAAACGATGCTACCAACAGCAGGTGTCAAGGAATTCAAGGAGCAATTCTTATGCTTCTTGTGTAACCTCTTATTCGTTGGAGCAGCACATCGTTTCCTGTTGTTAGCTGTAGTATTGTGCACATTATTGCAATTTGTACTGTCTTTCCTGTTGTTCTTCATTCTCACTCTACTTCAAAAAATATTCAACCCTAGCACAGCGCCTCTTTCATTAAATAATCCATAAATATTTCTAGTATCTGTCGTCCTTGATTTTTTATCCGACTTGGACTTGCCGTATGATTTGATTATTGAGTCAAGTTAATTATACGGTTTACTTTTTAGTGCAAATGCCTTTGGACTATCTTTCTCAACTATACTCATTGAATTAAATCATTACAAATAATTTTGCTTTATCTGGATTTTGACCCGACGACAACGACAACAATAAACAACGCCAACAACGAGAAAAGCAATGACGACTATGATGCGGTCGTCTCATTTATCCTGTTATCGCCATTATCCTTTCTCGATAGCCTCTTGTTTCTCGAAGTCAATAAAATTATTTGTCATTTTAGAATTTTTCTTTTTCTCGGTTATTTTGAATTTTGCCATTGTAATTGATATAATGTTAAAAAATTAATTTATTTAAAAAGAAAATTAAATTATCTGTAAATTTATGGAAAACCTTTGAGAGTCAAGGGATACACGATGAATAAGGTGGATGAAGAGATCAGCTTAACGCGCGACAAGAGCGATAGAGATGAAAATAATCGTACCAGTTATTGGAAAAGCTTGCTCAAAAAATATGAAAAAAGAAATGCATCATTAGAAAGACGTCGTTTGGCTCTTGTCGAGAAAGTACATTTTATGGAATATGCATTACCATCGATTTTGATAGGAGCTGCCGCGATTGCTGATAGTCAGCCAGATGCATCTAACCTACCTTCTCAATTTCAAAATTCAACTTCACGAAAAAAGAGGTATTTGCAAAAGATCTACGCACGTAACACTTTATTTTTTAATTTATTTACTTTTTTATTTCAGGTAGTTGTACTAATTAATATTTTTTTTTTCATGTAAATTTATTCCATACATACCTTGTTTAATTAATGATCGGGAAAAATATATTCGTCTTTTATTAAACAATATCAATGAACTAGGGGTGCATTAGATTATATTAATTTTATTTCATATATTGGAAAAAGCCAAAGTACTAGAACCGTGAACGCTAGAAGTTTTTTACATCATTTTACATATGTCTTATGAATGTAACAATAAATTAAACGAATTATGTTTATGACTACTATTATAATGTGTGATACCAAATTTAATCTAGTATTAGCGAATAAACGATGAAAATGGACTAGAAGAATAAAGCTTAAATTCTAATTAAATTAAGCTGTATGTATGTATGTATTTTCTAAACTCAAAAATACGTTTTTACATTTTTTCAAATTCAATGCACACAAACATATACTTATTATAATTAATTATCATTTACACTGTAATGATTACTTTATTCCTTGTCAAAATTATTATTATTATTTAAGAGTGTCATGAATATAAATATTTACTGTATTGCATTTAAAATAATGTTATTAATTAAAGACTTTTCAGTGGCATTCGATTCGACCGCTAGAACACTTATAAAGAATACAAATATTTATACTATCTGTTTTTTATGCATGCATTTTAAAAGGCCATTTCTTTAATTCGTTTTTAAAGTTTGAGATAAGCACCATTTTGAAGCATTTGTTGTAATGGAAATAAAAGATAACAGTCGAAATACAGAAAGGTCGTATACATATGTATGAAAAAGATAATTTTATAGCCAGATAACGTAATTTGTCAATAACCTGTTTTTTCTTTCATTAAATGTCGAAAATTTCGATTTACCAGTATTAATATTATTAAGAAAGTAGCTATTGCAATAAAATTATTTAATTGCAAAAAGAAAGTTTGCAGTAAATAATGTAAATGAATCTCATTCAAGTTAAGTGAGGAAGAATATTCCACTTTGAGTAGCAGCAAAACATGCAATAATTCCAAGATATACATTAATTTTGTGCTTGAAACTAGTGGCTCCCGATCCGGAGGCGCTTTTGTTTATCCGTAGGACGTACCATTTCTGGCCGTCACTTGGGCTCACCAAGCAGCGCCAGCCGTATTGTCCTAAAAATTAATTAATATTGTATTTATTATATTTTACATAGATATTTTATTTGTTTTATTTATTCATTACCTCGATCGTTCCTTGAATTTTCTTTTAAGTTTATTGGATCCTCTATTCAATTAATATAAATATATAAAGAGCATGAATGAAGTTTTTGGCAATGTTTGGTAAGAAATTTTTAACGCCAGCGAAAGTAGATTACCTATCAAAGAAATTATAAAGTGAAAAAATGACGTAACACAATTATCAACATAATAGTTTTGTGTATGTGTAAGTGACGCTATAATCTTTATACTTTTTAAAATATTAATTCAATTATATTGAAATCATATTTATAATATGTGTGTAATAAATTTTTATTTATATTATTGATAAACTGTTGATAAAGCAAAAGAAGTAAGACGACTATTATTTAGAAAAAAAAAAATCAGTTAGTAAAAGAGTTCTGTAGGGGGTTAATAGTATAATAATTTACATAAATTTAAAAATTGCTAAAACTATACTATAATTTGCAATGATTAATTTGTAGAGTATGCGATTAACTTAAAGTGTGTGATATAATAGTATAATATATCATAGTTCTTGGTTTTTAATAATATAATAGGATAAAGAGGGGTGAGGATACTTTTAATTGGATAAAAGTATAATAAAGACCACCACCGATATGTGAAAGGCAATTGAATATTGTTGAATTTACTCAAGTGCTACAAAGAATGCAAGTAATGATATTACGTGAAATTTTTGACGAAGCGATAGAACTGATATACAGAAAGTCGAAACAAAGCGTCATACGAGATAGAACGCGCCATATTTTTTAACGGAACAAATGAGAATTGAAAGTGCTACGGAGTACAAATGTAGTGACAAGGTCTTTATAAGGACTGACCTTAGGTCAGTATTCATCGGCTGGTAGTCCTAAGCTTGACTTGATTTAGTAACTCCTAAGGTATTTCTTTTAAGAAACAAGTTCACTTCCTGCCATTGAATTGTTCTATATCAACTGTTTTATGGCAATCACATAGGTGTCCCATTAGTTTTCATTAAGCTTATTCAACGGCTTGATAGCATCTTCATTTCTCCAATTAACGATCTTCTTATGACCTGTCTTTCATTCTGGAAACCGACTACATCGAAGGATGCAAAATAACATAGGTCTAACCGGTTTCATTTATTTTATATTATTACTCGAATTTAATATTAATCATCTTTATACACTGATTTTATGAAATTTGCTGTGCGATGAAAGGCTTATCTTAAATATTTCGATTTTCACCGATTGTTCATTTATTTAATTGATCGAGTTCTAAAGATTAATTTTCTTTCTTAATGAAAAAAATCAACGATTTAAGACTGCAACTTTATATGACTTCTTCAGTTTTCAAATGTTTATCTATTTATTTTCTATCAGTAGAAAAATCCTAAATTAATGAATATTGATGTAATCTATTATATAATAAAATTAGTCAACATTTGCAAATATTTTTATCGCGTTTGTAAATTTCTATGTAATATTTATCATTTTATACGCAGATCTCTTGATATAAAATAAATCTTTGACTTCTTTGACAGAAGAGAACGTCTTTTCTATCAGTCTTTGTTCTACTTTTGTTCAATGCTTTCATAACCCACCCCTCCTTGTTATTACACTTGTTCCACTTGTGCCTAACCTTCTTTTCTGTCTCCGTCTCAGATATATTAGCGTGCTGAGACTGCGACTCTGTTGTTTCTTCTTTTTCCTTCTCTTCCTCTTGAACAAAGAGCACATCTGAAATCCTTTCGGCCATTTCAGGAAGCCTTATTTCTTCTTCAATATCATTAGTTTTATCCAATTTTATATGACATTCATTTTTTTCCATTCCTGTTGCTACAATACTCATATCTTCCATATTTCCAAGAATTTCAGTACCATTAAAAACCTTTTCCTAAAGTTTACGCTAAATTAATTACTTATTTCCATATAATTAAATACTTTTAAATTCATGCCAATTTATTTTTTTTGCAAGATGCTTTGCAAAAATTTAGATTTTCACTAAGATTTAAGTTAATTTCTTTTTCTGTAAGATAATAAATAAAAATTATAATATACATTACCTCATGACACAGTTGATTTTTTGCCAGTTCAAGAGAGTTTGTTATAGTGCTATTATTTTCAATCATAGTATCTACATTGCATTGAAAGTTGTTTTCTATTTTATTTGAATTCTTGTTTGTATCTTGAATAAATCTTGAATCGTCAGGCTTCGTATTATCGATTAATATATCTGAATATGACATTAAAGAATCAGTAGTCTCCAATGTTTCATCATTCTTAAAATTCGATAAAGCAGAATTGTTCGCCTCTACTGGCAATTGCTTTTCTTTATTTTCTACTTTTTTAAACGTAGTTGTACTATCAAAGTGTTTCATAATATATTCAGCATTACGTAACTCGTTCTCTAGCCAATAAACTCTTTCTGTAAGTTTATAATTTTCATCTAACAATTCTTCTTCTCTCTGTTTTATTATCCTTCGTTCTTGTAACTGCTTCTTCTCAGCTTCTACATATTCGGCAACACGTGCTTCGAGATCCCGAATACGTTCTTGACAAAACGATAAATGGACAATGGAGTCGACCGAATCGTCGTTGACACTTTCTAAACCACAATTATTCTTAGCTAAGTCCACAGGATAGGTTGTAGAACTGATGACTTTAGCCGAACGCTCTTGAATACGAGCCCGTAATTCTTGTAAGCGTTGAACTTCTTGCAGTAATTCACCGGATGGTAATTCTGTTTGTGTACTACAACTAGTGAACTCGACCGGGTAATGATCAGCATCATCATCTTCATCTTCATGCTCAAAGATTCCACTTTCTTGAAGAGATAACGGTGGTTTTTGCGTTATGGGAGATGTAGGTCTAATATTGGCAGCATCAACATTATTGGTGTAAGGTATTACTGTTGCTATAGCGCGACTTCTTTGTTTGGAAGATTGTTCCTAAAACACATTAGCAAATTTTTGTAAGTTTATATTTTTATTGTGTCATATTATTATTATTATTATGTTTCACATATTTTACAAAATGTAACAAATTATATTTCATAAATTTTACTTGCTTTTTGATCTGAAGCTTAGTTTTCAAGAGATGTTTAAAGTGATAAAAGTACTATTGGTTAGACAGAGACGATTAGCTACTTGAAGTGAGATATTGTCATGTTGCTTTACTTCATTATTTGGCTGTCTCTGCCTAACAAATGATACTGTTATCATTAAATATCTTGAAAATCGAGCCTCAAATCAAGAAGTAGTAAATAAGAAATCATATTAGAATCACCTCCTCTGTAACTCCTTAAAGTTTGGCTAAAAATATTATGAATTTTTGTATCATTGCAAAATACGCGTTACATTCTTTTTTTAGGCATATATTTTACTCACTTTATGTAGATGCATTAACTCTGGCAAAACAATTCCATTGTCAGCTGTATATTCTGGATTTTCTCTTCGGATAGACGTTTCCTCTAGTTCAAGAAGCCGAAATTCTAAGAGTTCATTTTGTTCGCGAAGTTCTGATAACTCTGCTTGAAGAGACTCTTCTCGTTCTTCAGCTTCTCGTAACTTTTCTTTTAATATATTTGATTCCTTGTTTCGTTCACCATGTCTTGTCTATATTATAACATTTTCAACTTGAATATTTAATTATTCAATATTTAGTTTTATTATTATTTCATTTAATTTTTCGATTTATTTAACAATGAAGCTACTATTAATTAGGCAAAGAAAATCCAGCTGCTTAAAGCGTAGTCATCTAACAGTAACTTTATCTTGAATGTAAAACGTACTTGAAAATGTATAGCGGTACATTTACTTACAGAATACTCTGCATTTAATTTTAACTAAATTTATATTAATGAATAATATTTGAAAATAAAATGATAATATACACAGAATATTTTACAATAAAATTAAATAATAACATTTAGGTAATTTTTTTCAGAAAATATTAATTCAAATTTCATAGTGTGTTGTATAAGAAATCGTGTTATGTGACATAATGTCATAATTGCTTCGCGATGCGTTATAGAAAGAAAAAATCCGCGTGTTGGAAGTATTTAAATTGCATTATACGGGAGCCTGGTATACAAGGTGTTAAAAAATAACTATACATTCTTTGCAGGAATTACACATAAGAGCAAATCAAGTCGTAAAATTCTTTATCACTTTTCGATTCCCGAAGCAAAGTTTTTGAGGTATTCAATAATAAAGATAATCTGATTTAGACCTAGACAGACAAATAGTTGAAGTGATATAGACAATAGACAAAAAGGCATTGTCTCTCTTCAACTATCTATTTGTCTTAGTTTAACTAGTAGTATAGTTAGTATTTTATTATTACACAAGGTGTAACAATGAACTCTTTCGATATTTTAAAAACGATTTTCAATTATTTTTAAAAACCCACCCTTACATATAAAATTGAATTTGATTATTTAAATGGCTATAAACCACACTTTCTCAATGGATATAAACATGAAAATATTCTACGAGGGGCTAGATTTTTTGAGCTTTACATTACAAGACAGCTTAAAAATGTTTGCAATCCTCTGAGGTTAAAAAACATAAGAATGAAAATTTCTAGTCTCTCATTGAAAAATTTGGACTGTTTTGGCCTCTAGGGGTTGAAAGCATTCTATTTGATTCTATTTGATTTTTAGAAATCTTGCATACTCCGTCTCGAATAAAAATATCACCATTGACTAACGAATTTTATCTATTTGAAGCATTTTGAATCAAAGCCAGTAAATTTTCTCTTATTATTGGTCAATGCTGCCTTCCTCTATCATTACATTTGATAAAAAAGGAAACAATCGAGCAAAAGAAAAGAAAGTTCTAGTCGTTGGCTAGAGAGAGAGAGAGAGAGAGAGAGGCACAATACCACGTAAAAGTAAGAATAATAATCCCTACGTGAGAAAAGTATGAAGTAGTTTCTCATTTAACATATGCAGTATAATATTTATTACATTTACACGATTTATATTTAGAGATTGCAGATATTTTTGCACAAAAATTTCATTAGATTTGAATAAGCCTTCCTTTATTACTAATCGTGCAAGTCTAATCATCCTCATCGCACTTATGAGTAATCACGTGTTTTAATATCGCCTTAAAAATTACATTTTGCAATGTCGCTTTACCTCTTGTAAAATTTTTTCCAAATTAGTAACTTGACTCTTTGCATGGAATAATTCCTGTCGTTCTTCCAAGAGTTTTGTTTGTAACTCTTCTACTTCTATTAGCATAGCCTCATAAGCTTCTCTAGTAACTCCATTATTTTGCCATTGTTCACAACCTCCTGGCTGAGGTGACAAAGATGAGGGTGCACTGGATAAGGCACTATCTCCCTCTTCGTGATCTTCTTCATCTTCGACTTCAGCTACAGGCTCTAACTCTAGCCATTGCCTGTAAAATTCTTCTTTTCTTTTCTTGTTTGACAACTGCTCAAGCTTCCGTTCTTTTTCCTTATAAACAAAAAATATTCATCAATTAGTCAATTTATGTAACAAATTCTTCATAGTAGATATAAAAATAGTTTTATTCCAAATTTTTTAAACAGATCTATATTTATCATAAGATTAGCTACATTAAACTATAATAGTTAGATTAAATTATTGTTCTTCGTTGTGCAACGAAAGATAAAATTAAATGGAAAAGACTTTCATTACATTAATTTTGGATTTGAGACTTCAGATCTCAATCATAGGGGATTCTCTTTAATTAATGTTGTATACAAGATGTTTAAGAATGAGCGAACTTCTTTGAAATGACAAACTCCTAAATTTAAACCGAATGAAATCTCTATTACTTTTTAATTTGAGGCTGATATATAAATACCATTTTTAAGATACTTAAGAAAGATGGTAGGATTATTCAAACAGAAACAGTCAACTGGCTGAAATGAAACAGTACGCTGTTATTTCATTTCATCACGATGATTGCCTCTGTCTAATATAACCTTCATTTTAAATATCATGAAAATTAAATTTCAGATCAAGAAGTGATGCAGAAATTTTTCATTCGAATTGATGTCAGGAGTATGCCCTTTCAAAGAAAAAAAATCTGTGCAAATTTTAAAACATTTCATATGCATATACAGAATGTTCTATCTGAATAATTATAACTTGCAGTCCTCAAAGATGAGGGTGATTTGAATCTAAAAATACTTTACTACATTTTTTACATTTTTTGAAAATATGTATAATTACGGAATTATTATAAATTTAAAATTAAGGGATATAACAGGGTGCCTAATAAAAAGTTAACATTATTTCCGGGAATCCTATAGGTCAATCTCAAGGCTCATTTCATGAGTAGGAGGGACTTGCTCTAATATGGACAGTAGGCAGAGAGAGATGTGGTTTTCTTAATTCTCCCATTAAAGCAGTAGAAAAAATATTAAACATCACCGATGAATATCACGACACCGCGACTCTTTCAACCAGCTTAAATGAGAGAAGCAAAAAAAAAATTATACCTGCTTACTGCTCATATTTAGAGAAGTCAGAGCTATAACTAAAATAAATCTCGAAATTGACTTGTCTCTAGGTTGATTTAAAATACGCAATAACTAAATAATGATATATTTTCAGGAAAAAAAAGTAGTACAAGATTTTGGATCCAAATCGCAATCTTTTCCAAGGGGTGTTGATTATAAGATTATTTTCAGGTATAAATACCCTATGGTATAATTATAACTGTATCTTTTTGATGATAGGGGAAAGTTGCTTAATTTGGACCACCGCCTAAATTGGACTACCACTATATATATAGCTCGTATAACACATATATGTCCTAATGTAGGCAATAATATGTTCAACAAATAAAATAGCTATGTTTACTTAAAGATGGCAATAATATAATTCATTTTCAATTAAACATTTTTATTAAAAATGTTTATACAAGCTCATATTACAAAATGCGTAAGTGGTCCAAATTCGGCTACTTTCCTCTGCACAGGATATTTAAAAATTAAAATAATATTATTAATTCATAAACAGAAGTTTACAATTGAACGTAACTTTAAAAAGGTTTACAATTTTAATAATAAAAAATGTAATTTGAAATAATAATGAATGATGAATTTTTACCTTTAACGCTTGTCTAAGTGACTCAATAAATTCCTGTTGCTCAATAGCAAATTCACGTAAGCGTTCAACTTCGACTTCAGATATCACTCTCTGGTTATTAATATCGCTTACATATGAGTCTACCTGTATAACATATATCTTCTATCAGTGATCTACTAAAAATGACGCTTAATTTTTAGGACATATTACAATATTATTGATATAAATTACAATTAAAAAATAAATACTCATAATATAAGGGGGTGTACAAAGATTACCACACGACTAATTCTTTATTACTTTTCGATCAGTAGTTTATTTTACAAGATATTCAATAATCAAGTTATTATTGGTTAGACAAATGTACTCTGTTCAACAATAGAATGACCATAGATCGAAGGGATTAACATTCAGTTAAGATAGGTCTCCACGCTTTAGATCTGACAATTAGATCCCTGATTCTAATTGATATCTTGTCAGTATTTAATAAGAAATATTTTAATGTTCCTGATTTTATTAAATATAATTTATTTCTGCGGACAGAGGTGAATGATGCACATTTTAATAGAAAATGTGCAAATAGAGGTTGTTCTCCGATTAGACACACTACAGTTAGTTGAAGCAAGATTACTGATTAATTGTTTTTGTATAACTAACAGTAACTTGATTATTAAATCTTCTGAAAACTGAACTTTTTCAGGATAGGAAAAAGGCAAACGGTTTTTTGATTCGATTTACGTACAGGAGTAATTTCCTTTGAATAGACAGCAATTTAAAAAAACCATATTCAGGGTGTTTCAGTGAAGTACGGTAAAATTTTTAAGTATTACAAAGGGGGTGATTCTATGACAATTTTTCATTTACCACATTTTGATTTGAAACTTAGTTTTTGAAATATTTAATAATAAAGGTACTTTTTAAAGGTAATATGGGCAATCGTACTCTATCTCACTTCAACTATCTATTTGTCTCTGTCTACCCAATAGTACCTGTATCATTAAATATCTAGAAAATTAAACTTCAAATCAACATGTGATAAATGAAAAATCGTTTTAGAATCACCTCCTCTCTACAACCCCTTAAAATTTTGAAACACCCTGTATAAAATCCCCGTAAATTTGTATATCATTTCTTAAAAGGTGATCTTTTACACAATTCCAAGACATTTTTTCTTTTGGAATTTTTTAACGTGAAGTTTCAATAATAAGGGCACTTCGAATACTAAATAATAAGGAAACTTCAAATTAAAAATGCCAAAGAAAAAATTGTTTAGAATTGCACAAGTATTATCCTTTTAAAAAGGGTGTATATCCAAAAAACTCATGCGAATTAATAAGAATTAATATACAGGATGATACAGGGAGTAATTCTAAGACGATTATTTATTTACTGATTTGCGATTAGAAGATTACTTTTAAAGATATTTAAATATACAGATATTGTATTAACCTTTAGAGGGTCGGGGTGGTCATATAAGTGACAAGTAGCAAATTTGCAGTTTGCATTAATCATATAGAATGCAAATATGCATAACTTTTACTTAAAAAAATTGTTAAATTATATATGGAAAAATACCGGTCCTCCACAGGTTAAGTAGACAGTGACAGTCAGCTAGTTCAAGTGGAATAGCGTCACTCTGTATTATTTTAAAAGCTGTCTGTTTCTGCCTTACTAATGGTATATTTATCATTGAATAACTTGAAAATTAAGCTTTGAATTAAAAAATAATAAATAAAAGTTCATTTTAGAAATCCTTTTCTATAATCCTCTAAAGTTTAGCCATAACACACTGAAACACCCTGTTCGTATAATAGGTTGCATTGCAAAAACTATAAAATATTCAAATATTTAGTTGAAAATTATCTGAAAAAATTTTTAATATATTGACTTATTTTTTAATACACTTAAATGCAATTGAATATCGTATTATGATAAGTTCTTGCAATTATATTAAATATTAGTTATATGTGATACGAAAAAAGAAAGTAATCAACATACATGTGTGTGTGTGATTTCACATAAATACAGGGTGTTTCAGTGATGTACGGCCAAATCTTAAGGGATTGTAAAGGGGATGATTCTAAGACGATTTTTCATTTAACACATTTTGATCCGAAGCTTAGCTTTTGAGATATTTAATGATAAAGCTACTATATTAGTTACACAGAGACAGTCAATTAGTTGAAGTGAGATAGCGCCACTCTGTTTAGCTTCAACTATCTGTTTAAATTAAATATCTCAAAACCTAAGCTTCGGATTGAAATGTGGTAAATGAAAAATCATTTTAGAATCACCCTCTTTATAATCCCTTAAAATTTGACCGTACCTCGCTGAAACACCCTGTATATACATATCTATTTACTTAAAATATTTTTAATTATTTATTCTATATACAGAAAGTTCCGAAATAAACATTGTTTTTGAAAAAGTAATAAAAATAGTCAGCTAATATAGAAATAAAATAAGGCCATGCTGTCTCATTTTAATTACCTGATTATTTCTCTCTAATAAATAGTAGTTTCGTTATTAATTAGCTTGAATATTAAGCTCTGAATAAAAAAGTGCAAAAGAAGAGTTATCTTAATCTAGCATTTCCGATCATTATATTAAAAATTATACGTTTACTTCGGGATACCCTGTATATTTTTTTATGCTGATTATCATAATATAACACAATAATAATTGTGTAAAAAATTCTTACTTTATCTGAAGGAAAGTCCATTTCTTTATTTAAATATTTATAATAATATTTATACACACACACATAGCAAAATATTAAAAATGTTAAATATTCCAATTGTAATTAATTTGAATAATTTATTTGAAAGCATAATATTGCTTTCTTTGTACAATTAAATTTATAATACAATTGTAATTGAAAAATAAATACTAACATTTATATGTTAAAAAGTAAATTAAAAAACATACTGTATGACAGTCGTCTTTGAAAAGTTTCTTCTCTATAGAAAAAGATTCCAGAGGTCCATTCTCTTTGTTCTCCCTTAACCTTCGCATCTATAACAAATAGAATAATAATAACTGTATTAATAATAATTCCTCCAGTCAAATCTATTTAAATGTTATTATAATTAAAGGTAATTACTTAAACATTATGTTTATCTTTTATGATATTTAACCTAAGACATAACATCACATTTATTAATAATCTTTCAGTTAAGATTTGGTTTAAGAGGATACGAATATAATATCTTTTTTTTTTAATTAATTTAAACTTCTTCACAATATATGCTGTAAATTGTAAAATTAGAAAAAGTAAATTTTTTGTGTACAAGTGCATACTAGTATAATAATCATTAAGAACCTGTATTTATATAATAGTATTAAACATTAATAATGATACTATAATTAATTAATTAATTATATTAACTATTAATAATAATTATTATATATATGTATAAGTAATTAAATTAAAAATTATTGTTATAAAGAGTGTCCGAAAAAAGGGGGAGTTTTTTATGGGGTGGTTCGTGACGCTATCTAAGAACTTTTTCCTCTTGGCATTTTATGAATTGAAGCTTTCTTTTCAAGATATTCAATGATAAAGATGCCATTAGTTAGACAGAGACACTCCGTTGGTTGACGCGAGACAGAGTGACACCACTTTGCTTCAACTATCGGATGATTTCTGTTTATCTAATGGCACCTTTATCAGTGAATATTTTAAAAATAAAGTTTCAAATGGGAAAACACTAAAAAGAAAATTTCTTAGAATAGTCTCAGAATAACTCCCTTCAAGGAGGTACGATCGGTTTGTAGCACCCTGTAAACATAATAAGAATTAAATAGTATAAGCAAGGAAAGTATGAAAAATTTAATCACAGAACTTTAAAGTACAATAACATCTTGGAAATTTCTATTCTACACACCTATCACATTTCCTGGTAGTTTTTGATTAGTTTAATTATAATTTAGCAAGAAAAATAAATATGAATATATTATTGATGTACTTGTTCGCGATGACTCAACAGTTATGAAAAACTAATAATATTAGAAAATCAAGGATGAAAAAAAGAAAAAAGAAAAAAAAACTCTGAAATATAATCATTACCAGAGAGAAATGCTGACAGGTAGATTGTAGTAAACGCGTGGGGAAAGTATGAATGTGTTACGAAAACATCCGGTACACGTGAGACACGATGTAAAGGATGAAAGCATCTTCCATGAATCGTTAACACCCTTTCTCTCTCATTTAATAATGCTATTCCTTGAATCAATAAATTTAGTAATTACTTCTTTATTTTATAAAATACTTATCGTTTTTTAAAAATTAAGAAAACACGATTTGTATAATAAATTATAGAAAAATATTTACTTGACTCGTTATTTCTACTGTTAAAGTAATTATCACATAATTATTACAATTTCTCTCTCTCTCTCTCTCTCTCTCTCTCTCTCTCTCTCCCTCCCTCTCTTTTTCTACAAACTAAAATAGTTTTTACTCTGAATCATTATTTAATAAGATCTAAAGGTAAAATGAATATTGGCAATTAAAGGACAATTAAAATAAATGATGGAAAATAATTCCAAGTCTCTTTTCTTTTACAATATTGAAAAATAAATCATAAAATGATTACTTTAAAAGAAATACTAATTCCTGCATACAGTATCTATACATAAAAATAACCGTAATAAATTCATAAATTATAAAGAATAACTTTATGCTACTTTATGATTTAGGACTTCATTTTTAAGATGCTCAATAATAAAGATAATATTAGACATAAACAATCAGTCAATTGAAGGAAGTAGTGTAGCAGCTAATTCTGTTTCGATTTAAATAATAGTAGCTTTATTATTATAGAATATCTTAATAATCATTCAAATCAAATAGTGGCAAAATTGCTTAAAATTCACCTCCTTTACAAAACCTTAAATTTTGTTTATATCTCATTATTGCATCGTATTTCATACTATTAAAAATTTTTAGGTAAATTTTTACTAAATATTCGTTATCAAGTTATATATTTTTATCTTGATATCTATTTTAAATTCTAATAATACGCATAAGAATTAAAATAGTTGTAATTTATTTACATTATTTCCCATTCTGTTACGTCTCCTTGTCTTAAGAATATTTCAAATAAAAATAATATACAATCTTAATTTTTCTTCATGAATATGAACATTTTTCTAATAAAATTGATTGCTGATTTCAATTCAGAACAAGTGTTCGTGTATAGGCACACATATATGACCTATATCTCAATTATTGCGTGAATTAGAAATTTTAATTATCATACAATAATTTCTCTTTAAGAATAACAATTGAAACTTTTATATATCATAACATTTTAGTGAATTAGTTTAAGTGCGTTGACGTCACGCTGTCTTACTTCAACTAGCTAAATGTCTCTCTATCCAACTAGTAGTACCTTTATTTTAGAAAAACCTAAAAAATGAAGCCTTAGTTCGAAAAAAGTTACTTATGATTCATTTTAAATTTACCCTCCATAACTCTTTAAAGTTTGACACCGTATCATACAGTAAGCAAAATTATATTCTGAATAATTCTTATAAATCAAAAATGGACCTCTGAATTAAAAAGAGTTAAAGTATTTTTTGACTTGCTTTTGTATCAAAGATAAGTCTTAAAAAAAAGTACATTTACTTTCTAAATTTCTCATACGAAATAATAAAATTTGTACGTGCAGTTACCGTGGAAATTTTGTTTGAATTATTTATTACATACTTATATAAATTATGAAATATTATCAATAAATCTATAATTTATTTGAGTGAGTCTGCGCATACGCAAGCATACTTTTGAGTAATTTCCATTTAATCAAGTCATGCTTTAATACAGAAACACGTTAAAACTTAAATGTCATTGACATTTTACTCCTATTTTATTATAATATAGCATAAAAAACGACGATTAAAATATCTATTAATATAGTAAATTTTACAACAAAATCTTTTTCAAATATCTTTAATTTCAAAATTTATTTTTTTTTAATGTATCAAAACATACTTCTAATTTTCTATGGCTTAAGATTTAACAATATAGCAAAAATTATAGAACCAATACATTAATATACCTCTACCAGGTAAGCATACTTATCAAAAGATCTCTACAGCCTCCTTTTCTTTTTCCTTAATCTTCTTCCATCCTACTCCTTTACAACTCTGTCTTTTTCAATGCTTTCTCCTCGATAGCCAATCAGAAAATGACCCATATACTATGTAGACACGCGAAAAGATTTTAGCTTTTATTGACCAACGGCTAAAAATTTATAAAAGTACGTGTAAAATATCTATCGCATACTTATTCTCATAGATGAGATAAATTCTAATAATCAACGATAAATCGTAAAAATATCAATATTATTTATTCGTATGAATTTGATCAGAATTATTGCCTTTAATTTCTTTTGATTGTACATTGATATTGATTTATACCACATATTTTGTTTAGAAAAATGATGTACATAATAAAAGGTTAATTTAGAAATTTTTGTTCGCTTCCCTAATTTATACAAAAACTTTTTCTGTATATTGAAATTAATCGTTGAAACAATAACGGAAGTAAGGGAGATTGATATTATAATCATATTTAATTTATATAGAATGTAAAGGAGGGTATCCATTTTTAGATCAATATTTCAGAATCTCATTGAATACCGTTAATAAGATAAATTAAGTGCTACAGAAAATTGTCCATTGTAAGCTGAGTATTATTCGTTTATTTAAAAAAATTATTTTTATGCATTAGCGTTATTTTTAAATAATACGAGAGATTAAAATATTTTTTAAGATGTAACTGTAATGTTAAGATATTGTATGGCAGCTCGCTACTCGGCTAAACCGTTAGGTTGGCCCCCTGACACAGAGTCTGTTCCAGGGTGCTTACCAACACCAATGGCCATACCAGTAAAAGCAGAAGCGCTGTATCTCTTTTCTTCCTTTGAACCGCCCATTCCTCGCACCTAACAATCCTTATCCTATACGTTTTCTCGCGGTAACAAGATGAAAGAAGAGACAGGAAGATAAGTGCACCTTAAATTATGCGAGATCTTCTCCCTCCCCTTTGTCTTATTTTATTTATGCAAATTTTCTAACGTATTTTATTTTAATCTGGTTTTAGAAAAACTATCAATATTTTATGACTCTTGTCTATATTACACATTTATATTTTCTTTATTCTATTATGCATTTCTCATAAACTATATACCACAGAACTATTTTTTCATCACTATACAGAAAATATCGATCAATTTTTTATTTCTGATTTATTCTCAAAAAAAAATATATACAAATTGTAACAATGACTCCTTTCAAAATTTTCAAGGGTTGCAGAGGGAATGATTCAAAGAAAGTTTTTCATTTATCACATTTTGATTCGAGGATTCGTTTCCAAGGTATTCAATGGCAAACAACATGCTCTTAGTTAAACAGAGACGGTAAGTTGCTTGAAATAAGAGTGATGTTATCTCACTTCAACTAATTGACTGTTTTTGGCTTATCTAATAATATTTTTCTTATTGAATATCTCCAAAGCTAAGCTTTATATCGAAAAATGGTAAATGAAAATTCGTCGTAGAATCACCCCCTCCCTTTACAACCCTTTACAATTTCTAAGGGGATCATTGTTACACCCTGTATATATATTTTTCGTTTTCTTATTGAAATCAGTATATTCTAAGTTTAATAATGACGCGATAAAAAAATTTAAGAGATTCCAGAGAGGATGATTCTAAGAGAATTATTTATTTATAAGTTTTAATTTTTCCAATTTATGTCTTTATTTTCAAAATATTCTATGAGAATGGTATTATTAGTTTCAAAGGAAGACAGTCAATAAAGTAAAACAATATAATGTTGTCTCGCTTCAACTATTCAATTGTCGCTATGTGATTAATAGTATATTTACCCTTGAATTCCTTGAAGAGTAAGCTTAAAATCGAAATATAGTAAATAAAAATTCGTCTTTGAATTAATAGACGAATTTTCAATGAAGTTTAATTTAATAGTATACATCGCGTAAAGCAGATGTCCATGATATCATTTTATAATCAAAGCTTATTTCAAACTTTTGTTGTTGAAAAATAATTAATTCTTCAAAATAATAATAACTTCATTATTTACATTTAAAAATTAAAGATTTATTCTTTAATATTTAATATTTAAAAATTGGAAAATCATTTGAACTCTGTATATGGCGTTACGTAAAAGTAGCACCCATAAAAGAAACAGAAAAAATCACTTGAAAACAGTAATTCATTTAGTTTTATAACTTAATGACTGACGCTGTTTCTTTAATTTAAATTTTAAAAATCAAGCTTTACGCTAAAGCACTAAACTATTGTTAAAAATCATTTACAGCTATATGCACTCTAAAGTTCAGAATCAAATAACAGTTGAACATACTTGTATTCGCAGAACTGAAATATTATATAAGGGCGGATATTTGAAAAATCTAACTAAAAAACCTTCAAGAGAAAAAATTACCCTTGAAAATGCTCTTTCAGATTATTTCTCGTCAATTTTTATTAAGGTACTTTATTAAGTATTTCAATTTTAATTTTTCTGATACTTTGTTATTAAGGAAATATAACAATTGAATAAAAAATTTGAAATTTAATATTTATGACATATGAAAGAGTATCTGGCATTGCAGGTATACTATTCTATTAATAATTATTTTTATTTGCTAAAATACAGAATTGTGCTTCACATAGCTTTTTCAATTGTAGTCAAGTATGAAATAACTTTACGCAACGAGGACAACAGGCATTAATAATTCATAAACAGGTAGGAGTAAATCCTTCATCTAAACCTCTATTCGACTAGGCTATTCAGAATCTGAAGTTAGTAACTTACGGTCAGTACCATTCTATACTTAACATTTCTTCCTTTGCAGTATGTTCTTGAGAAATACTAGCTAGAAACCATATACGGCTTTTATTTTGAACATTCGTAGGCCAACAATTTTTTTGCAATGAATTAAAAACTTTACGAATATGCTCAAATTTCAATTTGAAAGTTTAATGCAGATTTAATAAAAATAATTAAATATTCGATTAAATATATATATATATATATAATCCAAGAATGCAGAATTTTTTTAAAATTAATATATTGTTTTAAACAAAGAGATTCACTTATCAGATATTTAATAATAAATCTGTTACAGAGAAGTATATGAAGATCACGATTTAAGTGTATCATTTTACAAGAAGGATGTCACTGTGTAACTAATAATATTTTTAACATTGAACATCTTGATAGCTAAATCGCAATTTGAAAAGTGGTAAAAAACTTTTCGATTCATATTAATATTGGGAACAATTCTTTCAAAAAAAGTGTATGACTTTTTGGAGACTCTGTATAGAAATCACGCTACGAAACCACCGTGTTGTAGGAAGATTTAATGTACTTAAAATAATAACTCATATTATAACACTTTTGTAGAAATTTAACTGTTCAAAAGTAATTCACAAATTTTTTGGATTGAAAGCGATAAATCTAGGTTTCTTTATGTGTATTTTTCTAATACGATTTTTAAATTATAGGTTTCCCATTTTTTCTTAAAAATTATTCATGCGACTTTTTTCAAGTCATAAAGTTAATTTTTTACTTTATGACATTTTTACTTTTTATATATAATTTTACTTATCATGTGATAAAAGATATGCGTTGCTTCAAAATAAATATATTTAAAAAATCGGTATTTCCTTGTTTTATAAGCAATCTAGCACTCCTATGCAATTTTTTAATGCGATTTTCTGAGAAACATATCTACTGTACATAAAAAGATCCAAATGTATTTAAAATAAAACATGAGGTTATGTCATTCTTTGTTAATGAGTGAAAGTTTAACATTTGTATAATATAAATGATATTTTAAGCTCTAAATGTTTATTAGATGACTTTAAACATGGTAACTGAAATATTGCGATCGTTAGAAAATTCATTAATCTAATAGTAACATTTTACAATTTACAAAGATAACTTATACATGATATTAAAAATGCATAGAACAAAAACTATGAAGTAAATAAAGCTTATAATTAGAAAGAATATTTAATTTGAAAATATGAATTTTTCATAAAAGCAATCAAGTCTACACCAATAACGTAATATTGTAATACATTTATGATTATTACCATTGAATAGAAAAAAATATATTTTGAATTTTTAGAATGATATTCATTATTTTCATATTGTAGATGATTTATCACTCTGAAAGTCTACCTTTTGCTTGTGTTCCTTCAACTATCTGATTGTTTTTATTTAACTAATACTACCTTATTGTTAAATATTTTGTAAACTAAGCTCCGGATCGAAAAGTAACATAAAAATTTTTAATAATTTTATTGGGTATTCCAAAAATCGTGCATTTCCTTTAAGAGAATTACTCCTGAAGATATTTGAAAAAAAAACAAACAAAAGATAAAGAGGTGTTATCTCGCTTCAACTGTGTATATTTGTTTCTGTCTAACTAATAGTTTATCCTTATGATTGTTCATTTAAAAAGTCTAATAACCGAATTAAAAAGTGGAAAAACACTTTTTGACTCGACTTATATTTTACAATATAAAGTATTCTGGAGAATTTGTTTATTAAAAAAGTATATAGAATACAATGTACCTGTTGTACAAATTGTTACAATACAATTGCATTTTCTAGAATAAAGGAAATTCCTGACGTAATTCTAAGAACTTTTTCCTGTTGGCATTTTTTGATTTAAAGCTTTATTTCCAAAATATTCGATGATAAAGATGCCATTAGTTAGACAGAGACACTCCGATAATTGAAGCGAGACAAAATGATTCCTTTTAAGGAAATGTTTTGTAATACCCTAGGATAAACCAATATACATCTAATTTTATTATTACACGAATTTTACTTATGCGCAATTTTGATTTTAATGAAATTAGACAAAGATTATTTCCACGACTTATTTTGATTTTAAAACGTCTAGAAAGGAAAAGTACTTACATATAGGATTTACATTTGAAAAAATTTTAAATTGGCGAAACTAATCGATATATGCATTTCGTTTTTATAAATTTTAAGTTTAATATTTTTTCCATAGTTGTATTCCATATTTTGAAAATATATATATTCTGTAAAAACAGAACAAAGTGAACTGCATTCTTCCCCAAATGTATTTTGTAGATATCTTTATAATTTCTTTTAACTCGAGCTTTTACCACTTTTTTCTCCGCTCCTCTTACAATCTTAGCAAGGAGCCTTTCACAAAACACGAATATTGCTGGTTAGGCGAGCTTACTGAATTGGATAGCGTTGAACAAGCATATTGGGACAGGTGAAACGAGTGTATGTCTGGTTACCGTTATTCGCGTTTCTCACCGTCTTTCCATATCTTGATTCGGTCAATCTCATCATTCACTGTGCTATGTCATTTCTTCGCTTTTACAAATCCTTACACACATTTCCTATATGTACTATTAAATAATATAATCCATAAATTAAATTAATAAGTAGGCAGGTCAGTTTTTGCTCATTCATTTTCAGATATACCAAAGGACCGTCGTACCTACTAAAGATGATAATAATACATAATTTGGAGATTTTTTAATTATGAAATATTTACCCTTATTGTTAAAAAATATTATCAGTGTATACATAAATCTTTAAAATGTTAAAAAAGCTTAATCCTTCCTATGCATGTGCATCGTGATGCATAATGTTCATTTATTTATGATGCTAATTTAAGATTATGGTGTCAATAAAAATGGATGAAAATGACTAGCGATGACAACCAATCTGCGCAGCGTATCACGCCCATTTATTATTAGTAGAGATATGTTGCTTCATATACAAAACTAATTATGTATGATTACGGGTTCATCGAGCCGGATGTGTGTACTTGATGTCTGTGTGTGTTGTGCGTATATATATTAAGCGAGTACTCAGAGAGACATGTATTTAAAGCAATCACGTTAACTGACGTATAAGCAGCGTCATTGGCCTCGTTATAAAGCATATGCTACTTATGATCAATTATACATACGCCTGACAGCAACATATTAGGATTGGAAGACCTCCTTAAGACCAACCGCATCGACTACTGATGGTTTAGTTGTGTTATAAGTCATCAGGAATTACATGACGCATCATTCATGAATTCAACCCCGAATCTGACTACCAAAGTTGACAAAGAATTAATATGACTTATCTGTCGTTAAAAATCTCAAAAAGGGAAACGGAACCTCTATGTTCGTACAAGTGTAATAATATTGAGAGAACTCTTATTGGTATGTACAAGAAAGAACTGTTCGTATATGTACATATATATAAATATCAGTTTGCGCTTTGGAAAAAATTTGAAGCCAGAAAGAAACGATTAAATTGAGGTAGGAAGAAAACTATTATTTTTTATTAAATATTTGGAAAGTATAATTATAAGCTAGATTAAAGATATGATTGAATCAAATTTTTTGAGAGTTTTTATATAATATTAAAATGGATTTTACTTTTTCAGAAGTTTGTAAAATCGCACATAAATTTTTAAACAAATTATGCAGATTAAAAATTAGGAAGTAGGAAAATAGTTTCTGAGGGTCTGTACTAAACTCATTTTATGAATAGTATGGGTACTCGTAAGTTCAACTACAATAAATATAGACAAGGAACTGACATTGTCGTCTTACAAATGAGAGTCTCAGACGACATTTTTTAACGTACGCGAACTAACTTTCACCGATTGTCACGTGTTCTACGTTGCAAACTATAGATAAAGCCCGTTATAAGTTTTTTGCTGACCTATAAAAATACTTTGTTAGCAAATAAGTTGCAAAAGCTTTAAAAATAACAAAAGTTCTTTAAACTCCAAATTCTCATCTAGCGTCCACAATACAAAAGAGACGATAGGATCAAAATAGATTTTATTCTATTTGAAAGCGCAACACCCTAATACTAAAATTTTTAATTATTTTATAAACTAATAAAAGAATTTGATTTTTCATAATGCCATCAAATTATTAAACAAATCTTTCATATTCCTTATCAACTACGTATTTAAATAAAACACGATAAAAAAGAATTCTGTTATCCCTTACCCTTTAGGAAAGTAAATAATGTACGTATTCAGCATACAAAAATGTGTGTACCCATCTTAAGAGGGTTACCCCTGAAGGTAAACTGAGTCGAAAAGTGCTTTAACATTTTTCGATTTGCAGCTTAGCTTTTGAGATATTCGGTAATAAAGACAGACAGTGACAGAAAGATGTTTGAAGTGAGATTGACAAAAGACAGAGAGATGTTATCTCTCTTCAACTATCTATCTGCTTGTCTCTGTTTAAATAATATAGAATTCTTCTTATTAAATATCTCAAAAACTAAGCTCCGGATCGAAAAATGATAAAGCACTTTTGATCTCTGTTTATTCTTAAGTGTATATGAAGGAGAATAAAATTACTATTAATAAGTATTAAACAATATTATAAAGATGTATTTAATTAGTGAAAATAAATTTAATTAATTTAAAATAAAATAACTAGAGTATACTCTCTGGTTTTATTTTAATAAATTTTTAAACCTACTAATTTAGCAAAAAGATATTTGTAATTATATAATCGTGTTTTATAAAAATATTTTGTAGGAGTATTTATAGGGGAAAAAAAATCATAATATATTTTCAATGGGTTTCTCTTAAAAATCCTTGAAATGTAAAAATAATAAAATCGCAATTATTATTTTCACTCGTTCATCGCTCATTCACCGACGCACACTAATTCGTCTCTCAAATAAACAAAATGACATTTTTACTGAAATTATTTGCATTAAGTTTCTAATTACAATTTAATTGCTAGATTCTGAGCTAAGGTCATACGGCGTAGTTAAGTCGAAGGAAGATTTTTCCACAAGATATATAGGACTGCGATAAAAACAGCTACTCTGTGAAGTAACGTTCGCTAAACTTTAATAAAGACGAGAACAATGAATTATACATCGATAATGAACATTTTTTTGAAAACGAATTATTAGCGCGATAAAAACCTTAAAGATATTGCGAGCATCCGAATTGAAATTTAGAACAAATTGAATTTTGAAAAGAAAACAATGATAAAGTAAAACATTTATGTTATGTGTGCTTGCGTAGAGGAAGAGGAGATACGAAAGAAGAAGGATAATAAGGATAATTGTGCGTGTGTAAAGTTTATATTTGTACAAATAATACGCGCGTACACGCACAGGCATAAGTAGAAACGTGACGAAGAAAGGGAATGCGAGGATGAAATAAAAAAAAAGAAGTATTGATTTATAGTTATTTATGGTTCGCAAGTTCATAGTTAGCAATGTGGCGAGCAATTACCGAGGATTTTCTTGAGATATCGCGGTGTCGTGAGAGAGAACTTGCTTACAGAGGCCCACGGCTCTATAGGATGTAATTTCAGTCCGTCACCGTGGTCAAGTTATTAATAATGCAGCGTTCGTGCGCGAATTCCCATTTGCAATTAATACTTCTTATTCGATTTATCGCGAAAGCAAGATTCCAAATACCTTCGGACTACCGCGTAAGAAAGTATGACACATAACGCGATGCAAAAAGGAAGCGGGAAAAAGTACAGTCAGTCCAGTCATTGTTATTTGCACAATTGATTGGCTTTGCAGTAATAATGATCTATGCGACAGATTAGAAACTATTATTCAAGATTTAGCTAGAAACCGAGTCGCCTGCCTACTGGATTGGATGAAAAACGGCTGGCGGAGGAAAAACCATGAAGAGGAGTGAAAATTATTCAGAAATATCGGTGAAAATACCGAGAGAAGAATTATTAGAATTATTGGTCGAATGTGGGGTGAGGTCATTTTTCTACGAGAAATCAACAAAAAAAAAAAAATAAAAAGCTAGCGTGAGAATGAACAATAGGGATGGATCGTGAAATGTGACGCGTCCGTAAACTATAATCATGATGAAAATGCGGCACAACACCATGCACCAGCCATGGCGTATCCTTCCTCAAACGAACGCGTATTCGTATTATCATATAGCTTCGGGGATTGGAAACTTTCTTTTCTAAAGTAGCGCAGCGTGGCACAGTCGAGAGTGTGCAGACCATCCGATATGTGATCTTTATCTGCACGCTAGCTATTTGAGAGCTTTCGAGGCAAAAAAATTACTCGTCGAGAAACTATTGTAAATTGAAACGGATTGATGCTCGATCGTGCCTATTATTGACCCGCTCTTCTATATTGTACAGAGTTTTTCGAAATAAACGCATTATTTTTTACATTCGCTTGATTCGCCTTAAATAAATTCCCGGCGCAAAACTCTGGACGATTGATCCTTTGCAGTTTTTTTTTTTTTTTTTTAAAGTCTTACCATATTTTCCAGATATATGGTAATAAATCTACTGTTATTTAGAAAAAGACGGCAAACTCTCGGAATAAATTGAAATGAGATAACGCTACGCTGTCATATTTTAGTTGGCTGACCGTGTGTGTGCACTATACAGGATGTCCCGAAATAAACGAACGATTTTTAAAAGGATTATTCCTGACACAAAACCGAGTGGAAAAGTCAGTCGCCATTTTTCGATCCAGAGCATAGTTTTCAAGAGAAAGATATTCATTGATAAGATAATTAATTAGATACAGATGGAAAGATAGTTGAATTAAGATAACATCATTCTGTCTCGCTTAAACTGCCTGTCTGTCTCTATCCAATAAATAGTACCTTTATTTGAGTATTTTGAAAATTAAGATTCAATTCAAAAAGTAGTAAATAAAAAATCGTTTTAGAACTAACCCCTTTATAATACCTTCAAGTTTAGCCGTACCATATAGAAATAACCTATATATATACAGGATGCTTCAGTCAGGTTCGACATAATTTTAAGGGATTGTAAAGGGGGCGATTCCAAGACGATTTTTTGTTTACTTCATTTTGAATTGAAACTTAGTTTTTGTGATATTTTATGATAAAGGTACTATTAGTTGGACAGAGACAGTCGATTGGCTGAAGTGAGACAACGCCACTCTGTCTCACTTCAACTATCTGTTTCTATCTAGCTAATAGTACACTTATCATTAAATATCTCAAAAACTAATTTAACAGATAATTATTTAAATTTCTGATTTTTTAAAACCAAAATAGAAAATAATATTATTTTCATGTTTATCCTCTTTTTTAAAATTAAGGAACAATTAAAAAAGTAAAAAGGGAAGATTATCAAATAATTTTAAATAGCATGTGTATAATTGAAAATTACTCGAAAATACAGTATAAATTAAATTATATAATTACTTATTAAAAAATATCAAAAGTTACTTATTATTAGTGATCTTGTTTATCATTAAAATTAATTTTTTTAAATATATAAATATTTTTTTTATTTTACACGCAAATTGGAGTCAATAAACTAAGAGACTAAGTAACTAAGAGAAGTAAGTTATCCCTCCCTCGTTACCTTAAAATTCTATAACTTTAAGAAAGATTAGTTTTTATATAGTGTTGAGATAAGCAGTGTAGTTTCATAGTAAATATATGGTGTGACAATGATCGAAATCTTTCGATAAATCCTTCAAAATTTTAAGGAGAAACATCATTCTCTCTTACTTCAGCCAACTGACTCTACGATTAATCAATAGCATCTTTGTCATCGAATATCTTTAAAATCAAGTCTTAAATCGAAAAGTAGTAAATAAAAAGTCATCTTAGAATCATCCCTTCTATAACCCCTTAAAATTTCGAATGGGATCATTGTTACACCCTATATATAGAGATACTTTTTATACTGATATATAGTCTATATCTTAAAATTTTATCATTTTATTGAAATTTAACGTTAAAAATCAGTATCAATGAAAAAATAGTATAGTACTTTACTGGAACAAATTTTATTTTTAAATTTTGAGAATTTTTCTTCATTTTATAAAATAGCGTGTTATACGAGAAATCGCTTTATATAAAAACGGGTAGTTGCAATATCTTCGGTGCCTTATAAGAACGTATGTTACATGATAGTGTGTTGTATTATAAAAATTAAAACGAAATTATTGAAATTTAACCATGATAATAATGCATCAATTATAAAATGTTAATATAAAAATTAATTATTTTTTTAGATCTTCTTTTAAAAATTTACGAGCACACAAGTTATTTATGAAGAATTAATAAAACTGACAAATAATTATGATTAATATAAGTCTCAATTTAATTACTTTATTTAGAAATACTTATTAATCAAATAATAAGCTTTACCATTTAAAAAAAATTGATTTTATTATATAAACACATTTTTTTGTTACTAAGCCATCATTTACACAAGTATATAAATGCATTAATACTTTCTGTTAGAAAAACTGTAATTATTATAAGAGAAGTCTTAAAAGAAATAGAAGCGTTTCTTATCATAAGTTCTTCCATAAATTAAACTGGTGAGTGAAATTTTTTTCTTAAATATAGAGAGCCTTTGGAAAAAACGCACCTTCAGTTAAAGAGTAATTTCTGATACTAAACAGAGTGTGTGTTGAAAAGTTCCTTATCATTTTTACTAAAATTATATATAATATTTATTATATATATATTTGTATATTTCTATTTAATACCTTTATCTTTAAATATCTTGTAAATTAGATTTTAGTTTAAGGAGTGGTAAATGAATTCGTTTTAAAATCATCCCCTCTACAATTTCTTAAAGTTTGGCTACACTTCACTTAACATTTTGTAATGTATGATGGAATGCATTAATTTTCCAGAAAATATAATCGAATATTATACGCCAAGATATTATCATAGTGACACAACATGAAATATAAATAGAATTAAAAACTTTGTCCTCTTAAAATGACAGTGTGTTTTATTGTACAAAATCTTTAAATAAAGAAAAGATATAGAGTTTTTTAAATAAACATATAAAGTACCTTATTTATTTTATAAAAATATATTTTTTTCTCTCTCTCTTTTTATTTGTATTTAATTATGTTTAAATGAAGAAAAATATATTAAGCGAGACAGAGTGGCGCCACCTCACTTCAACTATCGGAGTGTCTCTGTCTAACTAATGACTTCTTTATTGGTGAATATCTTAGAAATAAAGCTTTAAAACAAAAAATGCCAAGAAAAAAAATTCCTTGGAATTGCGTCAGAACCCACCCCTCAAAAAAGCCTCTTTTTTTTCCGGACACCCTGTATATGAATACCGTCCATACCATAACTATAAATTTGTTCTATTTATGGTTGTTTTATGTTAATATATTTAAATTTTTGTTTATACCATCTGCGTACATAATCTTGAATTCCTTTTCCTATAAAATTCGATGCTAAATTTACTGGTTTGTTATCGAATCGTTTAACCACGACTACATTATCTTCATTGATAACTTCATCACATCAACCTTGTGAAATTTTTCAATTCAAAATCAGGCATCACTAATAGTTTAGGAAATCTATTGATTTTAATGATGCTAGTAAATATATTTTTATTTTTCTTAATTTTAGAAGTGAAATATAAGAAGAAAAAATTGTCAAAATATAATATACAGGGTGTAATAATAATCTCCCTCAAAATTTTAAGGGGCTGTAGGGAGAGTGATTCTAAAACAATTTTTGATTTACCATTTTTGATTTGAGTCTTAGTTCCCAAGATATTCAATGACAAAAGTGCTATTAGTTGGACAAAGATACACGATTAAAGTAAGAGAGAATGATGTTATCTCACTTCAACTAGTTGACTGTCTCTATCTACCTAATAGTATTTTTATTTGTTAAATATCTTTAAAAAAAAAACTAAGCTTCAGATTGAAAAATACTAAATAAAAAATCGTCCTCGTTTCCCTCATTCTACAGCCTCTTAAGGTTTCAAAGGGTATCAATTTTACACTATGTAAGATAAAATTTGCAAATTTTTTGACAATGTTATGTTCCCACGTAACCGAACCGTCATTCTTAAATAATTTTTCTTATAGGAAAATAAACCTCAGAATAAACAAAAAAATGTCAAATAGATTTGACAGAAGAGCTTTTTCAATTCCTTATCAAGTATCAGACTAAATCATAATAAACCAGAACCTTTCTTCAAGTGATAAGCATGTACGCATAAGCTGCGAATTAATTACATTTGACAACAGGATAAACAAAATTATCTCCTTTTAAGAAGTTATTAACCAATGAGAATCGGATAACTAGCCAAAAAAGGACTGCATGGACCAATTTAAAAGGAGGTGGAATCGATGTCATAAGGCAGAGAAGGCAGAGATAGGCAGGTATACGGGGTGTCCGGAAAATGATGGACACTTTTTTCAGGGGTGACTCCTGACTCGATTCTAAGAACTTTTTTCTTCTTGGCATTTTTTGATTTGAAGTTTTATTTTCAAGATATTCAATAATAAATTTTCCATTATCAAGACAGAGACACTCCGATAGTTAAAGTGAGGTAGCGCCTCTGTGTCTCGCTTCAACTATCGGAGTGTCTCTGTCTTGCTAATGATATCTTTATTATTGAATATCTTGAAAATAAAGCTTCAAATCAAAAAATACCAAAAGGAAAAAAGTTCTTAGAATCGAGTCAGGAATCACCCCTGAAAAAAGTCCATCATTTTCCGGACATCCTGTACATACCAAAGAGGCAGAAAAGAGGGTAGCTTTGAGATAGTTAAAATCAGTTGTCTGAATTGCTCAGCGGAGTCACCGTTAATCAGTAGTTACAATAATTGAACTTAGAATCATTATCATCAAATTCTTAATATAGAACAAGATAGATTGAATTATTAAATAATGGCGAATTTATAGTTTTGCCAAGTATCTCAATTTCAATGAAAAGAAATCGAATTAAACAAGTGAATTACATCATAAACCTTTAGTAATAATTTCATCTCCAAATCATTCTCCCCGAACAACTGTGGACAAGATATGTATACTCTGTGCATAACCGTGCAGAACATTTTCAGCCTATTCCAGGAAAATACATTAAATTGCAACCTAAAAAGACATTTTGCTAAAGATATTCCAAGACTGATTGATAATTTAGCATGAGGTTGTTGGCTATATTCACTTGCGAATGCGAAACCACCTTAATCGACATTAAGACAACCTCCTTTTTTTTTAGACTCTTGCCGATTTATAAGCTCCTTGGTTATAATACTTCAAATTATCTTCATCCAGTCCTGTTGTTTACACTGATAAATTATAAAATTATCAGCCACTTTTCCCAGATTTCAATCCCTCTGAGCACAGAGCTTCTCTTTTATATATAATTTGATTGAAAAAGCTCCAATGGAGGGAGCAATTTGTTCGTCCATGTACACTTTTTTCTCAACTTCTATTTTGGGACATCATTCTTTTACAGATTCAACAATCGGTCGAACTCTATACAATTTATCTGTACAATTCTCAGGTCTCTTTAAAATATTTACAACATCCACGGAAAGTCTATCTCGGCTGATATACTGCAAAAATGCTTTTATACCTGATAGTTGCTTTCAGTACTTACTCTGAGAAATTTTTCTCAACCTATTATTATATGCAGATCAAATTAGATTTTAATTTCTGAGATTGGCTTGGAATTGATATATTAATAGTCAGCGAGATAGGACTGCGATACGTTTAAAAAAATTCGCATCGCACGAAACTCAAACATTTAAAAAATTGCTTAATAATTGTATGTTAAACATATTTTAATTTAATGATTATTTAATTAGTTTTTCTCATTTACTACACATTAGCATGCATGTTAATCTTTCAATAATCATAAAATATTTAATTAAACTCGCCATACTCTCTCAAGAATCTTCTCATGCCTCTGATTTTTCTTCTCTGTAATGAATGGCACTTCTTTCTTCCAATTAATAAAAATTACTAATACGAATTTATTTTTCGCTTAACTGCAATTATCGATAAACAAACTTGTTGCTTCAAATCACCAACGTAGGAAACATTTTAATAGTTTATTTGCTTCTAATGAATTAATTACTTTTAGACAAAACGCAAATAAATAAACAATTTTATAATAGAAACGTCTAATTAATAAACTGAAATTGTTCAGTTCGGACAATTAATATTATTGATTTTCATACTCTAGGATATTGGGTATGGTCAGTATGCTAGAAAATGAAAAATATTAATTGTCCAAACTTGTAAGAATATTAGGAAAATTTGATACTGGCAGGGGTGCAGACCTCCAGTTTTTACTTGTAGTATGTATACATGCACATGTAATCATGGACAATTCTAGTTTATTAATTAGACGTTACTATTATAGAAATGCTTATTTATTCGCGTTTCGCGTAAAAATGATAAATTCATTAAAAGCAAATAAATTATTAAAAAGTTTCCTATGCTGGTAATTTGAAGTGATAGGCGTGTATATTGACAATTGTGATTAAGTGACAAATGAATTCGTATTAGTAATTTTTATTAATTAGAAAAAAGAAATGCCTTATATTGAAGAGAAGCAGAATCAGAGGTATGAGAAGAATCTTTTTTACGGATTATTATAGTTAATAAAATAAGTCTAATAAATTATTTTATTCTTGTTGAAAGATTGATATGCATGCTAGTGTGTAGTAAATGAAGAAATATTTCTTTAATTAAAAAAATTATATAATAAGATATTTTAAAATATTAAATTATTTTATTAAATAATTTTTTCAAATTTTTTAGTCTCGTGTGATCCGTATGTTTTTGAAACGTGTGTGGTGCTGTCCCATTCGCGTCATACCGGTCTGACATCATACATGATGCTACTTTACGAGCGACAGCCAATAAAATTACGTTCAAAAAAACCCTTATAATTCAAACATTAAGCTTCGGATCGCAAAGTGGTATAGGATTTTTCATCTTGAGTTACCTTCAGGAAGTTATCCTCCGAAAGAAGTGAGGCAATTTTGCAATACTTCGTACACATATGATAAAGCTCACATTGGCATTGTTTTCCTTATAGTATAGAAAATATGTTCGGTTATAACAGTGAAAAAGTATAAAGAGAGAAATATTATGGACCGAAAAGGGAAGAATACTACTTTTGAAAAGCAGCAGTTGTTAACTTTTCAAAATGAAAAAGAAAACTCATGTAGAGAAATTACTGAACTTTTAAGGATAACTTTTAAGGTGAATCCACGTTAAACCGGACGGCAATGACGATGAATATTTTTGATTTGATTAAAAATATGCTTATTGTAAAATTGTCTATAATTTTTTCAATTTCTAAGAAGACATAATAAACGTTAATGGGCATTTCTTCACAACCTCCCATTGGAAAAGGCCACTGCCGATGGCTTGGAAGGAACAATAAAAAGATTGGCAGCACAGGCCAGCTTAAAAAGTTTTAATACGAGTTTTAATACGAGTCTATCAATACCGCACAAAAATTTTTAAATTGGTACAGAAAAATGTTACAAATATTAATTCATTTTTCTTTGCCATTAAACAATATGAAAATGGAGGGGTAACATTAAAAAAAAGATTTAATAGGGCTAAATTAATAAATTAATACATGAAAATTCGGAAATATTTGTTATATAATTGTGCAAAAGTACTTGAGCCGCCCCCAGAATAGCCAGGCTTTAACTCAATTGAAAATTTATGGAATAATTTAGATTATTGAATTCGAATAACTCGTATTGCATGAAAAAAGCAACTAAAATCAAGATTGCAAAAAGAATGGGCTAACATGTCTTCCGAATTTACATAAGAACTTGTTGCTAGTTTGCCAACTCGTCTGGAATATGTTATTCATGCTAAAGGAAATGCAACAAAATGTTTAAAAAAACCTTTTACACTAATATATTAAATTTTCCTTTTGTGTTCAAATATTTTGATTGTATTAAATTTCAATGCATTAGCACATCTAATATAAATAAATAATATAATGTTAAAAAATTAAAAAAAAAGAATGATACTTTCACGTTTTAAAATTAATACTGACAGTAATTTAACAAAAATAATTTTTTTTATTCAGTTTTTGTTAAATATAAACGTGTAAAATTTTTGTCAAAAAAAAGTTATAATGATACTAATGAATTAAATTAAATTAATAGATTAAATTGACTAATATGTTAAAAAGGTATAATTGATGTATTTGATTAACAAATTTCATTTGTTAACTATTTTGATATTTTCTAATATATTAATAGAAACTATTATTATGAGTAAATAACTAGTTAATTTCTTCGATAAAACAATGCAATTAATGATATTCTTTATTTACAAAATAAACAATTTTATGAAAATGTATTAACGTTGAATCTAATGGTTCATTATGAGTTAATTGTAAACAATTAAGTTTATAAAACATATTTTACTCTAAAGCTACACAATTAATACGGTTCTTTTTAATTTTAAATACCCCCGCGTACCAGAAAATAATTATGTTTAAAACAATGAGAACAGTTATTTTCTCATCGAGTTCTTACCATTCTGATAAAATCTTACAAACAGGACTTCCTTTTCTCACTACCACTTCCGTCTTTTGCAGAAAAGCTGTTATTCGACTGAATGACAGTAAATACAGTTATGAATTTACCTATTTATATATATTTTCGGGTTACTTTTATAAGCTTGTATATTATAAAATAAGTACAAGCTGTAAAAGACATTCATTTAAGATACAAATTGGACTAATTTTTTCTAATCTTACATTATTAATTTAATATTTCTTTATATTTGTAGAATTTATTACAGACTTAAAACTTCTATCTTTATGCAGTTTCCCTATAGACAATCTTTCACGGAGGAAATCGTCAATGCATTGAATCTTGTAAAAATAACGGTAAAAATAAAATTGATTGTTAGTTAAATTTATAAGAAAATAAGATTTATTTATTATTCCTCGTTAAAATTTTAAAGATAAAATCAATTTAATTATAAAATTTTGTAATTTTTGAAATTTATTCATATATTAATATACAATGATTGCAATAACTGAGGTAGAAAATAATTAAATATTTAGTTAAATGAGTTTCTGGACACATCTATGAACTTGGAAAACTTATCATCGAGTATATATTATTGGCTAACATTAAGCTCATTGCATACGTCTATAGAAAAATGCCTTATATTTCATGAATAGAAATATCGATCATACTAAACTGTTTTCATTTTTTTTTATTTTTAAATATATCACATAATTAGCCTAAAATTTATTAATGTTATTAGAATTAACGAATAAGTCGACCGTAAAAATTATTGTTAGACTAGCGAACAATAAAATAATATCCTTACCTCGTTCCCCGCGAACCCCATCAGGCGCGCGTTGTCCTTGAGAAATCATATAATGATGAGAAAAAGACTTAAAGAACTTTGTGGCTAGCACTTATTTTTCACATGCACGCAAAGGACACTTAATATATCTGTCTAATTAATTGATTTTTTTTGTTCGCGTTAAGTAATAGATTCTATTTAGAATTGCTTTAAAGATTATTCAATGATTTAAATTAATTTTAAATTAAACAATTATATATTAGTAAAATCACATTGGTACTTCTGTCTTTTGGTGTGTGAAACGTGTAAATACTCTTCAAGATCTTTGGGGAATTAAATGTAAGAGCACCAGGATGAGTGCAGTGCTCACTCTCCAGATGTCTAGGCAAGACTGAACTCCCAAGACGAATCAGTCGACTTTCCATGCACATACTACCTACGTCCTGTTAGCTTGCTACAGGCTCGTACTAATAAACCTACCTTATGTATCTGCCAACCTACCACAGCCTTACCTAACTATCTATTGACAAACCTAATAATAAATATGCATTACTAATTCATTAATTTATACCTATTCAACTAGCTATCCGTCCGTCCTACTAACAATCTAGATGTGTAAAAAGTTAAAAAAAAAAAATTATTCTTATAATCATCGCGAACCGAACAGAAATTTTCTCTAATATTTTTAGATTTGGTGCTTTTCATTCGTAAATTATACGGATCTTTATCTAATTATTACTATAGAAGCATTCATACGCTTATAAGTATAAACGATCTTAATATTACTATTTAACTTTGTTGCTAGGTGCGTGAATGCTGCACCGTTAATGGCCAGATAAAAAATTCCTTAAAATTTTTAAACGTAGCTTCAAATTAAGATAGTTACTTATTGTAATTAACTGGCATTGATTCTTTTTTTTTTTTTTTTTTTTTTTTTTAATCTAAAAGCTGGATAAATAATTATTTGAGAGAAGGCTTATTTTCTTATTTCATAAATATTAACATCTAAGAAGAGATTTTAATGTTGTAAATTTTGAAATTAATTTTAAAAAATTATAACACGTACACTTGAATTAATTAATTAATTAATTATCCAAAAATCAGTGAAACAAATTTTATAACAAAAAATTATAATCTTATTAATTTATTAAATTGATTTAATGTATTAATAAATTAAAATTATTAATTTGTAATTCTATAAAGACTAATTTTCTTCATGGGTACTAATAGATTTTTTCTGCTTATATCTGATATATTCATTCTGAATAAAATTATATCAGAAATGTAAAATATAATCAGATTTTTGTACGCCATTTAATAAACTTCGTACTACATCCAGTTATTCAAAAGAAATTACGCTATTCGTTTGGCCACTTATAACTGTTTCAAGAGAAACTTTAAATCATTTAGTAAAGAACTGTAATCTATCAATTTTTACATCGTTATTCTTTAAAAAAGTGAAGTAAAAATAATTAAATTCAGAAAATTAATCACGTTGAATTAAACTACTGTGAAATGACGTTTTTAAAAAAAATTAATATAAATTACATACATAATATTTTTAACTATGTAAATATGCATGGTGTCCAGAAAAAACACAATTTTTGAAAGGGCGATCACCTACAAAAAGGTAATTTTGAAAGGGTCCCTACTGCAAATCAAAGACGAAAAGTCCTTCACCGCTTTTTTATCCAGGGTTTACTTTTCAAGATATTAAAACTAAAGATTTTATTAGATAGACAAAGAGAGATAAATAGTTGAAGTCAGATAGAACCATTCCGACTTTTATTTATCTCTCTTCAACTATCAGTCTATCTACATCTAACCAATAACGTTTCTATTATTAAATATCTCGCCAACCTAAACTTCTTATTGAAAAATGGTAAAAGACTTTTCGTGACAGTTTACCTGCAAAAGTATCTTCCTGAAAGGATATACGGCAATTTGGCAACATCTCATACACACACATATATCTATATTTTTGTTAAAATAGATTTCAGTTTTTGTTATTAATAAAATATGAATATCATGTGAATGTAATAAAATCAATTTAACGAGTAAACAAAACTAGAAAAATTAAAATTAATTAATTAAATCTTATAATTGAAAACTATAAATTAATTTAAAAACAAGAATTAAAGTGTACAGAATATTATAGAATGACCGTACTTTGTTTAAAGGAGTTATTCTAGAGGGTAAATTGAGACAAAAAGTCCTTTAAAACTTTTTTGATCCGGAAGTTAGTTACTATTAGTTAGACTACGTCAAGCGGATAATTGAAGGGAGACAAACTACAATGGTGTTATCTCATTTTAATTATCTATTTCTGTTTAACTAATAATATCTTCAATATTGAATATCTCGAAAATGAAGCTTTCAATTGAAAAGTAATACGAGATTTTTTGACTCAATTTAAACTCTGGAATAATTCTCTTGATTTTTAGGGAACGTAATTTTTAAGAAAAAATGTTAGATGGGTTTAAAAATATCCAACTATGCATTAACCGTCAAAAAAGTATAATAATTTTAAACCTACCCAATCTTAAAGAGTTCAAGGAAGTTTGCAAATTTTTGAACACCTTGTATAAATAATGGTTCTTACCGTTAATGAGCGCTTGTAATTGAAGGGATAAAATATAGTTTAGTTATTCATAATAAATAGTTCGCTTAAATAGAAAATTCTGAAAGAAATATATTAATTTAAGTTAAGTACAGAACATGATATGTCATTTATTAATCATTCTTATGAAGTACCTTGTATACTCTAATTTCAGAAATAAACGTCATTTTTAAGCAGGCGATTTTTGATGCCAAACTAAGATGACATTTCATTTATTACTATTTAAATTGCAATATTATTTTCAAGATATTCAATAATAAAGTTATTATTAGTTAAACAAGGATAGTCAGCTAGTTGAAGCAAAACACACTTTGACTAACTAAATATCTCTGTTTAACTAATAGTAGCTTTATTATTGACTGTCTTGAAAATAAAATTCTAATTCACAAAATAGTAGATGCGTCTTAGTTTCGCTTAAGGAATGAACCTCTCAAAAATGGTTCGGTTTTTTCAGGACACCCTGTATATTCATGCACACATGTTTTGCATAAATGCGCACGCATACTTAAAAACCTAACGGTTCCGTTCCGTGAGATGCTACTTCCGAAAGAATCACGTGAACAGCAAAGTATTAAATTCAGGTGAATTTTTCTCCCCTCCCCTTCTCACTTTCACAAAGCTTTTAAAAGTTACAAATGAGAAAAATTAAAATACAAACATAAAATGTTATAGAAATTAATTGCAAAGCAAATAATTTATGTATATATATATATATATTAAGATGTCTAAAAAATGTGTCTATCATTATAATTTTAAGTATCTTTTATTAGAGAAAGTTATAAGTATGTCCTATATAATGTTAATATAATTAATTAAAAAAAGAAACAATTATTTTTTATCATAGTGAGCAGTAGATTATAATTATAGATGCATTAGTACTTATTAATGAAACTACTACTTATTATCCTCCTTGAAAAGAAAGCATGAGGCGCAAAAGCACCCTTTCAAATTTAAGCTTTAAGAGAAAAAATGTAAAGATATATTTTACTTATTTTAGCTTAGAGAATATATATATGCATTTTCATAGATTTGTATGAATTTTAGTACACTATGTATAAAATGTATATAAAGACAAATGTATATACTAGAAAAATTTAATTTTACTGATAATTAAATAACTGAATAATTCTTAAAATAGTGTTTTGAAATTTTAATTATTTTAATGCCAACTAGCTTTTTTATCATCTTAAATACAAAATTTTAAACTAAAGACTTTTTTTTAATAAAACTGTTGAATGCTAAAACTTTTACATAATATTCTTCAAAAGTATTCCATAAAATCTATTTAAAATGACTAAAAATTAAGTGTATTATACATACATCTCTTATACAAATGACTAGGCACATGAGATAACGTTACGTTATTTTATTTTAAATAGATTGTTTTTATTTAATTAACAGTACCTTTCTCTCTTATTGAATATTAGAAAACCTAAGCCTCAGATAAAAAAAATGCTTAAAGTTATCTTGTATAGGAAATTTTTTGAAACTAATTATGTAACTAATAATTTTAGTTAATATTGTACCTAACAAATATCAACAACCGATTAAAATTTTCTATAAAGGGTAAATAAAAATTAAGATTTTTGAAAATTTACTAATTTTACTAATTTTGATAAAAATATTCAAAGCGTACTGAAAATTTAACTTATTTATTTTAAGTTATTAGGAAATCTTTATGCATTTTTTGTAGATTTTATAAAATATTTTTTTACCCATAAAATTTCAACACCGTCTATCAATAAAGATAATAAGAAAAAATAAATGCTAATCAACCTTTAATGTTCTGGAAACGCATTCTACGGTTAAACAAAAGTAAGCTTAAATTTTTTAGGCAAAAATATTTTATGAAGCTAGCATTATGTAGTATTAAGATCAAAGTCTGTTTTTTGTTTTTGAAAAAAGTGTGTCAATTAATGAAAATTAATTATATTATGACACATACATAATGGATATGTACACTGACATTCTGCCTCAACATTGAAAAGTTTCTTCATTCAAATTAGGCCTGGAAGAAAATTTTATTCTACAATAAGATATCGATCCTGAGCGTATTGCCAAAATAACCAAATATCCTTTTTATTCTAATAACATAAAATTACTCAATCGAAAACTTACAGTTTTAAAGAAGTTTTTAATAAAATCGAAGTAACGATTAAAAATAAGTATTTCGATATATTGAAACGCGCTTGGGAGAATATCAATTTTAATTATCTGCAAAAATTAGTTAAAAGTATACTTAGGTGTTTAATAGCGGTTATTAAGGCGAAAGGAGGAAGCATATCTACATTTTTTGGAAATACAGATAAGTTTTGAAAGTGGTTACTTTTTTTGTCATTTGATAAATTATAAATTTAGTCATAGTACAGTTATAATATCACGTTACAGTAAATATTTGTTAATAATAAAAGTTTAGTATTTGTTTGTAATGTTCGTTAATCAATGGTTCTCTTTCATAAATAGTAGTTTTAAAAGAATTTTATATATATTTAAAAAAATAATCAGTTTATATTGCCAGTCACTGTATATACAAATACATAACAATATCATGATACAAAATTTTCAGGATTTGTAGATATGATACTTTTAAAACGATTTTTTACTTAACACTTATCAATCTGAAGCTTAATTTTATAATAATGTACAAATTATAAAGGTACCATTAGTTAGATAGAGACAAATAATCAACTAGTTGAAGTACTTTATTTAAACATCTTGAGATAATACCATTCTGTCTTGTCTGTTTCTCTCCAATTTTCTGTTTGCCTCTGTCTGACTAATGGCATTTTTATCATTGACTATCTTGGAAACGAAGCTTCAAATCAAACAATGCCAAAGAAAAAAGCATCTTAAAAAAATGTGAGTCAGTGTTTGGACATTCTGTATATTTTTAAAAGTACTTACCGTAATTGCGTCGTTTGGTATCGTTTTTCGTCGTTTTTGTGATTTTTCCATATTCACAAGCTTTGACAGTTTCTCGATTTCACGATTTTTTCTTCGTAACTCGCCCATCTGCAAAAATATTAAAGTTATTTAGTTGAGAAATATTATACATACTGGAATTAGGTACGAGTGAAAGTCTCATAAAGTAAATTCAGATCATTGCTACGAACGAAGCGACAAGCAGTGGTGAAGGGAAGAAGCGATAGTTAATGATCCCTTTCATATTGCTTTCAAAGAGCTTTCACCTCGTAATTTATATGAAACGCCGTAAGCCCTTTTTCATCTTCACCTTGTCCATTATTGATCATGGAAAATCTGTTGTGTTCTTTTTATGCATAAAAATTATTCATCAGATCTTTTTATAAAATAATGAAAACTAATTTAACGGAAATATTATTGGTACTACGCTACAATGAAAAATTAAAGGAACATCACATTTTCAATTAAAAATTATAAAATTTTCAAGTGTTATAATTTTTGAACTTATTACAGTATAATAATAACAAAAGAGCATCTTAAAAATTATCATATTTAGTTTACAGTAATTGATTGTTGAGAATATGAAATTTTATAACCCTTCATGTTATTTCTATTTTTTTTTTAAATTATACATTTTATTCAATTGTATGGTAATATTTAAGCAATCGTATTTACCTAAGAAAATTAAACAGATTGATGAATTCAATGCAGTTATAAAACTTATATTTTTATCTTTAATTTATTATTTAGATACTATATACTATATGTATATTATTCCATACGATATTTCTATAATGAAGTTAAACAAATCTCAATATTTGATTTCAAAATAGCCTCGGCAGAATTTTAACTTTTAAAATGGTTAATTTATAATGCCATTTAATTTTGTATATAAGGTACTTGTATTTTATTTAACATATTCTGCATTCATACAACATAAGAATGTAATGAATATCGCTTCATTTATGAATCTTGTGTTCTTATACGAAAAGCTAGACTTGATCACTTTCCTTTACTCAATCTTAATGGTACAAACATGAATAATGCAAACCCCTTAGAGTTTTTAATATAATATATTTCAAAAAAATCAGTTATATCACCAACGGTATACATTTAAGCAGCTAATTAAATTTTAATAACTCTTAATAGAAACCAGAAACAATAAACAAAAATACAACAAGATTACTATCTTCATCCTTTTCTTTATCTTCTTTCCTTTCTTTATCTTATCTTAAAAGATAAAGATTACTATCTTCATCTTTTAATTTCTGAATGCCATCGACATGCTTAATTATAATTTTTTAAAATACCATACTGATTTATAATACTAAAATATAAATTAGATGAATGTCTTAATTTAGCTAATAGTACTTTCATCATTGAATATTTAAAAAATGTAGGTTCAAATCGATAAGTGGTTTAGGAAAAATTGTTCTTCGAAACACCCTCTTGTAATACTTTAAAGTTTTTTGAAGGAACAAGGAGAGGTATATTATTTTCGAATTTTTTTTATATTCTGTGGAAAAATTCTATGGAATTGTAGTTTAAAAGTGAAAAGCAGCATTACTTAAAAAATAATAAAGTTTATTTTTTATCTAAATAGGTCTCTTAATTACGCATATTTAAAAAATACAGAATACTTTCATAATATAATAACTTGTTTATCTTTTTTTTTTATTTCATTTTCATTTTCCAATGAGTAATTGTAGTAATAAAGAAATTTCATTCTAAATCTTAGAAAATAAATAAAGAATTATAATTGGTTCAGCGATTTTTATGCTTGATTAATATAAACATTCCACGATTATAAATAATAAATATTAAAATCAAATAAATTAAAAATTAAAAAGATAGTTGGTGCTATGCTCCTGAAATATCTAATCAGAAAAAATTTCGAAGCTCCAAAAGTAACGTGGGAAAATGTTACCGATCTTGAATAATTATAGAGCAAACGACTTTTTCGAAGTGATTATATAGCGATCATTTTAGTTAACGTGGCAAAGCAATTGTCCAAGACTAGCGTTAACTAGCATTAGTTCGAACAGACAGATACTTTTCCAGTCAAACCAGACTAAAACCCGGAGGCTCTATTTTTTAATAGGCACCTTTTCAACCATGCACAACTCATTCTCATGCAAACTTTCTTGCGTGCCAAGTAGATTCCAATTCACTGTAAAACAACTACTCCTTTTTTAATATCTACAAGAATCTTATGGAAAATAAATCGTTCGTAGTGTAAAATTGAATAGATGCAAGCACGAGACTTTAAAAGCTGAAGTTGTTAACTATACCGAATTTAATGTCGTATCAATGCTACTAACTGTAAATTGTATACACGAAAATATAATTTTTTTCTAAAATTTATAATTCGTTACTAAAATGTTTAATTCTTTTACTTACCATTTTCATAGTTTCGCTGCGAAGGGACTTTCGTAACGCCGAAAGTTCCATTTCATGATTTTCGTGCTGAATTCGCAATTCAGTCGCGTGAACTCTTTCAGCTTCCAGGTGAGTCTGATTATAAAAAGCATATTACACAATTATCTCATTAAAATATATTATAAGACAATTTGAAAGTAAATTAAATCTATTATAGTTCACAATAGCTCTTCTATAGAAGATTTACTATAGTAAATCTCAATGGATAATACAAACTGAGATATGTGTTTAATTTAAAAAAATTTAGTAAAATATTAATTTATTAGCCTCTAATCTTTTACAATTTATTTTTTGTGCCAAATCATTAATTAATTAAGTCATTAATAGTTACTAGGATTTAAACGTAAGAAGATAAAAGAACATTTTTAGATAATTTATTTACTCAATGTCATATTCTTTGCTTTATTCCCACAATTTTTCAATTAAAAGCAATATTATAATTCCAAATTACTGAATCTTAACGTGTATGTGAAAATTCTTATAGCATGACATTACTTATTTATCCTGTTCAGAGTTGGCGATAATTGATAAATAAATAGAAGTTTAGTAATTAATTGAATTTAGTAAATAAATGTAAATAGTACACTTCTAAGAACAAAAAGAAGAGAAAATCCCTTTATTGCTTTTCCATCCAGATATTTCAAGATGTTCAATGAAAAAGGTACTATTAGTTAAACAAAGATAGTTAAACTGTTAAAATGAACCATAAAAGTATTATCTCACTTTGTTTATGAGGGTTTCTCTTGAGGGTAAATCAAACTGCAAAAATTTGTTATTACTCTGTCTCATAATCCTTTTAACTAATATAAAGGGCTTTTGGACTCAGTTTACTCATAGGAGAACCCTTTTAACCCATTGACTGCCAGGCAAATTTATAACAAATTTTAAATGATATTAAATATGTTTTTTACACTATATTAAATTTTCATTTATCCTTTCTAATAATTTCTAACTCAACCGGCAATAAATGTATTCGCTGACCAATTATAATCAATCTAAACTTGTAGCGCAAACTACAAGATACAGGGTGTCCGGAAAAAGAGGAGACATTTTTTGAGGGGTGATGCCTGACACTATTCTAAGAACTATTTCATCTTAGAATTTTTTGATTTGAAGCTTTATTTTCAAGATATTCAACGATAAAGATGCCATTAGTTAGACAGAGACTCTTCGATAGTTAAAGCGAGACAGAGTAGTGCCACCTCACTTCAACTATTGGAGTGTCTCTGTCTAACTAATGGCATCTTTATCGTTGAATATCTTGAAAATAAAGCTTCAAATTAAAAAATGACGAGAGAAAAAAATTCTTAGAACAGCCTCATGAACCACCCCATTTAAGGAAATGCGATCGTTTTGTAACACCCTGTATAGCATTAGTGGAGCCGTTATATTTAAAACAGGAATTAGTGAATAAGAGAGAGAAAGAGAATTTTAGTACAACATAGCTATTTCTATCTAAAATACTCATTAGTTAATTTTTGTTCAAATATGGACTTATATCACTTTCAAAAGTAAAAATTCAATTATTAATATTAGAGACTGTTAGTTAGTCAGAGACAACTATTTTTTAATTTGTTAATTTGTCTTAAAACCAAAACTTTATTATGTACCTTATTTATTTATACAAGGTGTTAAAAAACAGCCACACTTCCTTAAAAGGGGATGATTTCTGACGTTATTCTAAGAACTTTAGGCATTTTTTGATTTAAAGCTTGATTTTTAAGATATTCAATGATAAAGATTTCATTAGTTAGACAGAGATACTCCAATATTAAAGCGAAATAGCATGTGTCTGTCTCACTTCAACTACCAGTTTGTTTTTTTCTAACTAATGGTGCCTTTATTATTGAATATCTCGAAAATTAAGCTTTAGATTACAAAATTGCAAAAGGAAAAAGTTCTAAGAATAGCCTCAAAAAGCATCCCCTTTAAGTAAGTGTGGTTTTTTCTAACACCCTGTATAGAACATTAGAAGTACCACTTTGTGACCGGAAGCTTTATTTTTGAATTATAAGGTTTTTTTTAACATAATTTTATTCCTTTTCGTTTGCAGTGGCATCATGCGTGACATCAAACCGGTGTAACATCAGCTAAACAGCGCCGAAAAAGCGTGTTTACAAAAAATATAGATTACTCGAGATTCAAAAAATTGCTTAATAATGGTATACTAATATATTTTAATTTAATAATGATTTAATTAGTTTTTCTTTCTAATTTACGATACACTAATATGCACGTCAATACTTCATCAATAATTAAATAACTTATAAGATTTATTTTATTATCCATAGTAATCCGTAAAAGATTCTTCTCATACCTCTAATTCTGCTTCTCTTCAATATAAGGCATTTCGTTTTTCCAATTAATAAAAATGACTAATAAGAACTTATTTTTCACTTAACCACAATCGTCAATAAACACACTTATCATTTCAAATTACCCGCATAGGAAACTTTTTAATCATTTATTTGCTTTTAATGAATTTATCATTTTTACCCGAAACGCAAATAAATAAGCGCTTGTATAATAGAAACGTCTAATTAATAAACTAAAATTGTCCATGATTACATGTGTATATGAACAAACTATAGGTAAAACTACAGCTCTCCAGATAATTGTGGTTAAGCCTGGTATTAGTTTGTGATAGTTATTTTTATTAATTTGAAGAAAGAAATGCCTTTATTGGAGAAACGAAGAATCAGAACTGTGAGAAGGATCTCCTGTAGAGCTTATTAATTATGGTGAGTCAAATTTTTTCTCATTTTTGATTCTGGAGTGATCTGTATTTTACCAATAAAATTACATTGAGAAAAAACTTAGTAACACAAAGTTGTAAAGAACTTTTTATCTGGGTTTAATCTCACGAAGTTACCTTTTAAAGGAAGTGCGGTTATTTTGTAACACCCTGTATATGATAATATTAGAAAAAATAAACTCACGCGTAATTTTTCCTCGAGCTTTCCGTTGTTCACGCGTAAATTTCGATTTTCTATTTTCAAACGTCGCACTTCAATACAAAAAGTATTGTCGATTTTATAGTTAGGTTTCGTTTTTTGATTCAAAGACTCCCACTTTAATATTCGAATTAGATTTTCGGCATCCTCAAGACGTTTTTTTAAAACAGCTATCTCACGCTTATGATTCTCTTCTTTTGCAAGGTCAACTTTTAACATTTGCGACAGCGGTGATATAGAACCAGTTGTATTATTAATATGTATGTGATTACATCTGTGTGAAAAATAAAAAAGTTAATAGAAATTTATACACACAGTAGCGTACAAAAGTTTACGACTAATATAATTTTTTAACCTATTTCATGAAAATAAAATGGAACAATATTTTAACCAATTTTAGGGGTAGAAGTAATATAAATGAGAATAAATAACATAATTAACAAATTTATATTACTCCTACCTCCCAAACTAGTTAAAATTTCGATTTTATTTACAAGAAATATATTAAAACATTGTACTGACCGCAAAACTTTTACAAGCTGTTGTATACAGTATGTAATAATGACACCTTAAGAAGTTGTAAAAATAGTAATTCTAAAATTTACTTTTTAAAATTTGAAGAAGTAAGCTTTCAATCTAAACTTTAGTTTCAAAGATATTTAATAAAAAGGTACTATTAGTTAGACATCAGCACTAAGCTAGTTGAAGTGAGAAAACATCTCTCTGTCTTGCTTCAATAAACTGATTGTCTCTGTCTAACTAATAATATCTTTAGCATTAAATATCTTGAAAATTAAGCATCAGATCAAAAAGCGATAAGTCAAAAATCATATAAGTAGCCTCTTCTACAACCCTTTAAAGTTTGTTCGTACTTCAATGAAACACCCTGTATACTTTTTCAATGTATGGCACTATTTCTAATGATTATTAAATAATTATACCTGATCTTTAATTCAGCTATAATCATTTGGTATTTAGTAGCTTCCTCGTATCTGGCTTCTTTAATAGCTGCATCCATTTCTCTTTTGGCAATTTTAGTTGCTTTTTCTTTCTCGTGCAACTCAGTTCTTACATTAGCTATATCCTCTCGTAGTTTTTTAGCATTTTCTTCTAGCCATTGAATAGTTTTTCTCATTCTTGCTGTTTCATCTCTTTGGTGAATTATTACCGTTCCACGAGAATTTATTTCTGATCGAGTTATTCTAGAAATTGGTATTGGTATTATTTGTTCTTGCATTTCTCGTTTTACAATAGCCCAGCACGATTCTTTTACATCTTGTTTTTCAAAAACGTCTTTTTCATCGCAAAATTTCGATTGGCTCTCGCTAAAAGTGAAAAAATTATTTATTCATATCAATTGAAGCTAATAATTTAAAAATAATAAATAGAAATATTTAATTTATAATAAAATCACACAAATATAAGAGTAATTAATATAGAAATGTTTATTTAAAACAAAAATCTTATTTAATTCTTAATCTTAAAATTACTAAATTTATTATAAAATATTTTAAAAATAAAGTCACATATCGAATAATGGCAAATAAAACTTATTTTAGATTCACCTTCTTTACAACCCATTAAAATTTGTATCGTGAATCATTTTACCCCCCCCCCCCCCCTTTGTATACATAAAGTATACAGGGTGTTATAAAATAGACGTTTTTCCTTTGCAGGATGACTCAAGGTAAAAAGGTAAATCAAATCTTTTATCAGATTTTTGTCTAAGGAGTCCTTTTCAAGATAATTAAAATTAAAGAAGCTATTAATTAAACAGACTTCATGGTAGTTGAAGTAAAATAACACCTTTTTTACTTTTGTTTATCTCTTTTCAACTGTTGATCTGTCTCTGTCTATCTTAAGACATCTTTATTATTAAATATTTCAAAAACTAAGTTGCCGGTTGGAAAACGTTACTTTACCTTTAATGAAATCTACCTTTAAAAGTATCACTTTTAAAGGAAATTTAACAATTTTACAACACCCTGTATTTATTCTAAATCTTGATAAGTTAGTTTTAATTTCTCATGTATTATAAGTGCATTATATACATTTTATAAAAACTTATTTTTTACATTTTTAACGTCAAATAACTTAAATAAAATAAATAACTATTATAAAACATTCATTTAAAATTTAAAGGATTTCCTTTTATTTTCATTTTATGTGTATATACAAGGTGTCTGGAAATTACTGGACTGTTTTTAAAGGGTAACTTACTGATTGTACAACCCTGGACAGACATGGAGTCCCTAACGTCACTTTAAAAATTAGATTCGATGACACCCTTACGTCATAACTTTCTATATTAATTTGAAAATTGATCGTTAGATAGCTAAAATAGAAAGCGCATCCCAAAAGTGAAACATTGCTTAGCAATAACTATATATTGCTAATTTGGGAGACCATTGCACTATACTAGCAACTCATTAAGTATAATGCAATTACTTTTAGCCCATTGTTCAACACAGTGCTGCGCAGTAAAAAAAATGCAAGGACTTTGAGCAATGTTGATCAGTTGCATTATATTCATAAAGTTGCTCAGGGTGTAGTGCAACATACAGGGTGTAACAATGATCCCCTTCGAAATTTTAAAGGATTGTAAAAGGGATAATTCTAGGATTATTTTTCACTTACCACTTTTCGATCTGAAACTTAATTTTCACGATATTTAACAATAAAGATACTATTAGCTAGACAGAGACAGTCAACTAGTTGAAGTGAGATAACCTAATTCTCTCTTACTTCAACCAACAGAAATCAAATCTAAAATGAAATTTGGCTGAAATCAAAAAGTGGTAAATAACAAATTGTTTTAGAATCATCTCTTCTACAACCCCTTAAAATTTCGATGGGAATCATTGTTACACCCTGTATAAGAATTCTGTGGATCCACTTTGGTGTTGATTCGTTGCACTGTATAAAAGTGCAATTATAACAAAAATAAATAAAATATAATTTAGAACGAGATTTAAGAATTGCTCCAAGATTATAAAGAATATATATCTTATTGTCGAAAATTTTCTTATAAGCGTTTAAAGAAATATGTAGAAGCATCTAGAAGTTTAAAAAGTAAAGCACATAAAAATTCAAATAAAGGGTTTGATTGATTTTTATAAAAACTAGTAGTCTCATATTGTGATAGAAATTCGAAATAAACATTATAACATTGTTAAAGAGAGTATCGGACGGTAGCTCTTAGTGACGTCAGGAACTCCATATTTATCCACGACTGTAAACACGTCTAATCACATGAAGAATGTAGTGTTTTAATTTAGCATTTTTCTTTGTAAAACACTCATTTGTGCGTTTCACACAATGAATGATTATAAATAAAGTAGATTAGATAAAACATCATAAAAAAAATAAATAAAGTGTTAAAACATCATTCATACTAGTAATTGGAATTAAAGAACATTAAGTCATTCAATATGTGTGTGGAACTCAAGATGTTACCCATTAAAGAAAATGCTGCAATTTCTGGACACTTTAAATAAACAAAAATAATAAATTTATATTGAATTTTAGATATGCATACATAAATTTTAGTGCATTATACTAATTTAATATATTAAAATTTGGTATACCTTACGGGCCGCTTTATCAAAACCCCATTAGAGGAGCATCGTACTTTGATATTATTAATAGGGACAACTTCATTGTTTGGTCTCCGTAATAACAACTCTTGGCATTTTTTATTGTTTTTAGCTGAGACTAAACACGAGTCCACACATCTTTCTGCTCTTTCTGTTGCTGTCGCATTTCCAAAAAGTCGCTCGTCCCGTCGCTGAGTTTTCTTCGGGACTTCTGAATGTAGAGTAGCTGATTCTAATCTGCGTTTTTTCCTAGTTTGCTGTGAATGAGAGCCTTCGTTTTTTGTCGATTTCAATTCAAATTGATCTTTGCTCAACATGTTCGTTTCGGTTCTATCGACGATATCTTTCGTTGAGGAGTTCGTGTGTTGTTGCCTATATGCAAAAATTTACAATATTTATATATATGGTATTACTGAATACTTTCAGGGGGTTTCTCTTGAGGGTAAGGAAAGTCAAAAAGTCTTTTACCACTTTTCGATTCAAAGCTTAGTATTGATGATATTTAATAATATTGATAATATTAATTATATAGAGACAAAAAGATTGTTGAAGTGAAACAAACAAGGAACAAAAATGTTATATCACTTTAACTACCTGTCTGTCTCTGTTTAATAATAAAGGGTATCTTTATTATTAACTATCTCAAAAATTAAATTTCAGATAATTGATAAAGGACTTCAACTCGATTTACTCTCAAGTGTAACCTCCTCAAAGGATACAATGAACCAAACAAGTTGCCAAACAATTTATTATAAAATTATATATTAATATGATACCTATTTACATATGAGAATTATAGTGAGTAGAGTCGACGTAAAGTTTTGCGAGATCAAATTTAAAAATTAAAGTAGGATACCGTTGCATTGTCTTATTTCACTAATTAACCCTTAACGAACGAATGCCGCCATACTCGAGACATTATAAATATTCTAAAAAAAATCGAATGCCGCCAGACAGGCGGCATGACGTGATATTTTAGGAAATCTGTTAAGTTCCTAAATAGAAAATTAGAAATATAAGGGATTGTTGGGAGAAGTACCACACCCAAAAAATATATAAGTAATTTTGTATAAATGCATTGTTGATTTATAAACAATAAATTTATAAATGTGTACATATCTATACATTGCATACACGCATTTATTTGTTTATTTCAACTCCCATTATTTTTCTAAAATTTTCAGTTTGAATGGACATATCTGTTCACATACTATCTATTATTACTATAAGTTTCCATAAAATCCAATAAAGCAATATTAATTATGCATCTTTTTTCGCTCTGGAAATGAAGCACTTAATTTCTTAAATATTCGTCGACCTACTGGTCATTGTCTTAGAAAAATGCTCTCGTTCGTTAAGGGTTATTTATATCTGTTATTAATAGTATCTTTGTGTTGAATATCTTAAAAATGAAGCTCTAAATTTAAAGAGTGGTAAAAAGATCAATTTAAAATCACTCCTTCTTTAACCCTTTAAAGTTTGGTCGTACCTTTTTGTTAAATTTTGTATAAATTTTTAAATGATGTACACATGCAATTTTATGACTAAGCATAATGTTTCATTTCCGGAGTTTAATTAAGCTGAGCATATCATTTCATTTTTAAGCTGTTGAACCGTATATAGAGGGTGTTTCTATGAGGTATGACCAAACATTAAAGGGCTATATTAGAAGTGATTCTAAAATGATTATTCCTCTATCACATTTTGATCCGAAGCTTAATTTTTGAGATATTTAATGCTAAATGTACGCTTAATTAAACAATAAGAGATGGATAGTTGAAGTGAGACACAGTGGTATTATCTCACTTCCACCAGCTGACTGTCTTTGTCTAACTAATAGTACCTTCATCATGAAATATTTCAAAAACTAAGCTTCAGATTAAAATATGGTAAATAAAAAATCATTTTAGAATTATTCTCTCTACACTTCTTAAAGTTTTTTTTACGCAGTACCTTACAGAAACACCCCGTATATGTGTGTAAATATAAATAAATATAATATTATTAGAAAGACTTGTTTGAAAAAAAGTTTAATTCTTTTATAATATAATTAAAAATTTATTTTTTATATATGAGCTATGCATATTATTCTAAAGTTAAGAAAATTTAAGATATAGCCCTTATAATCATTTTAATAGAAACAGAAAGGAACGGCTTCATTAAAATGTTTCTATGTACAATTTTTTAAATAAGTTTATTTAATGATAAAACCTCTTTTATAAAACTTTACATTTTTTATAAGTATCTATACTGAAATGAGAGTACTGTACAACTGTTTTTGAAGATTTTGTTCACTGAATGCTTAGCATGTGAATTCTCTAGTTTCTTTTACTTCAAAATATTTTCTTTGCTCTCCAATCTAAAACTTATTCATACGAATTCTCGGCAAGTCCTCAAAGTTACCGAATACAAATTTCAACGCTATATTTAAAAACTTCTTAATCTAGAATTTAGTATAGTACGGTACACACGGTATAATATAGTATAGTAGTGATCTCAGTAAAAAATAATTAGAGTAAAGTATTTTAAATAGTTAAGTAAATATATATAATACTCTTCATACATATATATATATGTATACAGAAATATAATTTTCAATTTTAATTTAATTATCAAATTAAATTTTCTTACAATATAGTATATAAAATTGCATGCGTCTGCACAATACATATTAATCGTATTTTGATTTGCATTTTAATTTCAGTATTTTGCATATAACTTTTTATTACAAAGATTTTACCAACCGTATTTGTGAGGAAGTCTAAACTTATTAAGACTACGAGATATTATTAGTCCTCCGCTTTCTTCAGAAGATAATCCTCCTCGTGAGAGATACCGTCGCTAACTAAAGCTGCGTATGTCATGAACCTACGCGCCTTGAAAATATATGTAGTCGACGTACTTCATCAGAGTTGCTCGCCTCTATTTAGAAATTGCCTTATCCCGTTTAACTTTTTATTCGATGGCACTTCTAATTTCTTAATTTTTAATGTTTTTTTTTAACTCTTTCGTAAAGTACGCAGATGATTCTTTCTTACACCTCCCCACCCCCTTCCCTTTACAATCTTTCACCTCTTCTTTCCAACTACAGTTGTACCTTTTTAAAAAAGTTTATGCAACGTGTTTAGAAAAAAATATACCCCTAATCAAGAGGGGATTGCCGGTACTGAACTGAGTTGAAAAATCCAATACCATTTTCCAATCTAGAGTTTAATTGTTAAGATGTTCAATGTGATGCACAAAGGTATTATTAGTTAGACAGGATGACTTAGCTAGTGAAACTAAGATAGCGTGGTTTTTTTCTCGGATATCTTGTAAAATGTCATCTCGTAAAAATATTTTTTTTCGATCAAATTTATCTATGATTATAGTAACAATTTATTTTAATATTAAAATAAATTTTTTTTAAATGTTAAGTGTCGTAATTCCAAACCGTATAGCCCAGACCGTTAATATGCACTGTATACCGTTGTATTAAATAAACTTTTATGTTATTGTTACCAAAAATGATGAACGTCAAAAAAAAGAAATAATTATTAATATAGTTTGTATTTATTTATAAATTTTTCGAGTAGATAATATTTGACATTAGTCGGCGACTCATTTTGGCGAGTATTTATTTTGGAGTAATTTATAATAATTAGGAAAATAACTAGAAAAAATGCGCGCGCGATGAATTCTAGTTATGAATTGCTGTTACAAAAATTTTAATTAAAAAAAAAATGTATTTTTCCAAATCATTTTAATTTGGCTAAAGGAACTATTTCCTTATTGATTGTACCATCGATTAGATAATACTCTGTATAAATATCGAATTATATTTATTCCATTACATCAGTAAAGTCAAACATAAGATATGAAATAACATTGATTTCACATAACATGTAAAGTACAAAAAATGAAAATTTGTTTTAACAAAATTTTACATCCCATCTGTGTAATTGATATTGATCTCCTATTATTCCATTAATGATTAATAATTATTTTGATAATAAGTAAAAAATTATATAAAAAATATATTATATAGGATGTTTCTCTTATAATAGTCATCCTTTACGTCCCTCAAAGATAAGGGTGAATTGAATCGGTTAAATTCTGTACAAATTTCGCCGAAAATGCATAATTTTGAAGTTATTGTAATTATCAAAATAAAACGTATAATCCAATCATGAAGTTTATTTTAGTTGTAAGGGTGAATTCTTAAAATACGGACAATATGGCGTGGCTTCCCATTTCTTTCTCCCTTGACCCCAGTTAACTTACTGAAAATATTATTGTACCGCGTTATAATTCACGCTTAGTTAACCTGTAGAGGATCGATATTTTTCCATACAAATTTAACAATTTTTTAAAGTAAAAGTTATGTATATTTGTATTCTATATGATTAATGCAAACTGCAAATTTGCTACTGGCAACATATGTGGCCATCCCGACCCTCTAAAGGTTAACAACCATAGTTAAAGAGCTTTCTTATATAACTGAAATCAGTCTCGAGATTGGCCTATTCCTTTTGATTCTAAATGTTTAATAACTCCGTAATTATACATTTTCGATAAAAATTGTGCAGAACTTTCGATTCAGCTTACCCTCATCTTCAAGAGGTATAAAGGATAACTTATCAGAGAAATACTCGAGCGAGAGAGAAAGAGAGAGAAAATCAACCCGACAAAAAACAGAAAAATGTTACCTATCTTCAACATCTGTCTATCTGTCTATCTCTGTTTAACTAACAATATCGTAATTATTAACACTCAAGAGAAGCACTATCGTGGCTTCCCGATTAAGGAGCACTTAGGTTTGTCATACCCGTATATTTTTAATTATCTTACGATTCAATAAACCGATTGGAATGTCTTTTTTTTCATATCGATGCCTCAGATAGTGTAGAAAAAGATAATGGTCATGGAATAATTATAAAAAAAAGAGTATTCTTGATATAACAAAAAATGATTAAAAATTGTTAAAACATAGCGATTTCTGTTAAATATCATATCTTTACGAAATTTATAGGTAGAATATTTTTCACAACGGCCTTTGGAATGGAATTAAACATACTTTCAAACAATTATTAGGTTATTCGGCTTCAAATAAAAAAATATATTTATTTATCTAGATAAAATTGATTGTTTTTGAAAGAATAATTTTTTGTTATAAATAAGAAATTTCATTTATTTTTCAATATTAAAAAAATATTTAAATGTATAATAAATGTAAATACTAAATGTAACAATTTCATTACTACAAAAAGAGCCTCGATAATGCTCAAAATTAGAGCGTAGTTTTAGATATCAATATACTCGAATGAAACAGAACTAAATTGAAATACGATGCTGAATAGCTGTCAGGTTTATTTTAAAAGAATTATTTCAGCACTCTGATAATATAAACACTTCAAAAATACTGAAACATTTGAATTTCACAAAAAATTTATTTGGATAAACTTTCAATTTAATAACATTACAAGAGCACTGGGCAAGTATACCCATAGACCTAATACGATAGCCTGTAACTAAGTTAATTTTCATATCTCATAATTATTTGTAACATAAATAACTTATTTTTTTCTCACCATGACATTAGTCCTCCCAATTTTACCATTTACGAGAGAAAAACATATACAGGGTGTCCGGAAAGGAAGGAGACATTTTTTGTCCGGACACCCTGTATAATTCCCCCGTGGGTATCTTTACCCAGTGCTCCTCTTGAGGGTTAAATATCTTAAAAACTAAGCTCTAAATCAAAAAATGATAAAGTACTTTCCAACTTGGTTTACTCTTAGGAACAACCCTATTAAATAAAATTTTCGAAAGAAAATTAAATTATTCGTGTATATATATATATATATATAAAAACAATGAACAGCATTATTGTATAGTGTTCGAAATATGTCACAATATCCAATTTTCTTCATTAGAGTTCGATGATTTTTCTGGTTCAGCATCGCTGCTTGAATGCACTTCCATCGTCTGAATATTGGTCAGAGTTGCGGTTTTCATCGTAATCCGATTCCAACCATTTTTCCTTTTCCTTTATTCCATAACGAGACATTTCGTTTTGAAAATAATGAAAAAGAAGAACGAGCTATTATAAACTTATACTATTTAGACACAAATATAAGAAATAAATAAAATTACATATATGAATAATTACCAGTTATAAAATTATTTGCTGATAATATCAACATATTTCTTATAAAAATCTTGTGGACTTTATTATGAATTTGTTTTGCAATAGAAATGTAACTGTAACTGACTGAATATAATATACAGGGTGTAACAATGACGTTTTATAAGTTAGCACCACCACAACGACAAACCACAACAAAAATTGAACAGCATTTTTGCGCTATTTTTGAGTTCTACTGATATGCGAGTTTCGATTTTTTGACTCTTATAGTTTTCGAAAAACTGTGGCGGTTCTAGCTTAAGTTAAGCTAGCATCGTCACAAAATAGAACGGAATGAGATGTCAAAATGAGACAAAAAGCATATTTAAGAGTATTTACTTTATAGAAAATATGCGTTCGAGCGACTGTGGATTACAGTTTTTAGATATACAATTTTTTTGTTAATTATGGGTTTCATTAATTTATTATTATGTATAATATTATTATGCAGTATGTCCTGAGAAAAAAGGTATAGTTTTTGAAAGAGTGATTCCCGACACAAATTTAAGGTAAAAACTCCTAAACCAATTTGCGTTACGAAGCTCAGTTTTTGACAGTTTTCAAGAGTCAATCTTTCAGTAATCATAAAATAATTAATTATACTCACCATTCTAATTGCAATAATCCGTAGAAGATTCTTCTCATGCCTCTGATTCTTATTTTCTTCAATGGAAGGCATTTCTTTCTTCCGATTAATAAATACGAGATAAGTAAACAAGGTATTGGGTGAAATTTAAAAAAATTGTTAAAATAAATATATAAAGTATTTATTTCTTACATATATACATTATTTACAAATATTTTATTTAACCAGTTTCCTTTTACGACTTTGTTTTGTTGACTTTTTTCGCTGCAATTCTTTAACTTTCTCTTTTTCGAGTAGATTTTTCAATTTTTCAACATGACTCTGATAATCAATTGTGTTTGCGATATCTTCGGAGTCTAATTTTTCAATTTCAGGAATCTTTTTCTGTGCATTATGCAACATATGTTTAAAGATTCCTACTTGATTAGTTGTGAGAACAGAAACTGCTGTGCCTATTTTGCCTGCACGCCCTGTTCGACCCGCTCGATGTATGTATCCTTTAATATGTTTGGGAAGATCGTACGAAACAACCAATTGAATATCTTGAATATCTAAACCTCTGGCTAAAGCATCTGAACTTATAAGTCTACAAAAACACATTAATATATTTATTAAAAATTCAAAATACAATATTAAAATAATTACTTAGATATTAATCGAGCGTGTACTTACACATGAGTTTCTCCTTTAGCAAATTTATTTAGCACATCTTCCCTTTGTTTAGAACTAAGCTGAGCTGAAATTTCTCCTACTATGACATTCTTTTCTGATAACAACGATTGCATTAAGAGAGCTAATCTGTGAGCTGTTTCACCGGAATTTGTAAATACGAGTGACTTCATTATTTTACCAGTTTTCGTTAAAAGTTGATAAAGAGCAACTGGTTTATACTCTGCTGCACATTCCACAGCAAGCTCTATTAATTCTTCCGGACTTGTGTAACGTCCTATAAATGAATTTACTTCTTTATCCAAATCTACATCTTCATCTTTGTCTGTAATTATCACAGATGTGAATAATATTGGATGGAAAAGGCCAAGTCGACTTAATTTTTCAGGATCTTGAGACAAGGTAGCACTGAACAATAATTTTTGAGCTGGAGGTACGGCACTAAAAAGCCATTTTTATAAGAATTAAATTAATACAAATATTAAAAACATGTTAAAAAAAATTAATATACAGGCTATTGCAAAATTACCGTACTTCCTTTAAGGGGGTTGCCCCTGAGGGTAAACCGAGTCGAAAAGTCCTGTATCGTTTTTTGATCTAGAGCTTAGTTTTCGAGATATATAATGATAAAAGTACCATTAGTTAGACAAAGACAAACAGACAGTTGAAGTGAAATAGCACTTGTTTATCTCATTTCAGCTATCGAAGTGTCTCTGTTTAATTAATGGCATCTTTATCACTAAATATCTCAAAAATTAAGCTCTAGATCAAAAAATGATAAAGGACTGACTTTTCGACTTGGTTTACCCACAGGAGTAACCACCTTGAAGGAAGTGCGGCAATTTTGCATCACCCTGTATATATAATGTTAATAAGAACATTTTTTACAATACCAAGAATGTAGTACATCAAGTGTTAATGACGGAGGCTCTTTATGAAATTTTGGTAAATATTCCAGCCAATCCGTTTCTCGATCAGCTTCATCAATTACAATAAATCTGAGAGAATCTAAGTTAAACCCTGGTGTCTTCAGCATGTGTTCCACTAAGCGACCAGTAGTAGCTACTATTATGTCTACACAACTTATATATTCCCCTTGCCAATCTAGATACAGAAATATTTATAATGCTTCTTATTAATAAGAAATTTAAAATGAACTATAAATATATATACAGGGTGCTCGGTGAATTACAGCAAAATTTTAAGGAGTTGTAAAGGAAGTGATTCTAGAACGATTTTTTATTTACCACTCTTTGATTTGAGATTTAGTTTTAACCCTGTGCGCTCGAGAGGTGCCTCTCAAGCACCACTGTATGTGATGCGACAACTCGAGCGATGCCTCTCAGGCATATGTAAAATGTTAAAATATATATTTAATTTATTTATAGATTTTAACATTTTACATATGCCTGAGAGGCATTGTTAGAGTTGTCGCATCACATCCAATGGTGCCTGAGAGGTACCTCTTGAACGCAAAGGGTTAAATATATTCAATGACAAAGATACTATTAGTTAGATAGAGACAGTCAGTTAGTTAAAGTAAGAGTTTTTTATTGTTAAATATCTTGAAAATTAAGCTTCAAATTGAAATGTGGTAAATGTAAAATTGTTTTAAAATCACTACCTCTACAACTCCTTAAAATTTCAAAGGTTACGATTGTTACACCCTGTATGTATATATATATATATATACATGTAACATACTTTTCTTGGCAATTGCATTTTGTTCTTGTTCAAATGAAGATGCTCCTGAAAGTAATAAAACCTTCAGTTCTGTATGCTCACTATAGGTTTTCATAACTTTATATACTTGCATAGCTAATTCTTGTACAGGTAAGACTATTAAACAACGAATTTTAGGTACCACTCTATCTTGCAGTTGTTGTATAATTGGTAAAACATATGCTAATGTTTTTCCTATAATACAAAAATGAAACCTTGAATTTTATTTATAAAATTTAATATAATTTTTATATTTATAATTAAAGTAGACTTACCACTGCCAGTTGGTGCAGATACACAAGTGTGACGTGGCCAGTACCCTAATTTTCTACTCTCACTACACTTTAAAAGCCAAGCAATGACTTCTTTTTGAACAGGAAATAAATGTGTAACCCCATTAGTTTCAAGAACTTTGACAAGATTAGAATCTAAATTGAAATCTAGCTCTTTTAGTATTGGACCACTACTAAGATCTGCTGATATTATTTCCGGATGCGCTAGCCAATCTGGTAATATTCGTTTAACTTCTTTAACTTTTTTCTTAGATTTGGAACCTAATATCATAAAATTATTTGAGGATTCTACACTTTTATTTTCTTCTTTATTATTTTCACTTTCAAGTTCTTTTTCTAAAGTTTCATTCGGAATAAGATTCTTCTCTTTCTTCTTTTTCTTCTTTTTTCTTAAAGGCGTACTCTCTTCTGTGTCATTTAAAACACTTGAATTTTGATTTTCTAATATCGACTCATCTTCTACTTTTTTTATTTTCTTCTTGACAGGTTCTTCATTGGTTTCTTTAACTTTCAACAAAGTTTGTGAAACTTTGGCAGCTTTAGTTTTTTCTAGTTTACGTTCTTCTATCCTTTTTAATAAAGCTGATAAATTAGAATTTTTATTTGTTTCTTCTTTTTCCGGTTTTGATACTTCTCCTTCATATCTGTTTTAATATATAAGATGAAAGTAAAAAAAATGTATTATCTTAAGTAACATAAATAAAAATAATAATAATAGTTCTCAAAACTGACCTATTTATAACAAATAAACTCATTTTTCGTATATTATATGCACATAAACAACAAAGTACAAAAAGCACGTGGAAAGATTGTTTTTTAGGTTATCTTACATTTGAAAAATATTTTACAAACCATGGATGTACAAGTACCTAGACAGAACAGATAATCAACAGGCTCAGCGGGGTTATGTTTAAACGGGAAGATGGCGGACATATTGGAAGGTCATCCTAGTGCTGTCGCTTGTGGGAAATTAATGAAGTAACTTTGAAAATTTACTCCTAAAAATAATTTTTGATTAAGGGAAAAAAATTAATTTAGCTTTTATATAGATTTTAATCTCTCTAAAATGACGTTAATTTATTTCTAAAATATCTATGACAAATTTAATTTTTACTTTTTACTGTTTTTCTGTATTTTAATCATATTTCTTGATTTACGGATGAATACAACGTTCAGAATTATTACCTAATTTTGACGACGTTTCGCAAATATTCCAGCTTGCTTCATCAGGGTTTTGGTGAACCTGAAGTATTTTAATTGTTTTACGTATGTAACGTAAAGGCATTTTTATGTTTTCTATTATAAATAGAAAATAAATATGTTCTTTGCCTTCGTAACGGGTAATGATTAAATTAATGTATTTTTAAAGGAGGAAATATTCAAAAATTCAATTTCAAAAATTTCAATCTAACAACTAGTGAATGCTTTTAAATAAAATTATTTCATTTTCGAATGAATAACAGCAGCACTAGGGTGGCCTATAATAAACATACCCCTCTCGCCCTCGTGTTCTATCTAGATATCGCCGCATCTATAATCTACCCCTAACCATACCTGAGAGTAATCTGTGTATACATTTATATGTATACAAATGATTAATACAAATTTTTTGGTATAAAGAAAGTAGTAAAAAACAGTAATTTAAAAAAAGAACTGTTTATTTCAAATACAATATTTATTAATCTAGAAAAAGTAATATGTATAATATTAGTATAATGCTCATTTTTTATACTTAAAATTCACTTGAGGAAATGTCAAGTCTTAAACTTTGTTACATATTTTAAACAAATAGAATACAGTTAATATTGAAAATAATAATAGTTACAAATTACTGATTTCACTTATAAAAATGAAGTGCTTTTTGATTTTTAATCGTCTGAATGATGTCTTATTTACAAAATGTGATGAACAATTTATTAAACATATACAAAAATTGGCCAGAATTCAAGGTCTAATTACTGATATTAAGGTGCGATTGTATTAAATGATTATAAGTATTTTAATTATCTCCTTAACTACTATTTTTGAACATAACTGTTTATTAATTTATTAAAGGATATGGATGACACTAATGCAAAACTAAATCCAAACATTATAATGCAATTATTTTCACCAGTTGTTACATCTCAACATATTATGGCTTCACAATTTGGTAATACATATACCTCTATGAAATGTCAAGATGGTACAAATATGGTTTTTGACGACTTCATGGGATATACTTTTATTTATATTTCTATGGAAAATATTGATTTTATGAAAAGAGCTCTAGGTATTTGTGTGTCTATAGTACGCCATGTATGTGGACCAGACGTTGCCTTGTAAGTTAGTTAGGAAATTTGATAATAATTTTATGAATTTGTATATTTGTTTTAAAAGGTTTGGTTTCGACAAACTAATAAAATATTATTTTTATATGGCGTAGGTTAAAATCAAATAGAGACAAAATAAATTTGGTATCATCTCTATTGAATGCATGGGTAAAATTACAGAGTTGTGAACAAAGTCTACTTACAGAAGCTGTGGAACAGCTCTCAGTAAATGCTGATTTAGCATCATCAGTATTAAAAGTGCTTCATGATGCTTGTGATGGGTTAAAGTCACAATCAGAGTTTACAAATGTCCATGTTTTAATTTTAGTGCGACAAAAATTTTTATCATTATATTCCAGCAAAAATGCAAATGATTTATATGCATCAGACATTTTACTAATGATATTAATGTGTTGGATAGTTAATGGAAGAAAACGAGACAAAGAATCAGATATACTAGACTCTAATAGCGAAGAAGAAGAAGAAGATATATTATTACCTAGTAATAGTTTTTACAAAGAAGACGAAGCGATCCCTTTTGGGGGAAAACTATCAAATCCTACTTCAGAAGATATTACTGATTTATTTAGTAATAAAATATAATTTATTGTTTAATTTTAAATAAATCAGTACTAAATATGCATATACATATAAAACTTGTCATTTTTATAGGAGGATCTAGAGAATCATCTATATCAGAGAACTTGTTTGCAATTACTACGAATGACTTATACAGTCAATTATTTATACTGGGCTCTGAAGAAGGATATACAGCAAATGCAGTTCATATTCAGGAATTATCAGAAAATATTAATCTTGTTACAATAGTAGAAGTAACGAGTTTGGCTATATCATCTGGATTATATGACAGCTTTTATTATTTAAATATAATAAATAGTTTGCAACTTCAAAGAGATGTTGAAGAGTTTCGCGTAGCATTCGATAATCTTGACATTTCTATAAAAAAAGTTTTAGATGGTATTAAGAAAAATAGAGCCAATGTAAATAATGATGTAGATATGTGTCAGAAAAGGCTACAGATAAAATGGGAGTTTGTTAAAAAGAAATACATGGATTTACTAAAATCAAGGGATCCCGAATTTATCTTACAAATTGAAGCAAATACATCTGGACTTATGGATACTATGAAAGAATTGTTTCTCTTAACGTGTTTTGATAAAAGTTTCTTGAAATTAGGTATCGACGTATTAACAACGGTAAGCCGCTTAGTACGGCAGAAACTCAATGATTTCAGTGATTTTCTTCAAGTAAAGGCAATGAAAAACTTCACTCTAGGATCATATCCTTTTTACACTCAATTTTTTCAATGTATTTAAAATCCTTGAAATTTTCGTCTCTAAGCATCGCTTTCATATATTATCTCCTTAATTTTGTGATTTACGAGAACTTCTCTTACAATCAACAAATATTTAGAGGAATTTCCAGGACTCGTTCACTTTATATATATCGACAGAACCACTCACAGACTCATTGCTCCAGCTTTAGATTTTACAAGCCCTGAAACTCTTGCACTTACAAAGAAAAAGGTATGAAAGGTAGAAAAGTGAAAGAAAAACAATAGATGACAACTGATTCTCTTTTATCCAGATTTGGAGTATGGTCGCGCAGAGCAGGAAACATTTACAAGAAGGTCATTTATCCGTTATGTGGAAAGATACTACATTTAATTATGCATACTTCTTATGGTTTGAAAATAGTTCGGTATGTATTCCTCGGTGTTTCTGCTTAAAAAAAATATTCTTTAACATATTGAATTTTCAGAGATCACCCTTAAAATGCAAAGTCTACTTGAACCATACAATGAAAAACCTTCCAGTACCCGGTATAATATGTGGAGATTATTACAGGTTTCTTTATGAAAATGAGTAAAAACTGCATAATAATTTATAAAAATATTATATTAATACAAGTTTTTGTAGGAAAATGGCAGAGACGTATTTCCCAAAAATTTCATTAAATAAAATAAGAATTTATGAGCTATACTGTGTGCATTTAGGATTAGCAACGTCATCATGTGTATTAGAGCACTCTAGAAGATTAGCAGCAACAATTTGGGAAGTTACAGGAGTACCAAATAACCCTGCGGACATACTTTAATTATATTACCAAAAAATGTCTTGAAATATTTTTCATTTATTCCGCTTTAAAATATTTGTTGTTTTTTTTTTTTTTTTTTTTTTTAATTGAAAGGTATATCAAAAACTTAATTATAAAAATATCAATAATTTAAATATGAATACACAATTGTTATTTTATAATATATGTATGTGAATGGTTTGTATATTTATTGTATATATAAATATTTAAAAATAATAAATGTTAAATTAAGAAGTGATAAAAAAGGATTTAACGTCAATAAAGCCTATTAAAATTTAAGTCACATTTCATGTTCTTTATTTGCTTATTAAGAAAAGCAATGAAATTAAATGTGTCTAATTTTTATAATCTTATTTTTAAAAATAATTTCTATTAAAACTTTAGCAACATAAAACTATTAACGAACTGTTTAGAGCACATTACTGTTTCTTAATTTTTTAATGTAATAACGCTTAATATAATTACGCTTCAATATGGAACAAGAATGCATGCTTTTAACGCTAACAGTCTTAAAGATCCAAAACTGTTATATTTCGATATAAGAAATATTTACATTTTAAAGGAGTAATAATAAGCCGCTATAAAGAAATTCGTCATGTATATGCCGTAAACCACACTTCAAACAATTTCAAAAAATTTTAATACTTTTTCAAAAATTTGAACTTATTTAAATCCAATGAACATAACAGTTTTACAAAATTTGCGCGTATTAATGATCATCGGTCGAGTCCATCATGTTATGACTAAAATCCATATTTCGCCTTGCTTCGTGATTTAAATTTATTGCTACCGATGCAGAACTTTCTGTCGACATCATTTCTCCTTCTCGATTTGACGTTTGACCGATGACTTTGTCTATGTTAGCTCTTAATTCAGGTCCTTTTCTTAATGTCGTTTTTTTTAATCTGTTTGAACCATCGTATAATAGCTCCCTTCCCCTACCAATCCCGGAATTAACATCTTCTAATACAACTTTACAGATTGGCATACGAGCAATACTTGTAGAAGTGGAACTTGGAGAATTTTTATTTTTGTTCGATGCTGCCTCGCTCATATCATTTTTTAATTCTGTCACGATTTTTGCAAAAGAATCCGAGGACGCATTACTTTGTTCTTGACTTTTTCCCATACTCGTAGTTCGCATTTTTTCTTGGTTTATATTTTTTGACAGAATAACACTTGAGCTTCGTCCTTTAGAAATCGGTGGTGTTTGCTCCTTATTAAAAAAGAGATTACTTTTATAAGTTTTGTTCTGATTTATATACAAATATGACTTAGAAATTATATAAAACTTACAAGTGGTGCAATACGTTCATTGTACAAGGAATTAGCAATGCTACTTTTGTCACGATCAAGATTTTTAGTAGGATATTTGTTACACGAAGACTCTTTGTCATCCTCATTATCAGTATCCCCTGCTTCATATGATGAGTAATTACTATGCTCATCTACTTCTTTTGTAAAATTTAAAACATTTAACTTCTCATTGATATTCCTCTTTTTTAATTGCTCTCGAGCATTAATTTTATTTTTTAATTCTTCAACTCGTCTTTCTAAATCTGCAACTTTTCGATCGGATTCACTGACTTCTGGTATTAATGACTTTAAATGATATTCGGCACTCTTTTGAATTGCAGTTACACAACTAAGACCAGGCATCTTCAATACATCTAAACTGGAATTAAATTACATTAAATAGACCAATATTAAAAATTTACTAAGAGTAATTATGGAATTTACTTTATAGAATCCAGGAGTTGTAAGAGAACATCTGGTTCATTAGATGAGTTTTTAGTAGGAGTAAGTTTGTAATCTGAACCGTCGTATCTTGTTGCATCATCTCCTAAATTGTTTATCCTCAGTGGGACAGGTTCGAAAGAACTAAAAGCATTGAATCATTAAATTTGGAATACTTAAAATATTTTATCTGAACTTACCTTCTTTTGTACCTAAGAAATACATGTCGAAACTTATGAGTACCTTTCATCTCAGATATAGAAGAAGTTAAAAGACACATTAGAAAGAATTCTTCCTGAGATTCATTAAAATTACAAAAATGTGAGATAAATTGTTTGTGTAAGACTTTATCTTTCAAAGTAGAAATCAAGGAAGCATTTCTCCTAAATCTAAACCATCCAATAACTTGTTTGCTTCTTTCTTGTAAGAAGTTGGTTAATTTTTCTTTATTAATTTGTCCACCGGCATCAAGAAGCATATCCGACAAAGGACACGTTATCAAAGTTCCGATGTCTAAAATAATAATATTGTGTTTTAAAATATCACTTTTTAAAATTAAATAATTTTTTAACAGAGAAAATACTTACTGACATGTGTCTTTACAGTTTCAATTTGGTTATCAGAATCTGTGAACTTTTTTATAACAAAAGTTAAAGTCTCCCCTAAAAGGAAGCCCATCTGTAACATTTCACAAACAAATAAATATTATTCTTGGCATTATTTATTTGATATAAATACTTATGATCCTCATAAAAGCTTGAAATATAAATTGTTAATATTTATAATTGATCATAGATACATAAATTAGTGGGAAACAATGCATATTACGACAGTATAAATTAATAGTCGTACTTTATTAAATTTTTTATCGTCAAATATATTAAATTATAATCATTCATATATTTACAATATATGCATATGCTTGATGCAGAGGTTAGGCAAGTGAGGTTAGATAAATGCATTTGCAAATTACGAGAATTACGCTAATTCTTATTATTAAAAATTATTAACATCATTTAAGTGATATCAAGTTTTTACCTGATCGCCAACACTGCGAACATTTTCATAAAGTAAAAGTGATAATGCAGCACCCGAAATTGTAACAAGTAAATCGTTGTCAGCCATGTTAACAATTGATCGATATAAATTATATGTAAAAGTACTGTAAACACTGCTTTGTAATGTTTTATGTGATAAATTTACATATGTATGAAAATTTGCTTTCAAAATATTTTAAAATATAATGTAAGGGAGTGGTTTACAATAGTTATCTACTATTTTAGACAGCACATGCATTATTTTTTATTGGCATACTACTTTAAATAGTATTTCATTATCAATGATTTATTTTTACCATTTTAAAATAATATAATAATGATAATGATCAATCATAATCATGCATAACATAAAGACAATAGTAATAACAATATAAATTTTCCTAAGAAAATGTCAATCTCCTTAAATATATATATGTACAATTTAATATAACTATCAAAACACATCGTATGCTTTTTCGCAAAAGAAATTCAACGTTTAATAATTTATATTACATGATTATAAATAACAAAATAAAAAACAATTTTTAAACATTAAGGTATATAAGACAAGAACTCGTTCAAATTTTTTTAAATTTGAAAATTTAAAAAGATTGCGTTCAAACCGTGTACAAAATTTTTCCGTTTTTTCTACCACGGGTTCCGTTAATTTTTCATTTTTAAATTATTTTTATCAAATAATAATCATTAGGACGTATTAAGAAATTAAACATATACGATCAAACAATTGTATTAGTTACGAGCATATGTTGTACGCGCAAGATATATGATATTGTCAAGTATAAAATGACTTGATTGAAATGTAACTTTCTTCGGTGAATGATCGTGGAACGTTAAATTAGATGATTAGAGATAGGCGAGGATATGAAAAAAATTAAAATGTTTAAACGATTTAAACATTGAGCGCGAAGTCTAGGGACTGGCCGACAAAAATATCTCACATATTCAAGAATCGTAGCGAATCTAGCCGACTGGTAAATGGAACATCAGTAGTCTAAGACAAATGAGCACGTGATTTGATCTTTTAATGTTTCATTGAGGGCCACAAAGGTATCATCAGTCTCATTAGTGTTTGGTCAGATATCACAAAGAGGAGGTTCTTTTTCCAAATTTAGCATTCTCCGTTCCTTTCTTTTCTCTACTTTTCTTTCATCGTCAACTTAAAATATGTCTGAAGAAGCTTGGAATTACCTGGCTGAAAAATGGGAGCGCATAGATAAAAGGGTGAGTTCATGACGATTCGTACTCTCTTAACCTTGATGACTGTCTTCTCCTTTTCGCTCTTGAGTTGCGTAATCTGAGTAATAAAATAATTTTGTTTATTAAATTTATATGCGTGTATAAATGAAAGTGTACGCGCTAATTGGAAATAGCCATGTTCGTTCTATCAAAAGAGCCTCTCTTCGGTCCCTTGTCAATTGTATAAATTGCTCTATTAATCGTGGAAGCGCAAAGACTGAATTATATTTGTCATCGTCCATCAAACTTTTTTTTCAATCAAATAGCAGCTTTTGTGTATATTGTATTTATTTTTATTAAATCTTTACATATACAATTAAGCGAGGATGAATTTGCGTTTCAAGTAAAATTTTACTTAAATGTTGTAATGTTAAAACTGCAAATTTATTTATATAAATACATATATATATATATATATATATAATGTTAAAGGAAAAATATATGTATTTAATATATTTATAAGGGTGTTTTTACTCTTGAGATTAAAATTAGAGATAATAATGAACTTTTGGTCAGTAGTTTTTTTTTTTGTTACTTTTTATTTGCGCAATTCTTCACCCACGATTAAACTCGAATATATGTATATGTGCACGTGTGTGCATAATATTGTATAATACGTGTCTATTTGATACAAAAATTTTAAAGATATAAGCAGAATGACCGAATGAAAGATTATTCGAATGAAAGTCTTGAGAAAACAAACAAATTGAAACATTAATAATAAAGTTTCCGATATGATTCGCGCAGTGGATTTCCCAGTATATTTAAGAATTTCTAAACATTTGCATCATATACATCTATGTAAATCGTAAGCAAATTCAAGTCAAAATCGAATAGTAATTTAACAAATTAAACTATTTAGCTTGGCGATCTAATCGTGGGACGTACATTCTTAATGATTGCACTAATATCCTATGACGCGTCATCGTATCAAGGTTCTACGATCTATAGTTCATTTTTCTGCGCACACCCTATTTTTTCTTCTCTCTTCTTTTTTTATTTATGCAACGTACATATATATAAATAAATATATATATTTATTTATATTAAAAAATATACTTTAACCGATTAAGGAGTTAGTACCGGTGCATAAGAGCGACGTTTTAGGCGTGTTCTAAATGCCTGCTTCCAAACGTCCAAGTGTTATTTATGTGCACCGGTGCAAGTTATATATGCCTAAAGAGGAGAAAATGTGTGACTTTTTCAAAAATATGTGTATATTTTTTTTTTTTTAAGAATGATTATTATTGTTGTTGTTTTATTGTTATTTTATTTCCTGTAAATAAATTAAAGCGTTGAGATAACGAACGTTCGACTCCCAATGATATATTATTGGTGTATTTTCAGCGACATATTATGTATCTTCGAGGAAACTTTTCAAGAGCATTGCGTTTCTCTCGTTTCGCGTACTTACACTTTACAGGCGTTGAAGATGTTTTTTTCTTAAGAAATCATTCTCCATTTTGATGGATAAGCATAAACCACGAGAAATATGCGTTCTTACAGTATTCGGTCAAATATTTTTGTAGATTTTTCATTTTTTTTTTTTTTTTTTTTTTTTTAGTATTTATATTGTTAACGGCGCAACATCAAAGTCGTATCTCTCTTTCTCTCTCTATAATATCCTATTACTCTATATCGAGTTATGATAAAAATGTTCTATTGCCACGCGAAGAATTACATATAGTTTGTCGATGGTTGTTAATGATATCTTTGTAAGTTTACCGACCAAACAGAAATTTGATCGTTAATCCTATTAATCTACTTGAATTAAGACGATTTAAAAACTTTAAGCAAAATATGAAAAATAAATAGATATATTGAAAAGCTATAAAAAGATTGAATCATCTGATTCGTGTCAATTGCCCTCTATTCTTACTTTTAAAATCTCGAAGCTTTTACAATTCTTAGAATAGTTTTATCAGATACTGACTTTTAATATAGTAATCGACGTTTTTCCGCTTAACCTCGTTTACCTCTACGAATTTATAGCAAACATTCGCTAGATTTGATGATGGATCATTATAAAATTATCTACCCTATAAAACATTCATGATGGTTAAAAAAAAATTAGGATTTATGAGAAAAGTTTTGAAAAGATTTAAAAGATGCAAGCATGTTATGTTGCAAATGTAAATATAATTTTTTATATAAAATAAAAAAAAAACATCTTCATGTTCACACGAGACATAGTTTTCTGCTGGAGAGATCCATATAGAAGTTAAATAAAGAACATTTTTGATGAAAAGTCAATAGAGATTTTAGCTGAAATATGAAGTACACACAATTTATTAGCTGATTCAACTGAAATTTCTATTTTCAAATCTTATTACCGAATAATATTGTTTCTAATAATAAAATTATATACTTGAAGATACGGGGTACTCCCGAGAAATATAAATCATTCATAAATCAATATTCTCTCATAAATAGAAATGATTATTTTATTGCCTTTTCGAGGTTTTTCTTTGTAAATATAACAAAAATATCTGGAATCTAAATTTTGAATCTTATATTTTTAAGATTTCACGAATTTTTCTACTATTACAAATCAACGTTAAAGGTTGTTTAATGTGACGAAACCTGTTGTTGCTATTATTACTTTATTTTTTCTTTTACATATTTTATGAGGTCAAGTTAGAGGTCGCTGTTAAAGAAAACGTTACAACTGTACATTAATTGTATATTAAAATACTGATGGAGAAAGACATCATCCGTGTACATACATGCAAAAACGTTGTACAGTCATGAACAATGACCGAATGTGAGAAAATTTAAATTTGGAGCCGAGAAAATATAGGAAAAACGCCGTAAAGCTGTGTTTAGGCTTAAAACAAAATTATATAGACGAAGAGCGAAGGATTAACAAGTTTTCTTTAAGGTGAAATTCAAGATGTATTGAGTTAGTAGTCGTTTTCAAGTTTTAGATTTTCCAAGAGTTAATAAAACTTTAATGTGGTGAATCTAGTCGATCAAGAAGAAAATAAAAGGATCAGAAAAAATAAAATCAGTCAGCCTGTTTCAAGGAAACAAAAGGAACTTTACGGTGAATTCAGGAAATTTTGTTAACTCCAAGGTCACAGGGTCAAGGTAAAGTGAAGAAGAACAAGAAATCGTTGATTAACAAAATTTTAAATAGAACAATAAAAGCGAGAACCTTGCTACAAATTAGGAGGTACTGTCTACAATACTTGTCTATAATATGTTTAGATGCAATATGTACTTTTACATATTGTGCCTAGGTACATGCGTGTCCGTGTAAATTGAATAATTAATGATAATTTCTTAAACTGCACAGAATTTATCTTGCTTACAATGTTATGCTTTCATTTTAACCAATATTATGGATACAAAAAAGACTATTAATACAAAAAATTATTTTTTCTCAATATTAAAATAAAACATTTTCCAAAGTAAAAAACAAAATAATTCTATGATAGAGAGAAATAAAAAAGGGGGAAAATAATTATAATTTTGATTGCAACTATTGTAAATCATTTTATTAAATAATTTTATCTTAATTGATAAACAGAATGTAACAATGCTGAAACAAAATTACCTTACCTTACCTTACTTAATTATTACCTTACTAGGTAATATTTACCTATTAGATAGAAACCTCATGGGTAAGAAACTTTACCAAAAAGTGGAACAACCGGCCCTTAGACAAAGATAGACAATATAATAGAAGTGAAATTAGATGAAGAATTACTCATTTAAAAACTGTATGTTTATTTTAGGACACCCTGTACATGTCCATGGCATTCAAAGTGTTAAAGGAGAGGCAGTAAATTAGTTGAAATAAGATGACATTATATTATCTTACTTCAATTATATGACTATCTCTATTTGATAGTACCTTTATTCTTGTCTACTTTGAAAACTAAACTTCAGATTGATTAGTGATAGATGAAAAACTATTTTAGAATTACGTCCTCTACAATCCCTAAAAATTTTCCGTTGATCATTTAATACACCCTGTATTTATGATTATATGTTTGTTACTTTAGTAATATAAGTGTAAGTTTGTAAATTGATAATGGCAATTACAGATTATCCAGAAATTACTGCACTTTGATAACAAGACATCGTGGTGTTATCTCACTTCAACAATATGGCTGTTTTTATCTAACTAACAAAATATAGCCCCAAATAAAAGAAATGGTAAAAAAAATCATTGTAGTTTGGCGTCAAAAATAAGTTTTTCAAAAACAGTGCATTTATTTTGAGAGATACCTAGTGTATGGATTTAGATAATCGTCAGAGTTTATGGGGGGCTCATTAAGTGCAATTTCACTTATACCAATGTTTTTTTAGTAAATAATGGAAATCTGTCATGTTAATGATAAGCTCATATATATTTATATTAAATATTAAACTGTATATCGAGTTTTGATATCGATGTTAGGTATTTGAAAAGTATGTCTCTCTGAATATTATAATTTTATATACTTTAAACATATTTTGTGCAAATATACAGTGAATACAAAAGCATTCGTACATTCGTAATGTATAAATAGAAAAACTATATTTTGTAGAAAATATAATAAAGGTTTTGTAGCAACAAATATGATGAAAAATAACTTCATACGTTTTAATAAATTATAATACAATAAAATTAACACAAAACGCTATCATTTTGATAAAACAAAACTATTCGTACAGTGTTCTTTATTAATGTTAATATCATTATTAATATTTTATAAAATCTCTTGATTGATAGATAACTGGTTATAATCTATTAAACATTTTTATAATATTGAGTTGTCCGGAAAGTTCGTGCCGATTTTTGATAGGTGGCATGAGAACTGAAACATATAAAGCCTGAGAGGTTCTGAAATGAAGAAATTCTCAAATTGCATGAAAGATGGAGAAAGGTTATGGAACAGAATGGCTCCTATACAGGGTGTAACAATGATCCGGGATAAAATTTTATGGGGTTATAGAGGAAGTGATTCTAAGACGATTTTTCAGTTACCACATTTTAATCTGAAGTTTAGTTTTTGGGATATTTAATGATAAAGGTGCTATTAGTTAGACAGAGATAAATAGATAGTTGAAGCGAGACAGAATGGCGTTATCTCACTTCAATCAATTGACTGTTCTTGCCTAACTAATAGTATCTTTATCATTAAATATCTCAAAAATTAAGTTTCAGATTAAAATGTGGTAAATGAAAAATCGTTTTAGAATTACTCCCTCTATAACCTCTTAAAATTTGACCACGCATCATTGTTACACCCTGCATAATTTAATAACCAAAATTTAAATGAGCTGCGTTTCAATTTTTTTTCAAAATCGGCACGAACTTTCTGGGCAACCCAATATTACAGTTTTAATAAAATCTGGTTGTATATGAATTATTTGACTTAAAAAAAAAAAAATAGATTTTAAATGCTCCTTTGCATATTGTGCTTTCGAATTCCTTTTTCTCTTCAATTCCGATAAACGTGTTCAATCGGATTAATATCTAGTAATTGTGAGGAGTTATTATGCGTAGGAAATACTGTACAATAACCATTAGTGTACAATATTTCCGGTGCGTCTAGGATTACAATTTAGAAATAAATAAAATGTGCTTGCAATACCTCATTTATACGCCTTTTTGCATATTATTTTTTAAAATATCTAAATATTTATCCATAATTTTCTCTATACTTTTTAATTTTTCAACAATATAGACAAGGCAAAACACCTACATTCTATAACACTTTCTTCTTTATGTTTTACAGTAGCTCTCCTATTTATTAAATCCAATTGAGTGTTATTTTTTATATTATCCAAACTTTTTTACAGCCATCAAATTCAAAAATATTAAATTTAAATCTATCAGAAAATATAACATTATGCTAAAATTTAATGTTTCGATTAAATATATTCCTATGTAATATTGAATCTTTTTATTTCATTAACTTTTCTAATAAATGGTTTTCTACGCGCAACTCTACTTTTATGCTCTGTCTGATGCAATACCCTCGCGATTGTTTTCGATTGCACTTCTTTATATTCCGAAGAGTCTGATGCAATTTCAGACGAGCCAGTATCTAATTTATTTTTAATAATTCTTACAATAATAATTGTATAACTTTTCGTCTTCTATTAAAGTTAATTTTTGGCGTCTATTACTTATTTGCAAACTTTATATTGTTCTTTCATTTTCATAATTATTTATTATACTTCGAATTGTGTTTGTAGAATGACTGTTTAGAATTTGTGATATTACTGCATACGATTTATCATTTAAGAGAAAAATTTATAATAATTGTCCATTCTCTTTTAATGTTATTTCTTTGCTTTTCCAACCCATTTTTAAAATTATCATTAATACTATTAGCAGTATTGTCAGATACCATCTAATAGGGTAGAAAAAAATAACTAAAAATCGATTGTTTTTATTAATATGTTTTGATTCCATCGTTTCTTTTGTAAATACCAACATACAGAACGCTTTACAAATACTTTTGTGTTACTAAAATAATAGTATTGTATTAATTTTGTTTTATTATAATTTATTAAAAAATGTTATGAAGTTATTTCTATCACATTCGCTACTACAATAGCTACAATATATTTATTATATATTTACACAAAAATAAATTTGATTTTCCACAAAATATGGCTCTTTTTATTTATATATTACGAAGTTACAAATATATTTGTCACTTGTTGTATATATATGTAATTAGATACTAACAGAGATTGGATAGTTTTCACGTCATCAACATCATATTTAACTTAAATATTGGATTAAAAAGTTCTAGGAAGGGAAACGTACGGTTACTTTCAAACCGTAAAGTGCTAACATTTATTTTATCTAAATTTAATGATATTTGCTAATATATTTGTGTTAAATTAAGTTAAATGACGTTAGATTTCCATTTTTAACTTTCACAAATTTAAAAATAGCAATTGACTTCGTGTCTTTCATAAAAACACTAAACTATAGGTGTGTATGAAAGTAACGTATGTATATTTAGTCTGTATGGTTGTTTTTTATGCTAAACAAGCAAATACCTATTTGAATCCCGTTCATCATATTTTGAAGTAAATATGAATTTTCATGGCTCGAAAATATCGCAATCTTTCACTGCATACTATTTTATAACGAAGTAACGGAAAATTTAACAATCACCGACATTCGCTCCAGATTGCTCTAAATCCTAAAAAATAAAATTGAATAATCATTATCCATCGATAAAATCCCATGTTATTCGTATCATTCGTAGTGCACGTATGAAGGACGAAAGAATCAAAAATCTATACCGGATACGGCAGCAAAGTCCTCCAAAATTTACGCTCAATTTTTTTTTCACCTAAATCCTATGATATCGCAGAAAAATATTTAATAATTTTATTTAAACCATCAAAGATATTCGTGCAACTAAATCGCAGCACTCGCTTTCTAGCGCTGCGTCTTTATACGGATATAAACGGTATTGGTATAAAAATCTAATAATATCCTCTCTCATTTGCAAATGCGTACGTTAAAATATTTGAAAAAAATGACGTAGAGTCACGTGGCGTCGTACCGCGAAAGAATGGTGACTAACTTCGCGCGTTAGGCTGAAACAAACAAAAAAACACAATGGGTTAAGATAGATTATATACAGTTATAAGTTCATTAATGAAATCGAACATGCGAGGTTGAAGATTGTTTTAGGTTAGTCAGGATGTATTTAAGGAACCCGTGACGAGTGAAACCCGAAGGCGGAGCTTTTCCCGACGTATTATATCACACATGACACATTAATTAATGTTTTATTTTGTTCTCCGCTTTTTCAGTGTGTTGTATACCAGAGTCAGTGTGGAGCGTAACTCTGCGTAGCGTAACGTCGTGTGTCACATGTGCACGTAAGCCACCTGTGACGTGTGACTTGGTGACCCGTTTCCAATGCCGGGTAATGAACACACGGACACACGCACATACACACACGGAGAGCGCAATCGTCACGGTGATTTGATCGTTGAACTTACAGCGCACGTACGCGTAAATGCAACGCGCACGTAAGTTTTATCGCTCGATGTTGACCAACCACTTGTCAAAGGAGCTTCTCCTCCTGGAGTCATCGTCACCATCGTCGTCGTGACCTTTGAACCTTCCAATTTAGCGCACGCCCGTGTTGAAATTCCATCGATGGATAAAAAAAGAGAGACCGGGAATGCAATTTGTTCGCGACATAGCGATCAATTGTCACGAGCATCCACGGTGAAATTGGGCAAGAATGTGCGACGACGACGACGACGACGACGATTGGTCAAAAGTGACAATTTTACGGAGAGACTCCGAAAGAATTGCGATGGAAGTTCGTAAGGTTGTTGCCGCAAAAGAGCGTAAAAATCGAGTGGTAAAATTGCGAAAAAAATGATTTTTGCCCCAGGGAGATTCGGTCTCTTGGTACACCAGGAATGGTCTTGAGGATGATTGGTCGGGAGACCCGACGTGTCCTTGAGAACGCGCGGCGATTGGTTGATTCAGCCAGAGCCACTACCAGTTTGTTTGGGCACATCGATTATGTTCCGACGGTATTTCCTTCCACAGCTCTGCCGAACAGTGATTGTTCATCGTTCGCGTGATAAAGACGCTTGCAATTTGTTACTGGTGCAGTCCAATTTTTCCCAATCGACTGCAAAGTTGTCGGAGAACGTTTTTCTTGAGATATCGCTTGAAATTTTGCCACTCCAAGGTTTTTCTGGTGTACAGCATGAGGCTCATCACGGCGGACAAGCTTGTGAGTGAAGTGCATAATTTTTTCTTTTTCTAATTCTTATACCAAAAATATAATCTCTCTCTCTTAATTTCTCATTTTGTTTTTTATCTTTTTATATTACATATATATATATATATATAAGCAGCAAGTTGAACGGATGAATGAAGTAAAATGAAGGAAACGAGTAAATAGGGAAGCAAGCAGACAGACGGACCGACCGTGAGACAAGTAGGAAAAGGCAAAAGAGTAGACGATAAATAGGCAGGGGAGTAGAAGCAGATGTTGGCACGTGTAAAAGACGGCCGGGAGTTCGTGGAGCATCGCGACCACGTGCGCGTCATTCAGTTAAACGCATGCGTGTGGACATTTAAGTTTCAAGTTTTTACCTTGAACTATCGATGCTTCATCCGTTGACGAATTTCAACCAATTTTTTTTTCTCATGCGCTGTTTACGACTTTCCCTGAATCACGGGATCAATCGTTTGCAATAGAAACCTGTATCTTCTCCGCGTATGCAGGCATCAAATTGATAAATCGACGTAAAATACATCTTGTCGGGCTATTATTTTCTTTTAAAATTTCCTTCGGGCTTGGAGCAAACTGGACAGCGAACATTTTTCTCTGAGTCTTTTATATTCGGACGACAAACGGATGGTTGAATGATGGACACCGTGTGTACATCTTGCATGCATCTCGCAGATATATCAATTTTCATAAAGATCTATGGTAAAATGATGAACGATTAGCGAACAATTTTGCTAACATAGACCGTCTTTGAACGGATTATGTTCGTTGAGTGATCATCCGGTGTATTTTAGGGAAGGGAGATTATGATAAGATAATTTAACATTTTATCGGTATACCGATCGATATATATATTGAATGTCATTTATTTTTATTATTTAAAACAATGACATTCTTATAAAAAATTCTTCTGAATCTGATACATTATTTTGGAGCAATTAAATTGCTTAATTTCAATTAGGCCTAGTGCTAATTGCTCTTAATAAAAAGATAGAATACGCATTCATGCATTCTTATCGCTTTTATAATATTTCACTTGATAAAAGCAGAGACTGTTAACGGATTACATTTCAACTGATAATATTGCTACTTTGCCTATTGATAAATATATCTCTTTTGATCCTGAATGATGCTATACAGTTTATTCGGTTATACCACCATTTAATGATGATAACAAATTTAATTTTATAATTTAAATATATATATATATATATATATAAAGAGAGAGAGATAGAGAGAAATGTGGCACGATAATTAAAATTGCAAATGATAACCAAGGGAATTTTTTTATATAAACTTTTCATTTCCTTCTCTCTAACAATATAGTGATAAACCTAAATTGATGAAAGGAATAATGTAGCGTTATGTACATGGCATTATTAAACGCATTGAAAAATGCAGTAGGCACGTGAAGAGAGAGAGAGAGAGAGAGAGTTGCATAATAGTTTTAAGCAATCAATTAGAATGTATTATGATGTTAAAGCCAATTTAACAATTATGGTATGACGCCATTCGGTGACATCGCTGTAATTTAAATAGATAAATAAATAAATAAATAATGAAATAAAGGAACAAAAGAAACATACAAACAAATTCATAGGAAAGAATTGGAGATTTAGTTAAACGGTTTATTTTTGCATTCCCTTGTAGATAGAAAGTTCATCGTTCCACGCGCGATACACAGAGTTCCAATGGTTGAATATATTAGTTTTAAAAGGAGCTTAAAGGAGTCGGGTTGACTCTCGTTAACAAAAGTCAATACGACCAAGAGTACACGACGACTATTGTTTATCGACGACTTGAACTTGATTCTTCGAGACTGATCTAAAAAAATCTGGAAATGTTCTCCGTCATTTCTCATTGATTTTAAAAGTTTGACGAAGGATAATTCGCGCTTGTTTGTAAGCTCGAAACCGAGAGAAAACAAATTCAGCGTAAAAATACAAAAGTTTGCGTGTATTGTGAACTAGACTCTTTGCGTGTATTTGTATACCGCTATGTACAAAATACGCATACATGCGTGTACGTCTATCCTTTGTCGCATTTGCGCATCGTGTCATCTCCTTTTATCGTGCTAAACTTCACCACTCGATAGTTTGCGAGAGAGTAGAGTTCTATTTCGTTACTCCATCCGGCAGTACACAGACGTGAGTAGTAGCAGGTACATGTGATGCAACTCGAGACTCTGCTGCGTCATATATTCTTGTCAAAAATTTTCTTCGCTCTTATATCCGGATCTTACAAATTCTAAACCAAAACAAATTTAGAATCCCCCCCCCCTCTCTCTTTCTTTTTTTTTATATTTTAAAATTTTTTACTTTAGAAGCTTGCGCGTGTGAAACAATTCCTCGTTGCTCTTCTTCCATTCGTCGCGTTGATTCCGCGGTATAGTCAACTCGTTTTTGGAGAACCTCGATTGAATTTCGACATTCTAATTCGAGACAGAAACATCGCGTTAACGATAATCTGGATAAAAATTGGAATTTTTAGTCGACTTGATATTTCGACATACTTGTACGTAGGTACACTCGCACGCAGCAACATTGTAAAATCTCAGGTGAGGAACGAATCATCGTGCATACTTCTGCGAGCTTATAAATCGGGCACGCGTATACAGAAACTAGTTATTAACATTCCGTTCTTCTGTTTGCGATAGATTTTTTTTTTACCTCGGTCGCGCATATCTTTTTCTGATAAGCGATACGAGCAAGCACGCTTTACGCTTGCATATTATGCTTATGAGGAAATAAATCTTCATTAGCATATTTCGACGGAAATTCAGAAACACACAACCGGTTTTGATCGCAAAACCAATATACGTGTCGCTATTTTTTCCCCACAATTTGCTCTCTCTCTCTCTCTCTCTCTCTCTCGAGCGTCTTCCTAGAGACCGCGATGAAACGCGCGAATGATTTACGATATTAATTGGTAAATCATCATCGGAGAGATATAGATATGGTACGAATGTCTTTATGCGCGTGGTGCGATAATTCTTCTTTTTTTTTAACTTAGAATCAGATTGATCTTTCGACTCGCGAATCTCGCGATACCGCGCTTTCTCCGAAGCTACAGTGGATCAAAAACCGTCGCCCCTAAAGTTTTCTGACCGTCGTTGATCTTTCGAGCGCGATTTCTGCCTCCTTGATGATTCTTGGATCTTCCGCGATGCCGACCAACGTATTTGCGACAATAGCGATAGAAAAGAACCGTTCGTGCGGATTGAAGGGTTGTTACCGCTAAAAAGGATGTGTTACAGACTTGGAAGTAAAGTAGTTTGCCTAACAATTGTGTGGAATGTCAAGGGTTCATTTATCTCAATGGTATAATTCAATGAACAAATATATTATGTCCGATTGAAAAGTAAACAGTTAATCTGAAAAGCGAGATTTCGCTCGGTCTTAAACAGTTGGAGCTATTTTAAATCTGTCGCCTAATTAGACAATTGAAAATGTTGTTTTCGACAAAAAGTACGAAGCGATGGAGATAGGAAGAGAAGAAATTATTCGCGCACACTCCTCGTACTCGAGTCCCGCATTATCGCAAATGTCCAGTTGAGAATGTTAATGTAGAGATCCGCCACTTGAGAATATTGCATACTTTCTCGGAACACGTCATTGCGAAGGCTCGATTTACATCGACAATCGTCAATTTCCGTCGACACCTACACACACACACACACACACAGATAGATATAGTTCCTTCATAGTTCAAAGTCTGCTCTTAAGATAAGACATTTATTTTGTATTACGGTAGGTTCCCAAATGTGACGCAGCATCCACTCTTTCGCATAATATTTTTTCCCTATTATTTTCAATACGCTCTTTCAGAGAGTACTACCATGCATCTCTATTACTTCGGGCATCGCTTTCTTTCTCTTCTTCCTCCTCCTCCTTCCTCTTCCTTCGCATCAACTGCTTTGAAACTTAGGCAAATTTAGAGATTTCCGTTTGCCCGTGCACATTTCTCTAAATTTAATTTCAGCAAAACGAACGATACCCAATAAGCTTCTCTATTTGGGATATAGTCGTGCAATTTATCAACTGCCAAGAGGATGAACCTTCTTTTATTTCTCTTTGGAAGCATTACGATCATCAATATTTATTTTCGCACAGACTTTGGACATGACGATAATTATGCAACGCATTGACACAATTTGGACGAAAATATTTTATTATCCACTATATATGTACAATTTTTTATATCTGTTCTTACTGATGACGAATTCATAGAATTTCCTGTTTCCTTTGTTACAAAAGAATTACCACGGTGAAAATTTTAATCGAAGAGGGAATTATTCTTTAAATCTCTTCCCTCCCTTTATCCTCTTGGATTTAAAATATAATCTACAATATTAAAAATCTAAAGCTTAAAAATTCTTATCATTTGGTATAAATAACATTTTTATTTTTTTTCCTGCTTTTGCGTGTGTACGCACGATGTATGGAAAGATTCAATAAGCAGATAAAATTGAAATAATTTTATCAAAATATTTTTATCATTGCGTGCTGATGGACAGGCAAATTAAATTTTATAAACAATATGTTGGTACAAATTTTATTATTTATCTTAAAAATATAATTAATGATTTTTATTCAATCGCGTTACATCGAATAACATCGTGAATTGATTTACATTACCAATAAAAGTATTCGCTTCTTATCAATTTAATTCATTCCTCTAATATGACCTTAAATCTTGTAAAAAATTTTGTATTTTTTTAATATATATTTCTAGCGTTCTCCTTGCGATTTATACTTTGAAGAAACCAATAGTATCATCTGAGATATATCAACTTTTCGTTACATAAACTATTGTATAATCAATCATTTTTATCAATTAGGGAATCGAGAGAGGTAGAGGGGGGCGGGGGAGGATTTGCAGAAAAGATTAAACAAAATTTCACCTAAAACTATCATCAATTTTGATAATATTTATTAATAAATTGATTAAAACGCTTATTATAAAAATGGAGCAATTTTACTTTTTCACAATTCTATGAAAAGGCGAAACTCTTTAGGAGACATTTTTATCAATTTAAAAAAAAAAAAAAAAAAAAGAAAAAAAACAGCTGAAATCGTAACATCGGATCACGACACTTTATTATCGATATTTCAAAAAAAAAACTTAATTATTATTTACAACAATTAAAGTATCATATTTTTAATGAAACAAAATTTTCATTTTGATGTAAAAAAAATATTTTTATTTATTTGAAAAAATTTACATGTACATGCGCGCGCATATGTTAGTGCGTGGCAAGAAAAGAGAAGTAAATCAAATAATGACCAAGAGTTATATATCTCTATGCCCGTATTACACTTGCTACATGCAATCGAATTACGAATGTCAAGCACACAGACTGATCGGAAGGTTTATATTCCGTTCGAAAGTTACAATCGATAAGTCTTTCTCGCAGTCTTACGTAATTAAATGTGTGTGAGTGCGCGCATATACAAAAGTACGTATACTACGCGCGATTAAATAAGGATTTCAGGTAGATATTTCTAGGTCTGCCGTGGTACGAAATGTTTCGCGTGACTACGTGAGTCTGAGCACGCTTGCTGTTATTCTGATTCTACTTGGAAATTGCACGTATGAATTTGAAACATTTTTTTCTCTCGTTCTTGACCGTTTCTTTTTTTCTCCCGACAAAATCATCGGAGACTTTGTGCAGAAGAGACGAGACATGTTGAAAATTCTGCGCGTTTCCTAAATTTTAGCAACAAAAATGATGGCAGAGCTCTCTAAGCGCAAAGTACGCGTGCGTGTAGACTGAACTTTATTGCCAACTGTGCCATACACAGAGTTGGGACTGTATCATTTTAACGACCGATTGTTGTGTTAACTCTGCTTATCACGATTCTTTATTGTGACTATGATGCGAAGTTAAGCAAGAGAGGATTATGACTTTTAATCTTCCCGGGGACTTTACTCGCGTTACATATTTCGCTAATCTCGTTTCGTGATATCTCCTCTCAAATACCCACTTATCTCGCGTTTCCTTTTGGCAAATCGATGCCAATCGTTTTTTTTTTTTTTTTTACATAAGAATTTATACAAATCTGCTTCTTCTTGGAGTTCCGAGTGACTTTGCGAATTTGCATTCCGGTAACAAAGCGATCGAGGGTGGTCAACGTTTGAAAGAATGAAAGTCACGCGTGCGTTATCGATTGATAATCGCCGGGGACTTAAAGAAAAAAAAAAGCCTCGTGGAACATTCTAGGAGCCCGATAAAAATGTTGAGCTTTTCCAAAAAGTCTCTTAAGGGCGTACAGCGATACGCGCTCGGATAAGGAATCGCCTTAAGGCTGTTTTAGCACTTTGATCGCATCGAGACCTAACCTCTGTCTCTCGACTTATGCGCACGTGCGTTTAACTTCATAGCGCGCGCGCGAGATCTAAAAGAATCTACGACTGTTTGTCCTTTTAGGATTTTTTTTCTTTTTCTTTTTTTTTCTCCCAACTTTCGGATCGTACGAAAATATTTACGTCTCGCGTGTTGCACACGCCTGCTGCGCGAGATAGTCTTTCTACGCTTGTATCTATTTTAAGCGAATTTTAATTGGCTAGACAAAGTTGCGGCAACATTCAGCGATAAATATAATGTAATCGACAGAGGAAGCATTGAACTTGTGTGCGGCACGAAGAAAATTTTTGCCGCGCGAGAGAATCTCGAGCATTGCGAAATTCGAAATGGGACAGATGGAACGGAACGAAGCGGAATGGAACGGAACGGAACGTAACGGGACGGAACGAGAGGAATCGAGAAGATGCTGGAGGATTTGATGCTGCGTCGTGACGTCACGGAACGACATTGCACACGCGCGCGCTACTTTAGAGTCCGTACGCGAGCCCCCACCGTTCACCAATCGCGCGCATCAACTTTCTCTCGTCTTTCTTTGGACGAGGAGTTTCAGCCCTCCGCGTTATGTTGCGTCACGACAGAAAAATCTGACGCCTTCCACTGAACGCGATCCATCGCCAATCGCCTCTTCGCGCAATTTCCTCTCCCCTTTCCCCTCTTTCGAACTTTGTCCCCTTACCGCTTCTCCTTCTCTTGCCTCTGCTACAGCTGATGTACCTCAATGGATTTCGTCATCGTTTTCTGTTCCCCCCCCCCCCCCCCCGCTTCTTTTCTCTTCTCGCTTTTTCGCGCATCCTTTGACGCGATACAAGTAGTCGTTTCGTTCTCTATTAACGCGAATAGGCTTTTGCGCGTGATGTCTAGCGTGTAAATCCTCGTCGAGCGTAAGAAAGTTTATCTATCGTCTCTTATATAGGGGGGAGAGTTGTATCGAGCACGGTGATTTTTGTTTTTTGTTTTTTTTTGAGAAAGGATTACAGATAAAAATTAAGAGGGAACTCGAAAGTTCTTCGAACTACGAACTGTGCTCCTGTACGAATTACGATCTGGTCATGTAATGTACTCCCGATAAAAGAATTGCGAATATTGCGTAATCGAATAAAAAAGATACGTGGACACGCGGAAATGATTCGTTTCTCTTGTATCGCGTCGCTATCAAATATTGAGGAAAAGGAAAAAAAAACCGTAATTCGCGAGTCATAGAAATTTTTAATCCTCTGATAACTTCGAGTGAAATTTTCGTAACGTATGAGATCATCCTCTGGGAAGTACTTGGGGCTTTGCGTGATGCAATTCGGTAATATTGGGCGTCCGCAGCTTCGAGCGCTGTGACCTTTTTGCCCTTGGGAGCAGGACAAGCCCCATTCGTCATGATTCGCGTTAAATTGTTTTTCTTTCGACTTCATTGATATCCAACGTCCAATCTGTGTGATTCACGCGTCGATTGATGAAAATATGCGAGAAACCGAGTATTGCATTATTACATAATGCACGGTAATAACATTACAATGTACAACTAACTGTAATAATATCTAGGTTCCAATAGTTCCTTTGATTTTTTTATTAATTTCAATACTGTGTCGCGCGTGTTCCACCTGGATTAAGTCCTTGCGGATTAAACAGAGAGAGAGAGAGAGAGAGGCAGAGAAAGAGATATTATCCTTGAATTTCACTGATAATTCGCTTTTGAAACGGTAACGGAGAAATACAAAAGACTTCTCATCAAAACCCAAAAGAGACACGGACAACTCATTTTGATGACATTACCAGGCTATCATCTTTAAGCATATCTCGCATATCGATGTACATCTCGACGATGAGCCAGGGAAGCCTCTCGCAGGTCGATTGAACTTTCGCCCTGCAAGAGGATGATGATGATCGCAACAGTGCGTCAATGTCAATGATCTCGTAAATGATTTTGGGTCACGATGGCAGGAGCTGAAGGCAAAAAGGTCCGGTCCTCGGGATTTTTGCGGAAAGAGGAAAAAAAAGGTGGAAATTGTCTTCGTCACCCCATAACTTCCTTCGGCTTCCTGTTCCGTTGGCAAATCGTGGTCGTGTCTCTGAGTGGGAGTGTATTGGTGGGAGAGGGATGGTGGGGCTCGGCAACACTGGCGCCGCCATGCTTCTAAAACGCCGTCGAACTCGGCTCCTATCCGTAGTCACTCTCTGATCCTTCCGTGCGTTGATCGGCGTATCATTTTCGAAGGAGACAGACACCACGATCTCAACATTGATGGAATTCATGACAGACGGACGCAAGCAAGGACTTTGATCTAACCCAATCACCGATCGACCAGAGTTCGATCAGACTCGCCGCTGAGATATCTCCGAGGAATTCTCGCTTCTTCTTCGCCCATGTCCATCTAACGGAAGAAGTACTGCTGCCAATGGACACAGAATACCTCCAGCCGCTGACGTAAAACTGTGACACGCTACTTCTTATCGTAATATTTAAATCAACTCGCGCGTTTCTTCTCTATCGGAGCGTATTGTCCAAACGCTCTTATCTCTCTACATCATCACCATCACCATCACCACCAGCACCAGCACCAGCACCAGCACCAGCACCAGCACCACCACCACCACCACCACCACCCTTCCCCTCCGACATAATTCGAGAGTAATAACACAACATTGTACGAGTATATCGATGATAATAGACAGGTATTTCAGGTGAAATACACATTGGTCGTGTTGCGCTAAATTTCCAAGTCGAACATTTCTTCGAGGAGAGAATGCCGTCGACGAGGGGTCACTAGTCAAGGACGTCTCTCCGTTTGCTGGAAACGCCGCATCGATAGAAGGGTCTTTGGTCCAATTTGGAAGCTGGACCCGCACGTAGAGGGAAAACTCTCGTAGGAGGAAAAATCGCTGGAGGATACGAGTACTTTCGAGTGACTTGACTTGGAATTGATCGGTTCTGGCAAAAGCGAACCTCGTGCGTGGCAATAGAGAAAGGTAGCGGGCGATGAAAATAGTGGAGCGAAAAGAAGAAGGTGGAACTTTGGCTTGGGAGGATTTTTAAAGAGCTGAGGATTTTGCCTGCCGGTAGTCAGCTCGGATTCTATACGATACGACGCGATACTACGCGACACGCATGCGTCACGAGCAACGGCGGGTTATATAGAAAGAAACGCGAAGCGTGTGTGGAAAATATCCGAGGAAGAAGTCTCCAGTGAGAAGAGATTATTGCCATTGGAATATACGAGAGGAGGAGGAATCGTCGCTATGAAGACCTCCATACGTTGCGAGGACATGCTCAAGGAGGAGGTGAGAAAAACTATAGATGATGCGCGCAGACTGCGAGTCGACGGAATTCCTTCCCTTTTTTCTTTTCTCGTACCTTCGAGCTTCCTTCCTTCCTTCTTTCCTCTTGCTTCTAATTATCCCATGTGACATTTCCTATCAAAGATCCGTTTAGAGCATAGCTGTGGCATAGAGTATGTGACTGATAAACTTGCAAAAACCATAACTGACAAATGTAATTCCTTGCTGATTGATGGTCTATCGATCGACTTTTTGCCCCGACCCTTGAACAATCGGTGTTAAACATTAAAAGGTATATTGGTCGAGTGGTTAATCGACTGTTAATCGCGTGACGGTCTAAACCAAGGCAAAGACCGGTCCTTTCTAGGTATTTCCAGTTGTTGGAAAGTACGTTGGATGTTGAATTTTGACGTCGGACGGCAAAGTACGATAGTTTGATGTACGGTGATAATATGGCGATAGTAGCATTTTCCGTTGGATAGAAATTATTGAAATTTGAAAGCTGTATCTCAAAGTTGACACGTATACAGAGTGTCCCGAAGTAAACACAAGATTTTTAAGGGAGTCGTTCATCGTGCGAAACTAAGTCGGAATCTTTTTTTTTATCACTTTTCAATCTAGAGCTTAGTTTTCGAAATATTCAATAATAAAGATTTTATATTAGTTAGGCAGAGAGACGAACGGATGGTTGAAGTGAAACAAAGTGATGTTATCTTACTCTGACCGTCTGTCTCCGTTTAACCAATAGTAATTTGATTAACGAATGTTTAAAAAACTAAGCTCCGGATCAAAAAGTCGCAAAGGACTTTTCGACTCGATTTTACACCGGGAAAGATCCTTTCAAAGCCCGTGTATTTATTTCTTTAAAATTACGAAGTTTCAAGCTCTGGCCAATAGCGTCGAGGTATTTTCGCGCCTCGTGAAAGAGCTAGGGTTGTCGCATGACGCAGAGATGCAAACTCTCGCTCCGTATTCAATGAAATCCTGCGATTGCCTCTTGAAGCTTTAAAAGTCGTGAAATCGAGCATTTCAAAGATTACTAGCGCGTTTTACAATTATGTAATGAAATCATTAATGAAGCAATGCCTGTGTATACATAATAATTCAAGTATATGTAATTTAATTGCAAAGATAATGATATTGGGAGAAACGTAAATTATCAGATACAATGCTAAGCGTTACTAGTGAATATTACAAGTAATCTCGATTCATTCAGATTAATCCATTAGTAGTATTTAAATAGGTTAACTGTGCTATCGCACTATGACCACAATTCAAGTAATCGTGCACGAGTGTCTCTCACACATGTAACTTTATATGTGAGTTTTTATAATGTACATGTAAGAGAAATATCGAGTCGAGCGCGGGATAAGCATCATAATTTTAATGGAATGCCCCTTTTCTTGAATTTTAAAGTTATCGTAAGGTGTGATTAATAAGGCAAATGACCTTGCGATTAATTTGCGTTTTTAAGGCCTGACGCGTTTGATATCATTTCCGTTTATAATTAAAGAGTCTTATTAGGAAGAAATATCCTCATTAAACACGAATAAATAGCTATAAAAAAAATTCCGGATGAATGAAGAGTCATAAGAAACTTTCGTCTTTATCATTTTAACTAATGTGAGAGTGTATCTCATACTATAGTCTTTTTTTGCGTCCCTGTGACGTATTCTCATCGACTATCATAAGTTTCTAACGTGAGAAAATAATCCATTCTTTCTTTATTTATAAACAATTCATCATATATGAATTTTTACTTAACGCGCACTTATAAATAGTTTGATAATTACAAATTAAACAAAAATAAGTAAGGATAAAAGTAATAAAAGAGAGGATTATTGATTAATAGTAGTAATAATGATAATAATAATAAATTTGATAAAAAAAGGAAAGAAAAGTGTATAATGAAAATACAACATTATATTGATCAAGAGTGGTATAAAGTAGAATCGCGCATCTGCTGTAGAAACGCATGAAAAGCAAACTGAACTTTAGTATTTAGTTTGATTATATTTCTTTTGCTCGTGTTTATTTTATTAAAAATGATATGCATAAAATCTTATATTCTCATCTTTAGTTTATTAACAGGAAATTCCGGTGCTCGCTTATTGTAAAGGATTTATTTTGCTTGCTTTATCGATTCGAAAGGTAAAAAGAGTTAGAAACTATAGATGACAGGCTAAATCGATAATGTGTTTTTATCGTATCGACTGTTAGACATTTTCTTTCTGCCGCCCCTCCCCCCCCCCCCCTCTCCCTCATTTGTTTCTTTCCTTAACAAACTGTAATTGGCTCATTCTATTTTTAAGAGCAATTTAAAATCTCGAATCGAATAATAATTTTGTTGCTTTTTGTTAATAATGGAGGTTCGTCAAGTTAACGAAGAATGTCCAATTCTAAGCATAAATTTTTTCTCTTTTCTTACTGATAAGGAAAAAGGTGTGTTGCGACTCGAGTTCGCGGATTGGTGGTTTAAACGTACTGTTCATTTTTTCCTTTCTTGTTGAGATAAGGACACATACGCGCACGCATAAAAATATACACGCATACTCTCAGTATCGTTGGAAGAGATACGAAAATTCATTGAGAACTTGGATGATAAAATGTATGTATAGCCTTGAGCGAAAGTCAAACGTGATAATTAAAGTCACACTTATCTATCTCGTTAGCGTCGAGGCATCAATTAGATGATTCGTTTGATAAATTTGACAAAAAAAAAAAGAAAAAGTAAACAAGGAGACAGAGGCAAATATTTGATACGTTATTTATTTGTATTTTTTAAACTACATCGTCTTCGTAAAAAAAAAAAAGTCCGTTAATCGCGCACGTCGTGAGGAAAGTTCTTCTCGCGTTCATCATCATTCAACCATCGAGGATAAGCAGAGTGTTGAAAAATTTGCGGGCTTCCATAATGTTGAGGTCGGTTCGTCGCTTTTCGTTCCGGAGCACCTAGTTCTCGAGATGTTAAATAATAAAAATAAATTATTTTTATTTATACAGAGGCAAATAAATAATGTATTGAAATTTGACGAAAGGCATACGACTGTTGTCTCTCCTCGATGTATCGTACACGTTCTGCCTCCGTCCAGCCAATATTGTTGTGAGAATTTTCTAAGCCAATCGGTTTACCCTCGGGAGTAACCCGCTCGAAGTTCGCGAATTTTCATAACACCCAGTATATCGATTCGCCGCTATGTTCCACGTGCGCGGAGCAAGATACTCTCGAGTACTACCCGGAGTGGCACGCAAGAACAATGAAAAATGTCGCTATAAATCGATTATAACGCGCGACAAACGCACGCGTTGAACCTTAAGCAGCAGGCTCATCTGTGTTCTCTGCATTTCATGCATTTGGACGAGAAGGATTTTGCGAGGGAAAAATAGGTCCCTCGCTTCGTTCCTGAGCGTAGGCAGAGAATTTTTCCGAGGCGCGTTTCGTAGAATTGGACCCTATTGGTCGTCGAGTTGCTCCCCCCGCGCTCTAACGGAGAGAAATGGCATTTCTGTTGTACCGTAAAGAGACGAGGAAGTGCGCGGAAAAGTGTGGCTCTCATTCATGAACGAACCCCATTGGCTATTGGTGCCGGGTGTGTCAGACTGACGTCACCGGATCGATGTACGCTAACGTATCGCACATGTACGTACACAAACGTCAGGTGTAGCGTGTGCGCTCATTCGAGGAGATAGTTCATAAACAATGAACGCGGACCAATGAACAACTCTGATAATAACTCAGAGAGCCCGCACGGCCGTTATACTGCCGAATTTGAATTTGCGTACTCTCCGTCTCTCTGATTGGAGGATGTTTTTTCGGAGAGTATCGGGGTTTCCCCGTTCAAAGTATCTTTGCCTCTAGACCTTTAAAAAGAAGGTCGCGAACGTGACACGCTTCGCGTTCAATTTGACCGAGTTTCTTCGCTTTTTTCAAACACGCTGGATCAATTTGAAACAGAGATTTGAATTTTGCGTACTCTCCGTCTCTCTGATTGGAGGATGTTTTTTGGGAGGGTATCGGGGTTTCCCCGTTCAAAGTACCTTTGCCTCTAGACCTTTAAAAAGAAGGTCGCGAACGTGACACGCTTCGCGTTCAATTTGACCGAGTTTCTTCGCTTTTTTCAAACACGCTGGATCACAATTTGAAACAGAGATTTGAATTTTCATGTCCTCCCTGAATATGGAGGGATGACCGATGGAGATTTGGATTTTGGACGAGTAAAGCTTAAATGGAGCGTGCTTCGCTTTCGCAATTTGACCAAGCTTTCTCACTCTATTTTCTCAATCCGATGAATGAATAATCGATGTTGAAGATGGAATCAGGAAGATGGAGATTGAGTATTTGATACGGTTATTGTTAAAAACAATATTAGAGCAGGGGGAAAAGTCCAGGCCTACCGACCAAATAACCGACTAGTCAACCAACCCAGTCCCCTTATTGGCCTTTAAGCGGTCCGTATCTTTCTCCAATCGTTTAACCGACCATAATAAATGTGGGCCATGCAATAGCATTGCGCCTTTGATCGTGGACAATTGAGTTTTTCACAACACGCGTTATTATGCTTAATGACAACGTTTTTGCGGGCACGCGTTACGTTTCTCTTCTTCTTTCTCTTTCTTTCCTTCTCTATCCTCTTTCATTTTTCCTCTTTGCTCTTTGTTTCCTCTTTCTTATAACGTGCCTATTCCCATTGCTATTCTTTTCTCTCACTTGTTCATTTTACAAGGGAAACGGTACCGGACGTGCATCCTCGATTTTGATGAAATTTTCCTGTAATGAGAGAAATGGAGTGACGCGTAATTTCGCGTTGGCTCATGGTAGCTGAAAAAATTGCACGAAACGCGTAGAAATCGTTGAAAAGCGATATTAATTTTTTATTAGAAAAAAAGAACGTAAAACGAATATTGTAAGTTTATCTCGCTGGAGTAATGAGTCCAATTCGAAAATTATGGGAAAGAAGTAAAAAAAAAAAGTGCCATATTTTTACTTTTATGTCTCCTTAAATCTTCGTTACGGATGATAAAGGAAAAACGCTTGCTTTTTTTTTTTTTACTATACTCTTCTAACTATTTTTAATGGTGCATTCTAATGAAAATCGAGAAATTATTCACTGTTGCATTTCCTGATTAACTGTGCTTACATGCTTAACCCCGTTATATTAAAATAATTATTAAATATTCTTAAGGAAATACAAATTTCTATTTTAATCTGAGAAATAGAAGGAGCAAACGTATATTAAATTACTATTTATAACGGTTGCTATTGCTTAATTATTGTTCAAATATAATTTTGCTAAAAACTCCATGCTTTTTCTCGCATACTTTTTATTTGATGAAATTAGTTGAAATATACAAACCGTGTAACGTGCGTCTACTCTTCTCTTAATTCATTGTCATTATTGTGAAATCCATCCACAATGAATTTCTCGTTTGATTATGGGCTATTTAACATTTCCAAGAACACATTATTATACCTAATAACCATTCAATGCCACCTTTTTTATGACTTCATTGATCAATTTAGTTGTTTCTGACTGTTACATAAATTAATGCTTTTTCAAAAATATCTAAATAATTCAGTAATGGACTGAAGAAAAGTTTTCAGCTAACAGAAAGAAGAAAGTATCAATTTTTGGTGAATGCTTGTTATTAAATGAATTCCATTCTTATAAATGTGTTGCATGGAATATAACAAACCTTAATAAAATTTATTGTTTTGCGTTGCATGTGCGCGTGTGTGCGTGTTGAAAAATATGATTCCACGGGTATCATGATATCTGCAAAAATCCAAAAATTTTATTCAACTTCATTAAATAAGTACTTCTGGACGACTCTGTACTTTTTATTCTAACGGAGAATAGCGAATACCCATTTTAAATTATTTGCACTATTTGCCCTCTTACAGCGTCGGAAAGATCAACGATATTTATATATGTTGACACAAAGATTACAAAATATAAGAAATTTGCTTTTAGCTTGGAGCAAGAAAGAACGATGACAAAAATGATAAAGTCCCTTTTTAGGTTTTTCATCAAAACTGCGCGTAGTTTTCATAAAACGAATAATCTTAGAGACTGTTTAAGCGCGCGATATCTTTAATCCACAACAATGTCGAGGAACACCACGAACATTCGAAATAAAACAAATATTCACGTTTATTTATAAGCTAAGTTAGAATGAAAGTTGTACCTGCGTTTGCATAATTTCGCATTGTGATTCATGCTGATACAAAAGAAGGAAATTGAATTTCTCGGAAAATAGAATTGAAAAATTGAGACGAAAAAGTCAAGGTCAGCTTAAGTGAATGAATAGAGGAGTCGTTCTCGGTATGGATGTGTACGAGGGGGGCTCTGTATAGAGGTTGAGTTTAGCATTTAACATTAGTTTAGTCGGCAAGTAGTGCGATTATCGATTTACTCCACTGGCAGCAACCTTGTTTGACCTGACCCAAATCGAAGTACGATGTGCACAACTACCGCAAGGATGTACGCTGCTTCGCACTTTATACTTTTTATCAGAATGCCAATCGTCTTGAAATAACTGAAGATGATGTTACAGTGATTCCGTTTGTAAGAACTCCATAAAGTAGGAAACCGAGTACAAACTTTCTATTTGATGCGACAATCCCGTTAAGCTCATATTTTGTATTTCTTATTTCACAAAACGGTCAATACTCCTCTTTCATTGTCCATGAAGATCAACTTAACATTATGCATATGCACATGGCCTCCTTGAATCGATTTTTATTGACGAACGCCGAGTTCATATTCTGGTTAACATTAACGCGAGCATATTGTGTTGATAATGAGTGAGAAACGGCAGGAAAGAAAATTACGTCACGCCGATAATGCTTGGCGAGTAAGTTAATGAGAAAAAGTGTTTATGCAATAGCTCCGCCAATTCCGATGACAAATTCTTGATTCTTATCTCGTTAGTGAGAAAATTCTAACTGGAAGAATGCGCTTTTCTCTCTCTCACTTGAGATATGCGATAATTGAACATAATTCTCAAGGCCCAATTTTTCACTTCAAAACTGTATTATGAAATATAATTGACCTCTTATGCGTGGCTCTATCCACTACGACGACAGAGGTTTCTTCTCTTCGATAGAGCAAAATAATATTTCTACGTGTCATGTGTGTGTGGTCACTCTCAGAAAATTATTCGTGCGTTAGAAATCTTTTCTCATTCTTTGCTTTCTCTCTCTCTCTCTCTCTCCTTCTGGCAATTTTGTAAATGAAGTAGTACACGTAGTTTCTAGTCTTCGACACTCGTACGTGAAAATGTATCGCAAACGTTTGCAAATGAACATCTTTGCAAAACCTCTCGTGTTTTCTTGGCAATCTTTTCCGCTTTGAAAAAACGACCATTAGCTCATTGCGATCTGTAACAAGGAGTTATTTCAAATGGCTGGTAAATTTTTATTGTTGGCGAGAAAAATACGAATGTTTACATGACAAAACATCGCGTTTGCATGCCCTCGCATACATGCGAATGTACATGGGGGAGATAAGAACCGTTTGACGCAAAATCGGAACGCGCATTGTGCCTGCGCAATAAACCAAGCGCGTAAAGTTATCGTTGTTAAAATGAATGCATTTCTACGATTTCTACGAAATCTGTAATGTCAACGAATTTTTCTAGACTTTGATCTTCCTGCGAAGAAAGAAATGTCTCGATTTGCATACATGAAAGTTCATTTTGAACTGTCAATTTGCCGAGGCGAAGCTTTCAGCGGTTCGCGCGCTATATTTAAGACAGATTTTACTAAAAGTCAAGCTAATTCCAGTTCTTCGGGGGAACTTTGTATTTCAAGTTCTAAAAAGGTCTCTGCCTAATAATAGACGCTAATCTCAAATTAAGATTCCTCGACTATCACTTGGAAGACTGTAAAACTAGTTTCCAGTCATAGCCGTTATTCGAAATGAATAAATTTGGAAAAGAATGAAGGAATGTAGATATCGAATGATTGTTAAAAAATAATAAGAACGCGCAAGACGCAAAATATTCAACATAGACCTATTTTTCTTATACTCGATAGATTATTGTAAAGATACAATTACAAGAGTAATGGATCTTTTTAACGTTATGTGCGAAAATACCAGAAAACTGGATACAACCAAAGTACGCAGTTTTGATTTCAAACGATTTGTCTTTCAAATAGTTTCAAGGTCATGCATGATTATGTTTTACACAATCTCTTATCTGCTTATCTATCCGCGTTCATACCTTTAAGAAATAAACAAAATATATGCACAAATAAGCGATCGTCTTCATTCGCGAGAGTAATGCTAGTGTGTTGCGTATGCTTGCATATACATGTGTGTATATCAATGCTTTTACTTTATCTTCTTTCTTCCTGTATTTTTCAGATCAAAGATGTTTGCAAGGATCTCATTCTTACAAATGACCAACTAAAGATGGTTATGCAAAAACTCTCAGAGGAAATTAACCGAGGCCTTAACAAAGAAACTCACAACGATTCTGTCGTTAAATGTTTTACGACATATGTCCAAGACCTACCTAATGGCACAGGTATAATAAAATTAAATAAAGCAAAACAATTTTTCCCCCTTTATTTATCGTTATCTTTTCTTCCTGAACAATAACCCACCGCACCCTTGTAACACTTGTAAATTTTCATACCTTAAATTAAAAATTCGTGCCAAAGGGCAGAAAGGATTAATCAAATTTGCTTTTGTTTCAATTTTCAACAATGCACGCTATAGTTGTGGCAAAGCATTGAGATTATTGACCACATGAATATTGTTGAAATTTGTAGAAAAGGGTAACTTCCTGGCTCTTGATCTGGGAGGTACAAATTTCCGAGTTCTTCTCATCACGTTGGACGGACAGAATTTCGACATGAAGAGCAAAATATACGCAATTCCTCAAAATTTAATGTTAGGCACGGGTACTCAGTTATTTGATCATATCGCCCAATGTTTGGCACTCTTCGTCAAAGACTTGAATCTGCAGAACGAAGTACTGCCATTGGGATTCACTTTTAGTTTTCCTTTGATGCAACATGGTCTGACCAAGGGTATTTTGGTCAGATGGACGAAAGGTTTCAATGTCACCGGTGTCATTGGAGAAGATGTTGTTGCCTTACTAGAAGATGCTATTAGACGTAGAAACGTAAGTCTCACTTCTAATAGGATTCGGAATTTCAAAACAGATTTATAAAGTTTGAACTAGTGAATATTTTTTTATATTATTATTTTTTTTTATTTATAAAAAAAACTAGCCAGTTAACAGAGAATAGCCTTATTTTAAACCGTGCGCAAAGTCTAGTTTCTTTTTATTGCTGATAATACTGTAATACTGCGGAACTTGTTAGAAAAATAAATGTTTCTTTCAGGATATCAAAATAGACGTGTGCGCTATTCTAAACGATACCACAGGTACCTTGATGTCGTGTGCTTGGAAGAACAGGAATTGTCGCATCGGATTGATCGTTGGTGCGTATAATGCTCATTTTTTTTTCTCCTTATCCATCGTATTTCTTTACTATATTTAACTGTCGATCGTTACATAACATTTTTACGTGCAATTTATTTATTTAAAATACTGCACAGATGTGTAGAATTCGTTTATTCGTCTCGTTAGAAGGACCTACAATTTTTTAAGTTACCGACATCAAACTTGCAATAAGAAAAAATTAATTTTTCTTTTTTTATGATAAAACAGGTACTGGTAGTAATGCCTGCTACGTAGAGAAGACGAAGAATGTACAATGTGCCATTCCCGGAAACTATAATAGCCAGAAGTCTGAAATGTTAATCAACACTGAATGGGGTGCCTTCGGAGAGAGCGGAGGCCTCGACTTCATTGTCACTGAATTCGATAGAGCAATAGATGAAAATTCTTTAAATCCTAATAAGCAAATATACGAAAAGATGATATCTGGCATGTACATGGGAGAATTAGCCAGGCTTATTTTGGAGAAGCTGGTAAACGCCAAACTTCTTTTTGGCGGAAAATGTCCTGCAAATCTGAAAAAGCGTGGAAAATTTTTTACTAAATATGTTTCAGAAATCGAAGCGTAAGTTTTTTTCTCGATATTTGCTTCTCTTTGTAATATAATCAGCATTCCTTATACTTTATTTTCTCTGACATTCTACGGTATCACTAGTAACATTTATGATTTGCTTAAACATAATTTTTATGTAATGTCAAACTAGTTGATTATGACCAATAACCTAAAGAGAAAGAACTTGTTTATAATATTGCGCATCGTACTAATAGAAATACTTTGTCATTGTATTACAGTGATCCTAAAGGAAAATATAACAATTGCCGAGAAGTATTATCAGAATTAGGTCTCCGAAACGTATCAGATCAAGATTGTGAAAACGTGAGATACGTTTGCTCGATGGTATCCAGACGAGCAGCACACTTGTCTAGCGCTGGTATCGCTACGCTATTAAATCGTGTCGATGAGGATAACGTCACCGTCGGTATTGACGGCTCAGTCTACAGATTTCATCCACACTTTCACGACCTTATGACTGAAAAGATTGGCGAGTTGCAAAACCGCAAGGTAATTAATTCAGTTTTCACCGAATAATATTCCCAGTAAACGAATTGGATTTGATTCAATGTTTACAGTGTCACTGTCAATTTGAGAAGTTGTATCAAGACACATGCATGCTTCTTTGTGCTATCAATTTAATAGAAGAATAATTATTTTTTTGAATATTGCAGTTTGACCTAATGCTTTCGGAGGATGGAAGTGGTCGTGGAGCGGCGCTGGTCGCCGCAGTGGCCTCTCAAAAACGGTGAAGGCGCCAGTCTGATTGCGTCTACTTAAAGTAGCTTAAATTAAATTATACAACTTATTATAAAAGAAGAGTAACACACTGCACGCGTACTGTGCGCACACGCGAGAATTTATCATTGCACAGGCGGGGGCGTACGCACACACTAAAAAGACTTGTTCTTCTACGTACGATAGAAGAAAGATGAAGAAAAGGAAGGATTCAGGTAGAATCTGCCGATTATTTGTCATTGGATTCCAATAGCGATAAAATTAAATCAATTTGAAAATTAATCATAGAAACTTTCAATTAGAATAAACCAGAATTAAATACTACCGCCTCGCTGAATACTAATAATTTAAGGAAATAGTCAATTTCAGTCATTTAAAGAAATAAATAATACAAGATATATTGAGATATTTGAAATTTAAGGATAAACGATTAAATGCATAATTTAATACGCAGGGTCTCCAGAACTTAGCGTACTCTGTTATAATGACATACTCCTAATTTAAAGTTTAATAAAAAGTTCCTTTGCTGCCTTATATAAGTCCTATTAATATTGTATTGTTTTCAAGTTTAAAGGGATTTTCTATTGAATTTTGCCTCGGAGGGGAGTATATAGTTACAACAGAATGTGTGCCAAGTTTGGAATATCTCCCGTAGAAGCACAATCAGAAAAGATACTGATACACCTGAAATATTTATAGGGAAGCCTTGATGTCGAAATGAATGAAGCAGCTAGAATTTAGAAATGAATTCCAAAGATTTGATATAAAGTTAAAATTTATTTTAAAATGACAAAAGAAAAAGAGAATACTCGCGAAGCGAATATATCGCGGCATGACCGGTTTTCCCTTTGAGGACCAGTAACATTGATTAAATCAAGTTTGACTTTTAAATTAAACTTAAAAACTGCAAAGACTTGACTTAAAAGTTAAGAATTTACGATAAGAAAATAGACAAGAGTAACTGGAATATTTAAGAGAAAACTAATTCACATTTTAAACTTATTAATTCGCTGGTTTACAAATTACAGTGAACTCCCGTACAAACACAGGGGATACGTTTCGCCTAATAGGAAATCTCATTATAATGAGATATGCATTATCCGGCGTATTTGTGTAAATTCCAACATAAACTCTAAAGTATAATGATTTTATTTCGTAATCTTTTTAAATGAGTATACAGGATGTAACAATGATCCCATTCGAAATTTTAAAGGATTGTAAAAGTGGGCACACTATGATAATTTTTTATTTACCATTTTTCTTTCCGAAGCTTAGCTTTAAAGGTATTTAACAGTAAAAGTATTATTAGCTAGATAGAGATAGTCAGCTAGTAAAAATGAGATAACATCGCTCTCTCTTACGTCAACCAACTGACTGTCTCTGTACAGGGTGTAACAATGATCCTCTTCGAAATTTTAAGGAGTTGCAGAGGTAGTGTGATTTTAAAAAGAATTTTCATTTCCTACACTTCGATCTGAAGCATAATTTTCCAGATATTTAACGATAAAAATACTATAGATAGACAGATAGAAAGACAGAATCAACTAGTTGAAGTGAGACAACATCGCTCTCTCTTACTTTAATCATCTGACTGTCTCTGTCCATGTAATAGTATCTTTGTTATTGAATGTATTGGTAACCAAGCCTTAGATCAAAAAGTGGTAAAGAGAAAATCATTTTAGAATCATTTCCCCAAAGACCTCTTAAAATTTCGAGGAATTCGATCATTCTTACACCCTGTATATTATTATGTTTTAAACTTTTTTTTAATATTATTTATATATAAACAGCGTGTGAATCTATGTATTTACCTTTTTCAACAAAAAATCGAAAATTATGTGAAAATTTCAAATTGGTTTTACGCGCAATACAGGACTGTTTATTACGCTGCAGGAGTACTAGTAATTTTTTCATCATATAAATTCATATTATACAAGAGCACGTTATAATACGGTAGTCCACTGTAATTGTGAACGTAAGATTTTATTTTCAAATCGTTTTAAGTTGATGCGAGTGTGTGTGTGTATATATGTGTGCGCATATGATTTAAGAAAGAGAGTGAGAAAGAAAGAGTAAGGACAAATGAGAATAACAATCGATAAATTATTTGTGCCGTTTTTTATCCTCTCGTGACTTTACTGCGCAAAAAAGAATTGGGAGAAAAAATAACGTGTGTATTTCACGAGATATGAAACTTTACAATGTTACGTAAAATATTATTAGCGTACAATATTAGGCTGTTTGAAGTATTTTTAGATTCTTAGTTTAGAGATATGTGTCTATCGAAGGCGCCGTACCCCACACTCTTATTTTCTCTCGTTCATCCCTTGTACCCTTTTTTCCGACGCTCGCAATTACTACTTGAATTTCTTGGCCAATTTGTACGGTTTTTCCTAACTTAATATGATCGAGTAGATTCTTCTTGATTCATTTGGAATTTGCGAGTCTCCTCACCTTCGATTATTTCTTCCCTCATGAGCGAGCAACTGAATTTTAAATATAATCATTGCAAATCAATTGATAGGAGAGTCATGAAAAGTAATTAGATACGCATATTCATAAAAATAGATTTATATTTCTGAAAAAAATCATTGATCACAAAGCTAGAGAAAAAATTTTATAAGCATTATTTTAATCTTTGTAAAAAATGAAGTTTTATCATAAAATTATCTTTAGATTATTCAAGTTTGATTGGTTATTATTAATATTAAAATTATAAAAGAGATGTGGTAAAATCATGCGAATTAATGTAACGTGCACAGTGGATAAGAAGGAAATTTTTAAATAAAGCCAATGGTCGCTTTTCTTAAGATTTTTTTTTGTTTTGTTTTTATATCAAATGCCAAGGCGCCATAGTTTTACAAAGAATCAAAATCGCAAAAGATAAGGTTGCTCGGATGTACTGACAAGTATACACAAAAATTTCATGCGTTGTGATTAAAGATAAAAGCCCCGTGAGAGAAGGTAAGAAATGAGAGTATTTAGAAACTACAATTTGCGTGACACTCGAGTATCAAAATTTCGAGTCCCTCGAAAATAAATTATTTCTCAGCAATTGTCGAGTGATCGTTAGCAGCGAACAAAATAAGTGTATTTTTCTTACATATAGATATATAGAAAGCGAGAGAATAACGAGCAAAAGCATACGAGAGATGCGAGAAGAGAGAGAGAGAGAGAGAGAGAGAGAGAGAGAAAATGGCCTAGAAATAGATTTTTGAGAATCGTCGTTAATTTCGCAAGTATTAATCCGTTGTTCCATCTATTTTCATTAATCGAATGACACGCCGATACGCCGGTGATCTACGTAAAAAATTGACATATTCTTTTTGCCACGTTCTAACATAAAAATAAATATTAGATTCATTTTTTTTCTTCTCTTTCTTTTTCCACTTCGATCATTGATTTATGCCGCTTTCCTGTTCGACGAGTGCAAACGATAAAAAGTTTCCACCGCGCCCTGGCATATATTTTCCATTTTGCGTTTGCCCTCTCGCAGAAAAGTGAGAAGAGGGTCAACGGTAGCAAAAGAAAAGAAAAGAAAAACACCCGATCGGCGAGCGAAAATTTTCAAGGGAAAGCTCCAGAGACGAGTTCGATGAGAAACAAAACCAAGGAGGAAGTCGAGAGCTCCTCGAGTTTCGTTTCGCAAACAGCGGGTGCGACTTGCCACTGACTTTCTCTTTCGTTTCCAGCGACACTTTATTGAAGTACAAACCTTGGGGCTAGAGCCGTCAAAACTCTTGAGATTTCTAGTTAGTCGTCGACGACGCACTATTTAGCGCCAGCTTATCGTTTTTCCACGATAAAGGAGCGATAGCAGCGATAAAGCTACAAAGAATTTCGTTTATTTTCACAATCATGTATCTCGACCGGATCGCGTGAACGTAATTTTGTGCGGTTCGAGGGGTAGGGAGAGAAGAAAAGAATCCTCCTTTTCGCGTTGCATAGTTTTATAATAAGTTTTCTTCCCAGTATCGCCTCGATCCCGTAACCATGTTGAGACGATTGAGGAAATTAAAATCGGTAAGTCCTTGCCCCCCTTATTGTTCGTGTCCGTGATCTCTCGAAAGAAGCGTCAAGGAGAAGTTACGGAGAGAACCTGCGAGATGTAAACTTTTCTCGGGTAGAATATCTCGTTCGTCCTTAGATAAGAACATAATATCACCGGTTGATCTCGCTCGACGCGAGAGGAGGGACATCCTGTGAGATTATACCTTGTGCTTTTAGTTTTGCGTGTAAATTCGAGGAGCATTCGTCGAAGTGTGCTGGCTGGCTGTAGGTAGAAGTTACGACGGACAGTGTTGTCCATCGGCGAAACTAAAACTAGATCGTGATGGCGGCGGAGACCTAGATCCGATCTGTGTTTGGCCATCGCGTTTTGTAAATATTCAAGGTCAATGGGATATCGCGAGATCAGATTCGCCAATAGTTACGACCAATTGCAAGCGATCTACGAAATTTTATAGACGTTTCAAATCTAATCTATTTTTCTGCGAGAGCACACGGAGGGCTGTTGAGTATTGCAAATTTTAACGTTCTTCTACCTCTGACGTCTCGTTGCATCGGTACCGTGAGCCAACGTTGATTAGCTCGCATCGTTCTCGCTCTTCTCGTTCTTGACGCAAACCTGTACATACGCTCGAGGATGTAGGAGGAGCAATATCGCAATCGCACACAGGTGCTTTCGAGCAAATTTTAAAATCGGCAAGTTGCACTCGCTTCTAGCATCGTCCTACCTAAACATACATTCGTGTATATGCGTATAAGTGCGTGTCGTTCTCGATGCCGCGACTTTTTTACACGTACCGTATGATTAATGTTGTTAACATGTACATGTTGAAATTGAGACAAAAATAAAAATTATCTGAAATCTCTGCGTGTGCATTGCGGGAGTCTCCTCAACCAGCAGCAGCAGCAGCTGAAGCGACAACTCCTCAAACTCTTCATTGGCCATACGCAAACTTTGTATACCTACGGACCTGCGATGTCCCTGCTGCAAACCCTATTCCCAATTGCGAGGTCATTCCACGTATTTGCCTTGGCCACGAAGCGACGGATAAAATCCAATTCCTTTGCGAGCTGCGTACTTTTATCAACATCAATCTCCTCGAGTGTGAAGCAAATTTTTCACGCTTCGAGGAAGGTCATCGCGCAACGTGGCAATGTCCGCGCATTGATGTCTCCTGATAATAATGATAATCTGGATTTCCGTGCGGAAGGAATTGCATTTCTTCCCGTGGGAGATCCAGCGTTTGATCTTTCTAGACAACACCTACCACACCAGGCAGGTGAAAATAAAACCACGCGCGTGTGCGTGTTCTTACGTTTAGAAAAACCGTTTGCGTTACGGCCCGTCAGCTGTTTGCTGCCATCACGAGTGGCGACGCGTCATTATGGTCTCGTATGAGGAAGTAAATCAAAAACGGACGCATGTCGAGGCAAATAAAGAGACAAACGCAAAATGGTACCTTCAACGAGGCTCGACGTAACATCTTCGTTAGATCTCATTAGTCGAGAACATCTACGAGAGTGGAAATGCGTGTCGTGCTTAATGCGTATGGCGATGTGTACATTACATACGCGCGCGCGCCTTACATTCTTTACAAGTCATCCTGGGTATCGATCGACATTGCGCGTTACGAAAATCGTGGAAAGTTTCCATTGGACACGGAATATTTTTCTTTGCTTTATAGAGTGAGCTAGAATCGCCTCGGGAGAAACATTGTCGTTGATCGTAAAATTGATATGCAAGTAGGATAACGAGGATGACGATCGTTACATCGACATGACTGGAGCAAACGGAAAAGGAATGCGAAGAAGAGAGGAGAAGAGGTTCAAGGCTAATTGTACAAAGCGTACAATGTACAGTTGCGGATAGATATGTCGTTTCTGACCATGCAATCAAACGTTCCTCTTAGTGACGTCAGAGACTTCGTATCTGCCTCTGACTGTACGCACCTGCGACGTGTACAGCCGGAGGATCGACTCCGGTAAAACATAAAACCGAATCGAATATTTTGCAGAGATGCTTTTCAAAGGTGTATCGACTTAACGTGGTGATCAAGATGTAACGAGGCCGCGCGAAGAAACGCAGTTGCGTGAATTAAATCGATCAACCCATCGACAAAAGAAAACCACGAAGATGCCGACGGAGTTTAACAAAAATGCTCTTCGGAGCTGTAGTATCGAGCTACCGCGGTATTCTCGGTGCAGTTCCGTCAAAACAAGAGAAACTCTCCCACGGCGTACAAGATAGAAAAACGCAAACGCTTGTGCAAAATCGATCAACCTACAAAGCGAACTTTCCCGCCTGAAGCGAGCGAACCAGCAGAAACGACATAGTTAACGCGACGACCGTGCGTTCATATCCGTCAGCGGCTGTACGCTCGACTTCCGCGTCAGGTGTGTACATTCTGGGACATTAATGCCTTGTCTGACGTCACGGAGCGACTACATTCGGCGCTGCATTCTCACACGCGCGTTCTAGGCCACCTTCGACTATAGTCGCCTGTGACGTCAGAGACGCGGCATCGATGTCTCCGTCCGTCCGTCCGTACAACAGCCGCGCGTGCACATGTGCGCGGCGCGCTGCGAAACGGCGCAACAGTCGAGTTGCAAAAACGCAAAGTGCTGCGCCCTGGTGTTCGTCGTCCGAGTGACGAGACGTCAGGGGAAATTCGCTTCGTCGTCGTCGCCGCCGTCATCGTTACGTCGCCGTTACGTCGCTCGCGTCGCTGGTCAATGCCAATCGTTGTAAGTCGGAACACTCGTGTGACACGCGGCCGCAACACGCACGCGACGAGGCTGTTGCGAACTCGAGAGCAGCGACGTTTCTGCAGAAAAAATATGAAAGGACATGCGGCGGCAGCAGCGGCAGCCGCAGCCGCGCACGAGCTCTAGCCCTTGGGATCGGCTGCCGAGGCTAATTGCCGCAGCTGCCACACGATCGCGACAGTTGTCACAACTGCCGGGACCGCCGACCTCCTGAGGAATCGCGAGCGACTGGAGAAAAAGTGGCAAAATGATCAGCGGCATTCAGGTTGCCCTCAAAAATGCCATTGACGTGGTGAGTGAGAGGACAAACGTGAATTTCGAGTGCGGGAGTGTGCGAGTGTGAGTGAGCGCGCGCGCGCGCGCACCTCCCGCACCAGAAACGAGACGTCGGACGTCCGTCGTCTGTCGTCTGTCGTTTGTCTTACGATCGTCCGACGTAAACACGGTCCTGTTTTTCTGGCTCGCCTTCCCTGTCTGTCACCTTCCGTGACTGGACGAAGGAAGTCTGACGTTTTCTGGGATTTTCATTGGAGAAACGTCATGGAGTTTCGTTGCGCGTCTCGTCGATGAGACGCGCGCGACGTTTTTCCCCTTTTTTTATTTTTTTTTTTTTTGCCGCACGTGACGACGACGACGACGACGTTGCTGTCGTTGCTGCTGCTACTCGCGCGGTGGTGCGTCGTTTCTGCCGCTTTTGCACCGTTTCCTCTTTGGATTTGTACTCGACGCCTTTCGTTTATTTACACTTTTCGCAGGTGTGCGTTGTACCACGTTGCGCAGAATCGATAAAAACAATTTTGTAAAACGTCGAGAGACGTTCGTTGCTTTCGGCGCGTCGTGTCTCTCCTCTTGATTTTTCTCTGTCTGTGCGTCGTTGCTGTTGTCGCTGTTGTCGCTGTTGTTTTTTCTTTTCCTTTAAACGCGATAAAAACCGAAGGATGTGGAATTTTAACGCGATGGAATAATAATCCAGTAGCGACGATGTTGCGTGTGTAAGCGCGCGCGCGCGCGTGCGAATGTACAGGGTGTTCGGTGAGGTAGGGTGAAATTTTAAGGGGCTGTGGAGGGAGAGACTCCAAGATGATTTTTCATTTGCCACATTTTATGACAAAGGTATCATTAGCTAGCCGGAGACAGATGGATGGTTGAAGCGAGACAGAGTGGCGCTATCTCGCTTCGACCAATCGACCGTGTCACCGTGTAAGTAAAATCCTTGTCGTTAAATATCTCAAAAACTAGGCTTCGAGTGAAAATGTGGTAACCGAAAAATCGTCTCGAAATCGCTTCCTCTACAATCCCTTAAAATTTGCCGTATCTCTCTGAAACACCCTGTATGTACGAACGAACGTTACTCTCTGCCACACCATCGCGTTGCACAGATGTACATTCGCTGTTCCTCCAATTTATTCGCTTTTCATTGAAACGAAACTTAGCCGATGCGCGGGTATTGTTTGGAAAAGGTTAACTGTCGGTTTGTCACTTGCTAAGTAACAATTTGAATTTTATAATAGCGAGCTCGCGGGGCACGACGATTATTTCCACGCTGACGTAGGAGCCGCGCAGGGGAGCGGTTGATCAATTGGTAGAAAAATATTTGCTCTTTGATATCCGCGACTTTTGTTTGCTGCGCTACGTCACACCTGTGCGGTTTGCCGAAGAAAAAAATTACGTAAGAACTCGTCGTTGCTTCGCTATTCTCGAGGTTTGAAGTACATATCTAATTTATAAGGAAATGCTAAAAATAAGCGGCAACGGACACCGACGATAACACGCGCGCACACGCGTGCGTGAGAATGAGCACGCACACGAGTGCAACGATGCACGCATATGACCTTACGCGTATAGCGCGATACTGATATTAAATTGCCGTGTCGCGATGTCATCTTTCAATGTTTACAATCGATGAAGCGCGTTTGCCGGTATTCGTGCAAAATTTCCATTTTGGAATAGAACGACGCCACGCTACCCTCGCTGCTACCCCCGATGGTCGTGCAAAAAATATGGCGCTATCTCGAGGGGTCGATCGAACTTGCCCATAAAGATCACGCTGTTTGATGAGACTGATGTTCTTTCAGATAGCACCGCCGGCGACACCGTTGCAGGATTTCACCTACCACTGGAAGCAGCTGATGAACTTCTACGCCAACCATCTTTCCAATTGCAAGGTTCCGATTCATACGACTGGAATCCCGAGGCACCTGGATAAATTGTTGGAAATCTTACTGCAGGAAGAAAAGGATGAAACCGAGCCAGGAGCTTGTTTGGAATATTTGCTCCAGCATAAGCTGCTGGACCTTCTTGCAACCTTGGCGAGCGCCGAATCGCCTCCTGGGATGCGAACGATTTGCCTATCCTTTTTGAGGAAATTCTTGGGCAGATCAAAGCACCCTCTGTTGCATCACGTGTCCGTTTACTATCCGGTTCAGAAGTTAATCTGCCTCTGCGATGGGAATCTACCTTCGCCTCACGAAACCGAGGAAGTGCAATTCCTGCTGACTGTTTGTTACTTGGTATGCAAATACCCCTATGTGATCAGTATCATCAATGAGAGTCCCACAAATTACGATGGGCCTTCTCAGCTTCGGATCAACAAAAGCCAAGCTACTCAGGTAGAGAGGATAACTTATGTGCCGGGTAGACAGAGAACCAGTTCGAATCCCCTGTTCGAACCTCTGGACGCTCAAGCGGTCACCCTAGTTAGTCCCTTGAGTGCTAGCAGATCATCGAGAAACCCGAATACGACCATTAAATCCGATAGTCCATCGACTTCCTCGAAGGGCGACAATACATCTCAGTCTTCGAGTCCGCTTACGAGCAAACCGTACCCGGAAGCTGCGGGAATTCAGAGCTCCGAGGAGAGTCCGGAAGAAACTCAAAGTCCGGAGAATGCGATGGTTATGCAAGGAGTTGACGCGCACTTGAGAGATTTGAGAGAATTGCGATTGGACGAGAGTACTCCCAAGTACAGTAGAAAAAGCAGTGTTAGTGAGAATGCGGAACAAAGTCTTTTAAGGTCCTCCCCGGAGCCAGAATCAAAATGTTTGCTGCTCGACGCTTTGATCAGTTATTTAAATAGTGCTGTAAGTTCAACATACACGAAACATCCTTCCAATGCTACTCGACTACCATTTATTTCCTGTTTTTCTTTAAAGAATATTCATTGTTTTGCCATATTCTAACTGCACGATCTGATTGAAAGGGCTATCGTTATTTATTATCGTTGATAGAAAAATCGGTAAATAAATCGGTTTGCTTACAGTTTCATTAATGTTAATCCAGAAAGATTAGTTATATCGATAGTTACTTTCACTTCGTGAGAATGTCTATATTTTTCTAAGAATTATACATATTATAATGTTGTGAAAGTTTCTTTTCATGTTAAACGGTACAGGCGTTAAAGATTTGCTTAACTCTAAATTTATTCCAATAAGTTTCATTTGATTATTACGAGTATATAATATTATTTCAGAAAAATGATTGTTAAACAATTCTGAAAGCATTAAAAGATTTGTCATCCTTCAATATTCGCGCGCGTTACATTGCACCATTGGGAATCTACACAAATATTTTTCAGCGTTTCCCACGTATTCTTGAAAGCTAGATACCATATATATTAATTGAGTTAACCGAATGGAAATTAAGAAAATGAGAAAACATAATTCTGTTTTCAGGACAACACAGTGAGAGTACGAGCTTGCGAGGGTATTATGGTACTGGCATCTACGGAGGATCCATCCTTTGCACAAATAATTGCAAATAGCAAACTGGCCATAACGATATCTAGTCGATTAGAAAATTTATTTAACGTTATCCCTGCTCACGTGGATCCCACTGAAATCGATGGCGTTGACGTTACATGGGGCTTGGATTCGCCTTTGTGGACTAACGAAAGGAAGTTCCCCGGTTGCAGACAAGTCGCAGCTTTCTTCATGTGGTTTGATTATTGTAATCAATTGATAAGGGAAGCTCATCTAGACGTTGCGGTAACAATAGCTAAAAGCATACGAGTCCACTTTTTCGAAAAAATTGTTACGCCTGCTTTATCGGATCATCACGTCGTACTTATTACTGCATTGACGACTAAATGTCTGAAAGAACTTACGTCCATTACATTATGCACCGGTAAGTCACCGTCGATAGACCAGCAGAATGCAGGTTGCAAATTTCATCCTCTATTTGAAAGTAATTCGATAAATTGCATTACAGAGGTTAGTCATTGGCTTGTAGGACAGCACAGAGATTCCGACGTACCCAATGTATGGAGCTCACCCGTTTTACATAGGCTAATAGAAAATTGTTATACCGACTGTGACGATTTAACTGTAGAGACGCTAAAATTATTTGAAGAAATGATTGAAAAACGAAACGAGCACATATTGTATTGTCTAGTCTTAATATACTTATCTAGTCGTGGATATTATGATAATACTGCTGCGGATAGTGCTATTGCTTCATGGAGCGATGAAGAGGATGAACGTGAAAGGGAGAAAAAAAGTTGTTTAGATTTATCGTATGAACAAAGTCATAGTAGAACACTTGCGCCTAGCAACATCCACAGGATCGTAAATTGGTAAGTATAAACTTCTTTCTTTTTTTTCTTTTTCTTTTACCTGTGTGCGTATATGTACACGCGCTCAATATCTTATTCAGTAGTCCTTGTTGAAAATTGAATTCTTTTTTTTACAGCTTTTTGTCTCTTGTCCCAAGATGCTTGCAAACTGATTTGGATATAAATAATTATGAAAATTACATGGCTGATTGGGAAAGACAATATTCGACGGTACTGACTGATTGCTCGTTAATGGCTTGGCCTCTTGAAGCAGTTTCGGTAGATGATTCGGCCAGCTCAGATTCCAGACCAGAAGCTGATCATTGCTCTGCCAGATTTTACATGGGACCCTTCTTGACGATGCTCTTTGATAAAGTGAGCAATATACCGAAACAAAAATATGAAATAAATCTTCAACTGACCGTTGTTCTTTCGCGACTGGCGCTTCTGCCACATCCGTATTTACACGAGTTTATGTTGAATCCTCTGTTACCTCTTGCACCTGGTACTAAAAGCTTATTTATCTGCTTGCAAAGAGTAGTCAAACAATTGGTGAGTGAAGTGTCTAAAATTGAAGGATATAAACATCTCTTAAAAGAAACCAGAGAACGGTTACTGGACGACTGCCTACATGCTGAGTGAGTCAATTGTTTCTCTCCTTTAAATAATTTGTAATACACCACGTCTAAGTAAGCCTGTGTTCACTTTTTTTTGCTAAACTGGATACTTTTATTTCAGGGAAAAGGACAATATTTTACTGGAAAGTGTCATTATTACAGAGGAATTCTGTAAAGGGTTAGCGGCAATAGCTTACGTAAAATATCATCATTCTATATGATAGTGATTAGCTATTTGATTTACGAGAATTATAGGAAGTAGGAAGACATTTTCATTATTTACTTACTTGTATATAAAGAAACGTAATTAAGCCATTAACTAATAAATTTGGATGGATTTTTTAATGGCTTTCTAAAAAGAAATTTGTTAAATATCAAGTATTCCATAAGAATTTGCAACAATTTTCTCGCACTGTTTATTGTACCTAATAAAAAAATTAAGTTATGGTATTTACTTCTTTTCTTTATCCGATGATAAAAAAAACTAAGAAAATTAGAATGTTTCGCTTATAAAATTATTAAAGTTTTTAGTTACCGATTGAGTGTGTGATACAGTGAACATGGTTGCATAGATTTATCTGTTGTCACACAGATAAATTTCAATGGACAGTCCTAATTTTCTTAGTATAAAGGCTCTCGTTAATGACATAGTTCTACTTTTGACAGGGCTTAACAATAATAATTCGTCTATAATAAAGGTAAATGTTGAAAGACTGCCTTTGCAAGGAGAATTGTATTTTCTAACCAACATTAAAGTATGGAAAGATTTTTTTCAAAATACTTCATGCTGCACTAAAAATTGTGCAAATATTTTACAACATTTTTTTAATAGGGAAACTTCTGAAATTGCGAAAACTGATGCATTAACTCAAATAGAAATCGTTAAAGAGGTAAATAAGTTTATTGGAATTAATGATATATATATATGTACATAAACGTTTGAAAATATTACTATAAGAACATAACCTAAGTTAAAATGTAACAGAAATATTTATTTTTACAGGCCTTGAAATCAATAATCTTATTGAGTAAAGCATGGAAAATTCATTTAGAAAATTATGCTTTACAAAACGAAAAAGTATGCCTGCACTTAAACAGAAAACACATTATTCCTATAGCCATAAAAACAACTTTACAAGGACTAAATTTTGGTTATCAAGAATCACGTGAAGTATCTTATGTTTTGAAAATTCAAGAAGATAAACAGTCGGAGCTTACAAATGTGAGATTACACTTGTTACGAGATGTGACATCCAAAATATTAGTTTTGAAAGGCTTTCAAGTGTCGGAGAAAAATTCTACGCATAAAATTATTTTTACTACTAAATCAGAAGGAAACGCAGAAGAAAATTATGAAAAATATGTATGCGGTGTTGTAAAGAACATAGATTCTAATACAAAAGATACTTGTTCAACATGGAATACATACGTAGAAAAAAAAATAGATCAATTAGTAGAATTAAATCAATTTAAAATAGAAACATTTAAAGAAGAAAGCAATGACTTAACTTCATTTTTGTTTAATATGGCTAAATCTATTGCTACATTTGAATTGCTGACTGTAAAACCAAGTCGACCTATCGTTTGTGGAACAAATGTTAGTCCGGATAAAATCACGACAAACACAAAAGGTAACTTTCTTTTTACGCGCATTTAATTTGAAAAAAAAGTTGAAGGATTTTCAATTTATAAAATAATGATCAAGCTCTTTTTAGGTGCCTCATTTATATTGTATAATGTCGCTAGAATAATAGCAATTTTAGAAAAGTACCAACAGAAAGAATCTAATAGTGAAAATTATACCCTACCGGACATTGACGGTATAGATTTTTCCGAACTCGACGGAGAGGTAAGGGAGAAAAATGTAACGCATAAAAATTATTAAAACGTTTAAGTACAAAATTTTACAAATGTGCCATCTTTCACAGGATGAGTGGAATTTAATTTATAATTACATAGTTAAGTATCGAGATACATTAGAGGAGAGCGTTCAGCATGACTCCAAATTTGAAAGCAATCCACAAATCGTCTGCTTTTTCCTGTCACGTCTGTGTCAAAAATTTAGTGTCTATTATCGACAGACGAGAATATTAACGGTAAAGTATTTCAAAACATGATGAATGACTCGTGACATTAGAATACGTGATAAATGACTCCATCGTTTATTAATAGGAGGATCGTGCGCATTTGCTTCCGAAAATGTTTGCAAGAATCTACATGCTGCGAGCGTTGGAAAATGTTCTTAAAAGCGCTCTTGCTATTTTAGGCATATCGGCAGTATCCCGTATGTAAAACAACCGTAAGAACCACGCACTTAAAATTTCTCTTTTGAAAAACTAACGACGAAAACCGCATAAAGATGTAAAAAAGAATAAAATCGATTTCTCAGCTCAGCAGCAAAAACGCTTAAACTCCAATGACACTCTCTCACATTCCTCTAACATTTTTGAGAAACTTTGCGTTCTTCTCGATTACTTGATCGCTTACACTTAAGAATCTACATTATCAAACGGATCAAGCAAAATGTTCTTAATGCGTTGTTTGCTCTCCAATGGAATGGACCAGCTGTAGCAACATTTAATACCTCAGACTCGCAGACGTATCTATAAATTCATGGTTTGACGCATGATCATCGAAAGTCGCGTCCGAGATCCTTCCGCTGTTTTGAAAAGAAGAGGGTAAGAGATTCTTCCAAGAGTATGCGAATCATCAAAGTACTCGTTCGTCCGTCTGGATGATTTCTAGAGAGATGGATGTCCTTTCATTGTACCTGATGCTCCTAAATGAGAAAAAGTAATTTGAAAAAAAGAAGAGTTGAAAAGTAACGCGTCATAGTTATTCTGCGATGACGACTACGACGACGTCGTTGATGATGTCGATGATAAGAAACAAAAACGTCAAAGAAAAGGCTTAGCTTAGCTTAGCTTAGCTTAGCAAAGCAAAGCGGAGCGAAGCGCAGCACAGCAGAGGAGAGACAGCAGCACTGCCAGCTGTTTGTTTTGTTTTCGGGCATGAGATTCACGTGACACCGGCGGTGTTGGTGGCGGCTCTCTTGGTCCTGCCGTGTCGGTCGATTTGATTGGCCGGGGCGGTGCACTCGCGCACCGCGGGGCCAATCGCGGGTCGCGTATCAGGCGACGCCTGCTGCTTCTACGGTGCAGAGACATTTGACATCGATAAATGCGTGAGAGTGCTCGCCAAGTACGGAGGTATTAGGCTGTCGTTTGCTTGTCGTCGGCTCATCGTCGTCGTCGGTGTCGTCGTCAACGTCGTCGTCGTCGTCGTCGTCGTCGATCGGTCGGTTAGTAACAGCCGTTGAATTTTCGCTGGAAAGAAATCGCCCTGGCGGATTCTGGCCGCGAAAATCGTTGTCTCGTACCCAAGAGATTCGGTGGTGTGGTGGTTGTTGTTGTGGTGTGGTGGTGGTGGTGGATGGTGGTGGTGGTGTGGTGTGCTGTGGTGGTGGTGTGGTGGTAGTAGTAGTAGTAGTAGTAGTAGTACCAGTAGTAATAGTAGTAGTGGTAGAAATAGAAGAAAGCAAAGTAAAAATAGTAGTAGTAGTAGTAGTATTATTATTATTAGTAGTAGCAGTAGTAGTAGTGGTGGTGGTAGTAGTACTCTTAGTAGCAAGAGCAGTGGTAACGTTGGTGGTTGTGTCAGGCAGTGTCGATCTGCGACGGTGACTGTCTCCACCGCGTCGTCACAGCTCTGGCTCATCTACTTGGCCAATTCCCCGAGTAGAATCGAGTAGAGTCGAGTAGAATCGAATAGAATCAAGTAGTAGAATCGAGCATAGTCGACTCGACTCGACTCGGGTCGAGTCTACGAAGGCACGCGTGTGAGCAAATCGCGCGTTGCGTTGCGTCGCGTCGCGTCGCATCGGATTGCATCGCATCGGATCGCGTCGCGTTGCATTTCAAAGTGAGCTACATAGCGTGTAGCAACTAAACCATAGAGGGTGGGGGGGGGGGGAGGCGATAAAGGAGAGTAAGATGCAGAATCGCAAAAGATTGGTGGAGGCGAAGGTTCCTTAGGTAGGAAGGGGGTAGTCGAGTAGTCGAGAGTAGTCGAGAGTAAGTCGCGAGTAGTTTGGTAGTCGAGTAGAGTTGGTTGGTTGCGCGCCCACCGTCCAACACTCGCGTCTCGGTGCACGTGCATGCACAGAGAGGAGATAGGTAGGTGGAGAGACAAATTGGTGAACAGATAAGATGGTTGGAAAATGAGGAGAGAGAGAGAGAGAGAGAGAGAGAGTTAAAAAAGAGCAGCAGCGTATATTGGATATGCGCGTCATCGACTCGTCGGGGACTTTCATTATTATTGCGAGGAAGGATGATGGGAGGGAGGGTAGTGGAGGGTGAGGGTGAGGAAAAGAGGAGGGTGGTAGTCCATCTTAGGGGCAGAACAAAGAGGAGGAGAGGAGAGAAGAGGAGTATGCATCGTTGAGCACGCGACTTACACGCGTATACATTTGCGCGGTCGTGCTTGCGTCTCGCTTCCACAGCGTACGTGACTACAAATATGGCACACGCATACACAGACACACACACACATATGCTACGTGTACATACACGGAAAGAAGAGAGCGTCGCCGTGATGCGCGTTTACACAGCCCCGTGCTCTCGGTTCCTGCCGCCTGTACGGAGGTGCTCGCGCATCCTATGTGCAGCGCGCGCGCACACATACACGCGCGCGCGCGCGCGTTCTTTATTTTACTAATCTCTCTGTGCTCCGTACAGTGTACGCGTGTGCGTACATATACAAATGCGTTACACAAATGCAGAATATTCTCTTTCTCTCTGGGAACACGCGTTGGGGGAGGGGAGGGGAGAGAGAGAGAGAGAGAGAGAGAGAGAGAGAAGGCGCTCTCAGACTGTTGCTCGTTGAAATCGTTCTGCAAGTGGCTCATACTGACGCATGGAAATCATGTGTCTCTCCCTCCCTCCTCCTCTTCGGAGCGCGTTGGAAATCGTTGTAGTCCCGCTCTTCGTTCTTTCTCATGTCAGTAGAAATGGTATTCAAAGTCGAGATGGGATATCTTCGTGGTGCGCGCGTGTTATAAGCGCAGGAGTCTTTTTTTTTTATAAAGAACCTCGCACGCGTGGGTGTAAACTGACGGTTTACGTCGTAAATTCATAGCGAGAGAGAGAGAGAGAGAGAGAGAGAGAGAGAGAAATAGGGGTGATGGTGGAAGATAGACAGATAGATAGAGAGAGAGAGGGGGAGAGAGGGAGGGAATCACGCTTACAGGCCAGGGCGCGAGCGGAACGAAAGAAGCAGCGGCACTCCGTCACGAAGACAAAGCAAAGGAAAGCAAAACGAAGTTGAAGTTGAAGTTGAAGTCGAAGTCGAAGTCGAAGTCGAAGTCGAATCGCGAAGTCAAAGTCGAAGTAAAGTGGAGCAAGGCGGAGGGTCTTTCAGTGCAATTGCACGTATGCACGCACGCACGCACACACGCACAAACGAACCTCTGGTGATCGCGCGTAAACTTATCAACACCCTGGAAAAGTCTTGAAAAAAAAAAAAAAAAAAAAAAAAAAGAGAAGAAACTTGACCTATAAAGAAATTGGCGAGGGAGCGGCGCGCGTGAGTGTGCGTTTCTGTTTGGTTGGTCCGTTTGGTGCGCGCATCTGCCATCGTCGTTCCCGTTGGTTTTACGCGAGGATGACGATGTCGTCAACGCGCAAGTTGAAGAGCGCGAGTCGAGCGTTGACGTACAAAACGCGCGTCTCTCTCGGTATCGTCTACCACGTGCGGGTTTCGTTCTCCGGTGATGGAGGCGAACCTTCTGGAAGCGGTGATATAGTTGATTTGCAAAACGCGCGTGATGTGTCGTAAGGCCATGCGCAACCGACCAACCAACTAACCAAACCAAACCAAACCAAACCAGGCACCAACCTACCAACCAAACCAACCTACCAACTAACCAAACCAACCAACTAACCAAACCAACCAACTACCAAACTAACCAACTAACCAAATCAACCAACCAAACTAACCAAATCAATCAACCAACTAACCAAGCAACTAACCAAATCAATCAACCAACTAACCAAATCAACTAACCAAACCAACTAATCAACCAACCAACCACCAACCAAACCAAACCAACCAACGATCAGCAGTGATTCGGGATAACGAGTAGTAGCAGTAGTAGTAGTAGTAGTAGTAGTAGTAGTAGTAGTAGTATTAGTAGTAGTAGTAGTAGTAGTAGTATTACCAGTAGTAGTCAACGTGCTCTGAAAAGTAGGCTGTCGTGAGCCTAACTTTACGTAAATAAACAAACAAGCAAGGTTCAGGTAGGGATGACGAGGGGCTTGGGGGAGGAGGGTCAGAAGAGACACGTAGGAGAAAAGTTCGTTAGACGCGCGCGTAAGTTACGTTGAGCTTCGCACGTATTCTTCGTGCGACGCGTCGCGTTGTTGGTGTTTGTTTGGTGCGTTGGTAGGTTCGTTCGTTCGTTCGTTCTCGCATGGTAACGCGATAAAATCGCGCGAAGCTCGGTGCTGCTTTGTGCGAAGGGAGAGGAGAATTACGCCATTTTCTTTCGGGCAGGCGAAAAAATAGCATTTTGCGATTCGGCGTACGTGCCCGTGGTGTGGTGTCTGTTTCTAGCGGGAGAGCACGCGCGCGCACGCTCTGTTGACAGCACTGACCATACGCACGTTCCTTCTTGGATATAAATAGCGTCCGTGTGTGTGTGTGCGCGCGCGCGCGCGCGTACATTGGCGCGATTGCGATTATATCCTGACAGCTTAACGCTCGCTAGCAGCTTATTCACGAGCAATAACGACCGTTTGCAAAATCCCCCCCCCCCCCCACCTCCTACTCCTCCTCCTCCCTTTTCCCCACCCTTCTTTTTTTCCATCGCTCAAGGTCGCGCGATGGATCGAAATTGCGAGCGCGGTGGTAGCACGCACACATCTACACGTATCCGTACACGTACACGTATATGTACACGTGCACATACACGTACACGTACGCGTATCGCGAGTTGGCTCGCATGTGCCAGCAGAGTTAGTTTTACGAGCGATATGCACATTCCTCGTTAAAATATTGAAGCGTCGCTACTAACACATTTGCAAAATTATAAGGGGAGGCACGTACGCGGTGTCGTTTGCTCCACCTCCGTTCTCTCTCTCTCTCTCTCACTTTTTCTGGCCGCGTATTGTACGTGCGCGCGTATCACTCGATCAAATCTGCTAATGAGACGCGTCAAGCGTAAAACTGTAAACGAATAGAACTCTTTGTTTTTGATAAAGAAGTCGCGAGCATGTGCGTTGAGTGACGTCTAATATTTTTTTCCAGTCAGAAGAGAGCGAGAGAGAGAGAGAGAGAGTAAGAGAGGAATCTTTGGAGAAAATTTCAGGATACTCGAGAGATGACAAAAGTACTCCCGTATTAATAGCGCCGCGCTCTGGTACCTTGAATCTCTCTCTTTCTCTCTCTCTCTCTCTCTCTTTATTTCGCCCTCTTTGAACGCGAATGCGAAGGCGAACGCGAGATTCGAATAGTGGATGTCCTTGATTCTTCTCTTGGCGGATATTAAAAGATAACAATCGAGATGCTTATTCCCGTACGAGCGTGGAATAAAAGTTTGACGAGTGATATGAGAAAGAGAGAGAGAGAGAGAGAGAGATGGTGCGATGTCAATTCCAAAAGGTCTCTCTGTTCCACGAAAGAATGAAAGAATGGAAGAATGAAAGAGCATAGCGCGAAGATAGAGGAGCAAATTTTTGTTGGTTGCATTTTGGCGGTGGTTGAAGCGAAGAAAACGATGGGCATCGGTTTTATTGGTAGACCAGCTACTTCTGTCTGGTTCCATCTATTATGCAAGGCCTAATCGCGAACCCCTAAAGCCAAGACTTCAAAAAAAAAAAAATCCAGAGAAGAGCGAGAGGTTCGTAGTTTAGTTTGTCGTTTTCGGGTGGGAGGGCAAGAGGGGGGTAGGCATTTGCTCACACGCGCAGAAGACCCGCGGGAGTAGACCCTGTGTCTGATATACCCAGTCCAAAACATTTTTCTTTTCTTCTTCTTCTTCTTCTTCTTCTTCTTCTTCGTTTCCATCAAATCTCATGTGTGACATTCGTGTGTTTTTCCAGTGAATGTAGTGGTCTTCGAGAAACGCAAAGAGGCGAGAGGAACACAAGAGGAGGATCGACCGAAGGAGCGTAGGAAGACACAAACCAGAGGTGTTTGAGCAGCGATTGGATAGCTGCAAGGAATTGAAAGGAGGAAGAGAAGAAATTAAGGAAGAGATATCAAAAGATCGACAACTAAAGAGGCAAGCGAAGGAAGGAAGAAGATACAGAGTGGAAAGGAAGAAAAACTTTGAGAGAAGTGTAACGGTTTGAGGAAGATAACAAGTGGAGGAAGCGAGAAGGAGGAAAAAGAGTTGGAAGTGGAGGAAGAGGAAAAGGTCAAGGAACTGGAAAAAAATAGAGAGATAGAGAGAGAGAGAAGAATGCGCCAGCTGGAACAAAGAAAAGGGTGATACGGATCCGTAGTAGTAATCGACGAGAGGCGAGAGGCGAGAGAAAAACGTGTTTCAGTTTCGACCTAGCGTAACCTAACACACCCTAGCACCCTAACACCCTAACAGCCAACTTAACCAAAACCAAAGGCGAGTCGAGCTAAGCCGAGGCAAATCCTTCGGTGGCCGCTGAAGGATACGCGCGCGCGCCAAGTGTATCGTCGTCGAGTGGTTGGTTAAATGTGCGTCGTCGCAGTTTCTTCGAAAAAGTGAGATTTATGCGAGAAAGGAGGAAAGAGGGAGTGTCGCGAAACCGCCGGAAAGTTCAGTGTGTGTGCGTGTGAGTGCGTGTGAGAGTGCGTGAGCGGGTGCGTGTGCGCGCGCACGTGTTTTTAAAAGAAAAAAAAAAGGAAGAGGAGTGTGACCGAGGTAGCTCGTGCGAGAGAGAGAGAGAGAGAGAGAGAGAATCGTTGGAAAGAGAGCCGAGGAGTGTGATAAATTACGAAATACGAGCAACGCCACGTGTCGTGTTGTGACGTTGCACGACGTGACGTACGCGGAGCAACGCGATAGAATTTTAGAGGGGGACGCAAGACCATAGAATTGGAGGAGAAACGAGAAAACGAGAGTAGAGAGAGAGAGAGAGAGATAGTTAAAAGAAAAAAAATAGAAGAAGGGAAAACTTTATTATCTGCTTTGCGCGCGTCTTTATGAACCTTTGTCACAGTGTGTACCGCACGAGTGTTATCATCGGTCTGTCACACGAGTGTAGTGGTCGGGGAAAGACCTGTGAAACGAAAACAACGTTTCGCCAAATCGGGAAAATATGAGCATTGCTGCCCTACTACAGGCCGCCGAGTATATTGAACGAAGAGAACGAGGTGAGCGCTCGCAGTTTGCACTTTACGTTTTACGTTTTACGTTTTACGTTTTACGTTTTACGTTTTACGTTTTACGTTTTACGTTTTACGTTTTACGCTTTATGTTTTACGTTTTACGTTTTACGTTTTACGTTTTGTTTTACATTTTACTCTTTATCCCATCTTGGAACACCCCTTACTTTTCTTTCTATCTTTATTTTTCTTTTCTGCTTCTTCTTCTTCATCTTTTTCCTCTTCATCTTCATCTTCATCTTCATCTTCTTCTTCTTCTTCTTCTTCTTCTTCTTTCGTTACACAATTTCATTAGTTTTCCCTATCCACGACATATTTATCGCGTTTGCACCACTTCTCTCTTTCCTCAATGTCACACCTGAGATTCATCACATGGATTACAATCGTATCGATTTTTACTGCTCCACAATCATTATCATATAATATTCTTTCCATGTTAGAATTAACTTCCCAAGCGTCTTTCTCTCTATTCTCTCTCTCTCTCTCTCTCTTTCTCTCTTGAATTTTATCTTCAAGGCCGAGAGAAAAACAATCGATTTAGAATTTCAGTAAGTTTTGCCCTTATCGTTTACGAGATAGGTGAAAGCAGTTGTTTCTCTTTTGTATCTTCGTCCTGAGGTTATATAGAGAAATTAAGCTAACGACCTTGTTTGCTTTTGGAAACGTCGATTGTTTTTTTTTTTATCTCTTTGATCGAGTGCGAACGATGTCGATTTTCGATGCATTCGCTTGCCGTAAAAACGCGCGCGTGATGTAAAGTCGCGTTTCTGTGCGCGCGCACGCGCGCGATGATTAATTTGTGAAAATGATCCTTCCGCCATTGGACAGGCCAGTAAATATGGTATATCCCGCGGTATTAAATTAATTGATAAATCTACAAAATTTTAAGAGAAAAAAAAATGTAGAGAAGAGAAAAATACGCGTATATTTTTATTGTTTTTAGACATTGCGCCTATAAACGTGCGTTTGTTCGACTTGAAATGAAAAGCGCGTCACAATGGAACGTATCATAATTCTTATCTCTTTTTATCAGATTCGCGTTATACGTGTGTATGTATATATATATATATATATATAGAGAGAGAGAGAGAGAGAAAGAGAGAGAGAGAGAGAGAGAGAGAGAGAGAGAGAGAGAGAGAGAGAGAGAGAGAGAGAGAGAGAGAGAGAGAGAGAGAGAGTTCAATGATTTTGCCGTACTTCGTTGTTTCCCGTACTGCATTGATAAGGTTATTGACGTCGAGAATGATCGCTGCAGAAAAATTCAAAATTTACCCCCAAATAATTTCAAAAGACAACGATAATGTTATTCGCGCTTTATGCTGCCAGCGTATCAACGATTCGTCATATTTTTCAATAATTTAAGAGATGACTCATTTTTCCTACGCGCACACGTGTGTGTGTGTGTGTGTGTGCATACGTATAGAGAAACATGCAAGCTTATAACTGTGCGGTAATTTTCTGTCCAGAAAGAAAGTAGGCCCTGGATATTTACCGTCAAGCGTATCTCGATTTCGATGAACGGCCTTCATTGGTTGAAACCTCTGACGCAATAAACTAACCCAAAATGTTTTTGCGTGCGTTTGTATTGCATCGCGTTTCGATACATCGCATACAATTTTTTCCCCGATACCAAAAGCCCTGCGCAAGTATGGAGAACTTGCCTCTAGCCTCTTACCTTTTAATTCTTTTGCAAAAATTTTAAATCTTTAGCTTAATTGAGCGTTTCTCAAATTTTGCCATTGGGAGAGACGAAAGTGGCGCTGCTGCCGCATTTTCCAATTATTTTCTCAAAGGCGTTATTTGGTTTTTCTTTTTTTGCTACATAAACAACGAGCGAGGAAATGAACAATGATACGAGGAAAAAAGGCAAACTTCTACTTTGGCCATTACTTTCTTATTTTTGGCGCCATTTTTTTTTTATTTAGGCTGTACGACATGTACCGTTTTTGGTACACGCGTGGCGATAAGTGGCTGGGTGGACGATGAGTCAAAGGAGTATACCGGCGCAATCGTTATGAAATCCAAATTTTACGCGCGTGTTGAAAAATATTTTGGATTTGGATAACAACTCGATATTTTGCGTCAATAGCGATCTATTCGCAGTTTAAAATAATAGAGTCGAATTGTGGGACCGCGCGTACTTTTTTCTTTGGGTCTGATGAAAGTGATCGTTTGCAGTATTGCAGTGTTTTGTGGATTTTTCCATTTTATTTGGCCAGTTCGTTTGTGTGAGCACGCGTTATTTGAATGCGATGATTTTGGCAGACACGAGGGACGAGAAACTGCATGAAAGTTTTCTAAATCTGTAGAGTCTACGGTGTGTCGGCTCAGGGGGATTCCATTGCCGATAGGCGTTGTTGCCGCGTATGCGATTCTTCGCGCTATTCATGGACAGCCCGGCAATAATATATGAGATATTATTTTAGTATTTTGTATTTCTCGCGTAATATTTATTTTCTTCCAAGTTTATATAATCGATGGGTCTAAACCAGTGACTAAAGAAGTCTCTACGCTTTTGCGAGAAAGCAAATTAAAGAAATAGTAGGCGTGAGGAAACAAAGCAAATCGACTCTTGCACCTTATATTTCTATTTCAGAAATTAAGAATTTCAAAATAACCTTCTGACGTGGCAAGCTTAAATGATGTGTAAACTAAGATTATAGTTTTCGATTAATAACTATTCAAAGCATTTATATGACCCTGAGGAACATTCTTCCATACGAGGTCGGAAGAAAAGAATAAAGTTATTTTTCAACATTTGATTAGGGACTTATTAAGCAATTAGCTTAAGTAGATACTTTTTTTCATTCTTTCTTAATCGTCATAAATTATCTATAAAATTCTCTCTGCTTTTCTTTATCCATCTTCACTATTTGTTTTGCATTGTAAAATATTCTTGAGTGGCTGTGTGTGTATGTATGAAACAAATATAATATTTTCATTTTTAATGTATACTTCTAAAAAAAAAAATTTTTTTTAAATATTCAACCTTCTAAATAACTAAATTTTTTAAAATTTCCAATTAGATTATCAAAAAATGCTTTTTTTGTAAGAGTTATTTATTGGTCAATTATAATCGAAAGTAAAATATAGAAAAAGTAATAAAAGAATTTATTTATTATTTCGTAAATAAAGAGTTGCTAATTATTTAGTAATATTAAGCTTAAGCATTAGGGAAATTCATTTTAAATATATCACAAATTAAAAAAAGTCAATCGCGTGCTTTAACATTGAAATCAAAGAAATTTGAAGAGTAGAATTGACCAATTTAGTTAACAATTGATTGTGTCTATGTGTATTGTAGTGTATGTGTGCTTGTGTGTGTGCATTAATAATTTTATTTACATATTTTTATACTTATTTTTTCTTTTAAAATGTTAATATGAGTAGTAATTAGTGACAATTATAGTCACGCAAGTATAATATTCTGCAATACAGTTACTGATTTTATTTGATAACTATATACATAAATGACGTATGTCGAGTTTGAAATGGTTAATCGTATATTTTGCAAAACTATAGTTAAATCGTTGCAATATTTCAAAAAGGAATAGTCATTCATTTGTAATGACTAATAATTAGTTATTATGTAAACTATTAAAAGGAAATATTGACATACTCTCTCTCTCTCTCTCTCTCTCTCTCACACACACATACACACACACACACACAACAAAAGAACTTAATTGCTTAATAAGTATTTTTTTAAACATATTTAATATTGAGTATTAATTAAAATATACAAATATAAAAGGTTCAAATTTTTTCGCTTTTTTAAAGAAATAACAACCTTAATTATAATACTAACAATAGTAATAATATTACAGTAAACTCTTTTTTTTAGCATCTAACAGTTTTTATAAAGGAGAAAACCTGTCTGATGATTTAATTTTATCATTAAATTTGCATACACAACCTTCTCTTGTATTCTATTCACACTTTTATTTTCTTTTGAACTATTTTTCTTGTATATATATATATTATCAATATCTAATCTTTATTTTGTTTTCAAATTAAAAAAAATGACAGTAATGCCTTACATATCTCCAAATTCTCTTTTTACCTTATTATTTCATTAATTATTATTTTCTCTGAATAATTTTGTATTAACGTTTTTTTAATTTGGTTGAATTAGTTTTTTTTGTAAATACATGTAAGAAGTAACCTGTCATCTGAATTTATTGAAATTATTCGAGATATGAAAACAATGAAAGATTCAAAAAAAAAAGTTATTCGTAATATAAAACGATAAAGTTTTAAATCTAGTAGGAACTTTATTTTTTTCCCCGGGGATTATTATTTCTCGTATTTACCAATGCCAATAAAGGTATAATGACCACGTGATTTTTGTATTATGGCTCTAAATTAAATTACGACATATATGATACAAGTCTCTTAAACACAATGAGTGAGGCTAAAACGAAATAGATTACACTTGACCTAGAACTTGATCGCAAGCATTCAACATAATGCAAATGATATCAAATCAGATAACGTTAAATATATACACACTATCGGTAAAAGTGGAAATATTTGATTCTTCAAATGTAAACATTTATGGGTCAAAGTCACTCATAAATTTTCAAATAATTTTACCACTTTATCATCAAAAGTTAAGTAGTAGTTGAGGTCATGCATGTGTGATAAAATGTCTAATTGAGGAAATAATTGTTCGTATATATATATATACAGGGTGTTACATTTAAAACAGTACCGCTGTAAATTTTTTGTTTGAGAGAGTTAATTGAAAAATATTTCAAACAAACGATTGTAGGGTGCAGAGGAGGAAAACTTATGCAAAATAAATTTCGAGCATAATTGTTTATGGTGTTATACTGCACGTTGGCTTCAATTTTTTTAAATGCCCCCCTCCCACCCAGTTCGTCTTGTGACGAATTCACTTGTATCGTATGTTATGCTATTTTCATGATTTTTTCCGTACGTTCTACATCTCGCGTCTTTTTATCTGCTGATTTGTCTGAGAAGACCATTGCAGCAGATGCTCAATGTTTGCACCATTTACAGCAAGGCATAGCTGAAGACGTACAAACAAAATGACTGACAGACCGACTTAGAGACAGATTGACTGACTGACCAACTGACTGAATATCTGAACGATTGATGGACTGATTGACTGACTGACGGACAAACATGGGATGCGAAACAAACTTTACCTCCACGTGGTGGTGCATCGTGGGTTACGCAAAAAAATCTGAATTATCGATATTCTCAACAATTTAAGTTTTTATGCGAAATTTTACATAAAAATCATGAAAGTAGCATAACATTCGATACGACTGAATTCGTCTCATCAAGAAGACCAATTTGGGGGGGGGGGGAGTTTGGTTGCCATTTAAAAAAATTGAAGCATAACGCCATAAACAATTATGCTGGAAATTTACTTTGCATAAGTTTTTCCCCTCTGCACCCTACAACTTTTGTTTGAAATATTTTTCAATTACACCTCTCAAATAAAAAATATATTTAAGTACCCTGTATATGTACATAAATAGGCGTTGTAGGAAAAAGCTTCTAGATTAGAATCGTTAAGTTTCCATGAAAAAATTAAAATTTCGCAACAAAATTAACGTTATGCTCTATTTTTATAAAGAAAAATTTTATAAAAAAAAATATATGCGTTTTCTGGTAAAATTCTAATATACGTATCGTATATCATAATTTTTTCATACACTTTCATTACGTTTAACCGTATCTTGTGTCAAGATTTTATTTGCAAATCTTGATTTTTTCAACTTTGATATTTGGTTAAGTGTAAAAGAGAGGCGAGATAGATTGCAAGGGTTTTCCTCCGCTTAATTTAATTAATTCGCCAAGATATCAATCGTTTTATAGTGTTGCGTTTCATAAAGAAAAGATTAATATCGCATTATGATTATCTCTTGTTTGAACTTTGAATTGTACTTGACGTATTGATTTTCCTTCGAGAAAAAAGTACTTGCGTAAAAGAAAAAGAAGAAAAAAAATGGATTCTTCTTCAAAGTCTAAGGAAAGCAAAAAGCAGCATTTTAAGTTATTCTTCAATGTAAACCTATTCCTCGGATTCTATAATTATGTTTTTCTCAATGCTAATGAAGTAGCTAATTAGGTCATCCGAGAAAATTCTTAAACTCACCTTTTTCCGTAATACGGATTAACATAAACAACTTCCACATATGTGTATCAATGCACGTGTGCTATTATATGTATACACAAACGCTAAATTCCTCGCGCGCGTGCGCGCGCGCAAACATACACACTTTATAAATTCTTGTTTAAACTTCATACTATAACTTCTACTATCATTATTAGTAATGACGTAATTTTGTGAAAAATTATTTTTCTCTTAATTTGGCCTCCTTTGAATCTTCTTGAATATTCACGTTCTCTTTTTTTTTTTCGGCTATGCCTTTCACTGTGATGTTAATCGATTTTTTCTATTCTTGGAACGTCAATCTTACTTTTATATACCTACGCTAAAATGTCGAGAAAGGAACCTAGCATCTAAGCAAAGTTTTTTAACTTCGTTTAAAAAATCGTTTTCTTGTTTCTTTTTCATTTCTATCATTTCTTCAATTCTAAAAAGCAAGTACTAATGTAGTAGGTCGGCATATTTTACTTATTAAATTCAAGCTTTCATCAGATCGTTTCAAATAAATGAGAGAAATAAACTCTTTACTAAAATTTAATTATTTTTCTAATACTTTTTCGTTTATTTTTTTACTAAGAAAGTATATCGTGTAAAAATATTTTATAATAGAAATAATAATTAATTGGCACGTATCTGAGAATTAAACTCATTGGCAATAGAAAACAAACTGTAAGTATACGGGGTGACCGGAAATTAGCGCACTTCTTTTGAAGGGTAGCTTCCTGAGGGTGAACCGAGTCGAGAAGTTCTTTACCGTTTTTTAATTTAGAGCTTAGTTTTCGAGATATTTAATGATAAAGGTACTGTTAGTTAGACAGAAACAGATAGATAGTTGAAATGAAACAGAGTAAAGTTATCTCATTTAATTAATTGCCTAACTAATAATACTCTTTTCATTGAATATATTTAAATTAAGCTTCATATGAAAATGTAATCAATGAAAAATTCTTTTAGAAAATCACCCTTTCTATAGTCCTCTAAAATTTGGTAGTACCTCATAGAAACACGCTGTGTGTACATGTGCGTGCTATAAAAATATAGAAGTAAAAATTTCTTTACAATAGTTTTAATATTTTTATATTATTATAATAATAATAGTTTAATAGACTAACAATACATGTTTATATAATTTATGATAAAGTTTATTATGAACGAGAGTTGACAATAATTGATGTTATAATTTCAATTAGAAAAATAGGAAAGTCATGAAATATCAATTGAAATTAATCGATTAATATATATATTTTTTTTGTTATTTATTGTTAATTATCACTTATCAAGACTTGGTATCCATTGCTTATTATTACAAATTGTTCTTTTAGTTTTGTTTATTTAAAGAGCAGATCACTTTCTCTTTCTATTCATCTATCTATCCTATATACCTTTTTATCTATCTACTTACCTGCCTACTTATCTGTTTTCCTACTTCTTTACTGTTGTTTTTTTATTTCGTTTCTTTCAGTTGATTTTATCAATTTCTCTTCAAGTGTTTTGCTTATAAAAACCTTTTTAGATATTCAGCTTTACTAAATATAAGTTCTTCTTCTTTGAAGCAGTATATAACGACCAATAACTCTATTCATGTGAAATGAAAATAAACATTTACTTTGTATATATTATTTAATAATATTGGCAAGCATCGAGCTTTCTTTTTCTTTTCCATCACTTTCCAAGAAAAAGCATATATAATTATAACTTATTTATTATTAGAAAAGTTTTGTAACTTTTCTAAAACGTTATAAAATATTTATTTATTTAAAATTCAGTATTTTTCTTTTCGCTTTGAAATTAATGTTTAATAAAAACTGAAAGTGGATAATGTACATAATCATTTATTTAAAAATTTATTACTAATTTGAGATATAAAACAATAAATATTACTGTTTTTACTATTGTTATTGTTAGCGATTATTGCTATTATATTTTATCATTTTAATGGAATATACAATTTAAAAAAATCTAATTTATTCAGAAAATTTAATAAATTTATTTAACAAAATAACAATGTACAAAGTAAATTATATCCACATATAATATTTTTAAGACTTTGTATTAAATGTATTGTGCATTAAGTATATATATATACATATATATATATATATATATATATATTAATAAGCGTTATCCTACTATATATATAAAACATATAAATATAAATACTCTTATTTTTTAATTACTTCATAAGATATAATATCTTATGTAACACATATTTATAATTTATTTTTCACTCGCTGATCAGCTTGAATAATTGAAATTTCATATATTTTAGATTTCATAACAAATATATTACTATAAAAATAGTTACTATGTACATCCGTACACGTTTTATGTGAAATATTTCGTGCGGTATTTGACATTATCCTACAATTCATGCGTCCGTATATTTTTTTTTAATTTTTAAATTTGTGAAATTTATGAATTCGTGTATAATTTTCTCTTTCTGAAAAATGCGCGTTCTATAGATTTTATAAATAATACGAATACTTATATATATATATATATAAGTAAAATAAGAAAAATAATTTCTTTTAAATATTCTATATATATATATAGAATCTATATATATATATAGAATATTTAAAAGAAATTATTTTTCTTTGTCTATTATTTTTTAACTATTTTTCTCTTTTTTTTCTTCTCCTTTAATATTCTTCGTGCTTTGCAGTCTTTCTATAAATATATAATTTCTTTGTCAAATACTGTTGGATATTGCATGAAATTGATTATACATTTTAGAAAAATTTGTGTGTTGCATCACGTATCTGTGCATCCTGAATAATCTGATAGAAATGTCTTCTTCCCTCTCTTCTTTTCTTTTTCCTACATCATCTCTTTTAATTTATTACTTAAGAAGAAAGAACTTTAATATCATTATACAATTTTAACTTTTAATTTATTCTATATATCTATAGATTTTTTTAAGATGATAACCATAATTATAATCAACAAATAATAAGAATTTTTCTTGTTTATTTTTTAACAGTTGAATTTATAATATTTTTTCCGTTTCATTTTGTAGAAGCTGAACATGGATACGCTTCAACAATGCCCATACCTGATGATATGCGGACAGTCGCGAAAAGGCCAAAGACAAAAAAATCCCAGGGTAGCAGGTAAGAAATAAGCACACATACAATTTCTGTATTTTATTACTTTATATATATATATAGACATACAGTGCTGGCAAAAAGTTCCGGAACATTTAAAAATCTTAGAAAATATTAGTCAACGAGAAAAATGTTTTAAATAAAAAGAATAGTGTTTAAAAAAATCTATCAGGTGATATTATCTATTTAACCTGGGTATAGTCTTGAAAAGTCCCGTCAAGATCAACATAATTTTTAATAGAAACCCTAATTTTTTATTACATATTTTTGTAGCTTATCCCGAGAGCTATCCAAAACACTATTATACAATATTTTTTCTATGCAGTTTTTTCAACATATAAAGCTTGAAAACTGCAATTTTTCTATCATACGTATTTCCGATGTACTATGTAAAAGTAGTCCCAAGTTGGATTAATCCTTCTCTTTTTAGCGTTTTCTCTCCGTTTTGTTCCGTTTTTTTTTTTTTTTTTTTTGGCGGGGTATGTGGATATTTCAGATGAAGGATAGTGATAGAGAGAGATACTGCAGTTTTCAAGTAGCAAGACTATTAATATTAGAATAGTAGACATATATTGTAGTTCTAATGTTTAAAAAATCTACTTTAACGTTTTTAGCATAAAAATCTTTAATTCCTTAGGGTAGTACCTAACTGATAACTAATACCGATTTTAATACCAATTTTAATTTTAATTGATGATAATACCGGTTTTCTGATTCTTGGTTCTGCTAAAACACATACACGAAATAAAGAGTAGAAATATTCATAAGAGGTCCAACTTTACGTAATATATCAGAAATGTATACGTTAGAGAAATTGCAGTTTTCAAGCTTTGTATGATAAAAAACTGCAAAGAAAAAATACTGTATTATAGTATTTTGGAAAGCTCTCGGGCTAAGCTACAAAAATATGCAATAAAAAGTTAGGGTTTCTGTTAAAAATTATTATGTTGACCTTGATGGGACTTTCCAAGGTTATAACAAGGACAAATAGATAATAATATCTGATAGATTTTTTGAAACACCATTCTTTGCATTTGAAACATTTTTCTCGTTGAGCAGTATTTTCCAAGATTTTTAACCGTTCCAGGACTTTTTGCCAGCACCGTGTATGTATATGAATGCATTCGCAAAGTATGGTATTTAAAATTTCTCTCTTTAATAATTACTGTATTTCGTTTGTTGACTGAGTTTTGTGTTGAACTTGATTATAAAACAAATTAAAAGTGATATAAGGGAAAAACTTCATATTTATATATTTTTGTTGCAGGACGACGCACAACGAGCTAGAGAAGAATAGGTGAATATAAACATTATTCATTTTAGCTGAAACAAAGAGAGAGTGGGTGAGTCGATGAAATATTTTTGTGAAAACCGTGCTAAAATAAGTCAAAATTTAAACAAGCGTATATCTGTGGTAAACGGCGAAATTGACATGAATATTTAGCAATGGCAAGGATTTCATATTTATTGTGCCTGAAACTGAATTTGTCTTCGCGTAATTCAACTTCGATAGATGAAGATTAAACGGCTAAAGAAAAAAAGTGCCATATGTAAAGCCCGCTGAAATAATCGTCGGCGTACGTCGTGTGTGCATTGAGCAAGGGTGGGTCGAGGAGAACAAGGGAGGGGAATGGAAGGAAGCGGCGTACGTTGCAAACTATGGGCTTTCTAAATTTTTCGCACAAATGTGCGCCGAGCATAAATTTCTAAAAACATTGAGCCTACAAAAGAATAAAATGGGCCCACGAGCGGTTTGTATCGATTTTCTTTTTTCGCACTCGACCGAATCAACGAAGCGCACAGTGGGGTGCGTGAAATGGAGTGGTTTGGCTTAGTGTTGGCGTTACGTTGTGTTGCGTTGCGTGGCATAGCGTGGCATTACGTTGTATTGCACATAACGGTAGCAGCAGCAGCGGTGGCAATGGCAGTGGCAGTGGCGGTGGCGATGGCAGTGGCAGTGGCACACAAACGTGCGATATAAAACCAAATCCACCAACGACACTGCTACCCTCTCCTCCTCCTCCGTCTTCCTCCATTGCCTCCCCTTTTATTCCTCTTTCTTTCATTCACCCCCGGAATTAAATTTTTCCATGTTACATAACACAGATGCAGCCTTCGAAGCCACGTTACACGACGATTCCTCTCGTTCTTGCATCTGATAGAAAACCTTCTATTTTTCTACAATTTTATTTTCCTGCCTGTCTGTTCGACAACGCTCTGTACGAAGATACTCGAAGGATCTCCCGATGCGTAGATAATTCCTGAAGCATGAGAGAAAATTTTAGAAGAATTTTGCTCGAGGTCTCTCCTAGGTCCACATGTTCCGGCGAATGATAAATGTTTCTCTCTATTGATGGAATGATGAGATGAGATGAGCGGAGCAAAGAGAAGAGAAGAGGAAAAAAAAGAGAGTAGAGAATGGAATAAATTAAACTGGGAGGAATACAATAATAATGAGTCTTTGGTCAAAGCAGTTAGGTTATTGAAAGTATCGATTAGGGAAATGAGGAGCGCGGAGTGGAGCGGAGTGGAGAGGAGTGAAACATATTTATCCTTGGGCAATTGTTAAATTATGAAGAAAGTAAGGCAGGTAGGCGTGTATAGGTAAATATTATAGTTAATCGTTGGAAAAATATTATCTCCAGATAAGTTAGCGAGTCGCTTATTGTTATACCGTATGCTATACCTGGTGTTCTGTACTGTAACATAGTATGCCAGAGTGCACTATAGTGCAGTTTAAGTTATGAGGCGCTTGTGTGTAAGAACATCACGCGATGTTATGATTATTCTTGGCGAGCGGATATTGCACCCACGGGCAGTACGGTATAATCACGACACTTGACTTATGTTTATTCGTGATTAACGACTGCAAAGTGGCGATTTATGTCGGCAAAATTCCGCCTAGAGTCCCTATTATGAAATATCCTAATTGGAGAAGGTGGACGTTTACTATTATTGGTTCGCTAATCGCAATGTCATGAAAATTAGCTTCGTATCTTCTCCAAGCTCCTGTCAAGATGGCAGTGCAACAACCATCACACGGTGGTGGTGGTGGTTGCTGATATCGCTGTTGAAGGACTTTACTCTTTTTCACTAGTACTCTTTCTTGATTCTTGGATCTTTTCTTCCACTGTTCTTCTCTTTTTCTCTCATCTGGATTCGTTTCCTTTAAATTATATTCTTTAAATTCTTTCCACGCTTCGCAATAATGATAGTGATGATGATGATGATGATGATAAGTGTAACGTCCTCGTGATTTTTTATCATTAGCAGTAACAACGGTAGTTATCGACAATTGTAAAATGAAAATAATGCTAAACTGTACGCGCGTGCGCGTGTACTTTCATATACACGTGCGTCGTATAATAAACGTACTTCGACGGGCATGCTTGAAAGGGTCATTTTTTTCCTTGCGAATTACTTTACGTGTATATTATTTTTAGGACAATAAAAAGGTGAACTGTGCGCGTTCGTGGCATGTGTAGGGATAACGTACAATACACGCACAATCGAATGCATATGCATACGGGCCACTGACATCTGGCCTCGAATCGGACTAACATTGCCTTACCTTCTCAACTGGAAAATTGAAGGATACTGAAATTTGAGAAAAACAGTTGAAAAGTATAATAAAGTATTCCTTAAGAGTAGTAGTGACTATTTCATCAAGAGTTATTGTCATCGGATGGATTTTATTATTTAATACATTTTTTGATTTAACTTTTTTTTTTAAATTTATCAATAGAAACTAATCTAGGGATTGTAACATTCTTATCAAGAATTGCTTTGTCAGGAGAAAATATTTTTCGACCTTTCTTTCTCTCTTGTAGAAAAATGATTAGGAGTAAATTATTCATATAGGTGATAAAGCCGAAAATAATAAATGGTTTGGTATGAATTTATTTTATAGTTTATAATACATTAATTGGAGAGTTTGCCTTGATTTTATCTCTTTTTATATTGCTTGTTACGTATTACATTTTATATTCAAGATCTAACAATGAAATTTTCCGTAAATTTAAGAGATTGTAGAGGGTGATTCTAAGACTATTTTTTATTTCCCACTTTTCAATCTGAAGCTTAATTTTCAAGATATTGAACTATTAGTTAGGCAAAGTCAGTCAATTGATTGAAATGAGATAACGTCACTCTGTTCTGCTCCAACAACCTGACTATCTCTGTCTAGCCAACAGTACTTTTATCATTGAATATCTTGATAATTAAGCCTCGGATAAAAAAAATTATAAATAAAAAATCATCTTAATATTGCCTCTTCTACAACCCCTAAAATTTATAGAACATATTATTACGCTTTGTACATAATATTATTGAATTAATAATGCTATTATATATTGTTAACTTTTTTATATTAATTTTTTAATTAATAATGATTTTACATTATTCTAGTACTTTTATCAAAGTAACAAAAACATGGAAGGTTGTTGATTATAATATTGTATTCAAACATTGGACATACGTACAGTTTAAATAATTGTCCGACGCAGTAATTAAAGAGCTATTTATTTAGTTCCTGATACATTTATAAAGTAAAACACTTGAGCATAAATTATTATGATAAAACGTAAATTTTTATGAACTGTTTAAAACAAAAAAATAAAAAATCTTGCTGGAACACAGATATAAAGTATAAATTTTTCTTCTTTCAAGAGTGATAAAAAAATATAGAAAGATTTTGCGTATCTTCGTATATAGTAACTTTTATTGCTGGATGTATCTATTGATTTTGAGCATATTTTATAAATCTGTTGACCAAGTGATTTATTGAGATCGATCAATTTTTTAAAAGATTACACTGACACAATAGATGAAACAAGCGCAGTATTGAAGCAATTAATAAAAGAATAATACAAGCAACATAGTCAGAAAAAATGAAGGAATTTTTAATTTTATAAATTTATTAACAGGCACTCGACAAATATACAACATCATGTATCAAATAAATAAAAAAATTAGGCTATACCTTTTACACAGGATTTTATACAATATTTATATATTACTTTATTTACGTTCACAAATTATATAAAATTTGTATTTTTGCAATTATTATTTTTTTTTTTACCTTGCATTATTTTCATTTAATTTCTCATTGCTATAAGAATCGTGTTTTTTTGTAAACATACTAAAATCAAAAAAAAGAGAAAAGTTAAAAGTGGGTAATGGAAGTGTCTCTTGGTTTGACGATAAATTGACGTATTAAAATTTTTCTGTTAGCGTTGAACAGTTTTCATTACTCTTGCTACTGTTGATAATAAGTCTTCATATAATTTGTTCAAATTGTATTTTAAGAAAACCATTAGTCGTGCTATGAAAAAAATTGAGCATGTTTTTCAGTTTGTTTCATTATTGTTTTTGATTTTTGAACGATTGAAAAGTAAGTTCTATTATGCTCTTATAAATCGGTTTAATGCAGCCGGATATAATCTTGCATTCTTCATAAAATCTTAGTCACAACAGTAGAATAATGATCTAATAGGGGAAAGTAAAATTTTCAGAAATTTGTCATGGTTCGAGCCGTGGGCATGAAAAACGAAAGAACTGCCCTGCTGGGGAAAATTCCTACCCCATTTGAAATGCATTGAATTTTTAAGCAGCTTCCTTTGTACTGCTTCTGCAAGATAGCCAACTTCCGGTTGGCCCGACCACAGGAATCTCATAATTTTGAATGGAAGCTTAATACGGCGCCTGTTTGCTCACAGGATATAGCAATAATTGACGCGTCAAGCTATTTTCTAAAAAGACAAATAATTATTTCAAAACTACTATTTCTTTTCTATCTCTCTTCTTTTTCATTTTCATCCGCTGCTTCCTATACGGTAACCTGATTCTCTCTGATATAGAGTGAAAGGATATTATTGTATTTTGTAAATACCGGTCTAAAATTGTTTTTAATAATCTTAGCAAAGGAAATTCACATAAAGTGAAATGGTTTAGTAGAGAAATTTAATAGAGGAGGACAATTTTTTATACAAAAGGGACAGTTTCCGCGATAAGGTTTATTTTGGAATTATATACTGGGTTGAAGAATATATCGGCTAAAAATAGGAAGGAAGAATAAAAGAGATAGATTTTGAATAATTCAAGCGAAATACATAAAGTCCAGCAAAGGAATCACTTTGATAAATAGAATGGCAAAATTCCTGAAATTCTTAGGGCAATAAAATGGAGGGTGAACAATTGAATTCTAAAATGTTCGATCAAGCACATACAGAGAACGTGGCGCGGGAAGGAAGGGTGGTAGGAAGAAAAAAAAGAGACGAATAATGAAAGAAAAATGGAAGAATGAGAAAACAGCGCGTTAAAAACTTTTTCTATTCCAGTGTGTTTCTGAACCTATACACTTCCGTGAGCTCCATTACTCTATAAAGAAATATATATTTATAAATTCATTTTTTCTCTCTTCTTCTTCTTCTTCTCCTCTTCCTTTTCCCATTCTATATTTCTTCTCAAACTATCTGATATTTTTACGAGCGAATAATATCCTCGAAATTTATCACTTGAGACCTTTGTTCTTAAATACCACTCTCACTTAATTATCTCCTTTCCGATAGAAAATTTTCTTTCTTTTTTCTAAATAATTGCCGATCCATATTAATTGATTAATATCCACTTCATCTATGATTTTTTAACTTTTTCTTCTCGATTATCGCTTTTTCTTTCTAGTCCCACGAAAGTGGTTCGTTCTAAGAGTCAACTAGGTGAATCTTACTTTCCAGAAGCATGTATAATAAACTCTCAAGATACACGATGTATGTGTAATATTATGATGGGGCAAATTGAAAATGACAAGACTCCTTTCCCTATTCCTAGCAAGTGTATTCAAGGACAGTTTACCGTATATTATCAAGTGCCTGAGAACTTCCCTCTGAGTAACTTTATTAATAATCGATATTTTCACTGATGAAATGCTTGAATTTTATTGAAACGTTGAAAGGGACATTTCTATTCAGAAAATATTTCATCAGAGAAACTCTGAGAATAAGAAGAGTATCGATAGAGTTCTGTGAACTGCAGTCTGCGGGCTTTCATGGTTGCAGAGCTAGTTGAATATAAAGATGATGGAGTTGGCGGATGAAGAGAGGAAGACGCGAGGGCACCCATTCTGTCCAATCGGCCTTGACCCTGCAAACCTGTATCCTGTCTCTCATATTTTTAGGGAAGCCGCGCAATGGTCTCTGCCTCTTTTTCATTTTATCTTAAAGCGTGCTTCTCCCAACTCTCTTCTTCCTCCTTCTCGACTCTCCATTCCCTTTCTCTCAATAGTTATATTGGGAAAAAATTATATTTTTCTACCTATACGAACCTATTAAATATTCTTGCGTATATATTTTGCAAGAACCCTATTAAAATTAATGATTTAAAGGATTCTTTTCTCCGACGGATATGCGAGGCAGAGTTTAAACTGTAAAACTGCATTCTGCGAATGTCATAATATATCTCTGATCTTTTACTATATACTTGCACCGATACATAAACAGTGATAATCCTTTTAAAGTTTCCACCAACTTTAAAAGAATGTTTCCTAAAGATTGTTGTGTATCTGAAAAGCAAAAAAGAAAGGAGATGGTGTTGGTAGTTTATGATAGAGGAGGGGGTGGGGAGAGAGAGAGAGAGAGAGAGAGAGAGAGAGAAACTTTTCCATAAAAGTATCTTTCACGTTACTTCGTATTTTGACATAAATTGTGGATAATTACTTTTTGATGTTAGAAAAGACGAGAAGCGCATTTTGAAGAAATTAAAACGTGTTTCTGGCGGGGAGCCGTTGGCACATCTTCCACGACTGGAACCATTCCAGAAAACCACCAGCCGTAGGTAGAGGATTCTGTAACCTGTGGATGTAAACGATCGGCTATATAAACACACAGTTCTCGTTCTGGCTGTAAATACATTTTTACGTGGCGTTTATTACCCCCTCGATTCACTCGCATAATTAACTTTTCGGGTGATCTTCGGATTCTTCTCTCCTTCCTGTTCTGCTCCCCTTTCTCTTGTTATACCAGCTAATTTAGTGTTTCATGCCTTTTGACCATCGAATTACCTCTCGTCGCATACATACGTCAAATTATGCGCTTACGCTATACCGTTGCTTTCCATTTCTTCTCCTTTTTTTCTGCTTCCTTGCGTTTCTTCTCGTCTCTTTTTTCTTCAGCTTTTTTTCCTCATTTTTCACACGTTTGTTAAGGTTGTCATGTACATGGCTTGGCATAAATGCACGATAAAAGAGAATGTACTTGTTTTCCTTCGGATTCAAATAGAGAGAGAGAGAGAGAGAGAGAGAGAAGGACACAATGCGGTTTTGCATTTTGCTTTATAAATCAGATTTTTAAAATATTGTACTTGTTACGATGTACTTATCGCGTGTACGCGTTCCACCTGCCCTCTATATTCCCATATATATCAAAATATTTTATATACGTATAAAATAACTTTTGTGAAAAAAGCTTCGTATATTTAAATTCGCAATAGCGATTACGCAAATCCGTTGTGTGTAGTGGTACGTGGGTATTCTTTCAGACCATTTCACTTGCAAAATTCTTTTACCTGCATATACATATTAGTCGATGTAACAAGTAACAGAACTCGACTGATTTTACATGTTTTAATGAATGCAGCAAGTCAAATTGAAATAAATTACTCATGAAAGTTTTTCAATTACTCTTACCTTTTTTCACTTCTCTCTCTCCCTCTCTCTCCTCTTCTCTTTACGCTATGAAATTGTAATTTATTAGATTTACGATATTTCTCCTAATAAAAATTATTCTCTGCGAGGTCTTCAAAACACTTCATATAAAAGAGAGACCGAGGGAAGAAAATTAATCTTCATAAAGAGCGTGGACTATTTGTATTTTAATCGCTCGACGACTCACAAGTGTTCTTCCCTCCCTTGCCTCTCCTTTGTATACGCACAGGCTCATATATGTTAATGGACATTTTGATCCACGATCCTTTTTTCGCTTATTTGAAACAAAACAAAGATGTCCCAGTTTCAAATCAATGATATGAAGAGAGAACTGGTTGTATCAGAGATCCAGCAGTGAGCATTGCTTGCGATAAGAGGAAAGAATACCTTGAAAAGGGAACTAGCGCTGAAAGCAAGGAGGAGCATGGGGAAAAAGTGTGTTGTCATTTGAGCTTGCTACACAAAAGTTACAAAGGGATCGGGGAAATGAATAAGAGAGACGCTGTTTGCTCGCCCGGGTGTATCGGTGTTCTATTTATTTATATTATATCGATCGCGATCGTCTCCGTTCTTTACCGGAGAGCTGTATCTGATTTTTCATGATATGATTCAGTAGCGGTGATGATGGGTCTATTAGAATTTGTAGCGCAGAGTGACTGAAGTGGCCAAGGTTAAACAATGCAGATTTTGGCTTAGATCTCTCGAGTCGAAAAACAAAGAGCATATCCGCCGCATCATGTACAGGGTGTCCGGAATGTGACATTTCATTTTTCAAAGGTCGCTTCTTGATACGATTCTGCAACAGTTTTCTCTTCGATACTTTTCATTTTGGAGCTTCGTTTCCAAAATACTCGACGATTAAGATACTATTAGGCAAAGATAAGGAGTGACGTTATCTTGCTTTTGAACCGCCTGACGTCAAACTGATAGTATCTCCACAAGGTTCTGGTACTTTTTCATTTGGAGCTTCGGTCCTAAGATATTCATGACATTAGGTAGATACGGACGGAGTAGCGTTGTCTCTCGGTTAGACCGTCGGTTTCTCTCTGTCTAATGGTACCTTAATTTAATCTGGTACCTTGGAAGTAAAGCTCAAAAACAAAAAAATTGCTAGAAAAGAGAGTGTCTCAGAATTGTGTGAGGAAACGCTCTGTGAAAAATGGTGTGGTGCGTCATATTCTGGACACCCTGTATATCGACTATAAGGACTGTGTCCACTACATCCAGTAAACCATAGATAGGACCCTCCTGCAGCTGAGCGTTGCCACTTTGAAGCTCGCTCACCTTGAGCGTGCACTCTGAGGCTGTTGGGTCCAGTGGTTCTCAATTCTCCCTAGGAGAACGCTAAAATCTACAATGGTTCTTAACTACCTTGCCACTACCACGTGGAAAAATTGCACTGCTCGCCATCTATCTGCATCTTACCCTTCTTCCTTCCTTCCCTCCTTCCTTCTCTCTCCCCCCTTTCCTCCCATCCTCGCATAAATTCAACTAGCAACTCAAACTTTGCTGTTTATTTTCAAGAATCCCTCTAACTTGCTTGTTTGCTTCTTCCTTTCTCTCCTCTTTCCCTTCTACCATCTTCTTTTGCCTCACTAGTTTGCTTCTGATTATTAATTTTATTTTTTTCATGCTTCTTTCCGTTTTCGGTGTTGTACACGAATAGAAGCAATTAATTTATGCCTTTTTATCTTCGCTGCTGACTCGAAATGGAAAGCTATGGGAATGAACGGGTGGTTTCATCGGAACTACGAAAATATAATCATTTTCTTTGCAAAATACCGAAGTACCCACGTAAAATATCAAAAATAGAAGAAATGGATGAAGAACGTTGGAGAGATTCGCGAATAGGCCGCCACGTGCAAAGAGAACCTGCATTGTCCCGGTCCAACGAATGTTACAATTTCAATAATTCTGAAGACAACTCTACTCGAAGAAAGGACAACGCTTTCTTTCATGGAATATTCGTGGCAACGTATGTTTATGTTGAATAAACTCGTGTCGGTAATAGTGACACATTGAAATGCTCGGAGAGCACGCGATTCGAGATGTGTCAGCGTTGACTGTAAAAGAATGTTTATGTTAAAATTGGAATTATTCTGCGAGAGGTTGTTTCAAAATAAGAAGAAAACGCTTTGTTTTTGCTAAAAGAGCATGATGGACTATGCACGTGCACTCGATGTCGATTGATTAAGATTTAAAAAAAGAAAAATCAAGAAAACAAATGATTCGTAACTTTTGAGAGTAATTGATGTTTGAAGAGAGAAAGTAGCAGAAAAAAGAGAGAAAAAAGATAGTTGACTAGTGTCTCTAGTCCTATGCAGTACGTAGGTTTTCCAGTGTCAGAAAATGATACCAGCGACGGCAGCTTCCCCTTAGCTTTCTCCTTCTCTTTCTTCTCCATCTCCCCCCCCCCCCCCCCCCTGTTTCATCCTCGAGTTCTGGACCAGCCTTCTTTAGCAGCTTCTTTTTCTTTCGTCGCAAACACGTGCCGCCGGACTTTTAAATCCAGCAGAAGCTCCGTGGAAATTCGCCGAGTGATTTTCATCCAGTTTGAATCGCGAATTTTTCAGCGGCATGAATATAAAATAACTTCCGTTGTCGCGTTATCGCTCACCTTTCTTCGAGCGATCAAAATTCATTATTCCAATGCCCTTCGCTCTGCATAAAGTATAATTGCGCGTACGTGCTTTATTTTTCTCATCGTTTCCTTTGTCAGTTCCAAGAAAATCATCAACCGGAAGAAAGTTAGTACGTTTTATCATTGATCCGTCCACGACCAAAAGATGCTTCCCTAGCTTTTTGATGTTCTTCCATTGGCCTGAAAGTAAAGCGATGATTCGACGATAGCGGTAAAATGAGGAGTAAAGAGTCGATAGGACTAAATCGCGAAAGAGGGGAGGGACGTGACGATGACTTTGGATTTTGTTTCTTGGATAAGAATTTTTTTCTCTTTTACAAAATGGCTGGACGTGTCGCGAGAGACCGCTGTTGTCGGTGGTGGCGGTGGTAATGTGGCACGTGGCAGGCTGCCATTTCTGCTATATACATTGTGAACCGAATTTAATTTTAAATACCTCGGCGGGTGCTCAAACGCGCCCAACGGTCTGCAAGCTACTGTGGACCCGATTTCGGTCTAACGTGAATTCCAGTTCCTCCCCTCCCTCCACGGGGGTCCGTCCATCTCTCCAATCGGCCACTTCCTCGTAATTCGATATTCGATATTCGATATTGATATTCAATATTCGATATTCGATATTTCACTGGAATTTCATATTGCATTTGTGATTTAACACATTTTAACACCGGCCGCATACCCCACATTTATACATACGAGAGATCCACACCTGTCCTTCGACAGAATGGATCATCGAATTCGATGGGAGAGTCCTAACGACGATGATTCCAAGCAATGTTCATCGATCTCATCGACCGCTACGATTTTTCTGCTTAACTTTGCATTCTCATCTTCTTAAAAGCCGCCACTCTTCTCCAAAAACTGGTGCGAGTTGATTGATCCAATGATCGGTACTTAAATTCCCTTAAATAGTTTCTCTTTCTTCCTATGTCTTTTGCTATTACTGCTACTGCTACTGCTACTACTGTTGCTACTGCTACTACTACTGCTACTACTACTACTACTACTACTGCTACTACTACTACTACTACTACTACTACTACTACTAATGCTACTACTCTTGGCCCAACTGCTATATCTAACGTTCTCTACTAGTTCAATTGATACTCTGCATCGATACACTCAACTGCGCATTGAAATATGATAGTAACTAGCATAAATGTTTATGCTTGAAAAATCAATAGAGCGTATTGAATATTGTAAACTTATTTCGTATTACTTGCATTGTTGTGCCATGTGCCTGTGTAATTGGTTATTTTAGCTGAGATAACACGTTACAGTCCAATGGATTTTAGTTTATTTCATAGTAGATTTCAGTAGTTTCGTTCGGATGGTTCTCCAGTCGTCTAAAGGCTACTCCTTCACTGGTTCCTTCTGCATCCAGTCTTTATGTTTTTCCTCCTCTTCTTCTCCCTTCTCTTGCTCCGGTTCTCATTGTTCCTGTATCAGCTTTATGGTTTGCCACGTTGAAACCTGAAAATACCGAGTTAAGATTCAGGTGTGCGTGATAGCGACTATGGTGCTGGGTCTGGTGAGATGTTAATGGGCTCATGTAAATTAGAAATTGGGAGTGTGCCGGTGATGGTACGGTAGAAACGAACAATGCGCGCTTCCATCGTTGCTGACTGGCTCCCCGTAATTTTCCAAGTTGCATCGACAGTTTGGACACAGATTGGGGAATCAATGTTGGAGATGTAAGAGAAACGAGCGAAAAGTGGGGCTGGGCTTGTGGGAAGAGGTGAAATAGGAAGATAGCAACGTCGCGTTAATTATGCGTTAACAGCCTTCAATTAGAAACCTCATCCTAGCCATTCCGATTCTCTCTTGCTCTGCTTCAATCCGATTCGATCCGTTCCGGTCGATTCCGATTTATTCAGATCCATTCCATTTGTTTCGACTCAACTTGTGACTCGACTCGATTCGATTCGATTCAATTCGATTCTACCCACCTTCGAGTTCTTCTCTTCTGAAATCGCCGTTTTATCGATACCCACGGAGCAGTGGCAATGGGACGAGGCAATACGCTTAATTCAACCAATCGCCTGCTGCTTCTTATGTTTATCTGGAATCTTCCCTATTTGTGCATACATGCTTCTCTACCTTCTCCAAAACTCATCGGGTTCTTGGTCGATCCGCTAGAAAAAAGAGCATACAGGGTGTCCCGAAATAAATGCACTTCCTATTAAGGGGTGATTCCCGACACTAAACTAAGTCGAAAAGTCCTTGGCCACTTTTCGATCCGGAGCTTGGTTTTCAAGATATTCGATAACAAAGATGTTATTGGTAAGACGGAGACGGACGGATCATTGAAGCGAGATAGCACCACTCCGTCTCGCTTCAACTACCAGAGTGTCTCTGTCTAGCCAATGGTATCTCTTTATCATTGAATATCTTGAAAACCAAGCTCCGGATTGAAAAGTGGCCAAGGACTTTTCGACTTGGTTTAGCGTCGGGAATCACCCCTTAATAGGAAGTGCGTTTATTTCGGGACACCCTGTAGACAAGTTGCCTCGTTCCTTCAAGGGTCGTCGCGGTTGTTCCACTTCTTGGTAAATTTATCCGATTGGTAAAAATACGAATCTGTTTTTCCACTGCTTATGGGAACGCTACCAATGGTTCAACCTTACCAATGGTCTTATCCTTGGTTGAAACTACCCAGTGGTCATACCACTGGGTAATACTTACCTGTTAGGTAACAACCCCATTGGTGAGAAAGTTTACCTACAAGTGGAACAACCGGCTCTTCGACTCAACGTTAATATTCAAGGTCGATATTGTTATGGTATACCGATGGTCTACCGAGAAAATCCTGTGAACATTTTCCTTGAGAAATTTTACATTTGACTATTTCGCAAGGCCGTTTCTTCCACGGTTACACACGAGTGGTATTGAAAGGCAAAAATTTTGCAATTTCTAAATAGGGATGAAAATTGATGAGCGGGAGAGACAGGGAGGGGGGAAAGAGAGGTTCGGACGAGGGTTAGCGGGTGCGATGGAAAATTGTTATCAGTTTTGTACGTAAAACGGAAACGAAACGCATCTATTTGTAAGGAAAACGTAAAATGTTTTGAAAGGACGTCGGCTACGGATTAGCTTTGAGTGATTAATGCATCTTTTCCCTCCTTTTTTTTTTTCTTTCGTTTCTTCTTTTCTTCATTTCTCTTTCTCCTTTGCTCCTGTGTCTCGTCGACGTTGGCGGAAGCCTTGCTTTTCCTCGTCGCTCGCTCGCTCCCTTTTTTATGCACCGAAAACTTTTTTCAGCCTTGAGTGGAACGAGGCACCTCGGAACCTCGATTAATTTTAATTGTCGACAAATCTCACGATCAGGCTAGGCCCACCTGATAAATGAAGGAGCAATGGCTTGACGACTGTGCGCATAAATGCTGTTGCCACCCGAAAGGAACAAGGATAAGGATAAGGATTGATGGATCCCCCAAACAGGGATTAATATCCCATTCGAATTTCAACGACACCCCATTCTCCGCTACTGTGTGTGTTCTTCCCTTTTCCCCTCCTCCTCCTCCTCCTCCTCCTGTTCCTCCTTCCTCGCCCCTTTCTGGAAAAACGATATTTTATGACCCCATTTTCCTTCCTTAAATCTTTCCATTGTATCATACTCTCGTGTTCTTTTTTCGGAAACCCACCACTATTCTCCCCGCACAAATTATATTATCGATATTCCTGGCCAATATACAGAAAGTTCATAACAGCGAGGAAACGAACGAGACACGCGTACGTCAGGTTTATAAATGGAAGAAGAATTTTTAATCAAGTTCTTTTTGCTTCGGTGCCTACAACGAAATTATTTGTATTTGCAAAGTTATGACTATAGTCCATTTATGTACACGTATGTCTGATCAATGCGTATGCTTTGAAGGAAACGAGATAGAAATGAAAGGGCTTCTTTCCTGAATAACCAAGAATTTCATTAATTTTCTTCTTCTTCTTCTTCAACGCGTTGCCGCACACTTTTAATTTGACGATCGTGCTCAGAAACACATTTGTTTTCAATTGTTTATGACTGCCAGATGAAATCGAGTGCAAGTTGTATGTTTGGAAGTGAAAATGATCCCATTTGGCCAGAGTTTTTCAAAAAACCAAAAAAAAAACTCGGCGGCTATATCCGTCGTTTGCCTACGTATCGCCAAAGACCTGACGGCTACAGCCCCGTCATTTGCGACAACGCGTTGAGTAGAGGAACATTTCATAAAATTCAGTGATAACGTAACGAGCGAGTAGACTTCGAGGTCGAGATAAACAGAAATTTTATTGCAAAATCTCCTTGTTTTTCTCTCGCCATGTTTTCTCTCAATGACCATTAGAAATTTTGATTTTGTCGCACGTAGTTAAGGTCGCGAATGGTGATCCGGTCCGGTTGGTGCGCTCGCGCAAGTTCTAGGGACAACAACGTCCGGTCCAGTTCCGGACTACCTCGATCCCGTTCGCTTCCATTTCCATCCGGAAGTTCGATGCGATGAAGGGAAATCGAACGTTCTCCAGGGCCGCGTACACTTCGTTATCCCACCGTCCGTCCACCTATTCCCTCTCTTCACGAAGGGTTGCTATCTACCTGCTATCTTTCATCTTCTATCTGTAATCTCCACTTTTATCCGTTTATCTGTCCCTCCATCTACTTGCCCACCTACTACTTACTTACCGCATGTTGTATGCGTGAAACGCCAAAACGTGACTGACATAATAGGTACATATAGGATTCGTTTAACCCGATAAAGAAAAAACTTACCACCGCTTACCCACGGAATGATATTTGTCATTGCCGTATGAAAATATTGTCATTTACCCGACAAGTACCACCGACAAGCAACGGGACTCGTTGATTTCGACCGAGATTCGCTCGTTGATAACGCAAATTCTATTTTGAAATGACTGGAAAGCGAAAAGAGAGAAAAAGCATTTCCAAAACTTAATGGATGCGATAGACGAAGCTTGCTCGGTTGGGTATAAGTGGGTAAAACTCTATCGCTACTTGACCACTGCGTGCGTTTTTATTTACGGTTTCTTTTTTTTTTTTATGGAAATGTCAATTATCCGGAAACGTTGGGTGTCGCTTCGATAAGGTTTACCCGTTGATAGCGCGGAATATTTATTTAAATAAATTAAATTAAACGTATACGAGTGACTTTGGCGAAGCCATTCGTTGAAAAAAAATCTTTCAACTTTGGGCTGAAATGCCGTGTTTGAAAAGGAGATTCCATTACTGCCTAAAATCTTCATCGTGATGGCTATTTGGAAAGATTAAGTATCGGAGAATTTACGACAATTCCAAGAATTCGTAGGATTCCAGGGCGAAAGAACAATGGAGCTCGTTTTGCAGCCCAAACATGAAACTCGGAATAACTATGCTTATTCATTTGCTTCGAGGAAATTTTTTTTCCTCAATTTGTTATTACCCATCCTAATCTGTCTCGAATTCGCTTATTTCGGTGTTCAACTTCAATTGGCCAAGCCAGATATTTTTGTTTCTATCATTAACCGTTTTCAAATGAAAGTCAATATTTTCGCATAAAACGTGCTTTTAAAGAGATCTACATTTTTTTCATATTTGTGTGTTTGCGCGCGCGCGCGCGTGTGTGTGTGTGTGTGTGTGTGTGTGCGCGCGCGTGTACTTTTTTTTAATGGAGACTTTGCAAAAGGATTATAAGTACTTGCACTTTAGCTATAAATTTTTCTAAATAAATCCATTATTCCTTTTCATGGCTAAAAGCATAAAAGTGGACATTAAATAATAAACTTTAAAATAAACTGTCCGATATAACTCCTAACTTGGAACTTGAATTAGAGAGTCTAGGAATAGTAGGATAACGCGTGGTGTAGCACCTCTATTTTCATTTTAGGAAGTTTTTGCATTTCTTATTGTTGGATCGTAGCACGCGTGACTTTTCAGAAGTGAAACAAGTTTTCTGGTTTCAGTTTGAAATTTCTTTTAGCAACGCTTATGCCATAATATGCAAGAGAGAAAGAGTTTTAACATCGTTATCGCAATGTCGTTAATTCCAGCTTATTCTTATCACCTCGAAGTTGGTGTGTAATCTATACTCAAAACATTTGGTGTATTCGTTCGCCTGATACACAGGAATGCTGGCTTTGTTGGTATTGACATATCGGCCATCTTCGTGATGCATTAATGCAATTAAATGCGCAGTAAACTTTTTTTAAGAACTCTCTAATCTGTCTACGTATTTATCTTGCACAAACCAGATAAAAAACTTCTGTTTCGAATCACTTTTAGAGTATATTGATATGTGTGCGTGCAAGTATATCTTTTATAAAGAAGAGTTCCTCGTCGAAAATATTGAAAATAACAAAACTCTGCGGAAAGATCGGAGACAGAAATAATGTGCAAAAATTTTCCTTATCTCCATTAGAGTTTGATTGATTAAACTTTATTGAAATAACAATCGATCTATCGAAGAGAGTGATCTATGCTTGAAAAAGGGTAGAGACGGTTAATTATAAGTCGATATCAAAATTCTTCATGCATGTATCGCTAACGGTAGAGTTTTTCATATTTCTCATCTGCAATTGTACGGGACATCTGTTCATTTTTGCAAGATCTCGATGGATCCATCGAGTTGTTAATATGACGTAACTCGTCACGTGTACTTTTTTCTCCAAGAGATCATCCCCTCTTGGAAGATGGAGAACTGTGTGACACACATTCATTGCGAATACACATTTCTATATTTTAAATACCGTAGAAACGTCTCTCTCCAACAATTCGGTTATCGTGTCTATCAATAATGAAAGCTATACTTAGTTTTCTCTTAAAATGCTTCATAGTCAAATATTTTTATTCGATATGATAAATTATCGTGCACGTTCAATTTCTTTTTCTTTCTTCTTCTTCTTGGCTTCGCGTAACAAGGGTGAAAAGAGTTGAATCGATGAGATTGTTTGTGTGTGTGTGCGAATAGTGATGGAAGAAATACAAGGAATGAAATGTTTAAATTTGAAAAAGTTGGAAAGCGCTTGTTGGGAATTCCGCGACAAATGAAAACTTGCTTGAATGAAGGAAGCGAAGCATTCTGTTTTCTTCTTTTCTGCTCGGTCTTTCTCGCTTTCTCTCTGGTTTCTTCTTCAATGGCGTTGATAAGCGTGCATGGGTGGTAGAGATGCAGGAGTAAAATCAGATCGTCTAGAAATGGAGTAGCGATGAAGACGAAGACGCAGGCGAGGACGAGGATGAGGACGAAAACAAAAACGAAGACGAAGACGAAGACGAAGACGAAGACGAAGAATGAAATCTTATCCGACGGGGAATCGATCGGCCTTAACGAGTAGAATAGGTCACGTATCGCAGTGCGAGAACTCAACTGACACGACGATTCTTGGAATTGCCTGTTTGCTTCCTTGCTCTCCCTTGCTCCCTTGCTTCCTTACTTCCTTGTTTATTTGCTTTCTTGCTTATTTACTCGCTGCCTAATAGGCTAGTTCAAATGAAATAGACTCGACCTATTTTTTTCCTTCTTTTTTTTTATAAGGAAACTGTATGCTTCTCCTCGATCCAATTTGATGCTATTCCTCGTTTATTGCTCTTTACGTGTTATTAAATTTGTCGTTATTATTATTATCATTATTGCCATTGTCATCATTGTTTGTTTGCGAATCTACTGTCGCGCTACTCAATATCACGTTGGTACGACTACAGGTCCCTGTTCTTACCAGTCGCGATGTTCCTTTATTTGAAGGACTTCGTTATTGAAAAAAAAATTGAGTGATAAACAAGCGTACGGTTGAATACTTACTTTTTGTATTCCCTTTGCTACAGCAGAACGACTAAAAAAAATTTACTCCTCTTTAGGGAGAAACTTTTTGACCGAGGAAGCGACGTTGCCCGGCGCTTGTTTTATCTCATTGGAAATAGGCTAAATAAGGAAATCAAAGTTGCTGCATAATTTCTTTCCTGTTGTGCAATGGACCGAGACGCTTCGAAGAAAACTGATTTTCAACTATTGCCACTTTAAGGGCATTTCCACTATTGAAAACTTTCGCATGCTTCTACCTCTTCTATGCGTTGTACGTACACGTATATCTCCGTCTTCTTCTTATTTCCTCTATAACGTTTACGCAAGCCGATGGTAGTCGCGAAGGCTGTTGTCGCGAAGATAAATCACAATGTAGAATAATTAAAATGTAGAATAATAGAAGATTCTAACTTCGTTCTATAAATATTTCTCATCGTTGAACAGGGAAATGTACTTTTTCATGGAAAATATTCAAAGAAAGATTCCTGCTAGTTAAGCGTGTAAACATAGGGAATTATTAGACTACATTCTATATTCTGTTTCTGCTCATTACACCGACATGAAAAATTGGTTGTTTCCTTTCTTGTCCCGATTCTCGTTTACTTGTTGCGTTGTTAATGATACAAATGTCTCAGAAGGCAATATTCTAAATATAAAAATTATGCGAGTTGAAATTATAAGATGGCGCTTCTTAAAAATTTCGTTATAAGACAGCGCGCCATAAACGACAGCGTCGATTATTTTTTAATTAATCGAGAGAAACGTCGGTATTTCAAAATTGCTATAAAAGTTTTTAATTCTATCATCAAAATATTAATTGAATATTTTCTCACATCGCTTTGCTATATACTTGTCTTTGAAATAAATACTGGGTTTAGGAATTTTCAACAAGATCAATGCAAAGGTGACAAGAAAAGTGTATTTCGTATGAGAAAAGAAACAAGATAGTTTCATACTCGTGGTTTGTATCAATAAAAGTGCAAAACGTGCTCGTTTCGCACATTTGCAAGAATTCGTGCCCATTGTGCGCGCGAAACTCGCGAAAATCGCACGTGCATTGGCCGCTTGCCATCTTATTCTTATATTTCTGCTGTCCGCGCCTTCTTTCGACTCTTCCATCCCTCCCGTCTTCCATCTTCTCTTTCATCCTTCCTTCTATTCTCGATCAGGTTTCATTGGCTCTTGACCCTTCTGCCAATCTCCTTTCTCCTCTTTTTCTTCCTCCCCCTGCACCCTCCCCTCTTCTCGTCCATTCCTCTTCATCTTGAAGGGCTAGACGGGGGAGATAGAGAAAAACGTTAAACTCGAGAAACAATCGAGCTCGTGCAAAATTTCGAGAGAGTCAGCCATTTTTAACGTATTTAGTAAATTCCAGCGCACTTTAAAATTCGATTTAATTCCAATGGATTCTGTTGAATCGTGGAAAGTTATTTTCCGCGAGGAAGCGCCGCGCGTACCTTTTAAATTCTTTTCATCGAGGAGGTTTCTCCTCCTGTTGAACATTTAGTTATCTCCCTCGGTTCCGCGATAAAATTTCTCTTTGCTTCCACTGTGCTTGGATTTCCCGTTTACGAACACACATGGAGCGTCGAGGGCCGACGATCTGGAAAAATCTCATTGCTTATCTTTCTTGGAATCCCCCTAATCCAAAACCGGCACCGCCACCATCGGCACTACCATATTAAACATGGCTAACAGGCTGTATAATTTTCTCTGTATCATTTATGTCTTAAGGTTTCGGTGTTTCTTTTTTCAAACGGTCATCTCTCCCTCTCTTTCTCTCTCTCTCTCTCTCTTTCTGCAATTCTTCAGTCAACTTTCCAACAGTGTACATTCATCTCTGTTAGTCGCTCTGAAAGTTTTTAGTAGGCGCTACCGATAATTATTAATAATGTTTGTTTTCCTAGAATTTGCTTCATTCTGTACCTATTGCGTCACTTTCTCAGTACTTCCCCCCATCCTTGAACTCGACTTCCTCTCGAAATGGATGATATTGGAATAAGTGGTTGCTAACTTTGTTCCCTTGACTCTTTTGGGAATTGCGCCATTTCAGCATTGACACCTTCCACCTCCCGCTACCCTTGCACCCGTTAACGTTCCTAAGTTTTAATTTACTACAACATGTTAAGGGCTCTCACAGTCCCCGGGTCTAGCCACGCGTATAAAATCATTTTCAACTACCTCATTAAGTTAGATGCGATGCTTTTGGAGGTATAAGATTTTCTTACCATCCAAAGGGACTTCGTTACACCGTGCATGTGTATAGTTTGAAAAGTTGGGACGAAATTTGTAAAAAATGTCATTTCTTTTCCTCAAGAGGAATTCGAGAGACTTTGAGGCACGCGTTAGTAAATAATATCCATCTCTTTCCCTTCTCTTCTTTCGTTGCTATTGCTACTGCTGCTGCTGCTGCTGTTGTTGCCACTACTACCACCACTATTACTACCACTACTACTAATACTACTACTACTACTACTACTACTGTCCGTTGTGTTTTTTATTTTTATTCTCTCCTCTAGCTCTCTTCCCCCTCTACCCTCCACCCTCGATTCGTCCCGTCTTGTTTGTCTTTATTCTGGTGGATGTCGATTTCACGCCAGTTCTTCTTCTGCGTCCTCTCTCCCGTGTCTCTTGTTTTAGTCTTTTCTCGTTTTCTCGTTTCACGAACAATCAAAGATAGCGACCTCGCGTAGCTATATTGTCTTTTTCCTCCTATTTCATATTTGAAGCCACCGCGCGCACAACCTTCTCCATACTGTCCGTGTAACTTGGCACTAGACATCTCTGTTGAGGTCAAGTGAGATTCTACGTAATATTAAACTTTTTGCGTAAAATGTCTCTTAAAGTACAAGCGGCGCGAGTCTCGATTAGAAATTTCATCGATCGACTTTAATCCTAAACATCCTTACGAGCATTCTGAACTTTTACCTGCCTCGATGATGCGCCGCGTACTGTCAACGCCCTCTTCGGTTGTACAGTCGCGTGTCTGTTCTTCGTCTATTGACAGTCCAAATGACTGTTGATCTCATCGACTTTATTATCTACGTCGATAAGTCGAAAATCGCCGGATTAGACTGAGCGACGGTAAACATTTTGTAATTCTGTAATTAAAAGTCCTGAATCAATTTGATGAATGCTGCTTTGTCGCGCATCGAGTACCGTATCTTTTGAAAACAAGTTCTCTTATTTCTAATGAACATCTTGCGATCCAAAAATTATGTTTCCGAGGGAAAAAATTAGATTCGTAACTGGTTTGTTTGGCGAACGGTTTGTAATTTGGCTTATCAAGAAAAATCAGTGAAACGTTCACGGTTCAGCCTGGAGGTTCGTGTAAATTTCAGACCATCTTGACGTCACCCCACCGCCTATCTGACGCGCGCGCGCGCGCGCGCGATGTCTGTGGAAGTAGACGTCAAATCGGAATTACCTAAACATAATTTAGGGAAACCGTAGAATCTCCTGATTCGCGATAGAAGCCCCGCGATTCGAGCATTAATACGTTACACCATGCGTTTCGATAGATGCGAGATGCGCTTAAGATCAAAGAATTTGCATCTTTCCTCGCCTCTGCTCTCTTTTCGCGCGACTGACAAATTAACGAGGTAAACCAATAACGCGTGACATTTTAACACGAGTGGTGTCGGTCGACGATGGAAAACTGCCGTCCACCGTACTGCGAGCAAAAATATTTATTTATCAGAGGCGTGCTATCAACTGCTCCATTAGAGTTCAGGAAAACTCTAATAATTTTTTAGATACAAAACGGAAGTACGGTGAAAAAAATTTGCCCCGCCACGTTTAGTCCTCTTTTATTCGATTAGCTGTATATGCAAAATGAGACTTGCGTTTCTCGCGAGAAACGTAATATTTCTTGTGTTTACAAAAGTGGATGGCGTGCGGTAGATTTGTTGGTAGAAACTTTTATCGACGCATTAATGTAATTACGAGCAAACAGCGTGGTTGGGTAAATGGCCGCATATTTATGCTACTTGTTTGCGTTAGGGGCTTTTGAATTCTTACCGCGGAGCCAGTCAATAATTCGTAGAGAAAGAGAGGAAAGAAGGAGAGAGCGAGAGAAAAGTGAAGAAAAATGTAGAGGCGTTTTGGTGGTCTGATAAAAGCGAGCTACTCTGTGTTCACCCTTTTCTCTACCTCCTCCTCTTCTTCTTCTTCTTCTTCTTCATCATCTTCTTCTTCTACGCCTCCAAAACCTTACATTTACGTTTACTTGCGTGTGAGCGTTCGCTTGAATGTACCCGCGTATCTTATACACGTTCTTTTTGCCTTTGATGCTCGTCTGTCTGTGCACTTGTGTTTTCCTTCTGAGCCGAAAGAAAGTAGCCTCCTCGCGAATACTTGAGCGCGAAGATACTCATCCAGGAACATGGACGCACCTCGCACTCTACGCGTCTCTTAAAAACAGCCTGCAACCGGTTTCGTACAATGAAAATTCTTTTCAAGCAACTTCGAATCTCATCGTATCCGGTGCTTATTGGTGTACACCTTCGCAGAATTTTCTCAACGCTCTGGAAAAACTCCTCTCTCCTCCTGTTCCTCTTATCTTTTGCTTCTCAACCTTCTCTCCTTCCCCAATTGCCTCGATGTAGCTCCTCTGCTCCACCTATCGCGTTGACTCTTATCGTCCAGAGAAATGCAGAAACCGAACAAAATTTCTCTTCCAGTTTGAAGTACTCCCAATATTATCTTCAACGGGCATCTGCCGTGATTGATAATGGTCAACCGACCTTCTTATCGGATCATGTTTTTGCCAAGTGTACGCGCTTAGTCGATTACACCGAGTCTTATCCATTTTTCAAATCAAAATGGACGAGTCTCACGGTGCGGGTGCGCGCGCGCGCGCGCATTGGACTTTTAAGGCTTTGCTCTTCCATCGAGGTTTGGACGGACGTTTGATTTGCATCTATCGACGCTTTGCTATATTTCACTCGAATATTCAGGATACTTGGAGACAGACGGACGACAGACGGATGGACGGACGGACAGACAGCACGTGCATTTGCCACGTGAAAGCTCGGTGAATGTTGCGCGTTGAGTATAATATAAGCCGAGCTTTTAGAATTTCACGCAAGACCTCGTCAAGCGGAAATTTCCCAAAATTTCTCCATGGTCCCTCTCTCTCTCTCAAGAATTTCCACGCGAGACTCGTATGTGCTCCCGCGTCGGAGCCAACGTGCATTTTTCATCGCGACATACGCGCCCCGTAACGTTTTCCCCATGAAACGGCTTGCAGCCGCGCACCTTTTCTTTTTTTCACGCTTTTACGTAAGAGACCGCGGGTACGTTTTTCCGTCCTCTTCTGCGTCTGCGTCTACGTCTGCGTCTGCGTCTACGTCTGCGTCCGCGTCCGAGAGTCCGTGCCTCTGCATCCGCGATATCTGCGAAAAAAGAAAATTCTCTCCTTTGGAGTCTGAGCGAGTATCGCATTTCTCGCGTCTTCCTGTTCCCTAAGCCAGTTTTACTCGATTCTCTCTCGATTCTCTCCCCATTTTACGACCATTCGCGCTAACGCGACTGGCTCTAATCGCCACGGTTTCGTCAATGGCGCGGGCAAATTTGCGAGCGGAGGGAAGCCCCGGACGCAACGAGGATTTTTTCACGACTCTTCGTGAGAAAAAAAAACGCGCGTACAGCCGCAGCTTCCGACTGGTGTGTGTCTCTGACAATGACAACGCGAACGCGAGTTTGCGTAGATTGGACGCAGGTCGAGTAATACTCGCGCCTCCGCCTGGTGACGGAGTGGTTTTGGTACCATCTCGCTTCGACTATCCGTCTGTCTCTGTCTTACCAATAATATCTTCATCATCGGATACTCGAAAACCAAACTCCGGATAGAAAAGTGACCAAGGACTTTTGGACTCGGTGTACCCTCGGGAGTGTAACTCCCTCGAGGGAAGTGCGGCCATTTTGCAACACCCCGAAAAAAACAAAAAATACTGACGTTCGTCGAGAAGCAGTTTCGGACGAGTAATAAAAAATGCGCACGCTCTCGAGAGTATTTTGAGTTTTGCGCAGCTTTCTCCTCGTGTTTTCGTTTGTTTCTTCGTCCGGGCTCGCTTCAAGTCGGGTTGAATCGACTCGGTTCGCTTTGCTTCGACTGAAGCGTCAGTTTGTTGAACTTGGAAGAGAAGTAGAGAGAGAGAGAGAGGGGGGGGGCTCGAGTAACGCACAGTAGCAGTTTTGCCATGATAAAATCGTATATTTATCGGTTGACTCTTCATGACTTATTCAGCGCATGCCTCGAGTAAACAGGCCTAGCGCGTTACTTTCCTCACTACTACACGGTACTTTGGGCCTTTCTCAACATTCAACGTTCGGTGCTCCTTCGACAGCACAGATTTCGCTTGGTTCGTTCGTAACAGTCATCTTTTGTTGCATCGCGACCGGACCGGACTTAACCGAACCGAACTGAGTCAAATCGAATCGAATCCAATCGAATTTAACCAAAATCTAACCATGCATCCATACTTTATTTACCTTTTCTTTTCAGATTTGTTCTTTGCTCTTTTTCTCTCTCTCTCTCTCTCTCTTTTTCATTAACCGAATAAAGAGAAAAGAGTGTTTTTTTCGAGATTAATCGCACGAGTCTGATCGTTGGTACCCACAGGATTATACATCCAACGGACGACTGACTTTCAGGACGAACCGTTTCGAATGTACGATGGTAACGGTCAATCGAAACTTACTCGCGCGTTTCCTCTTTGTCGGTTTGACACTGGTAATGATCCGCCGATGCCAGTAGTCTACGTCACGATTCTCGAAAGAAATTTACGCTTTATCCGAAGAGGGTCCTGGAGAAAAAGGACGCGTTTAACGAGTTAATTTAAAGTTGAGCACGTAGCCTTGTTGCGTTTGCTTCTGCCACCCCTTCGCGCATCACTCCCACCCCATCCAAGACAAATAGAATCCTCGGATTCAATAGCGCGGGATGGCTTCCTCATCCCGTGGCTTCCCGCGCTACAATTTTCGCGCGCGATCATCGAACGGTGTTGGAATTTCTCGTCTCTGACATTTTTTGCGCGTTTCTCCTGTCATCGATCGGGTCCGTTTGCTTCCATACTTTGCAATCGTCTTATCTCGGGAGCAACTTCGCGTACCTCCAACCTTTCTTCCTAGCTGCCTCTTTGCCATGGGTCCGTTCAAAACTCGGATTTCCCCTTTTGCCAAGAAAACCTCCCCTTCCCGCAGGACCTCCAGAGGGACGGAAACTTTTCAGCAGAAGCAACGGAGTCGCGCTACCGATTGGGTCTTGGCGTATGAAGCAAAAGAAGCGAAAGAAATGAACAACGAGAGTTTGGATCAGCATGTCAAAACCAACGCGTACCACATCCCCACGCGTGCCTGCCTTCTGCTTCCTCCTGTTATTCGTCAGTGGGAACATCATCGACGAGCGTCATCCTCCGGCTTCTGGTCAAGGTTCCGGCCAGTATAATATATCGACATTTTTCTCCCGAACCGTTTTCCATTTTTCTTCGAGGAGGAGATGGGGTCTTCTATTTTTCGCGCAGCTCTTTCGTCGCTCAGGACCGAAAGCGATTTATCACCGTGATAGCCGCGCATCCTTTGCAGAGGACCCGCCGGCATTAAGAATGCATGTATTCGCTGATCCTCCGCTGAGATACGCAAGCAATACGTCGAGTCAGGACGAGAAAAATACCACCGCCTCCTATTCTAGAGCGCGCGAGGCAGGTCAGGGATCACGTCACTTCCGGGATTCCCTCCTGAGGTAGCTGAACGCTACACACCCTTTCTCGCTCCTTCCTTCCTTCCTTCCTTCCTTCCTTCTTCTCTTATCGCGAATGGAATTTCTGCCAACGTCGTACTACGCCTTACCTAACTTTCCTTACCTTCGTTTCTACAAAATTCATTCACCGGTGATGTGTCTCTGATTTTACTTTAATTCACCCCTAAAATTCATCCAATCTACCTTGACCCAACTTCCAACTTGTCCAGCTCGCTTCAAGACTCTCTCCTCTCTCTCTTTCTTTCTCTCTTTCTCTCTCTCTCTCTCTCGTCTGCATTGTCCATCTACTAAGCAAGCAAATTTCGCATTGTTCCTTCTTGCACGAGGATCCGTCAGAATAATCTTCTGCTCCACTCATCAACGCGCTCAAGGTCATTCGTACATTTTCAGTTTCGAGTCGAATTTTGCATTTTTCTCAGATCTCGCGCGCGCGATGGACGGACGGGACTCTCCCAAAAGTGCAATATACAGGGTGTCCTTGAGGGGTGGTTCCCGAGGCTATTCTAAGAACTTTTTTCTCTTGGCATTTTTTCATTTAAAGCTTTATTTCCGAGATATTCAGTGATAAATTTGCCATTGGTTGGACAGAGGCGCTTCGATAGTTAAAACGAGATGGCGCCGCTCTGTCTCGCTTCAGCTACCGGAGTGTTGTCTCTGTCTAACTAATGGCATCTTTATCGTCGAATATCTCTAGAATTGAGCTTTACCTCAAGAAATGCCAAGACAAAAAAGGTTCTTAGAATTGCGTCAGGAACCAGCCCTCGAAATATGTCTCCTTTTTTTCCCCCTGTATCGTAGCTGGTCCTACCTCATATCACCCTCTTCTCTCGAGAGGGGGAGGGGAGAGACAAAGAGAACGATCGGCCGCGTCGTTGCTAACGGATCGGTAATTTATTTATTAATTTATTTTCCACGCAGCGACTCGATAAAAATGACTTCCGGTCCCGTGACTTTTCGTCGATCTTCGCTTGTTTTTCAGGAACTCCGATATACACGTGATTCGTGGTTCTGTGTGATGAGGGTAAAAGTGCAGGATAGTCACGATTGCGAGTTGCACGAGTCCCCGAGCACAGAGAGGTAGTTAGAACGTCACGAATTTAGCCGAAGGATAGAAACAATGGCAGCAGCCATTCCTCGCCGGCAATGAGGCACGAGTAAAATATATCTCTTGCTTTTTAAATTCCGCTAGGTCGAATAGAGTGCACAGTTTGCTTGTCGTGCCCCCCCCCCCCCCCCGCTGTTCCTTGGTCAGTTTTGCATCTCGTGGATCGTTGGGATTTTGCCATAGGAAGAGAAGGAGGTTAGCGAAAGACAGGAGTGAGTAGCCTGGACGGAAGGAAAGAAGAAGAAGAAGAAGAAGAAGAAAATTTTGCCCGAGGAAGGAACTATAGAGAATTGATTATACTCCGGGAAATCTCGGCGGATCCTTTTTGACTTTCAGGCTTTCGTTGTAAAAGGAAAAATGCTCTAGCGATAAGGCCCGAGCGAAGGTTTTTCTTTGCTGTACCGAGCAGTTTCATCTTCGTTTTGCACGCAAGATTAATTTTACGACCGCAAACCTTCGTGGAACTCTGGCATCGCGTGCCACTCGATGAAAGGACAGGCTGTATATGCGAAAAAAGGTCCAAAGGAAGAAACTCGGATGCGTCCCTTTCATTGGCCCCGGAGCTCGTTTATCGATTTTTCTATTTTCGATGAAAAACGAGGCAGCCTCCTGCGCGATTCAATCCTCCAAGACCGGAGAAGAGATGCGCGTTCCTCGTGAAAACGCGGACCTCGACGTTTTTACCGAATCTATCTCCTGACCGTTTTAATAGCTCTCCCTTTGCAAGTACCTCTGATGGTCTCTTCTGTCTCTGCCGAGTATTATCCCTGCTTCCTTTCTTCCTTCGCTTCTGCTTTTTCGTCCTTTGCGCGATTCGCTCGCGACACTTTTAATCGATCTCTCCAATAAATTGCATCGACGATCCCGCCAAAGATCAAACGCAAAAGATTCTCGTTTCTGGTCTTCGAGTGTGTTGGCTGACGTTTGGCTGAATCGTCACGGGTGACGTAAGGAAGGAAAGAAAGGGGGAGAGAAAGACGGAAGGAAACGCGTGGACCCATTGAAATATTGGATGGTAAAGGGATTTCGAAGGGTTTTCTCGAGTTCGCCGCTGGTTAAAGGGAAGCGAGTAACGACAACGAGTAGTTGGATCATTAAGGCTTCAGGTAGCATGTCGCGGGAAACGCTAATTAAGGTTATTGCATCGTTTGCCAAGTGGAGCGTACAGGTGTCGCTCGTTTAAGTATAGAAACTCGTCCAAATGTATTCGCGAAAGCGGTTCTAAATGTTCTAATTTTCCTTTCGCCTAGGAACACGTTCGTCATCTATCCGTAAGCTCCTTTTCTCTTCTCGCTTCCTCGCTCTCGCCTCGTCTCTCCCATCTCCTCTTCGACGAATGAATTTGCACACTCGACAAATCAACGCTGAATATCCTTTCAATTTGTTCTCTTCCTCTCTTAGCAGTTTCTCTCGTCCCTTTCATCTCCCTACCACGACCATTCGAAGTTTATCATATCGATTTCGGAATAATCTTTTATTACGTGAACGGGAAGAGAGAGAGAGAGAGAGAGAGAGAGAGGGAGGATTAAATCCAAGTCGTCATCGCGCGTGGTCTACCGATCTCAACCGATCAAAACTCTCACCGTCCTCTTGCGTTCTTTGATAATATGCAAATTTATACACGTGTCGCGAAAACTCCCTTTATAAGGCAAGAAATCTTTGTTTCTTTGATCGTGTGTGAAATGTCGGGAAGAAAAACTCTGATTCTTTGAGAAATAACAAATGAAATACGTGCACGCGCACACGCGCACGGAATTACAGGGTTGAGGAACACTACCGGATAATGCCTTCTTTAAATTCTTAGGACAGAGATGATCTTTCAAATAATTTCGATCGCATTTCCCCCGGTTTAGAGTCCGTTTACGAAGAAACAAAGAAACTGGAGAACGCAACAACGAATCTCGCGATTCGTGCGTTGATGGCGTTGAAAGGCGCGAGGAGGAGGATGATGTTGAAAGGTGGATGAAAATATCGTGAGCTTATTATTGCGTTATGCTTTCATGAAACTAGTGAACTGGAAAGTGAATGAATGAATGAATGAATGAACGAACGAACGAACGAACGAATGGAGGAGAATAGGGGAAGAAGATTAAGGAGCGAGTGTAATCCGACATTGAAAGAAAACGATTTATCCGTTTTCCAGGAGAAAGAGTCGGTCCGGTCGGTCAGTTGAAAAGTTGAAATATGTCTGACAGCGTGACAAAAAGGAAACGTGTGATTATCGAAATCTACTTAATGGTCGGACGTGCTGCTGTGCCAAGTAACTGTATCGCTTTAAGAGGTTAGTATGCGCTTACCTGGGGAATCACATGTGCGCGCATACCCCTTCCCCTCCCGTTTTGCTCTGCCTTCCTGCTTGGCCTGCCCATTTCCCACAATGCAACACGATGCTTCATCGCCATACTGATTCGCGTAGCAACAGAAATTACGCGCTTCTGACTGTCGCCTCGCTATCGCTGCTTTATCCTTTGTTCCAATGAGGGACCGGCTAAATTGATATTCCGAGCATGAGGCGAATCTTCGGTGAAAGAATGTAGCGGCCTCGCAAAATATTAAGATCACGTATGCTCGCATACTGATATATCCAACAAATCAAGCTCTCCGAACCCTTGCGCTAAAGCGCCATTTATTCTCGAAGAACGAGCGTTTCTACTTTCGACTCGAGTCCAAAAAACTGAGTGTCTCTCCCTCTCGCCCTCTATCTCTTCCCTGGCAAATTCAAGCCACGATTTTTCCTTCCCTCTCAAGGAAACCAAATCTTTTTGCAAGTCCCATCAAAAAATACTCGCCGATAATTTCTATCGACGAAATTCTGATGCAACAACGGCGCTCGAATCCAAAAAACTGAGTGTCTCTCCCCTCGCCCTCTCTCTCTCTCTTCCTTGACAAATTCAAGCCACGATTTTTCCTTCCCTCTCAAGGAAACCAAATCTTTTTGCAAGTCCCATCAAAAAATACTCGCCGATAATTTCTATCGACGAAATTCTGATGCAACAACGGCGCTCGAATCCAAAAAACTGAGTGTCTCTCCCCTCGCCCTCTCTCTCTTCCCTGGCAAATTCAAGCCACGATTTTTCCTTCTCTCCCAAGAAAGCCAAATCTTTTTGCAAGTCCCATCAAAAAATACTCGCCGATAATTTCTATCAACGAAATTCGGATGCAACAACGGCGCGCATTGATCGTTATTTCCTCCTGGTAACGGAGTAACGGAGCGATCAATGAACGATCGACAACCTCCGAGAGATTGGTTTATTTACGGTGATTTTGTTTATCCGTCAGCTTTTCGCTACTTTCCCTTTTGATTTTCATTATCCCCGCAAACGCGTGAGTTTCACTGGTGTGCGCGAGTATCTTCCACGGAGTCTATCTCCGAGAGGGAAATTTACTATCAATTTGGGTCCGCCATCTTTTTTTCACGATGGCTGACCGAGGATGAGCGTGCGCGCGAGAGTTCGCTCGCGTTACGAGGGAAAAGCTTTGTTGTTGTTGTTGTTTGCCGTTGCTGTTATCATCGTGATAGATATTGTTTTGTAAAATTTGTCAGGCGTCGTAACTAAAGTTGGTTTGGTTACTTGAAGTGGAAAAAAGGGAGAAAGAAAAAAAGGAGGAAGATTCAGCCAGCGTGGGCGGAAGTTGGTTGGTTGGTTGGTTGGTTGCAAGATATAAGCCGTGTGGCCCTACCAAAAATAACTGACGCGCTTGGGCCAAGAGTTCCTACCGGTTAATAAAGTTCAACGGGGTAACGGCGCGTGAGAAATATTGCTTCTGAAAAGAATATTGCTTCTGAGATACTGCGCGCGAGCGCAGAATCTTCTACGTGCTTCTTTCTACCGAGAGTCGCGACTCTCTCGTATTCTCGCTGAAGATACCATCGGTATCTTCGTTGGCATTGGAGTTGATAGAGATAGAGAGAGAGAGAGACTCCATGAAAAAGCAGATGAAAAAATAATGATTTCTTTTCATCTTCGCGATCTATCATCGCTCTCAACGTTCCGGCTCCCCTTCGTCGTCGTCTTTCCCGCGATAACGAGAGTTTTCGCGTATCTTGTGGGACAATCAAAATTTAAATGCACGTATTTTATCGAGAGAGCGCAAGAGTCGAGTGTTTGCTCAAATTTATTTGTACGACGTACGCGCGCATAAATTATGCAGGTCGTCTCGAAAAAACTGTTATATCTTCCAATGAATAATATAAGCAAACGTGTAGGATCGATGGAGCGTCGATCGATTTGCTCTCCCGCCGAGTAGAAGGAAAATATTCAATGATTTGAATAAAGAGAACGATTGAAATAACCTGATTAGACTATTTTACTTGCGTAGGATAATCAATTTCACGAGAGCAATAAAAGTTCGATTGAGGTCCAACTTGTTTACCGGTGTATTATCTGTCTGACTTTGAACCGAGGTCTTGCATGCAACATTGTTGCCAGTTCTTCGGTGCTCGCAGCTCGATTCCACGATGTTCGGTACACTCGGTACACCCGGTACATGGCTGTTTGGTAAAATGGGGGCTCGTCTCACCACGAGTGCAACTTCCACGCGCGTATACGTGCACGTACAATGATGCGCAACGATGCTATTTGTCGCTAAATTGACACCCACTGGAACTTCAATTGCCCGTTCGAATCTCAAGGGCTTGATAATCCGATGACCTTGGGAGAGAGGGATAGATGGATGGAGGAGAAAGAGCAACGCCCTTGAAGTTTTTAAGAGGTCACGTAGAAACGGAAGGAAGGAATTAAATTAGAAGCGAGTCTGACGTAGGGGAGGGAAGGCTAGGCTAAGCTAGGCTAGGCTAGGCTAGGCTAGAGCGGGGATTTAGGAAAGGAGAATTTGAAATCGCTTATCGTTACATTCGTTCGTTTTGGCGATGGCTGGCGGAAAGCAATGGGGCAAAGCACTTGCGAGAGAGGAAAACGCACGAGCGCAAACTCCACGAGTGTGGAGTAGAGTCGAGGATAAGGAAAGCAAAGCAGGATGCGCCAGCGAACGAACGAAGTCTAGACGAAATTGAATTTAAATATGAATGCAACCGAGGCGCTTCGAACGCGGATGGATATTAAGTGCGTGGGCCTCGCTCTTGCGCGCGCGCGCGCGTGCTATGTACGAGAGGCGGTGTACTCGCTAAAATATTGCTAAAGAGAAATTATGTCGTAGCATCGAAAATATTCAACGGTGAACTCTGATTATGCAACTTCGAACCATGAATATTATGATACGCGAACTATCGTTATTCGGATCTGATTAGGGATCCAATTATTGAGAAATTCGTGCACCGTTTCGCCGGAATTCGCAGAGTTCGAACAGTCGATTGTATTATGCTTACCCCGGGTCGCTTCTCCTGGAAGTCATTTTGAGAAATAAAAGGGAATCTTGAAACAAGGAAGCCTCCTTCAATTTTTACAATGGAGCTCGCCACAGTTTTGAACGTAAGAGATCCTGAAAAAGTAACGGAGTCAGTTGTGCTGGACTAAAATTTTAATCGAATATCCCCAGCGTTGCGATAAGCTGGTTGGAAGAACGTCCGCTGCTGGCGTCCCGCTTTATCTTATTTATGAAAATAATTAATGCCATATTTCACGAGTCTTTCGCTCCCGTAAAAAATCCTATGAGAAAAAAATTATGCAACGAACGATCGAAATTTTCAGAGAAACGTACCTGCTGCGATGACAAAATGCATCGCTTGGAAAAGGACTTTATTGATCAACGATTGGATACAATTTTTTTTTTTTTTTTTTTTTTAAGAAAATTAGGGTCCTGAAAATTAAAAAATTTGAAAATTTCAGAAGTAGAAGAAAAAGATAGGTGTTAGGGTGTCGTTAGTCGTTGGCTTTCTGAAATAGAAATATTGCAATTTTGCGGCTTCACCTTTTCGAGAACTTGAGTAACTCGAGGGTATGTCTTCTTGTAGCCCGTTGTATTTGTTATTTCCTTCCAGTTCTTCCCTTCTCCCCCTCCCTGCTCACCCTGCAGTATCGCATGACAACCGGAATAGATGCGCAACAAGACCAATTTCTCGTTTTCAGTTTTCTGGAGCGAGCTAAAGCGTATCTTCCTCGTTGCTGGTTTTGTTTTTCATCGCTTTCTGCCCTTCCTCCCTCCCTCCCGCGGCGTGTTGCACCCTCGACATATCGCAGGGACAGCAACGACACAGGAAACGCCAGCGCGATTATTCAGAGATAACGTTTGTACGCGCGCGTCCTCTCTATCGGTCAAATTACCAACCACGCGATGCTTTCACGAGTTTCGAGTCGAAAAAATTCAGCAACCTCTCTCTCCGCCGGCCAAACGCTACATTATGTTGCCAAAGCAACTTCTATGAACATGCGAGAGTATATCTTTAAGCTCTCTTTTCCCGTTAAGCCACTTTTCTTCTTCTTCTTCTTCTTTTCCCTCTGCGTTTTGGCTTATTTATTCTCACTGGACTCTTTGTTTCATATCTCCTACAAATATCCAATCTTACCGTATTATCTATATAAATAAAAAGGATAATAATCATAAGTGATTCGTGTATACGAGCGTTTTTGAAAAAAGAGATTTTTCGAAAAATAAGACAAATTATCGGTCATGATGTGATTTTGGTGAAATTACCTGAATTCCCGTTATCAGCCAGTAACTTTATGAAAATTTCTTGAAAATTGTCCCTCGATAATATCAAGCCTATTATTTTATTCGTAAATTTTCGTAGCGAATTTCAAAGAAACATTTCTGAAAGTGGAACGTTTCAGTGTAGCGTGTCAGTAATTATGTTGAAATAACAGAAGGAACATTTTTAACGATATTTCGTCAGTTGTTTTTTTTTTTTTCTTTTTCTTTTCGTAAAGAGACCTCGTGAATTTACATGCGATCAATTTACAATGATTTTACCATTATTAGTTTTCTGCGGAGCGTCGAATCTCTAGAAATTTTGGTGCATCCATAGAATAAAAACTTAGCGAGTAGAGAGGAAGGGGCAGAGAAAGAGAGAGAGAGAGAGAGAGAGAGAGATAGAGTAGAGCCAATTCTAAAGGAAATTTAGCGATACCATTTGGGTGAGTGAAAAACATTTCTTTCCTCCGTTCGGATTTGGATAAGAAGCTTCTCGAAGAAGCTTTGTTCGAATCACGTTTAGAGATCTGGTGGCGGGGGTCTAAAATTGTAAAGGTGTCTCCTAATGGTCTTGAACGACTAATCGGTAAGTGCAATTTTAAGTAACCTTAAGTGCGGATGAAAATCTTTTCCGCGTTCTTGTAATATTAACATTCAGTAGTAGTAGTAGTAGTAGTAGTAGTAGTAGTTTCAAACCGACGATCGCGGTAGAGCCCCCGTGCGAGATGTTGCAACAAAGAGTCATTCCCGACGAATTTGTTCGGGCGAGGAATTACATTTACATTATGCAATGTATTGCTGCTATGTCCAAATAAATGTCCGTCCAAATAAATCGAGTACTCTCCGCACTAATTAATTTTGCAGGATGTGCGCGCACACTCCTACAGGAATCCTGTTATTCCCCGTCTCTTATTTGCCGCGTGTTAAGTGCAGGAGTGCGATATAACCGTATTCTCCTCCCATCGAATATTCCTAATGAAACAATCTCTGGCGGCGAATGATCATCGTCAGTTTTTTCATCCTCTCTCACCCCCCCCCCCCCCCCCCCCCGGTCGACATTTTGCGCAATATCCTTCCATCGAGTTCATCTCTGATCCTATTAAAATTGCCACCGCGAACAATTCACTTAACGCGAACGTGTTCTGTGTTTCGAAATCCGATAGGGACTGTTAACCGGGGAGATGCTAACGCGATGTTTAATTCATCTTGTTGTAACAATGTTGTAAATTCGTGTCTGGTTGGCGCTGCAACATTGCGCGCGCTGCAACATTGTACCTGGTCGGAAACGTTGGTCGACTCTCGAGCAAAACGTAGGGCGGCCCTTTATTATGATTTATGAATTTCTCTAGGCCCTCTTAAAAATATCTTGGAATTCCATTATCCTCGCCACTGTGGCAACCTCGCCGCAATATTATATTTTCCTGTTACCGTTCTCTGGCGTTGCTCGCTACTTTCAATCGCCGTTTCCTCCTTCTTTTCGTCCTTTCTTCTCTTCTCGCCTGAAATTGATCAAATTCATCGAAACCTCGCTTTTTCTTTCTACCCGAATTCGCTGGGAGTGCGAAACTTATAATTATGTTTGAGCAGAGAAACTATGGAGAAAACTTTCATGAAAAAGCGGAAATGGATGTACGTGTGCTTTGGGATATGACGATTGTGTGCAAGACCGTTACTTTTCTCTCTCCGTCTCTCTCTCTCTCTCTCCGTCTCTCTCTCTCTCTCCCTCTCTCTCTCTAAGTTTGAAGCGACGGTGGCAACGATGATGTTTTGGCTTTAACCTTTAGTTTACCGAGCGCAAATCTCACAGCTCGGTTCACTTTCACCTGCGTGCGAGTTCGATGCACTCGGCGTGGCCTAGCTTGGCGTAGCATGCCGTGGCGTGGCGTGGTGTACTCTGGCATAGCGCGTCGCTTCATTCGTTCCTTCCTTCGTACATCGTTGCAACTGTTGCAACTGCAGCTGCAACGGGTTGAAACGGTACGATGTACACGCTACTTGCTTGAATCGCATCGTTGCGGCGCATACGAGATCTTCTGGAAGGGTCTACTTTGTGCGCCCGCACCCGCGCGCGCGCGCGCACTCTTCTTTTTCCTTTCTGGTTCCTCGAGATGTGTCATGAGACCTCCTAAAACGTCCCCTACCCTCTTTCACGCACGTAAATTAAATATTGCATAATGCTCGGAGCTTCGGTATTTTCACCTTTCCCACAATAGGTTCATAGTGATAATGATAATGATGATAATGACGATGACAATGATGACGACAATGACGTTGACGATGACACGATTATAAGAAAGTAATTTTGTCCTTCCCTCAAAAGTTGGATTGTTTTATTAATGTTATCGCGCTACCGTTATCGCGCACACCTTTGATCATTACGCAAGCTCTTTTCAATTGGATATCAACTATCGCGTCATCATCCTCTCCCCCTCCCCTCTGATTCATTCCAACTCTTTTTCTGCTTTTCTTTCTTCTCGTCTCTCCTTTATTTCGAACCGATTCGAATCCCTGACCAACCATTCCCACACATCTTACGACATCCGTCGCCGGTGAAACCTACTTAACACTGAGATTCCTATGAAAGCTCGCTGCGAAGGAGTTAAAAATAAACTCGTGGAATAATCATTAATCACCTAGACTCTATTCTTAAATTGCTGCTATGGCACTTTGTATACCTTTCATTCGTAATCGATTGATTCCCTGCCCATGTTTCTGCATGTATAATGTTGCGACACCTACTCGCGTGCACCAATATTATGAAACAATCGAATTAAGTCTGACCTTTTTTTTCTTCTCTCTTTCTTCTTCGAGCGAAAGAACTCGGGCAATTATCGCGCGAATAGTGTTCTATCGTTAGTTCGTTCTTTCTGCTCTTGATTCTTCTTTTTACCCATTATCTCATCGTCATTGTGCGTTATCTTCCTGTCAACTTCTCATTATCCGTGCGGGGGTCAAATTAGTCGCAGTGTGCCGAAAAAACGGTCGGCCTCTGGCGTTACTTCGGTGTAAAATGTCTCTGTTGCACCGTAACAACGCGTTGTTTAAAACGATCTCGAGTTGTCTGGCATAATTTAGAGCACGGCTCGTTCGGTCCAGAAGAAAGTTGCGGTGGCGCGCTGCTCCTTGACTTATGAAATCTTCGTTAGAAAATGTTCCGCGCAAAGCGAACTTCGAGAGACCTGAAAATTTCAATGAAAGTAGTCGGAGTTGATGTTTTAACGAACAATGCAGAATATTTGTTGCGTGCGCGATCGATCTTTGTGCGACGATGTGTCGCACGATTGACCGAAGGTTCGTTTCACAAAATGGCCGCATAACGCTGATAAGTAGATTTTGGTTGAAACGCGCGTATACTTACATTCGCGAAGAAAAGAAAGGCCTATCGTGGATAGGATGGATGTGGATGTCAGGGTAGCAGGGGAAGGATAGGGACACCTACACCTCCTGGGTATGTGTGCGCTTGCATGTGTGGGCGGCTGCAAACAGAAAGAAAGTCAGGTGATTTCTTACATAAACGTGAGAAGAATATATGTATACTTTGGCTAATAGTCGAAGCCCTGTTTACTACTGTGTTTGCATAGAAGCTTCCATTGCCTTCTCGAAACCCGATTTGCTGCTGCATTCTCTGACGCTGCTACATGGTTCCATCAAAGTGGCAACGGCAGATGGCGCCGCGAACGCGCGGGCAGCTGGCGAACATCGATTTTCTCCTGGACTATTTTTTTTGCAAAACCTCTTTCGTTCGCCAATTTTAAATCCTTTCAAAATTTACCAAATTCTTCTCCGATTCCACGCTCCGCGTCCCTTCTCTTGTTTTCGATCAATGTATCGAAGTTGCGTCTCCATGGAGCTCCGCTGCTCATCGCTGCCTCCTGCAAATCCTTTGTTCTGGAGCGGAGAGACCAATTTAGCGCTAGTCGTTTAACGATTTTAGGATTTGACCAAAAATTCTCAAAATTCTCAAAGTCCTCGCGATTAAGAAGGAATCGATTCGCGATCCCTTTGGCGTCGACGCTCTTGATAAGATCCAAATCAATCGCTGACTTGAGCACAGATTCGTTTTGCTTCGTATGATTTGGAATAGGATTAGGGCGTTGCTAGAGAAATCTGAAATTTCAAATTTCAAAGTAATAATGTTGGAAGCGTGTTGGAGTAGCAACATAGCAGTAGCAGCAGCAGCAGCAGCAGCAGCAATGGTAAAGAGAATTGGTAAAAGTAGAGGTATAATCAATAGGAACTGTGAGTGTGGAAGCATAAAAATCAGTAATGTTCGGTCTTGTTAGGATTTTCACAATGCGTCTACGGGTGTCTCGCTTAATCGCAATTAAATCCAACGGTGCCGATCGATCGGCCTTGGTTTCCACGCTGCATTGTGAACTGTTCGTGATTATGGATGTATTGCACGCAGCTGTGTATACGTCTATTCATTTATTCTAGTCACACATGCTTGGAGAGGTTAGCGCACTTGATAAGGAAAGCCGTAAATTTGCGCTAAGATAAAACTGAAAGACAACAACAATAATAGTATAATGAAATATAATGCAACACACAATATAATGGCAAATGATAACAATTTGCTATTTATATATCAGTCACCTTAGAAGCCAAGCAAGCAAGAAGCCATATTGCAATAATCAGTTGGTTTGTTTTTACCCGCGACGAAAATTAAAAAAAGAAAGAAAGAAAGGAAGAAAAAAGCATTGACCACTGATCGGTTTTAATTCAATGATCGATACTGTGGCGCATCGCGCGATTCCATTGATTTGAGATGATCGATGAATCGATATTAGGTGTTGGCTACCTCTGTGCTGTAGCGGTTGATCGAGCCTAATCAATTTGCTCGGATTAATCGGTTAATTCAATAACATCGTTTCATTAGGCTATCGTATCTGATAAGGGGCTATGTAAATATGTAATAAGATATGCATAAACACACGAGAGAATAATAAAGTAATTAGCATGAACTTATAATAATCTCATGTAAATAGGTCTACCGTCTATCAGCAGGTATCAAGAAGAGAGAAAGATATTCGAAAATAAACATTGATAAAAGTTTCCTCTAATAATAGTAACTAATAAAAGCCGCTTGGGAATTTGAGCCGCGACAGGTGTACGTGAAATAAGATTTTAATATTAAGCCCCGTTAATATTATAGTAAACATTCGTTGCGAGAATTATAGGGACAATTCGATGGTCGTTGATAAAGCGGTAGCTCGACCGGTCGATAACGTGTGCAACACAGTTATCGGCTGGTTCCCACACACTTTTCAAACTATTTTACGTGCAGACGAGTCTCTCCTTCTTCTCCACATGCGCGCAAACACGATTGATATCTCCCACGTATTTTTAAAGTTTCATCAACGAGAAAAGCTGTAGTCGATCTCTCTCTCTCTCTCTCTCTCTCTCTCTTCTTCTTCTTCTTCTTCCTCCTCCCTTCATTATCTCATGTGCATATATTTCTCTGTACTCTTTTGATGCCGCTGCGTACCACCAGCGATGTACTGTACAGTTTTGCCGTTTTCTCTCATATTTATCAATTCCCTGCGTCGAATCCGAGAAAATTTTCTATTTCTCGGACGACACCAATATTCGTGTTCGTTAAAAGGACGAATGCGGGAAAGAAACGAAGGTTCCGTCTATCTTTGCTTCGCCAATGTACGTAGGTAAGCACTTGCAGTGTTTTGAGAGAGACCCTACGCTGGATCTCGTTATTGGCGAAAGCAAAATTTCATCGAGTGATACAGGGGACAAGATTCGCGTTGATTTTGCGTCACGAGAACAACGAAAAATATCAAAGCATTAAAGTTAAACTGGCGATAAAATGGGAGAAATAAAATGTTTACGAAGCGTGTAATGTCGAAATTCGCGTTGAGAAAAAAACAGAAGATATTCGTTTAAAGCGAAAAGCGTCCTTGGTAACCGAAATGAAGCTCGTTTCTCGCATTTCTGGTTAGCAAACGAATTTGGGGTCCTTGTTTCGGGTCCCGGGGAACCTAATGAGGGCGCGTGCAATCTGGCGGTTTAATTAAGCGAAACGCGGCGCGCGTTACGCCCGCTTGTTCTGCCCCCTTCGCTTAACTTCTGGATGGACCCTCGGAATTTGACGGATCCAGCAAGGAACTGTTTCTGCAAATATCATCAAATAAACACGATCGGAGAGATTCTCAATGAGAGTCTTGTGTTCATTTAATACGGATTTGAAAATTGATGATGAAACATAGATGTTATATCGTAGGAATGTCTTTTGCAACAACAACAACAACAACGTAGCTTTCAGTACGGATTTTCAGAAACTCAACATCAATGTGGTGCTGGATGTCCTAAAATTTGCGCGTTTCTCCCTTAAGGGGATTGCTCTTCCGGATAAAGTCGAAACTACCGAACAGAGATGGACGGACAAGAGACAGGGTTTTCTTATCTCGTTTCAGCTGTCTGTCTGTCTCTGTCCAACCGACGCTTGTCATTGAGTATCTAAAAAACAAAGCTCCGGATCGAAAAGTGACGAAGCACCTTTGGACTCGGTTGAACCCGAGGAGTAGCTCCTTCGAAGGAAGATCGTGAGTTTTGAGACACCTTGTAACACATAGGTATGCTATAAGTTTGGTAGTTGGACATCCATTTTGATGTTGAGCGGAGAAGAGCGAAAAGGACGTTGTTGTAATTGCGAGAAAGAAACGAGAGGGAGAAGGAAGAGAAAGGAAAGGGCGGAGGAAAGAGAAAAAGTGAGGGGGGGGGAGTCCCCGATCCTGAAGCGAATGCACGAATGAGTTTTATTTCACGAAGGGACGTGCTGGAGTAAAATGGCAATATCGTTGGCGCGAGAGGTCTGGAAAAATGACAGGACAGGAAAATATCAGGCGGGAATTTATTAGCGCAGCCGAGTCACGTGAGATTTTCAGCACGACGCATTATGCCTCGGCTCCCTACCACGCGCTTACGTCATCTCTGATAAAACACAATACATACCTCTTCCTATTCTCCACCTCCTCTCCTCTACTCTGATCCAAACTTGGCAATTTCTTTTCTTAAGGAAACTTTTCCCGAGCCTCGTTCAAACTTTCATCTGGAAACACACTGGCCGGTGCGGTAGTAGTTTCACCCAAAAACAGGTGTATCTCATTTTTCTAAAGAGTCCTGGTACTTGTTTCATTCACGCACAATCATCCTAGTTTTTCTTTCATGAGATTCTCGGGGAGGGGTGGTAGCATCCCTCTGGGCGAATGGCGAATAGCAACACTTTTGAGAAAACTACAAGAGAGAGAGAGAGAGAGAGAGAGAGAGAGAGAGAGCGGTAGCCTCTCGGTACTAGGGAAAAGCTGAACTAAAGTCGACCATGCGTTTCAAGCATTTATTGATGTTGCATCTCTCCCTACGAATTTCAAGGAAGAACAATTAGGCATTCATTTATTTTCGTGTAAAAAACAGGTTTTCGAAGGGTTGTAACGGTTCTTAAGAGGAAAAAGTAAAAGAAGAAGAAGAAGGAGGAGGAATTATGAGTATATTTTTCAAGGCTTTTGCTTTTTTATCAGTTATACAGGCAAACAGGTTAATTATTATTGCTTTATTTTTAGAAGTTGCACGGTCAGTGACACTCGTCTGTGCGCACGTGGAAACGCATTCGAGAGTGTTGGGATGTTTACGTTTGTTGGAAATTAATTTTTCATGAAGAGCGTGCGTGCACACGGGAAAAGATTAATGCGCAGAAGTCAAAGTAGTCCCGTTTCTTGGACAGCTGCGTGTTGCCATGTGCTACTATGTGCTACTATGTGCGAGGCTACTTTCCATGTTCATAGTTGGCCTGCATTTCGATCAAATCTAGGACTCTGCTCCGTTGTGTCCTAGTCTCTCTCTCTCTCTCTCTCTCTCTCTCTCCCTCTCTCTTTCTTCCGCCTTGCGTAAATGCGAAATATGAGCTCTCCCCACGAATTGTCTTGCTCTACAAAGTTTCACGCAGTGTGAAACGCGCAAAGTGCGCGCGTTAAACGCGTTTCGAGAATCATCACTTAGTCAGCCTTACGGTATAATTTTAGTCCGTGACCGAAATTACGATGAAACTAATGTAGAAAATATTACTCCGTTTGATCTTGGGGAAGCACTTCGCGATACAATAAAGTACAGACGCACTGCACCTTTCGCTGTAACGGGAAGATGCACGAATAATAGTTTTTTCCTCATCAGACTCGACTGAAAAACTTAAAACGCGTCAGCGTGTGCACTGACACCCTCCGAACGAAATATTCCCAAGTGAGAAAGTTTTATAAAATTTTTTTCGATTATGGATAATTCGCGAGATAGGAGAATTTTTTGGCGAGCCAATAGGCGGTACGTGCCACGCCTATTGCTACCACCTTCTCTGGGGAGTGGGGATGAGTAAAGAAACGAAAGCGAATGAGAAAACCGGAGGTGTGTCCTACGATGCAAGAATCGATTTAATTTGATTAATGTATACAGGGTGTTGCAAAACGACCGCGCTTCCTTAAGGAGGGTGGTTTCCGAGGCCATTCCAAGAACTTTTTCGTCTTGGCATTTTTTGATTCAAAGCTCAATTTTCGAGATATTCAATGGTAAAGATGCCACTGGTAAGAGAGAGATACTCCGATAGTTGAAGCGAGGTGGCACCACTCTGTCTCGCTTCAACTATCGGAGTGTCTCTCTCTTACCAGTGGCATCTTTACCATTGAATATCTCGAAAATTGAGCTTTGAATCAAAAAATGCCAAAACGAAAAAGTTCTTAGAATGGCCCCAGGAACCACCCCCTTTAAGAAAGTACGGTCGTTTTGTAACACCCTGTATCGTATGCAAATATGTGCGAGGTAAGATTTTTCCATAAAAATTTCTATAATGTAAACAAAAAAGGGAAGTTAGGAAATAGAGCGAGTGTGGTTGTTTTCTTAAATTATTTGATATAACGGTATTAATTTTCCTGTTGGTACACTTGGCTATGTTTTCTGGCCCTAGCTGCCAAGAACACAAAATGTGTCGAGAGGTATTTCCTTAATTAAGCGACATAGTACGCGGTGATTTTTGGACTTTGATTGTCAGTGGTGGCGACAGCGGCAGCTCCTCCTATCCAGTAGCGGTTTCTCAAAGCCGTGCACGCCTACAGCTGCAGTTGTAAACCCAGCAGTTGCATACAGGATGTTTCAGTAAGATACGGCAAAATTTTCAGGAGTCGCGAAAGGGGTGATGATTCTAAAACGAGCTTTCATTTAAGCACAATTCAATCCGAAGCTCAGTTTTCGAGATACGATAGTCGCAATAGTGACTTGGTCACGTGAGATAACACCACTCTGTCTCGCTTCGACTATCCGTCTGTCTCCGTCTTACCAATAACATCCTTATTATCGAATATCTTGAAAACCAAGCTCCGGATCGAAAAGTGGCCGAGGACTTTTCGACTCGGTTCAGTGTCGGGAAACACCCCTTAACGGGGGTAGTGCGTTTATTTCCGGACACCCTGTATTTAATGACAAAGGGGTCTAGGTCTACTAATCAGACAGAGTTAGATAGATGAAGCGAGATGGATAGACATTGTCTCGCTTTAACCGATTGATTGTCTTGCACAGCTAATGTGGTACCTTTATCATGAAATATCTCGAAAAGTAAAAGCTTCGGATGAAAATGTGGTAAATGAAAAATCGTCTTAGAATCACTCCCCTTAAAACTCCTCTGAAACTTAAAGTTTCTCCGTAGCTCATTGAAGCGCCCTGTAGATTAGCAAAAGCAACCGGGCAACAAGTCAGCCAAGCTGTCCTCGTCTCTGTGTCTGTGCGCTGGTCGACCATGAGTTAGATAGGTTTAACAGTCGGTTGTAAACAACCTCGTAATTTTCTCCCTATTCCTTATCCTTCCCCACCCCTGAGTAGTTTCTTCCACTCCTACCCCAGTTCTCACCTTCTTTCATCGAAACTTCTGCCACGTAGCCAAAATTTTATCGATTCCTCTCTCGCCGAGCAAAACTTCTTTTTCTACTTTCACCCTACTTTCAGGATTCGAAAAATCTTTTCCCCATTCGATCTTCGCCTGTTACCACGATCGAGCGATCCTCTTTAATTTTTTTTTTTTTTTTTTTTTTTTTTACGACCATTTTACCGTAGTTTCTCATTTTCGAGAAATTCACGCGTTCCTCGTTCCTTCTATCCATCTGCTGAAATTGAAGTCCCGCGCGAGGATTAGCCAATTGGAAAGAGACAATTGACCGTTCTTCGAAAGATTTCAGTCTCTCGTGATATTTTCGGATTTAGGGTGTTTTTTTTTTTTTTTTTTTTTTTTCAAGTAATTGTATGGGAAGCCTGAGCTTCTTCAGAATTCGATATCCCCTAATAAATCAGTTTCCCCGAGACATTTCAAAGGGTACTTTTTTAAAAGGAGATTTTCACGTAAACAAGAGAAAACGAGAAAGGGAGAGACTCGTACAGACACAAATATAAAATTCATAGTTGGGCGTATGCTTTTTACATCGGATAATTGGTCTTGGTAAAGTTACGGTAGAAGCATGTATAGGGGAAAGACTCGAGGGCGCCGGCAACTTTAGTGAAATCGATTTTCCTACAAGCGGGAAGGAAGATTCGTCATCAGGGATCGATGGACCTTACGGGAGTCTCAGGCTCCAGCGTTTAATGAAAGAGAGAAAAGGAGAGTTGTCTGGTGAACGCAAAATCTTCGGTTGGAAGTTCCTAACGAAAGGAGCAAAGAGGAAGCTGACGAGGTTGAGGAAGTGGAAAAGGAAGCTAAGGATTGGCGAGAACACAACCGGAAGTCCCGTTCGGCCAATGTGTCGGTATCTTTACGGTATCTCTCTGTCGTAGGTGCAGGAAGTATATTTGGGTCTTTAGCGGAGTATGAGCAAGTCCAAAGAAACCTTGGTCAGATCACGAGACTAAGTTTCAGAGATTTTCAAAATTCCGAGAGTTTAGGAAGTTCCTTAAAAGAAGGTTTCTTCGGTAAAACCGGAAATTCTCTCGGTACATCATCGTCATGCTCTCAAGCTTTGGTAGAGGGATGATGTCGCGGTGAAGGCCTATCTAATTTCTCTCTAATTCTCCTTATCCGCCGACCTTATTCTGTTTTCGACCTTTTCTCGTTCTCGCAGCGTCAAAAATAATCGCGTCGCGTTATCCCCCGCAAAATTTCTTCCTTGGGTGAAAAACCTCCGTGGCTCGCTGACTCCTGTCAGAGAATTCAGCGGGTAGGCAGCGCGCAAACTCGGTTTCTCGGTGAAATTTTTCATAAAACTCGTTTTCGCGCAGTTTCCATTTTGGACTCTCAGCGAAGGTAAATGTTGAAAAATTCAAAGGAGGTAATATGCGATTTCCGTTGAATACGGTTGCTTTATTGAAAAGTCTCTCGCTCCGAAGCTCTTCTCTGTTTATAAATGAAATTCAGCCAGAGATTTTCTCTTATCGAGTCCTCCTCCGCGCGCGGATTATCATCCCTCGATGAAACTATTAAATGCGCGACCGAAACTTCTCTCGTAACTTTTCACTGTCAGCCTGGCAGTTATTCGTTAATTGCGTTTTAAAGATGGTCGCGATCTTGTGAAGAAACGGGGGAAGGATCGGAGAGGCAACGAGAAGGATTCTCCGGTAGAGCAGCCAAGAAAATGATACGACGACACCCGTGATCTTAATTGGAAATTAGCACCGGGTTTTCGCAACCACGAGTGTATTATTTTGTTTTATGCGACTTTTGCGTAAAAACCGATCAATTGTCTTGACGCAAGCGAAGATACTCGTCGAGAGACGAAGGCTGTGCCCCGATTCTAAACGTTTCGAGTAGAATCTGAAAGTGACGCGAAGTAACGTCGGGATATCCGAGGGAAATGCGTTGATAAAGGAAGATCAAGCGATTAAGATGGCGGATTGGGCAGAAATAATGTACGAGGAAATTTTTGCGTCGACCCAAAAGTTCCCAAAGAAAAACATTTCAAAGCGTTTTGAGAAATCGATTGGCAAGAAGACAGGTGGAAGAAGGGAAAGACTGATTTAATGGTCAAAATCTGCTGTTGGGGGGGGGGGGGGGGTATACTGGTTCGTTTCATATGATTTGAGAAAGAGAGGCAATGAGAAGGATTCTCCGATAGCAGCCAAGAAAATGATACGACGACACCCGTGATCTTAATTGGAAATTGGCACCGGGTTTTCGCAACCACGAGTGTATTATTTTGTTTTATGCGACTTTTGTGTAAAAACCGATCAATTGTCTTGACTCAAGCGAAGATACTCGTCGAGAGACGAAGGCTGTGCCCCGATTCTAAACGTTTCGAGTAGAATCTGAAAGTGACGCGAAGTAACGTCGGGATATCCGAGGGAAATGCGTTGATAAAGGAAGATCAAGCGATTAAGATGTCGGATTGGGCAGAAATAATTTCTTTTGACCCAAAAGTTTCAAAAGAAAAACATTTCAAAGCGTTTTGAGAAATCAATTGGCAAGAAGACAGGTGGTGGAAGAAGGGAAGGACTGATTTAATGATAAAAATCTGCTAGTGGGTGGGTGGGGAGGGGTGGAGAAGAATGTACCGGTTGTTTCATTTGATTGTAGAAAAAATGTTTGCTCGGTTTCATCGCTCAGGGGTTACCGGAGGTTCGCATGGTTGGAAGTCCCGAGTCGTGAGCAAGCTCGACAAATCGTTTACTAATTTCCTGGCGACATCGACACGTGTCGAGATTCCAGCTTTGAGGATTCCGCCGCCTCGACTCGTGTGAGGGGATCGAGGATGGCGAGAGCAGTGATGGCGATGGCGATGGCGATGGTGGTGATGGTGAAGGATTGGAGCGGAGCGAAGAGGGCGAAGTATAGTCAGAAAGTGGATTTCGCGGAGAATTCCGTATGAAGCATTTATTCATCAGGTCCTGGTACGCCGAATAAGCGGAACAGGAATTTCATAATGCCCCTGTCACATGGTGCTATTGATTGAACCAACTCTCTCTCAAGCTCCTCGAGCCCTTTCACCCTTTCCGCCATTCCTCCTTAGTTAAAACTGTTGCACAAGTTTTTATCTTCCACACATTTGTCCATCGACCCGTTTGTTCACCCGTTTTCATTTCCTTATACCCACACACACACACACACACACACACACACATTTGTTTATCAACCCGTTTGTTCGCCCGTTTTTATTTCCTTATACCCAATGTCTCTAACGATCTCCTGTACGAGGTCAAAGTGTTCGGTCTGGAGGATGTTTTTGGTTTATCGCGGATAAAAGAGTCTGAGAGATGAAAAGTTCAGGCACGGTACATAGATCCGCGTAATTCGTAATCCGTCGTTCGCTTGTAACTGATATTGGTTTTTAATGGAAAATATTTTTTTGTCTGTTGTAGGAGAGCTCACCTGAGAAATTGTCTCGAAAAGTTAAAGATGTTGGTACCGCTGGGACCGGAAACATCGAGACACACCACGCTAGGTCTTCTGACCAAGGCCAAGCGTTTTATCAAGGTATGGTGAAAACTCTTCTTATTTCTTCTCCGAAAGAAATTACGTCGATCGGTACAGAGCACTGTGTACGTGTCGAGGTGACAGAGGGCGTTTGGTCGCTGCACAAATAATTGTGGTTTGAAAGAGACCATGCCGAAAAACTCCTTCGACGAACTCGTTATTTTCAGGACTCCAGAATTCTTTCTCGCAGAAATAAAGAAACTCGTTTCTTCTTGGAAAAAGTGCGTCAAGGCCGGTACTCTGTTTATTCTACATGATAAATATAATTCAAAATTGATATGTATATATGCGCGCTTAATCTCGGTTCAAAACACCGCGACTGTTCTTGCAGCAACCTAATGACGATCTTGGTAATATCCGAATTATTTACTTATGCGTTCGACGAAGAGGGTAGAATGAGGGAGAATAACGACACGAGACTGAAGCTAATTTTGCGCGAGTCCTCAAGAGAATAGTGCAAGGGAAAAATGTGTAAAAAAGAAACATGCACGGATCTAAAGATGTCGTTTAAAAAACTCTTGCAATCCGAAAAACGAAAAGACTTGTAAAACCGACAACGACAGAGTGGGACGAATAAAATAAAATTCTTTTCTCGAAAGGTAAAATAGATGAAGAGAAGTTGAGCGAAGTATCGAGAGATTACAGTTGGAAAATAATTAATGTTTCCGATGTCTGTCGTTAAACTTGCAAGAGTGTACGATGAAGCCTGAAAAAATTCGTTGGTGTATGGCGGCGGGGTTGTTTGTTTGAATATTTCATATCGTTTGAACAAAGAAGACGAGAGGAGGAGCTTGAAGTGGGGGATGGGGGGGGGAGTAAAGAAAAGAAGAAAAGGGAGTAAAATGGGAAGGGCACACTACCGTCTGCTAGAGTTTCACGAGGAGAATTTCAGCGAGAAAAGCTGCCGGTCGTCGTAATTAGTGAGAAAGATGGCGAAAAAGACGTTTGTCGACAAATATGAGAAGAATCGCGGTGGAAGTTGATTCCGAGCTTTACTGCTAAAAGGGAACAAACTTCTATATTTCCAAATAGAAATATCAATATTACAGGCCATATTTGTTTTCGAAGATTGTCAGAGTACACCCCTGCTACCTGCACGCGTGAGGTAAAATACCCGAATAAGAGACCGAATAGTTTCCAAAGTAATAAATAATTATTCAAACGCATTCTCTGCCGTGCAAAAGTTTCTTCGATCTTAGCATCGGTGAGAGTCTATCGTGGGTTTTCCTCTTTGTCAGAAATGAAACATTGATATGTATGGTTTCGTGTATAATATTATCTCTAGATCCTTTCGTTCCCTATTCCCGAGAGTGCTTCTCCTTTCACTCGTTTTTCTACCAAACTTTCCACCTGAATCATTTGGTTTGGGGCATTCACTTAGCTCCCGGAGCTTTTATCCGGTGAATCTTTTGCCAGGTCTTTGCTCCCCTGGATACTTTTACCATTTCTTTTCTCCTGGTTTACCTACTACCACCTGTCTATCTATCCATCTGATCTATCTATATTCAAGCCATCCGTCCTCCATTCGTCTATCCATCTTGATCGTTAACCCGTAACTTTTTTCTGGCCTCTTTTACCAATTTATAATTTCCACTTGCTCGTTCGGGGAGCCGCTTATTTCCGATTACCATCGATACGCGTGTACCGATGTACCAGTGTGTATTTGTCGAAACGACCTTCCGCCACCGTTGAGCTTTGATTTTTCAGGTAGACTTCTCTGGCTCGTGGTACTTTTGCGTTAAAATCACTCTGCCACGCTACACTCTGCGCAGGCAAGGTGTACGGGTACATATGTGTATAATGTCCCGTAAAAATAAGTGCTTTCCCGTGTCACGTGAGTTGTACGTTTCGTAGCAAGTAGTTGTGGACTGCAGCAAGTCAGGCGAGATGCTTTGCGCTTATCTCGCTTGTAAACTTATCGTCAAGCTGAGTCTACGGAACTTTTCAAGTATCGCAAAACTCGCACGGAAATACGTAGGTAGATGGCCACCCTTGTTGGAAAACTCGCATGGAAATTGCGGCTCCGTAGGGCCGCAATTCTTATCCGAGACCAGTTGGTAACGGCTTGTAACGGCTATTTACGTTTTTTCCCCTCCCTCCCTCTCTCTCTCTCTCTAATTTCTCGCTTTTTATCCTTGAGCACATCTCCTACCGTGAGAAAGACGGACGGACATTCGGAGATAAGTCTGAACGTGTCGTTGGCTTGGCCAAAACTATTTTTAACCAAACTCCGTAAATCTAAGAAAGCCACATTGCGGATGTGCGCGCATATTCCATCCAAAAAGATCAGAGATAGAATCATCCACGGGGGAGATATATGTCGAGTAAAAATGAGTAGACCTAAATGAAACTGAAAGGACGAACCTGTGCTTGGCAATCGCGAGACAGAAGTGTCTACTCAGTATCACTTGTACATTCTGCATGGACGAAAGTTTCGAAAGTTCCATTAGGATTCGAATTGAGAAAGAAATATTGGGTAGAGACGAGTCGAGCCACCGAGGCGTTCGATACTTGAAAATGAAATCGGTCCAAAAGAATCTAAAAAAGGTCCGGTGTACCGGAGAGCAATATAATGTTCAAGATAAGAAAAGGTAGGATAAGAATAAAAGACCTAAAAAGAGTAAAAATGTATGGAATTCTGGAATTAGAAAAGATAAATTCCATTTGTCCGTGGAGTTAAGTTCTAACGCTCTAAGGACTAATACTGACAGAGACAGAGAGAGAGAGAGAGAACATCCTTGAGGAACATATCGGAAAAAAAATGTCGATGTTAATGTAACGATTGATGTGTTTGAACGCGCGTGTTGATGTTCACAGAACTTGGAGGATCGAGAACGCAAACATGCGGTGTACAAGGAGCAACTGTCGCGAGAGCAACGGTTCTTGAGGCGGCGACTGGAGCAGTTGACGAGCCAACAGGGTTTGCAGCAAAGTCTTCTGCACGGACTTAGCTCGAGCGAGCCTACGTCAGGAGCGACTGCAGCCATGCTGAAGAGGCGTAGCGTTTCCGAATGTTCACTCGGAACCGCATCCACCAGCAGCTCCAGGAACTCCGATCGTTCCGCTGGAAGTCCCTCAATTTCTGAGTCAGGTAAGGACCCAATGCGTGCGTGCATACATACATACATACATACATACATACATATGCACAGAGTATCTTCTTTTTCTTCTTCTTCTTCTTCTTCTGATACAACACACAGACACGCGACAGTCGCAAACGCGCGTATGTGTGCAATTGATCCTACAATTTAAAAGCATCAAGGAATATCGGGGCTTAATCGGAAAATAATCAGAAAGTGGTTAAAAATGAAATAGGAGCTTTTTCCTGCATTGTTTACGCTCAGGTGGAAGCTTTGGAAGGTTGGTGGTGAATCGTTACCGAGAGCCTTCTCATAGTCTTTTCGCTACGGGTGGTTTCTTTTAAGCACTTGAACTTTATGAGGAAATAATGGAACTCTAATAGCGGATTGTGGGATTTATACTGGTCGGAGCTCCGAGGCGAGGGGAAATATCAGGCTGTGCGCACTATGTAGCATCCGGACGTCGTAAAATCGCAAGAGGCGTTCAGCATTCCTCCCCTTAGGGTGTGCTATTAAGCTGCTTTTCTTGTATTCTGCACGCTTGCATTTTTATCAGTAGGAGCAACGACCAAAGGAAAGGAAAGGAAAGTGCTGAAAGTTACAGAGGGAGGAGGGAGCAACCGCTGGCAAAGGCGCATGTCGAGTCCTTGCGACAAGTCGATTTGATGCTTTTAATCGCGTTAAGGTATCACCGCTTCCCACTTGTCCAAAAGGCAGACGGGAAGCCCCGCGCGGTCATCGAAGCCTAGGAAAAAATAGCTCGATGAACACTGCTTTTATTGCTGATCGAATTACCCCACTCTACGTATGTCTGTGTGTAGTGCCACACACTATCGCGCTATTTCCCATAAAGCAGCAGCTCTTCGGGATACCTCGATAGAGTTTCCTTTCTCTTCTTTCACCTAATTACACCTATAGCTCCATTTTGACAAATCCATTTCTGCTCTCTTGCTCGTGTGCGACTCGCTCTGATAGGAAACACCGTATCGCTTGTACGATGTGACGCATTCTCTATGCATGCTGATAGGTTCGTGGTAATCAGTCCCGATGATTTGTTCTTTTGCCGTCCTGCGATTCAAGGCTAAAATATAGGGAATTCCATACGATACAATAAGATACCGTAACAAATCATAATGATACGAGAGGTGAAGCAAATGGTGGAAGATAATGATACGATAAGACCTTGATACTGTGGATTCGGAAGCACGGTTTCTTGCATTGTGTGCCACGGGAGCATTGAGATTGGGAACTGCGTAAGAAAAGCATTCGGACATATTTTTAGGTTTTCTGCACGTGTGCGTACATCGTTAAAGATTTTTGGGTTATTTTTCTTTCGAGAAAGAGAGGACAAATTAAAAAGGTTGGATTCTTTGTTATTGAACTACCGTGTGTTTTGCTGCGGTGTCTTAACGAGTTTCAAGTAACTTTTGTAAAATATATGTTCCCTGCTATGCGCGCGCGCGTATGTGTGTGCCTTTATTAGTCATGGACCAAAGTTCTTTGGTTTCATGTTACGGTATTTTAAGAATTTATCATTGTATAGTATTGTGTAGTATCGTGTTGCTTTCAGAGGGTAAAATGGAATAGCTTCTTTCATTCTTTAAAATTTATTCAAAACATTTGAACGCGTGTGTTCTCTCGAATCTCGAGAGTCTTGAAATTCTTGAATGTCAGAAAATTCTGAATGCTTAAAACATAATGTAGTTATTTGAGATTTTTCATGAGGTTTAATGTAGTCTGACTATTAAGCTTTTTTTTTTGTTTTTCATCATCGCTCAATATTCATCTCGCATTAAAGTTCTTAACGATAATTATACATTTAACCACTGTTTTATAATAACTTGAAATAATATTTGTCTCTTGTTTCGCGAAGTAAATCAACGCAGTAGTGTAATATTTTATTTCACGATTAAATGAAAAACTCTTAATAAATTATAATTGGTATCGCACAGGAAAAGCATAATGGTGAGCTCATATCAGCTATTATACATGTATTTTAATTTACATAATTGAAGAAGAGAATGCGAAAATTTTTATGAAAATATCATAGTGATTCACTCGGTTGAAGCGAGGTACTGTTGCTTTATTTCTGTTATTATTTATAACTAGTTTGTGATATGCCTATTTATAGAAATAATAGTGCATTATTCAAAACAGTCACTAATATCGATATTATCGTTTGACTAATAGGATAAGATAGTCTTATATTAATGAGAAGGAGTATTAGAAAAGTCGAGAGAACGATAATCATACAACACTATGCATATATGTACATAGAAAATGGTACGGAAAGGAAAAATACAGATAGGATGGATGTAGGTTGGTATTTATTTGCAATAATGTAGCTGTGTGGTAAGCTTTTGGTAGAGCGGTTGAATGAATTGAAACCTTGTCAAGGATATACCGAGGTAGTTTGAGATGAAAGTCTTTTCCGATTGAAAGAACGTGCAGCACGTTTTTCATAGGGGTAAAGTAAAGTTTTCAGGCTTAGGATTTATCGTTCTTCCGTGACCTTGCTTCTTGGCTCGAAGAACGCGAAAAGAGTATCGATTCGTTCAAATGATTTGTCGGCAAGTTATCGCAAGATTTTAGCTCTTGTAAATTCGTCGGAGTTCATCCTTTAACCTTTCCGTATTATCCAGAAATAATCTTCTTTTTGAGAGAAAGAACGAGAGCGAAAGAGATAGAGAGAGAGAGAGAGAGAGACTGACGAACAGGTGGATAAGAGAAAAAAGGTACAAACTTCCTTTCTCTTGTACTTTCTGGACCTTTGTTATCCCTTGTAGTTTTGTAGTTTGTAGCTCCCTTGAATTTTGCTTTTAACGTTATCCTTACCTGCGGTAGTGGGACCAGATAAATGCGCGATGAGGCAAAGTTGGTGTAAGTGTCGGTGTCGGTCGCCGAGTAAGAAAAGAACCTTCCATACACAATGCCTAGAAAAATATTCGGATTCGATCTAAAAATGTCCGATGCCACATGTATACGTAAGAGAACGTAGAGTAACGTAGCATGGGAAACTTTGTTAAGATAAGACGATGTAGCAGAGTATAGCGTGAGTGGATAAAGAAAGGAGAAAGGAACTTTGAAATTTGGAAACAAATTATCAACTCTCTACAGTTTTCCACTACTCTGGTACTAGCGCGCGATCTACGTGTAATTGAACCGTCGATTCAATTCGATACATCTCACGTAGTGTGGTGCGAATAATAAACTTCGAGGAATTTAATTTGGCAGATTCCGATAAGGTTATAGGTATGCTCATCAACAATCGTGACAACTTTTTCAGTTTTTTCAACTTGTCCCCTGGATCATCGTTCGGGCCAGGCTAAAATTATAAGCGAATTTCATAATTTGGCAAATGGACTCGCATCCTCTTGTGATTCGCTGTAAAACAACCTGGTGTAAGAGAAGTTGATAGAGGAAAGGAGGAAGTAAGGGAGATAGGGAATAAAGAGAGTTTGAGAGAGAAGGTTTTGATATTGCAATGCAAATAGGTATCACCGATGAAATATCTACATTTTCGATAAACATTGTGTTTTTGTTCTGGTATTAAACAATAGGACGCTTTCACTCTATGAAATATTGAACAATAGAGCAGAGAATAGCATTAAATCAAGATACAAAAGGCAACAGGTTCAAGTGATTCGACGAATCGAAAGTCGACGAGGCATGACGTCATTGTTCTAGTTTTCTACCATTGATGGCCACCACGTCAGTGACCGCGGACAATTATTACGGTCGTTACTGCATTACACCAAGCTATAATCATGCCCATAAAATTCTGCGTTATTCCTAAACAAGAAGTAACCGTAAGAAATTTTATTGGCCTTGCTAAAACGTTTAATGCGCGTCCTCTACGTGCAATGCTTTAATAGCAATTTTCTATCAGGAAAATTTTCACTTTTAAAGAGAGCATCGGTTAACGAATGAAATTCAAAGCTTCAGATTCTTAAATCCACAGGTTTTTCTAGAGAGATCATCAAAGATTGCTTTGCGTCGCGTTCCTCTGGTTAACAAGGTTCTCTTCAGTTGCTTAAGCACAAGCATAAGTGGAACGTAGCGGATGATTTTGTCTGGCGAATCAACGTTTCGTTGAAATTACCAAAGTTTCATTGCTGATATATTTTCCGATGAAACAGGGGGAAAAACTGCTCACTGTTAATCCATCGCTTTGGTCGTGCGAGAAGTAATGGTTCCGATGTTGACGTAGGTAACGGCGTTTAATGGATTGTGCCGCCTAGCTTTGTAACGAAAAGAGTAGCTGCTGAAAAGGGATGGAACTGTATAAGCTAAAGGGTGTCGTTGGAATTGCAATCCTTACACTCCCAATTCCAAAGCTTTTTTTTTCTATTTATTCTTCTTACTTTGCTTCTGCTTTTGAGATTATTTTCAACTTTTAATCAAGGCTATCTGGTTAGGTTTTTCACACATTCGTGCTTAATTGCTTGAATAATGACAGGCCAGTTCTATTTATTCATTTATATATATCTTTTTTTTATTATGGAAAACTTGTACAAGCACAAGGTACAGCTTCTTCACCGCCCTCTTATGTGATTTTAATGGGGTTCAATTTAGCTGAATAGACCTCTGACAAAAGTCTCTTGAAAAATCTCCTTTTATATTGTTTCGAGCTTAATGACCCGAGACAATGGAGTCCATTGGCTAAATTATTTAATCCTGAACAATAATCTCGTACGATGAACGTTCTAATAGCTCTCTAATATTCAATCTTGCCACCGAAGCATATCTCAGTTTCTTAATCATCCGTCGTCGCTGAGCAAGCGTGAAATTTCTTACAATTAGATCTGTAAGATTTGTTTTAGAATTGTTATCGTATGCACGTGTTTGATCTGCTTCGGTGTAAACAGATAATCGGTCTACCTTACTGTATAAATAAATATGATAGAAACCCTTAGAGACGGAAAAATCGGCGATACTAGGATGGCAGGGGTTGAGGAAAATGAAAGGCTGAGGGTAGTTGGGTGGATAGAAAAGTGCGGGGTTAGGGAGAGATGGGTCTGCAGACGGTGCTGATTTTAATGAACTCTTTTTCATAAGGTATTCCTGCTACCCTTTTACCAACTTCCCCATCTATCAAACTACGGCGAAGTTCCCCCCACCTTTTTGTTCTCCCTAAATTCTTATGATTTGCCCGCAAAGTTAATTCCAAATAATATTTTTTATTTTTTTCTCCATATAATCGTGTACGCGTTTATGCATACACGTGAATAATATGCATAAGAGTTCTTGGTTACTAAATGTATAAACAATCTTTAGCATTTGCTCTAAGTAGCATAAAGTTTCAAGATTGAATTAATAATAATATTATTATTTTTATCGTTATACCGGAGAGAGCATTTAAACAAATATTTCAAGTCAAGCGAGATAATTGATACACGCGAAGAATCAACTTTAATTGGTTTTTCCTCGCGCGCGTATAGGAGATAAATTTTTATTTGACAAGTGGTATAAAGGGATAGCTTTTCTTGAGATATTCTGTAGAAATGTTGTGTTCGCGAGGAAATAATATTTTACATTTCTTTCAACTGGTTTATTTCTGCTCTCGCTCCTTTTATTAATCTGTATCCAATAATCGAAACGCCCCCACTGGGTGGAGGTGACCGCAATCAATAATCGATATCGCGTTTCGACCTTGAAAAGCACTTGACGACCGAATGCTCTGGATGAGAATCGCTGCCACCTGGACAGGTTGACGGGGGTTGAACTGGCTTGTGACGAGAATAGAGGCACGTTATTGATTACGAAAAAATAGCCCTCGAGGGAAACGGTATCTTCGTGGTCCCTGTGTTACCTCCCCCGCTTCCTTTTCTGCTTTTGGCACGTGCGACAACATCGCTACTGCACATGTCCTTTCTCCTCAGAGCCGATACAATCAGTCCCGTACTTACCGACACTCTCTTCGCTATTTTCAATGAAGAAATCGCAAAGGAACAATATTGCTCCTACTCAGACAGATTCAATCTACAAATAAGTTTTGCGCGTCGATGCAAACAGATATTGAGCGTTAAATAATTTGTACTTTCCTTTTTCTTTTCTTTTCTTTTCTCTTTTTTCATCACGATCGATCATGAGTCGACTTCTTCTTTCTCTACTATTCTTCGAATTCGCGAGAAGTTCTCGATTTCAATATGCGTTTCTTTTCTATATGCAAGGGAGAGGAGGAGGGAGTATTATGTAATGTGACATTATGCAAGAGACATTTCTAAATACATGTATTTCAAATATTACAAAGTTTCTTCCATGTACTTGTTCTTCGCTTCAATAACATCCCTTCTCGTTATTCTCGGACCGATTACGTCAGAGCTTGTTTACAATTATTTTCGTCGCGAGGCACGCCCACATGGGAGAGCTTGACGAAACTGCGAAAAGGAATGACTTCTATTTTGCCAAAATGAATAATTCAAATGCGAGAGATAGATCATACAGATTACTGCAGATATTTTACCGAAATAGAAGTTTGTCCTTTTCGTAATGATAATCGCGATAAAGATTTCTACTACGTGAATTGATGATAGAGTCTTAGAAAATCTATTTAACAATGTTATACGTCTTTCTATTTTTTATCTGTTTCGTTATTTTTAATGTAAGACACACACGCGCGCGCGCGGCACAGAATTGCAAAGCATAACTTAATAATGCACACGCACACATGCGCGTTACACGTGTGTACATACGTTATAGAGGCTTACATAGAGATTTATAAAATATCACACGGATACTTAATTCATCTGTTTTGCAAATTCGATTAAAATGAGAATGCGTTTATTTCAAATTTGTTTTGGTAGAGAAATCTTTGCTCGAAGAAAGTAACTTTCTATCAGAGTCCTCGTGAATGAAAAACAGACATAATTTTCATATTATCAGTGGGGTATCGTTGCTAATGATTACATTTTTTTCAGATGAAGTGGATGTTATTGGTTACACGAGTAACCAATCTGATACGGATGACCATAGCAGTGTGCAGAGTAGCAGCGATAGTGGTGTTGCAATGTCCACTTCAAGGCTCACTCTTTCCGAAATGATGGACAATCTTTAGGTAACAATGAGCTTTCATTTATCTTCTCTAATTATGCGAGTATTAGGTTTCATTAAACTCTCTGTACCCCTTGTAAGAAAAAATTCAATTTTGTCTATTATACATAAATATTTATATATATTTATCACATTGGCTGAATACGTTTCATAAAGACATTAATGAAATTCTCTGTTTACCTTTTGGTAAAATCTCATTTGCGCGAGTATGCACATTTCACGTTTTATTCCCACACGGAAATTCTAAATTAAAAGTTCAACGGCTGAGATACGTGTGATCGATCAATAATTAATAAACAATCGATCAATATAGATTTTATGATTTTGGTCTTTGGAATCTGTGTTCTCATGTTTCTTTTAATTACTTTGCAGACCGGAAAGTGTTGTGGTCGAGGCGGCAGCAGAAAGTGGAAGAACTTGAAAAAGCAGAGAGAACAAAAGAGGGAAATACATCATTAACATCAACCGAACACAAATAAGATGCGAGTCGTATGTGCATTCGCGGGAAAAGGACAAGAATATCCGTGAGCGCGTGCGCAAATGCGTGTGCATGTATTAAGAGGCATGAGTGTATGCATAGCTCCAATAGAAGATAGCAAAAGAAAACCATGAAACTGGACGTTATGCGCTAATCAGGCTGCAGAGAGCAAGCAAACAAACAAACAAACAAAAAAAGACCATTTGTTCGTTCGAAGTTTAGAAAAGAGACAAAAAGGTACCCACCCAGATTTTTGAATGTATGCGTGTCTGTATGTGTTTTTCTGTACGTATGCGAGCGCGATACTGTGTTTAAGAGAGGGGTATATAAGGAACAGAACTATAATGGAATTAATGAGTATTAAACAGCTAGAGGAAGAAAGGAAATAATGCGAATACGGTACAGATCAAATTATCCCCCAACAATTAATTCAAGTATTGTAAATACTTTAAATAAATAGTTTTTTTTTTTTTTTATTTTATTTTATTTTTTTTTAATTAGACGAGACTGGCAAGATGAATGTACAACATAGTTTGTAGAAATAGCATTTTATTTAATGCTTCTTTTGTTACAAAGAAATCTCTTGTACTAAAAGTGAAGAGTATTGAGGATTAAATAGGAATTTTCGAAAGTGTAGGTCATTCGTATTATAACCTGATGTTGCTCATAACAATTCTGAGCACTGTGTGTTTGGAATTTAAATAGATCCAACTACTTGCTTAACATCGTTAGTCTATATCGTTTTAAATCACTGCTGTTATTGTTATTATTGGCTATTATGCGAAGAGGAAGTATAAATATGGACAAAGACAGATTTTTATTAAAATTATTTTATTCCCATAAAAGTTCTATAATTATATAACAATCTATAAAATCAAAAAGGATTATGTCAGTATTATAATTAAATACAAATGAAATACGTCAGACATTTAATCAAAGTATATAAAGTAATAAATTAAAAAAAAAACCTACAGTTAATTCTTTTTATTACTAAGCTTCGATTTTCTCATTTTGTGTTTTTCATTTATCGCAACTAGCTCCATGATACTCGAATCGGTTTGAAACTTGTTCCACATAATATTTTTATTCATTAATATTTCAGTTAAGTTTTTTGATGTTTCTTTTGAATGATCATCTTGCTTATTAATCCCTTTAGAAGAGGCACTATTTAATAAGAGTTTTCTTAATAATTTAGCTTTTAGTCTTTGTTGTTGTGATATACTTCCTTTTAATACATCTTCAGAATTATTAGAATCATCTTTCCACGTGTAGTACTGAAACTCGTTTCATTAGTATTAAAGATTTAAAAATTTATAAAAATTAGAGGTGATTCAAAAAAATATCTATACGCGTAATTACTTGGTTTATAATGATGAAACTAATTAAAATAAAAATCACTTGCTTTACTGTAAACATAATTGGATACTATTTTATATACTAATTTTGATTCAACTACTTTGACAACTTATTTTATACTGAATTCCCATACTCATCTTTATTCAAAAGTATATACATATGAGTGTATATGTGTGTGTGTATATATATATATATATATATATATATATATATATATATATATATATATGTTTCCAATCTTTGGATTTAGAGTGGGAAAAAGAGAAATAGGTAATGACTATCAGCTAACATAACAACTTAAGCTGGTTGGATCTATTTAGAAGACAAGTATATTGAAATATAAGTTATTTTATTCAGAATCCAATATTTTGAAATAATAGGAAAACTAAGAACTCATTATATTGTTATAAAACATGAGCTTTCTGAGCAATTATTATTACAAGGGTCCATTTTTGTAACGCAAAGTGAAAATTATTTTAATTTTATTTCAATTTTCAAATTTTCTAATTTGCATAGCTCTTGTCGGTCTCTTGATTACAATCATGAGGATTAACATTATTAATATTATGAATATTATTAATACTACTACTCCTATTACTACTACTACTACTACTGCTACTACTACTACTACAACTACTACTACTACACTACTTCTACTTTTACTTCTACTTCTACTTCTACTTCTACTGCTACTACTACCACTATCATTACGATTATTATTAATTATGACTCTACTTTTATTATAATTATTCTTACTCTTATTAATATTATTATTTCTTTATCAATAACTTTCCGAGGGCATTGTAGCGAACGCGAGTAACAAGAAATATATTCGCGCTCGCTCTTTTTGTTCAGTTTTCTTTTCATAGAGTAAATTTTGTTGAAGCCTCAATCGTAAAATTGTTGTATTCACACTTGATTCCTTTTTTTTTATACAGAAACCGGTAGAATCGTACATTTTTTTGTTAAAAAAAATTATGACCTATAAAAACCTAGTATATATTTAAAAAATCGAAATTAATATTAGCACGCATTGCGGGAGACTATCAATCTAAAAGCAATGCACAAATAAGTATTAATCGCGCGTGCAGTCTAAATATTTAATTTTTTCTAAAGGAATTAAAATTACTTTATATGAGAAGTTTTATGTAAACTTTTTATTTTTCTAAAAGAAACTGTGGTCGAATATTTGTCGATAAAATTAAATTAGTGAGATTGTGAATCTCAGAAAGATTTGTGAACTTTTCATGAAGTTTTATTATTCATAAAATTTATGGTTACTTTGAAAAATTTAAATTAAGGAAATTGATGAGAAAAATTAAAAGGTGAAAAAATAAAAGTAAAATATTAGCTAGTTATATTAGCATAAAAGAACATGCACGCGATATTAAAACATCGTGCATATGCACTTTAATGAAGAAAATAAAAAGAAACCAACAATTGCGTAAAGTATCGTGAGCGCGAAAGTATATAATTATTTTATTCTATTCCTTAACTAGTTAAAAAAAAAGCAAAAATGATAAAACAAAATATTCTTCATTTAGTATGGTGTATTGTAGCGTGATATTATTTAATTATGTACAATTTTAAGAAGTACAAATTCTACAAAGCCCTCGTTTTTTAGAATGAAACTGTTATGGATTTTCGTTAGTTGAAAAATTCAGAGTTCTTTGATAATTAATTCTCTTTAAAAAAGAGAAGAGGGGGGAGGGAAGAAAAAACTGATAAGAGCTTCAAACAATTTAGCACTTTCAAAAAGTGATGATTGAAGCTGCTGGTTTCTGTGGAAAAGTATATTATAGAGTTGCAATAGTTGGATTAATGGAAGAAAAATATAAGTAAGAACATGGGAAAATAGGAAAAAAAAAGTAAAGAGAGAATGTTTAAGGAATGAAAGGATGAACGACAGTCAAGGTTGAAAATCGAAAAATGTCAAATCTCAGTACACAGCGACTAAGCCGGGTGAAATATTTTCAACATGGCGCGCCGCGTATTTTAATATTAAATTAATATCGATACTCTCACACGTCATTGTTGTATCAACAATGAATTGTAATCGTAATTAAGCACAATCATATTGGTTGTTTTTGAAGCTTATTGCGGCAAAAGGAAGCTTTAAGTAAATCTTGGGATTTGACATTAAAATCGATAAATTTTGCTTTAATACTTTTAAAAAATTTCATGGTAAACGGCTAGAATTCTATCTAGTTTTAAAACTTTGACATTTAGCCGCATTTTTATTTTTACTATTTTGTCTAATAATTTATTTAGTTAGGCTAAAAAGAGTTTCTAAGTTGTATGTTGTATATAGCATGAGACAATGATATGGGTCTTAGAGATAAATTTTTCTTTATTTTTAAAAGATATGTAATATCTTTAAATATTTAATATATAATTCTGTTTTTTTTTTATATAAGAATTTACGATCTACACACACACACATACATATACAGGGTGTAACATTGACATATTTCATAAGTTTAAAGGATTGTAGAGGAAGTGATTGGAAAATAATTTTTCATTTACTACTTTTTGATCTGAGACTTAATTTTAAGATATTCAATTATAAAGTACTATTATAGTACTTTGTCATACTTAAATATAAAAGTACTATTAGTTAGACAGAAACAGTCAGATAGTTGAAGCAAGATATAATAGTATTATCTCACTTCAACTAGCTGACTGCTTTTGTCTAACTAATAGTAGTTTTATCGACTAATATCTTATAAAAATTAAGCCTCGGATCGAAAAGTGGTAAATAAGAGACTATTTTGAAGTTGTTCCCTCTATAACCCTTTAAATTTATAGAATATGTCATTGCTATACCCTGTATTGATGATTTTTTTTCTTTACGGTTTTAAGATATGTTAATTTTTTCGACGGGTGTAAGTATTTTGTTTTATGACCGACAAAAATAAATATTGCATTGGCTGTCGTTCATGAATAATCAGCTTCCTCAAAGGGAGTTTAGATGGTGTGTTATGGTTTGTAATGAAAGAGTAAAAAAAAGAGGCCTAAACGGGGGATTAAGAAGTAAAAACGCAAAAAGTGATGGACGTGCGGGGATAACCAAATTAAAATAACGAACATTCTAAAGATCCCCCTAATGTTTTCTCTATATTTATCTTGTTTAGTTTATTTTCTCTTTTTTTTATAATTTTTTTTAAATTTTGTCACCGCGATTTGGTCATACCGTGTATGTCCTAACGATCGTTTTTCTTCTTAATTTGGGTTTGTAATATTTTATCTTGCAATTAATGGGATAAAGATATGTGTGTTCTATATATTAATGGAGACGGGATTGGTCCGACGTGTATATATATATTTATTAAAAATGATGATTGTATTGCGAGTGACAAAGAAAGGTGGGGTGATGGAGGGAAGAGAGAGAGAGAGAGAGAGAGCACATTACAAAAATTCATATGGTTAATCTTGGTAGCAATGATAACATGTACATTGATTTATTATGTACAAATAATTAAATTTCATTGTTAATCGCACGCGCGCGTTAGACAAAGAATAATTTAAAAATAAGATTAAAGTGTGCGCTATCTAAGATGAAAAATTAATTAATGAAATGATTATGATAGAAAATACGTCGGACTGATGAGACACCAGGAACATGTGATATTAACATTAAAAGAGGATGAGTGTAAAACTGGGAATAAGCAAAGAAACAAGAGAGTTGAAAAAAACATGAGATGAAAAAAATGTGAACAGGTAGAAAGGAGCTGAAAGAATGGAAAAGAAATTAAGTGAGTGAGTAATTGCATGAGTAAGTGTGTGTGTGTGTGAGTGTGAGAGAGTGAGAGAGAGAGGAGGGGGGGGGGAGAGTGTGTGTGTTTGTGTGTGAGAGGGAAAGATTAAAGAAATAATGTCGAAGAAACATGAGAGTATTGAAAACCAATGCGATGGGGAGCCAAAATATGAATATGAAATATAATAGAGAAATATAAGAAGAAGAGTGTGAGGTAGAGACAGGTGCGTTAAATACTTGGATAACAACAGCAGCAATATGAACCGATGAAGCATCTAAAAGCCGATAAAACGAATGATAAAAAATAACAATATGTTACTCCAGCCGCTAGAATATATGTAAAATGTAATTAAATTTTAAGTAATACATGGTCGATAACAGAAGGAAAACAGAAGTTAAAGCGGAATACAAATATAAAAATAATAATAAAAAAATAAGTGTTATTTTTAGATGTGTCTATTAGATTATCAGAACCAGAAACTATAAGAAAAAAATGCTTGAATATAAAAAGTAATAAAAAATAAGAAACATATATATCTATGTATGTATGTATATATATACACAAAAACACATGTATATATATGTGTATATATACATATATATTATAAATATATATATTTACATACACACACACGTTATACATAAATATTATACATATGCATATAAGCTACATATGTGTATATATAATATATATTTATATTATACTCTACTACTACTATATTAAATACTATTACTGCTGCTGCTACTACTATTACTATTACTACTACTACCACTACTATTACTACTACTATTACTATTGCTATTACTACTACCGTATTTGTAATAAGAATTTTAATGACGTAGAAACTTAGTTGGCGCAATTTCACCAGGGACAAGAGACTAGTGGATGGTAGTGAGAAGGGAGCATGTTGTGGAAGCTTCCGTCTCTTGTATGAAAGATGTGAACACTCGGACAACTGGTTAAATGAGTTATGAAAAAAAAAAGTAAAAAGGGAAATGAAAATGAAAAGAGAAGAAAGGAAAAGGATCAATGCAAAGATTTTGATCTTTCAGGCTGATTTTCGCCGAGAGTCGCGACTTTTTCATTTACCTTCTGTTCCCCGTAGCTATCACGCAAATGCGCGTCGTGCTCAGGGAAATCCCTCTCGAGACAATTTGCTGCTTTCATTGTTTAGATGCGTATGTACACACTGTTTAAAAAGTATAAAAATGAAAGAGTTGGGATCAGAGTAGTGGAGGGAGAAGAATGAGGAGAAAGTGGAAAATGAAGTTGAGGTTGAGGGGAAAGCACGAACTCTCGCTTGAGGATCATCTATGATGGAATATAATAATTGCGTGGCTGATCAAAGCTTTATAAATTTTTAAGTCCGTCAACAGGGAGGGAAGTGAGAAATGCTACGGCTTGTAAATGGTGATACTCCTTCAGAGTAAAAGCGCGGTCCTTTTCTCGGTCGTTGTTGAACCTTTGCATTGACCGTAGTAACCGTAAACTTATTCTGCATCTCAAAGATGATCTTCAGGTGAAGAACGGCGTTTTAGGAAACTATCCTGTCGCCGCCGAGGAGCATTTAATCAACGCTAAGTGGATAGTAGGTACCGATATCCGCGATTTAATGAGAAAATCTCTCTACGAGCGATGAGAAAAATCATAATGTGTGTGTGTATGATTGATGAGACCCTTTTCAGGTGTTCTTAAAAAAAATATATATATAGAGAGCAAGAAGAATAGAAAGAGAGAATGTGCATATGTGTATATCTATAAATGGGAGAGTGAAAGAGAAAAATAGGAACAGAAAAACAAAGATGGTTGAAATAATGTTTTATTGTGTAATATTTAAGAAACCAACGAGAGAAAAATTCAGAGTGCATGAGTCGTCACGCTTAAATATATTAATAATGTAGAGAGTAGATACGTACATTTATGTATGAACATTGTATGAATTTATCAGAGAAAGAAAGAGGAAAAGGTGTTTAAAAAAAGAAGAAAAATTGAGAATATTTGTGCGTTTGTGTATGAGAGGGTGGGAGAGAGGGATTTTATGGGGAGTGGAGAGAAAGAGAGCGAGAGAGAGAGAGAGAGAGAGAGAGAGACCAGAAAATAAACACATAAGTACAGAAATTTGGGATTACAAAATGTTGAAATTCTTGTCAAATGAGATGTATAACAAAAATGGATGGATGCGGGTAAACAGCGGGAACTGCAAAATATACGATGAGTAAAAGCTAAAAATAAAATAACTAATGAGAGACTATATTAGATTAAAAGTATGTCTTGCAAGTTCCCAGCGATAATTGTAATTCGATAATCGATTGGCACGCCTACAATCGTATCTCCATTACCAGGTGAAATATTAATATGATTCTTATGATTATAATTACTATTAATTTGATTATTAATATTGAATATCATTAACAGAACGAAAATGGCACAGTAAACCTGACAGGAACAATAAATAAAAAATATACAAAAAAAAAAGAAATACAATTACTTATATTATTGTATATATTTACTTGTATTGCAGCGGTTTTTGTTCTCTCAACAAATAATTTCCTCGATTCTGCGGAAGCAAAAAAATTGATAAAATAAAATTTGTGTATTATCAAGTGAATTACGTGTTTGTTCTTTACCATATCTTTATTAATTTTGCTTTCAATTTTTTCCTTGATCTCTCCAACCCATTCTTTCATAGCTTCGCAATTATACAGGGTGTTACAAAACGTCCTCACTTCCTTAAAGGGGGTGGTTCCTGAGGTAATTCTAAGAACTTTTTCCCCTTGGCATTTTTTCATTTAAAGCTTAATTTTCAAGATATTCAATGGTAAAGATACTACTAGTAAGACAGAGACACTCCGATAGTTGAAGTGAGGTGACGCCACTCTGTCACACTTCTACTACCTATCTGTCTCTGTCTAACTAATAGTACTTTTATTATTGAATATCTTAAAAACTAAGCTTCGGATTAAAATGTAAATGAAAAATCGTCTTAGAATTATCCCCTCTACAACTCCTTAAAATTTCGAAGGGGATTATCGTTACACCCTCTGTATACAGGGTATCCGGAAAATGATGGATACTTTTTTTTATTATTGAATATTTTGAAAATAAAGCTTCAAATCAAAAAATGTCAAGAGGAAAAAAGTTCTTAGAATTGTGTCAGAAATCACACCTGAAAAAAGTGTTCATCATTTTCATGGTAAAGATTTTATGACCAATCAAGCATATATTGCTTGAGTTTGTTAAAAAATTTTCTGTGTTTGGACCTTGGAAAGTTCTCTACAATTTGCCAACACTCTTCATTTTATGCTTGTTCCCATTTTTGAAAATTGTTACAAAATAGAAAAATAAAATAAATATTTAATAAATCTTTAGCAATCTCACAGTTATCAAGTGCAAATATAGAGGAAATATTATTAATTTTTAAGATATTTAATATTAAGGATAGTATGTTTCAGAGTACCTTGTATATAATTTGATATTATTTGCAGTTTTTTTGCTTCTTGTGTAACAATTAGAATATTAATGTAATAGTGTTGTAATCCCTCTTTTAGGTAGTGAGGGAAAATAAGTGAATACATGCGTAAGATGACATCACTATAACGTCAGATCGTTTTGACCTTAGCGAAATATCACCTTAAAGGTCCATTTATATTATATCTAAACCGGCAAGATTTTTTGCTATTATTTTGTCTACACCGGATCGTATCCGTCTCTCATAATATTTTATATTCTTGCTTCCAGTTAGTTTTAAACAATTTGTCAATCCATTCAGAAATATGGCCAATTTGTCCACAGAAGAATTAGCAGTCATTGCTTTAATTATTGATAATAAAGAAAAACGAAGAAAAGAAGAATATGTGTTCACAAAACATAGGCGAAAACCTATATAACCTTTTATAAAGAATTAATTGATGATGTAAGAAAATTTCATGAATATTTTAGAATGTCCCAACATTCTCTAATATTGTGCAAAATAAAATTAAAAATGGAATATACAAAAAACCAACTAAATTCCGAAAACCAATTAAAGCAAGAAAAGGGTTAGTCGCTTGTTTAAGGTAAGCTTTAATAAAATAAAGTGTGTATTATATACAAGGGTATTTCAGTAAGATGCGGCAAAATTTTAAAGGGTTATAGAGGGAGTGATTCTAAGATGATTTTTGATTTACCACATTTAGTTTTTGAGTTGTTCATTGATAAGGATACTATTACTTGGACAGAAATAGTCACTTGGTTGAAGTGAGATAACACCACTTTGTCTCACTACAACTATCTATCTGTCTCTGTCTAACTAATAGTACTTTTATCAATAGATATTTCTATTATCTATTATTATTACTTTATTAATATTTCATTTTTGTATTTTTAAGAGAAAAAAAAAATAAATGAATATAAAGTGACGATATGTCGGTCACACTTTCCCACCAGTTTGTACCATGTCGTGCAATGCATATCGGCAAGACTTCTACTTGTGCCAGTTCATTTTATTTATTTTCTTTTATTTGATTTATTTTATTGATTTTCTAGCATACTGGTCATACCCAATATCTCGAAGTATGAAAATGAATAATGTTAATTGTCTGAACTTATATGAAAGTCAGAAAAATTCAATCCCGGTAAGTGAAGAATTTTAGTTTTTGCCTGTAGTTCGTTTACGTACACATGCAATTTGGTTTTTTAATTATACGTTTCTGTTATAAAAGTGTTCAGGTATTCACTTTTCGCGTCATTAACTAAATAAATTTTGAAAAAGTTTCCTATGCCGACGATTCGAAGTGACAAGTATGTTTATTGATAATTGTGATTAAGTAAAATGTAAATTCATGTTAGTAGTTTTTATTAATTGGAAGAAAGAGAGAAAAGACTTTGTCATTGTAGAAAGAACCAGAGGTATTAGAAGGATCTTCTTCGGATTATTGCAATTAATATTGTGAATTTAATTAATTATTTTATGAAAGTTGAAAGATTGGCGTGCATGTTAGTATATGGTAAACAAAGAAAACTTTCTTTAATTAAATAATTATATAATGAAATATTTTAAAATATAAACAAACACTTGATACAAAATTATTCAACAACTTTTCCAATTTTTGAATCTCGAATGATACATTTTTTAAGCGTGTTACGATGTTGTCCCACTGACGTCACACCGGTTTTTCGTTCACACATAATGCCACTTTGCGATTGACAACTTACCTCGTCTTGGTTTACCCTGAGGAAGTTATCAATCAAAAAATAATCTTTATAAAAAAACGGAATTGAAAGCCGTTTGATCTGGATATTCTAAGAAGCCTAAGAGGGAAACTGAATATTTTCTTTTTTCGAAAATTAATAGCGAAATAGCTTATGACATTTTTCAAGAGTGTCCGAATATTTTTTTGAGTGACTGTATCACGTAGCTGGCAGTTTGGCACAACAGACGATTACTACTAGATATCTCGTAGTTGGCAGTCAATGGGTTAAAATGGTCTTAAGATAGTATATGAACGTTGCACGATTTAAAAGATAAGCATGTATTTTGTAATTTTTCCCTATATCATATGCAAACATCTATTTAAATTAAAGAATTCCCCGATTAAATATTTTTATTTTTATATGTGAATTAATATTTTTATAATCGTATTCTTTATTACTGATTAAAAAAAAAGCAATCTTGTTCGAGAAACTTTCTTTTTCTTTTTTTATCGCTTACGGCTTTGGTAAAATAAGAGATAAAACAGTGCACCGATAGGTTTTCTTGAAATATTTATGCTGTTTTCGAAGCAAACATTAAAATGTTTGAAACGTGTTTTGTTAGATAATAAGTCTTGTTATCGAATCAAATTGATTTTATCGCGTTAAAAAATTATTGTAAAGTAAAATTAATTTTTTAAATAAAAATAAGACATCGTAAAGTTTTCGTACTTTCTTAAAGGGGTTGATTCTTGGCATTATTTAAAATTTTTTTTTCCACTGGAATTTTTTAATTTGAAATTTTTTATTATCCTGAAAATAAAGTTTCAAGTCAAAAACTGCCAAGAGGAAAAAGCTCTTAGAATAAGAGTAAATACTCTTTAAGGTAAACCATGACGAAAATCCTGTATTATTTTTCAATCTAGAATTCAATTTCTGATATATTTAATAATAAAGATGCTATTAGTTAGACAGAGATAGATCGATAGAGAGACGAACAACAGTCAGACTTAGTTTTAAAGATCTCCAAAACTACACTTTAACAAATAGAAAAATGAAACAAGATTTTTCTATTGGATTTAGTCTACAGAAATTATTTTCCAAAGAAGATACGGACACTCTGTACAACACCTGTATGCACATGGTGTTACAGTGATGTGTGGCCAAACTTTAAAGGATCGTGAAGGGGATCTAAGACAACATTTTATTTACCATTTTTCGAGTCGCAGCTTAATTCTCAAGATATTCTAGAAAAAAGTTACAACTAATTAATTAGAGATAGTTGATAACCGAAATAATATAATATGGCGCCTATTAACTGTTTCTGATTGGTCTTTCGTCAGTAATCTCTTCGAGAATTGAGTTCGTGGTGTCTCTCGTTAACTTTTCATGACGGCATGAGGAGAGAGGAATGAAAAAGATTTTTCCAGTTGGACAGTAGCTTTGAAGAAAACAACATCTAAAGTTTCACTAAGCAAATTTTGTTTTTATTCCAATCAAGTTTATTTGATAGTTTGAAAGTTTAAAAGAAAGTTATTGTTCTATTTTATCTGATAGACCTAAGCCTTTCCTAATGCGTTTAATGTATCAAAAGTGGGATTTGTTTAAGTTAGAAATAATCATTTTGTCGTACTATAAAAATCTTCTTCGCTTAATTTTGAGACTGAGTTATTAACAATGGGTGCAACTATGTGTACGGAAATACGTCGAAAACCACATCCAAAATATTCTAAGAAGGAAGTGACAAGAGAGATAATGCCAGACATACAACCGCAATTACAATCTCAATGCGCTAACATACAACCACGATTACCTAAGGAGAGAGTGTTGCTCCCATCAAAAACTCAAGTTGTAAGCGTAAGAAATTCAAGTTTTGAACGAGAGATGAGTGTGATATACAGGGAGTTGGAAAACGATGGTACTTCCTTAATCTTCTGAGTACTGAATCATCGAGTCCTGTTCCTGAGTCATTTTTTAACTCATATCGATGTTTCGTTAATACATTGTTGATGTTATTGCTAGGAGTTCTATCGGTACGTGCGTAGTTGGTAAGAATTCTATGACTCCAGCAAATTACACAGAGGGTTAAATGGGTTAACCTGACGTTATTCTTAGAACTTTTTCCTTTTGACATTTTTTATTTGAGCTTTTATTTTTAAGATTATCAACAACAAAGACGCAATTAGTTAGACAGAGGCATTCCGATGATTGAAATAAGACAGAGTGGTACTATCTTAATTCAACTAATGGTATCTTATCGTTGATTATCTCTTTAAAAAGAAGTTTCAAAATACTACGCGATAGCAATTTTCGCGCCTCAGAATGAAGGGGGATTCACTCCCCCTAGGGATTGCTCTGTCTCCTTATTCCTATGTTTATGGTACAAGGTATTGGAAATTGATTATGTAAAATCAATGAGTACATTGAAATTTTACATTGAGATAAGGCTACCAAAATTTATGTTATGGATTACATAGACGACGCAATGGCAAACAATGCTTCGAGACATGTTTCCGAATAGAATATTTTTCGAAAAATTATTTTATGAAGTAGCAAACTACAAAACCACTCCAAAACAGGATTTGAATTATAATTATTTTCACAAATTAGTAAAATTTAATGAATTATAATTAAATTTATCAGAAGAATATGGATACAAGTAAATCTGTAACACGGTAAATAGGTTCCTATAAAATATCGTGTTGTGTAAAACTGTGAGACTCAGAGCCAGTGCAAGAATATGCAAGAAAATATTTGGGGAATAGATGAAAATTAATTTGATTTAAATTTGATGATTAATACGGTTGGTTTTTAAACTGAACAACGACGATATCGCATTGCACTTTATCCTTTTAGATACGATGGTACTTTTCGCAACACTGTATCTTTTTGTTATGACATCAGGATAGATATATAAATGAATAAATTATAATTTGTTTATGTATTTTCGTGTAAAGTCGCTACAGTTAATTATTCCTTCGCGTTATTATTTTAAGATAATTTAGTTTTTAAATATGTTAAGTAAAAATCGTGTTATCCAGTGCTGTAGAAGTAGAGTATTGTAGAAAGGTTTTCAAAATATTCTTATCGTGTTAAAGCGAAACCGTATTATAGGATGCTGTGTTGTAGGAGGGCTGTCAGAAAAGAGCAACGGATGAAGCTCGGCATAAAAACGGCAAGGCTGTTCTATTGTTGTTGATTTGACAGAGTACGTCATGAATTTTTCGAGTTTCAGTTCGGTTAACAAACGCATTCCTTATAAAGAAACGAGATACAAGATATATTATCATAATTCCATTACTATTGATTACATAATACATCAAATAAACACATAATTACCACTATTGGTTTGACAGGGAAATTCGATTGATTGAAGCGAAGCAGTGATGCTATCCCTAGATTGTCTCTGTTTAAATAATAGTAAGTTTATTATTGAATATCTCGAATATTAACCTCTAGAACAAAAAGTGATACAGAACTTTTTGACTCAGTTTAATCTGAAAAATTATCTTTTAATGAGGAGTTTTTCAGACGCTTGAAAATTAAAACAGAATAAAATATATTCTGATAAGAGATGTAAGAGTAAATAAGGGCAATATGGATAAGGATATTAGATACGTTGAAGAATAAACTTTAAATAAATGCCAATAGAGAAGGAGAGGATTAATAATCGAAATATTGATTTTACCGTTAATATGGGTAGTGAATTAAAGTGTTTGCATGTCAAAAAAAGGCATTAGGTTTGAAAATAATAGTACGTAAAGTTAATAAAATTACGCGATTTCAATGGCTCGACTGTTGTAGCTAACAATAAACATAAATGCTTGGAAGAAATACAAATTGAGATGGTCAGTGTTGAAATTGTATTATAATTGTGAACGATGATGAAATGATTATTGATCCATTAGACGGATAAAACTAATAATTCATTTCGTATTATGACTTTTCCTTTGTAATTCTGATTCATTTGTATCGATTTGAATTCGGTTTAAATATGTGGAAAACAAAATAAAAGTATTTCCTTCCCGAGAATCGTACCCACGACCTTTGACTTGATAACCATGTGCAAACGTGCTGGTGTAGATTTTAAAGTTTTATAACTAAAAAAAATATTCAGTGTCCGAGCAAAAGCTCAAATAGAGACATTATAACAAGAAATTAGCCATAACGTATGACGGCCATTTTTTATCCAAACGTGTGACAGAAGTGTCATCTTGGATCAGATCTCACCAGTTTTTTTTTTCACTAATTCATATATTACGCAGGAATTCTTAAAAGTTATTGGAGAAACTAAAAGTTTAGAAAGGTAAATAAGAGATCAATTTTTTTCACAAAATTAAAATAAAAATATGTGGCGTTTCTCATGTAGGATTTTTAAAAAAAGTGACAAATAATTAAAACTGGCGGACCAGTTAAAATTAGTTTCGTTTATGGTCAGTCTCTTATTATAGTATCCTTCATGCTCAAAATGGTATTTTTGTTCAATTCCCGACCTATTTACTAAATTTGATGAAAATCGACCACTTATATCTAATGTGTTTCTCTTGTCAGCATAAGCTATTCAAGTTAAACTGATAAAAAAAAGATAACTATGGGATTTATAACTGAAACAAAATATGAGACCTATAACCAGATATTACTGTATGAGGTCATTTAGTAAACACAGGATGGACGATTGTAGAAATGAATGAGACTATATGTGTGTAATATGAGTGCACAATTCGTGTAAGAAGTGTAGCAATATTCTTATAGCTGAGTCCACCGAATATTCTTAGTAGAGATTATTCCTAGACTCTGTAATGTTTATAAACAAAAGATACAACAAACAAAAAATTAAACGAGAATAAAAGGATCAGGAGGATAGAAGGATAAGAGGAGTAGAATATGATTACCTTGCACAGAGTTGTGTCGTTATTTTGCTACGTCATTTTATTAATGAATGGTATACAATTGTCAAGTAAAATACAAAAGTGAACCATTTGCTAACAATAACTATTTCTACAATATCTTTTTATTTGAAATATAGTACAGATATGGTTAAGATCTGATTTACCTGAGGTACCTCACACACCTTTGAATGCTCATATTTTTTATTATCTCCGCATTAAATACTATAAATACTATATAAATTATATTCAGAAAATACAAATAGAAAGGCACACTAAGTTGCTTAATTGTACAAAATTTTATAAAGCATTTTCAACACCTGGAGTGTCTTATAACGGGTTAATAAACATGCATTAGCTATATTTTGGTGGTAAATTATTGAAACTTTGACAGTAGATTGAAGTGGCACCAATCTATTTCACTCCAACTGTCAGAGGGTTTGCCTAATGAATGACGTCTTTGTCATTCGCTATTTATCAATGCTAAGAGGAAAAAGTTCTTAGAATAGCGTCAGGAACCACCCCTTTTAAGGAGGTGCGAACGTTTTGCATCACCTTGTATAGGGCGCTGTTGAGAGGCTAAATCAGTTAGTTGTTCTAAGTCTCTGCTGTAGTATACGTCGAGTAATCATTACAATATCGTTAATAAAGAAAATTATTATATATATCCTAATTATTCTATCTTTTATCACATGATTAAAGTATTTACATAAACAATCGTATTTAAGGTATATTTATTTTTATACTGATTTTACTTTTTCTTTTTTTTTTGTTAAAAGGAAAAGCCCGAGCAAAAAAATCTAACGCCTTATCAAGGTAAAAAACGATGTTTTGGACAGTACAAATGTGAAAAGTGCGATCGTACGTGGGCGTCTGCTAATTCTTGGGCAAATATGGGTCAGGAATGTGAGAAATGCCATATAAATACGTATCCTCACAAACAGGTAAGCACCATGTCTTATAAATTTAATTTGGTCGTACTCAACCTCCCGTACGCAGGTCCGTTTTTAAGGTTTATCGAGTTTTTCTGAGTGTATTATTCTATTGTTTGTTATTACATCATCACTGTCACTACTGTTATTATTATTACTAGTATGATGCGCTATGTTACACAGCTACGTAACACAGTAAACATATGTGTATCGTCTTAAAAGCAAAGCTTGAGCACGGCCAATCTCTAACTAATAAATATACGTGATGAAATTTTTTTGTTTTTCACTACTTATTTATTGTAAAATAAGAGCCGTTAATGGGATAGCGTTTGTTTTTAACCGTTTGCGTACCACGAGCCACTTTCGCGCTCTTTAGATTTTGTGTCGAAAAAAGTCAGTGCATTTGGCCGATACTGATAACTGACGGCGCACCCACAATTTGTCGAAAGACGCTGAACCTTTCAGACGCGTGTACATTGCATCGCTATCAGTGATCCAATTTGTATTTTGTTATTACCTATTATTAATTAAAATAGTATATATATGCTTTTTCAATTTTAACTTTTTATTATTTATTACTTAAGAGCTCTTCGGCTTTTTTCGATACGTAATCGAGGGAGCGCATTTGCGACCGTGTTTTATCAAAAGCCTCTGATATGCAAACGGTTGAGAAAAGTGGCTCTGGAAATGCAAGTTATAATACACGGGAATGAAATATCGCGTAAACTGGCAAAACTTAATAAAAATTGCAAAATCACGATCGTTTTAAGAGGATCCTTTTTCGATCTAAAATGGTTTCTCTTAACTAAATAGAGTGAGAAGAAAGATCTCTTATCTTTGTTTCACTTATGAAATTTTATGATTACGCCAACTTATACGAATTAATTTTCGCTTGTTTTATCTGCTTTGAGATAAGCAAGAATGATATTTTAGCAATTTTACAATATTTCTTATATTGAAAAATATGGCTATATTTCATCGAATTTTTAATCCGATTTAATACGATTAAACTCGTATGACTTCTTTTCTATGTCAGAATAAACGAGATACTTTATTTTTTATTAAAATATTCCTACTTTCTCTTTATTAGAAAAACAAACGTTGTATTTTGCAAACAGAATGTATGTTGTTCATTTCTTATACTAATATAGAATAACCAAATCAAATGGTTTTCAAATTCGTTGTTTTATAACGAAATAGTTCTAAGTAACGTAATTTGATCACATAAAGATGTTCTTAAGTACTCGAACAAAAAAAACTCAGGAAAATTTAATATAATCAAGTTGTATTTTTCATGTTACATTTTTCCGCAAAATAATTAAGCTGATTATAAATTTTAAGTTTAACACGTTAATCTACAGATAATGTATATGACTTTATATTTTAGATGCGTTTAAAGAAGCCAAAGGGATTGATCCTCCTAGGTGTACGTAAACCTCATCCACAGCACCTTTGTGAAATGTGTAAGAAAAAAGGTTATAAATGTATGAAATCGAATAATTATTCTATATAAAATTATCAACACTATTAATTAAATGCATTAAATTATGAATATTATGGGTCGAAAAATTCGTAACCATAAACTCTATTTTTAAAATTAATAACAAAATAGCACAATAATTTTTTTGCAAAATTTATGTACTTCAACAAATATGGGACACCAATTATTCGAATATTAACATGCAATAATCATAATAAATTAAAATCTAATTTTCCGTTTAAAATATTATTAATAACAATTGATATTGTTATACTGTTATAATATACTAGGTGTTATTAAATATGCGCACGTTCTTTCAGAAGATTACTTCTGAAGGTATACCAAATCGAAAAATGCTATACCATTTTTTTATTTATCACGCAATTTTTGAGATATTCAATAATAAAGATAGTATATTAATTAGACAGAAATAAATGGACAGTATAATGAGATAACACCTCTCTATCTTTTGTCTGTCTCACTGCAATTATCTGTGTATATTTGTCCAACTTTCTCTTTAATAGTATCTTTATTTTTGAATATCTCGAAATTAAGTTGTAAATCAAAAAATGATAAAGTGTTTTACGACACAGTTCTGAAACATCCTATATAAGTTATTGATTTAATAATGAAATCTTTTATTTTATACATAAAATCTTATAAGAAATCATCTTGACGTTTAATCGCTTTGATTTGTCAAAATAACATTCCGTTCAAATAATTTGAAATTCAGAAGAAATACTATCTAATATTCGTCAAAATTTATTATTTGATCATTTTACAAGTCGCAAATTTTCAGCATTTATTTTCTATTTAGAAAATGATTTTATTATTATTATGCAACAGAAATATTTCACTACAAAGTTTTATACTAAAATGAAGGCATTCATTAGAAGGAATCTTTCTCGTAATAATATTTGATTATGGTGTTTTTAAAAATATTTTTGCTATACTTGACAAATTTTTAAAACGAAGATGTGATTTAAACATTTTTAATAAAAAATTTAATTGTACTTATACTATTGAATACTGCACAGCATATATTCTAAAATTCACATACTTTTTTTAAAGGGGTTACTCCTAAGGGTAATCTGTCTTCTAAAATCCTTCACTAATTTTTAATCCAAAGCTTAGTTTTAGAAATATTAATAAATAATAATAAAGGAACTATTAGTTGGACAGAAACAGATATGTAGCTGAGGTGAGATAATACTACTTTGTCTTTTGTATAACTCGCTTCAACTATCTATCTGTCTTTGTCTTGATTACTGAATATCTAAAAAGTTGAGCTACAAATCGAAAAGTGGTAAAGAAATTTTCGATAAAGTTTACTCTCAAGAGTAACCCCTTTAAAGGAATTGCGTGAATTTTAGAAACCTGTATATTTTATACATCAGGTAATGAAATTTGCAAATTTTAATTTCAAAAATTATTACATCCTGTACTTGGTAATAAGATTTTTATACGTGAGTTTGAACAAGCAGTATCAGAAATATTAGATAAGCCTTATTAAATATGTAAAAATTGAGATCTCTGTGTATACAATAATGACCGTGTTAAATAGATATGTGTAATAAATTTTTATATCTTTATTTGAATCACTAGATTATGCGCTATTTTTATTTTATATGCTCATTTTAATCTTATACCTAATGTAATGTACTATTTATAAAATAAAGATTTAAGTAAAATTTAATTAAAAGTAAATACAGAAATAATAATTTCTTATATATTTTCTCTAAATACTAAATAATAAATGATAAACGCGTATTTTTTGAAATAGTGATTTTCATGGGAGTCTCATTTTCGACAGTTTTATGTGGACTAGTCTCGTTTTTTGAACAAGATATGAAACAAGATTGTTGATATTTTTGCAAAGCACGATGAGACAATACAAATTTCTTGCTCGATTCCTCCATGAGAGTCTCGCAGTCTTCTAAAGTTCAAGCAGTAGATTTCTAAGTTAAAGAAATGGTGCAATTAATTGCTAATTTACTTTCATTTGATACACAAGTAGTCCGCATGAATTACGGTTTAATGCGATAAACTTGCGTTATATAGAAAACCTATACAGGGCGTTACAAAACGATCACACCTTCTTACAGGGCGTCCTGAAATAAACGTACTTCTTTCTTGTTAAGAAATGATTCCTCACACTAAACTAAATCGAAAAGTCCTTAGCCACTTTTCAATTCGGAGATAGATAGAGACGGATAGTTGAAGTAAGACAGAGTGGTGCTATCTTATTTCAACTATCTTTCTGTCTCTGTCATACTAGTAATATCTTTATTATTGAATATACTGAAAACTAAGCTCCGTGTTGAAAAAAAAAAAAAATATATATATATACAGGGTGTTCTATTTATAACAGTACGGCTGAATATTTTTTGTTTGAGATGGGTAATGGAAAAATATTTCAAACAAAAGTTATAAGGTACAGAAGGGGAAAACATATGCAAAGTTAATTTCGAGCATAATTGTTTATGGTGTTATTTTCATCCCCCCAAAAGTTGTTCGTCTTGATAAAACAAATGCAGTTGTATCGTATGTTATGCTATTTTCATGATTTTTATACAAAATTTTGCATAAAACCTTAAATTGTTAAGAATATCGATAATTCAGATTTTTTTTGCGTAACCCACGATGCACCACGTGGAGGTAAAGTCTGTATCGAATCCAATGTTTGTCAGTCAGTCAGTCCATCAATCATTCAGGTATTCAGTCAGTCGGTCAGTCAGTCAATCTGTCTCTAAGTTGATCTGTCAGTCATTTTGTCTGTTAAGTTTTTATGCGAAATTGTACATAAAAATCATGAAAATAGCATAACATATGATACGACTGAATTTGTCTCATCAAGACGAACAACTTTGGTTGTTGGGGGGGGGGGGGTGAACATTTTGGTTGCCATTTAAAAAAATTGAAGTATAACACCATAAACAATTATGCTCAAAATTTACTTTGCATAAGTTTTCCCCTTCTGCACCCTACAACTTTTGTTTGAAATAATTTTCAATTACTCCTCACAAACAAAAAATATTCAGCCGTGCTGTTTAAAATGGAACATCCTGTATATACACAAGGTGACTCAGGGAACTGAGACAAACTATATTCTTGAAAGTATTGGAGATAAAGAAAAGTGTCTTGTGTCAAAATTAAACAGCATTAAGTGCTAGACATTCCTATGAAATTTTTATGCATTTTCAAGGTGCAATTGCAATTTTTTTTTAAAGGGAAACTGATTTCGCATACATTAATTGATGCAGTTTTTCACCTTCTACAAAACAAACTAATAATATGTCTAAAAATGGTTAATTTCGATATTATTATATGATATATCGATAAGATACAGGGTGTCCGGAAATAAAGGAGACATTTTTTGAGGGGTGGTTCTTGAGACTATTCTTAAAACATTTTTCTCGTGGAATTTTTTAATTTGAAGCTTTATTTATGAGATATTCAACGATAAAGTTGCCATTAGTTAGACAGAGACGCTCCGATAGTTGAAGTGAGATGGCGCCACTCTGTCTCGCTTTAACTATCGGAGCATCTCTGTCTAACTAATGGCAACTTTATCGTTGAATATCTCAGAAATGAAGTCTCAATTCAAAAAATAACAAGAGAAAAAAGTTCTTAGAATAGTCTCAGGAACCACTCCTCAAAAAATGTCTCCTTTATTTCTGGACACCCTGTATCATATCATTTCTCACTACTTACTCTACAGAATATATTCAAATGGTTCTCCACCGCACTCTAAACATTTTATCACGTTCTGTAATTGCCTTTCTGTAATTTGTGATTTTCTAATGTTACACGTTCTTGAATTTCTTCGACATTATTAATTGGACACAAATCCACTTTATCCCTTAAAAAAAAAATTTAGAAAAAATGCTTATGATTCAATCGATATCTTACATTCATACGATATTCTACATTGATCGATATCAGAAGTTAAATCGTATTTACAAATAAGAGAAATATTGAAATAATTTAGAATATTTAAAGTTAAAATAATACCGAAATTAACTATTTTTAGTTATAACATTATTAGTATGTTTTGTAGAGGGTAAAAAACTGCATCGTTTGCAATGTATGCAAAATCAGTTTCCCTTTAAAAAAAAAGTGCAGTTGCAAGGTGCAATTGCACCGGTGCACAAAAATGCATAAAAATTTCATAGGAATGTGTAGCGCTTAATGCCGTTTAATTTTAGCGTAAGACATTTTTCTCTATATCCAAACTTTCAGAGATATAGCTCGTCCCAATTCCTTGGGACACCCTGTATATACATATTTATTATAGAATATTTTGAAAACGAAAGTTCCAATCAAGAATATTAAATGAAAGCAATCTAAAATTCATTTACTTTACAACCTCTTAACAAAAGTTTAAATAGCAAAATATAAGAAATAATATGTAAAAGGTAAGATTATAATTATTATAATTCATAGTAAATTTAATTAAAATAATACAATTTTTATTTATGTGTGAAAGCTTTATGAACGTTGCTATTTGATTTATGAAAGAAGAAAGCTTAAGGATTATTATTTCATGAATTAATATTCTAGTGGGATAAAAGAAAAATAATTTTTGAAAGCCATTCTAACAAAGTTTTTTCTATGTTATTTTAGAGAATACAAAATTATATAAATTACATTTAAAGTTTCTTAGAAATATATTTTAAGTATAAAAAAACGCTAATTTTGCTTTAAACGCTATAAATAATGTATATTCACATTTTACAAGACTGATATTTTTTGCGCTTCTAATTAAGGTTTATTTTTACATATTAAGTTATATTGACACATATTTATATAAATATATGTATATTATGTTATAATTGTACCTGCATAATTTTTCATTTCAGTAAAGTAATTAAAATACTTTAAATATAAATATTTAGAATTATGAGGACTTTTCGAACATGTATAAATTTGAGTTACTTGGTGTTATGGTGTGTTCTAGGATTATATAAAAATATAAATTTTTCGAAAAATTGGCAAAGTTTGAGCATAATTACTTTAAATATATAATGCAATTAAATAAATAAATTTAATATATGATTTTTAGTTCTGCTTGATTCTAGTAAATTTTGAACCCCATAAACTTTGAGTTCCGTCTCCTTTATTTATAGCGACTCGTTCGATTATCTCTTTACTGGGCGTCTTCAAGTCATATGCTAATCCTACTCGTGCCATGAGTCGGATGAATCCTGCTGATCCATTAAGACCAATTCCGTCCCATTCGGCTGCTTTATAATCCCAAGGAAATGAATGATGATAATTGTGCCAACCTTCTCCAAGTGAAAAGAAAGATACAAATGGACTCTCCGTAGGTCTAACAGATCTAAAATAAAATTTGAGAAATCAATTTATAAGAGAAAATTTATAATTAGACTATCTAAATTTCATCAAATATTACAACATATACAGGGTGCTGTAAAATTGTCGCATTTTCTTTGATGGGTAACGTCTACAGGCTAAATCTAATTAAAAAGTACTGTATCATTTTTCTATCCATAGTTTAGTTTTTGAGATATTCAATGGTAAAGATGATATTAGTTAGATAGAGACAGACATATAGTTGAAGTAAGATAACATTCTGACTTTTGTTTACCTCTCTCTTCAACTATTGTTTTGTCTCCCTGTTTAACTAATATAACGTTTTTATTGTTAAATATCTTAGAAACTAAGTTCTGAATTGAAAAATGGTTAAGGACTTATCGTTGCAGTTTATCTTGAAGAATATCCCCCTTAAAGGAAGTGCGGCAATTTGCAAAATCCTGTATATTTGGTTATAAAATATATACATATTACAGTTATAAATAAATATATATTTACATATAAAATAATATTTTATAGAAATATAGTGAAAGTAGAACTTTAATATTACTTGTTATATGGACGTTTGCCCCACATATGAGCTATACTGTTGACGGAAAAAGTTGCATTTAACAGCCATACGTATCGAATAATTACAGCGTGAATGCTAATATACCATGTTTCATTCCATAAATAAACAGGTATTAATGATGGTAATACAAAGGCAAGGAAAAGCATAATCGGTGTATAATATCTGTAACAAATTGATTATAATTGTTATAGATAAAACTTTACACTTAAAAATGAATTGTTTTTATTCAATTTAATCTTTATATTAATTTAAGCTTCTTATCGAGTATACATAAAATAATGAAAAAAGTTGAAAGGATCAAACGAACGGAAAAGTAATACATTTTTTATACTTATTTTGAATTTTATAGACTTTTGAATGGTTTGAGCATATTTGTGTCTTTCAATTTTATATGTCATACTTTAATTTTACATGATTATCTTTATTTAAATAGGTCCACACGCACACAGAAACACGAGGGACCCTTTCACACCCTGTATAAAGATCAACTGAAATAATGCCTTTCGAATAAAAAAAATGATTTGCTTTTGAGAATTTGAATATTTGAGATTTATTGTGTAGCCACGAATTAACGTGAGGTTTATCTTGTGCAAATTTTAACAGTTTAATAATACTGCTATTATTTATGTGCATTTAATTCTATACCTATACTTATATTTATGAGTAGAACATACTTATCAAAAAACTGTATTACTGGGTCTGCTTTAATATCACTCATATCAATTTTAGAGCCGTATTGCTTCACCGCGGGATGTCTTTTCATCATTAACCAACCTACATGAGAAAAGAAAAAACCACGATTTGCGTCATGTGGATCAGCTGGAGTTTCTGAAAACTTATGGTGAGTTCTGTGATCTCGAATCCATTTGGAGAGATGAGTCTGAAAAACAAAAAAATTTATTATATAAAAATAAAAAATATTGTATGACCAATAACATAACAAATTTTTATTATTCGTTCATAGAACATTATTCTCTATTTTAGAATAATATTTTTAATGTTTCATCTGCCTATAATTTTTTTATCTGTAATCAGAATTTCTTGCAGAATATTTTTACATTAATTTTGATATCAATTCTAATATCATTTTATCAAGAATAAATGAGTCAGTTAATAAAGACTTATGAATATAACAATTTCAATAATTTTATCTCTTAGAAACAGACAATCTAAATATTTGTATTCTTATCAGAAGATATAGGATGTTACAAAACGATTGCACTTCGTAAAGGGGGTGATTCCTGACTCTATTCTAAGATCTTTGGCATTTTTTTATTTACAGTTTCATTTTCAAATGATAAAGATGCCACATTAATTAGACAGAGAAACCTCCAATAGTTGACATAAGATAGCACTACTCGGTCTCATTTTAACGATCAGAGTTTTTCTGCCTAATGGCATCTTCCTCATTGAATATCTTGAATATTAAGCTTTAAATAAAAAATAATATCAAGGAGAAAAAATTAGAATAGCATCAAGAATCGTCTTCTTTAATTAAATGTAATTATTTTGTAATACTCTAATACCTTGCACCTCAAATTTTTATTCTCGTAGAAATCCCAACAAGAAAAATAATCTGCTTATTGTTAATTTAGTTTAGAAATTTATATGGGTGCGTTAATTTAGAAATGGAGCCTTTTTTTATTTGTACCTATATTTGTACTTACATTCGTACTTATTGTTTTTATATTTTTAATCTATGAAAGAAATACTTATACTACCTGTCCAGCCATACAGTAGAGATATGCAAGAAATATTCTTAGTGGAAGTTTTGCGGAATAACTACGATGGGCCCAAAGTCGATGCGCACCAGCTGTAATGCCCAACCCGGCAGATAATCCATAAATTGGACCTTTAAAAAGAAATACATTAATAACAAAAATAATTTATTTAATTAATTTCATTTCTCTAAAAATTTAACACTGTATTTAATTTGTAAATAAACAATTTATACAGGGTGCAACAATGATCCTCTTTGAAATTTTGAGGGGTTATAAAGAGAAGGATTCTACGATGATTTTTCATTTACCATTTTCCGATCTGTAGCTTAGTTTTAGAGGTATTTAACAATAAAAATACTTTTGCACTGGAGATATCCGCCTAGTTACCGAGAAGGAAGAGATTCAGTGCATTTTCAGCGTTGAAGAGTTTGCATTTCATGCATTACATATATTTGGTTATAGATAAAGATCTATGTAAAATTGTGACAAACTGCATAATTATCAACAGCATAGGTGCTAGAATGTTAGTAAAATTATTTCTCTTCTAATATTAATTTTATACCATAGTGCTAGCTAACTGTTGATATATATTTCATACGACGTTGACCTTCTACAAATTAATGTGGTATCTCTATTATTGAATATTTCAAAAACTAAACTCTGGATCGGAAAATGGAGTACAGGACTCTTGAATTCGATTTACTCTCAGAAGTAACTCCTTTAAAGGAAGTGCGGATATTTTATATCATTTTGTATTACTATAGAAAAAGATTTTGGAATGATAAGTGCAAAAAATTGTATAAAAATATATTTTAGAATAAAAACTTATGCTAAAAAATAAATTAACCCATTGACTGCCAACTACGAGATATCTCGTAATGTCTGCTGTAATTTTAGATTGATTAATAAAATTTTGGCACCCAGAGCAAGACTTTTAAATTTGCCTGGCAGTCAATGAGTTAAAAAATAAAGATTCTACCCATAAGCGTGTATTAATAATTAAACTTATACTTACTAAATATCCAAGTCAATAATTTAGCTTCATGATAGTGTGTAACGAAAGAATAAAACGCAAGACCATGTAATACGGCAATACCAAAAATATTTCTCCATATTAATGGTTGCAATTGTCTACGTGGAACATTCTTTATTTCTGTTGGATAATCTTTTAGTTCATCCGCTAAAGGTTCAGGTTTCTTTTCTTCATATTGGGTTACAGTTGAACTATACATATTGATAAACTGCTTTTCTCAGTTTTAATTACCTGTAAGTAATATAAGTAAGTATAGATATGGTATTTCAATAAGGTTCAGCGAAATTTTAAGGGGTCATAAAGGTAGCGATTCTAAGACGATCTTTCATTTATCACATTTTGATCTGAATCTTAGTTTTTGAGATATTCAGTGATAAAAGTACTACAATTAGATAAAATTAGTCAATTGGTTAAAGTGAGACAACGCCGCTCTGTCTCTTCAAATATCTATTTATCTATGTCTAACTAATAATAGCTTTATTATTAAATATGTCGAAAACTGAGTTTCAGATCAAAATCTGTAAATGAAAAATCGTTTTAAAATCACCCTCTCTATAACTTCTTAAAGTTTGGCTATACCTTATAAAAAGATCCTGTATGCAGGATGTTTGGAAATAAACGCACTCTCAATTAAGAGATGATTTCTGATACTAAACTAAGTTAAAAATTTGTTAACCAAGTTTTGATTCGAAGCTTAGTACTTATGATATTTAGTGATAAATGTACCAATAGTTAAACAAAGATAGATAGAAAGTTGATGTGAGATAGGACCACTATGTCTCACTTCAATCGTTTGTTTGCCTCTATCTTACTAGTAATATACTTTTATTATTAAAAATCTTAAAAATTAAGCTTTTTGGATCAAATAATGGTTAAGGAATTTTCGCTTTATTTTAGTATCAGGAATCACCCCTTAACTGGAAATGCATTTATTTCCGGATACCTTGTATTCTTATTGAATAACATAAAAATGAAGCTTTAAATAAAAAAATGTTAATGGAAAAAGCTCTTAGAATTGCATCAGGATCACCCATCAAAAAGCAGTCGTTTTTTTCCAGACACCCTGTATAAAGCCTGTAATTTTATCGTTGTAGTCAATTTGTTTTATCTTGTAAGTCTTTATCAATTTTATAACTTAAGTATACATTATTTTTATATGTGATTATTACATTATATAAAATAATGGTAAATCCTGTGAATATTGTGAATTTACTATTAATTTGAGTGTATGCTTTAAATCTACCTGCAACATCGGCTAATAAATGAGACGAAATAACAGAAAGTCTTTTTATTTATTTTGATAAACCACAATCAGTAGATTACATAAATTGAAATAACGATTATACAGGGTGTAGCATTGACATATTTCATAAATTTAAGGGGTTGTATAAGAAGTGGTTTTAAGATGCTTTTTTATTTATAGCTGTTTTATTTGTGGCTTAATTTTCAAAATATTCAGCGATAAAGGTACTATTACTTAGCAGACACAGTGACTTGGTTGAAGTGAGATAACACCTCTCTGTCTCGCTCCAACTATCTATCTGTCTCTATCTGACTAACAGTGCCTGTATCATTGAATATCTTGAAAACTAAGCCTCTGATTATAAAGTGGTGAATAAAAAATCATTTTAGAATCACTCCTTCTAAAACACCTTAAGTTTATGAAACATATCATTGTTACGCTCTATAGTGAAATAATTACAGAAGAACCTAACAAATTAAAAAATCAATTAATAAAAATTGTTATATTGATGGGTATCATATTTTAAATTGCGATACAGGGCCCTAGCAAGTGCAAAGGTGTAGTTTCGGCCAGGGTGGTAAGTGGTGTACACTCCTGAGACATCAGGACTACCTTGGTCCACGATGACCCATCTCCTCTTTTGGGTTCTAGAATGAGGCGTTTGACATGTATTCCGCCTTAGGAGCCGACTCGGGTCAACCTAACTTTTTCTTGCTTTAATATGGCAAAATATGTATTCGGAACTCCGATTAGAATCCCATTTATGTTGATGCGAGTGTGATGACCACGAGTGTGATTGTGTAATATGGGTAGCCAAAAGTTACTCCAATTTGTAAGCCACATATTTTGTATATGTTCCTCTTTACATTTTTCCATTATCTATCGCATGGCAATTAGTTTATCCACCCTATCATTTAATTTTGACAGGCTCTTACTCCATCGCAAGATAGAGGTTTTTACTTTTTTTTTTAGATGAAATATATTGGTATTCACTATCGTGTTTTTGATCCCAATCCTGCGTTTTATTTAAGTTATCCTTTTCTTATTATAATATAGAAGTCCTAGGTTACGCTAGGCAACCATGAGCTATATTTTTTCCAAATTCACAAGCTTAATTTTAATTTTAATGCAGAAATCGTAACAAATATGAAAAAATCTAGTTTTCTAGCTTTTCCGAAATTTTCAAAATAATAACTATAAAATAAAGTGTAGAAAGCTTTGAAGGAACCAACTACTTTAGGAGGCTGAAAATTGACTAGTTTTCATGATTTTTTTCAACAAGGAAAAAATGATTAGAAAATTCGGAAAATATGCTAATGTTTTCTTTGTATCTTAAGCTATATTTATAATTTTTTAACAAACACATAACAAAGATATAAAATTATCCCCCAGATAAGTCATTATCTGCACTGGTCACTTCCGTGCTCTCTCAAGGTCGCAATTTTAGCTAATAATATTTAATATTTTAATATTTAGCTAACGATTTATGAAAAAAATTCAATTTTTCGAAGCGTCTAAAGTAGTTGTCCCTTTAATATTTATGGTAAATGCGTTACTCGGCTGAGTAAGTTAAAACGAGAGAATTTTATAGAGATGAATTATAACCTGTTTTGGAGATTGTACTGAATAATTTAACAAACTCACACATTAGATGAGCATTTATCTGCATATATTATACAGGGTGTTCCAAAACAACCGCACTTCCTATTAAGGGGTGATTCTTGATACAAAACTAAGTCGAAAAGTCCTTAGCCACTTTTCAATTCGGAACTTGGTTTTCAAGATATTCAATAATAAAGATATTATTAGTAAAATAGAGACAGACAGATAGTTGAAGTGAGATAGCACCATTCTGTCTCGCTTCAACTATCAGAGTATCTCTGTCTAACTAATGGTATCTTCATCTTTGAATCTTGAAAACCAAGTTCCGAATTGAAAAGTGGCTAAGGACTTTTCGACTTAGTTTTGAATCACCCCTTAACCCATTTGCATCACACAGAAAAGTGAAAAATTCGTTCTTATCACCAAAATTTGTTTTGATTGTATTTAAATGAAAATTCTTTAAATGTTAAAAATAAAAGCAATATTACATAAATAAAGAATTTTTATTTCATAATAGATTCATAATTATGTGAGGAATAAAATCTAATTACCTCTTCACTGCTGTCAGAAATATAACCATCCATTTTTTTTTATTTTTCTAAGTTATTTTACCCTGAAACTATTCGCGATCACCTCTTTTCATTGATTCAGAGCCAAATACGAATGGGTATAATATACGTTCTGGTAATAAATGCCCAAGTGGAATGAGCGCATATATGCGCGCTCTGGTAATAGTGGCCAGGCGAAATGCGCGCATATATGCGCTTATGATGCAAATGGGTTAATAGGAAGTGCGGTTATTTTGGAACACCCTGTATATATATTAGACATTGATTTTAACAAGCTCCATAAGCTTCTGATTGTAACGTGGCATTTTTGATGCTACGTTAAAATCTTAGCCGATAGAGTTTCACATTGAATTTGGCATGCTGCTATCGGCTAAGAATCGGTCTTAAATGCCTCCGTGATCGATTATTGGCGCAATACCGATAAATCTGATCATGAAAAGTTATGTTTACATTAGCGCTTAGCTAATGAGGCGTTTAATGCAGGACATCGATATTCAATGATTTCTAACTGGCGCCTACCGATAATGAGAGATCGACATGCTTAGTTTAGTTCATTTATGATCATCGAAACGAGTGTACGTCCGAGCGTCTGAAAATTAGAATAGTAATTGGTCGGTTCTAGTTGGTGGTTTCTGTGTGCAAAGCGATGTTACTATTTTTTATAATTATAATTTTTTTTATGAAACAGTGATCGATACAAAATACTAGCTTTTGTAATATCAGAGAAGTATTATTAAAAAATCATATAAAATAAATTTAAAAAAAAGTTAAACTAAATTTAGGCCTTAAAATGAATTGAATTTGAATATAGTCTTATCATAGTCTTATACGTGTTAAATGTACAGGGTGTTTCAATGAGGTACGGCCAAATTTTAAAAAGTTGTAAAGGGAGTGACTCTAAGACGATTTTTCATTTACCACATTTTGATCTGTAGCTTAGTTTTTGAGATATTTAATGATAAAGGTACTATATTAGTTAGACACAGATAGTTAGAAAACTAAGCTTCAGATTAAAATGTGATAAATGAAAAATCTTCTTAGATCACCCCCGTTACAATTTTTTAAAATTTGGCCATACCTCACTGAAATACCTTGTATAAGTTGAAGTGGGTGGCACTACTCTGTCTCGCTTCAACTATCGGAGAGTCTTTGTCTAACTGACATTTTTATGCCAAGAGGAAAAAGTTCTTAAAATAGCATCAGAAACCACCCCTTAAAATATGTCTCCTTTTTTTTCGGACACCCTGTATACAGGTTAGTACAAAATGACTGCACTTCCTTAAGGGGGGGGGGGGGTCCTGAGGCTATTTTAAGAGCTTTTCCCTCTTGACATTTTTTGATTTAAAGCTTTATTTTCAAGATATTCAATGGTAAAGTGCGGTTGTTTTGTAACACCCTGTATAGTACATATTGAATCATTTTTGTATTTATGATAATTAATATTTTCAATGATGGCTTTTTTTAATACTTCTGGAAAGAAGTAAGTTATTTTGTAAAACATTTTTTCTTATTATTTAGGATTTTGTCAAAATATAAGAGTATCTAATGTAACAAGTTTTTTGAAATGTTTATATTTTTTCCTGGGAGCGGAAATTTAGAAATTTGAAACATGTAATTTGTGGTAAATAACATAGATATCGAATTGGTTTTAATAAAATTACTTATAGTAGGAAAAAGTGTTTGCAAAGCAAAGCTAATTTTTCAAATAACAAAAAAATAGAAGAAAATATCAATCTATTGTTTTATCAGTTAATGAACATTTTAAGATCACAAATTGTCCACTTTGTCTTGTTAATTTAGCTGCGTTGGTTCAGAAAAAATACTAAATTTCCAAACGTTATTTTTTCATTCCATCAACTTTATATAGAGGAGATTAAAAATAAATATACAGTAGATAATAAAAATATTCGTATATTCTTTGAAACATTGATTTAAAATTATTGTTAAAATTAGTTAATAAAAAAGGTAATTATAAATTAGACAATTTACCAGTAGAAGTTTTTCGGAAACTTTAAAAAAAAATTAATTTTATATAAATTATTATTTAAATGTAGGTCCATCTTAAAACTGTGTTTCAGATATGCAAGTTATAACTATGAACCCTTTCAAAATTTTAAGGGGTTATAGAAGGGATGACTATAACATAATTTTTCATTTACCACATTTTAATCTGAAGCTTAGTTTTCTAGATATTCAATGATAAAGGTACTATTAGTTAGACACAGTCCATTGATTGAAGTACGGCAGTATAGTGGCATATTATCTTGCTTCACAACCAATATCTCTCTTTATTTTTTATCTAATTAATAGTACCTTTATCATTGAATATTTCGAAAACTACGCTTCAGATCAAAATATCGTGAATGGCCACTCGCTCTACAGGGTTTCTGGAAATCGCCGCACTACCTTCGAATGTTAACTTCCTGAGGGTAACCCGAGACGAAAAGTCCTGTATCACTTTGCCATCCGAAGCTTAAGTTATGAGTTATGACGTCAGCGGGACAGCACCGTAATACTTTTTAAAAAAATACGGATCACCCCGAACTCAAGAATTATAAAAATTAGACTCACCAATAAAACTGTAAGCTGTCCTTCTCGAAATTCTGTTTTTCCTTCTTTTCAAGAAAAAGCACTTCTTTCTTCCAGTTAATAAAAATCACTGTCACAAACTCATAAAGGACTTAATCACAATTTTTAATAATTTATTTATTTAACGATTTAACTTTTACGCGAAAATGCGAGTAAATCAGAATTTTATAACCTAAGTTGTCTAATTAACAGGGACATTATCAATGCAATTGTACGCGCATGAAACCCAAGCTACAGTTCTTCATTGACCGATATCAAATTTTTCTGATCCTCTTACAAGTTTGGACAATTAATATTATTGATTTTCATATTTTTGAACACTGGACATGGTTAGTATGTTAGAAAATCGATAATATTAATTGTCTGAAGTTGTAAGAAAGTCAGAAAAATTTGATATCGGTAGATGAAGAGAATTGTAGATTTTTTATATGCGAGTGCACTCGTATGGACAATATCCCTGCAATTAAATAATTCGATTTATAAACTTTTCTGACATACCCGTATTTTCGCGTAAAAGCGATTAGTTTGTGAAATGACTAAATTATTAATAATTGTGCATACTGTTAAATTGAAGTGACTACTGTGTTTATTGATAATCGTAGTTAAACTTGTTATTAGCTCGTGATAGTGATTTTTATTAATTGGAAGAAAGAAGTGCTTTTTATTGAAGAAAAAAAGAATCGAAACTTTGGGAGAGATCTCCTGTACAGCTTACAGTTATCGGCGAGTCTAATTTTTATAATTCTTGAGTCTGGGTTGATACGTACTTTTTTAAAAAGTGTTACTGTCCCGCTGACGTCACAACGATCTGACGTCACGCATTGTGCCACTTTGCGGGTGACAACCGATAAAATTACGTTGATAAGAACCGTTGCAAAGTGGTAAAGGACTTTTCGTCTCGGGTTACCCTCGGGAAGTTACGTTTCGAAGGAAGTGCGGTGATTACCGGACACCCTGTATACTCCTTTAAGTTTTGCATAACATTATTGTCACCCACTGTATAAGTAAATGTTTATTGTACTTTACTACTCGTTTATGATTTTAAAAGATTGTCTTATAATCTCCCTAGTTTTAATTTGAATTGAAAATTTATTTTTCTCTCGACTTCATTAAAATTTAAGTCATAGTATTATAAACGAACTACTGAAAGGATAAATTCTTTAGATGTATTTCTTAGCGCACATTACGTTTCTTCCTTCTCTGATCAGTGAAAGCTGTGATTACTCATTATATTGAAAAATAGGGTGTCGTTGCGTGAAAATCAGAGTATAATTTTATACGTGTATATTGTGTAGTGTAGATACGCACTTGTCACGTAATGCACGCATACACACTTATGTATACGCACGTACATATCAAAGCGCATTTTCATTACATCATTCTACATAGATCGCGCAGTATAGGGAACTCTACTTAACTTGCAATTTACTTGTAATATAACTGTCTTCCTACTTTACTCGTGTAGTTTCATTTTCATTATTATCAAAGGTAAACGAGCATTTGCATTCTCAAAGATCAGCTAATTATACAGGACTTAAATCCATTGGTGAATGAGGTAACTTGTATACGTGTGGTTTACTTTTTTCTCCCCTTATAGAAAGTCACATCAGCTATCAGGTGGTGCACTTTCTTTCACGCTCAACTCGAAGGATTTGCTTCGTACCGCTATTTCCGTTGTTAATATCGACACTAGATTTTCCTTTTATGTGTTTTATACAACTAGTTTAGTTCGTTTATTAGGAACATGTTAAGTTATTTCGCGTTACGTCTACACGGAAGCTATTTAACTTTACATGCACATGTACGTTATTATATGCGTGTATAAAGGTAAATGACTATATAAAGTTTATTCTCATGAAAGGAATTTATATATAGATAAATAATTAAATAAAAATGTTTTTACTATTTTTTTCTATGAAAATAAGAATATTATTATCAGATTTATCGCCTTGTGCAAAAGTATTAAACACCTTTATTGTTATAACACTATCATCTAAATTTATTCTTCTATAATACTTATTATATAGGGTGTAACAACGATCCCCTTCGAAATTTTAAGGGGGTGTGATTATAAAACGATTTTTCATTTACCATATTTTAATCCGATGTTTAGTTTTTGAGATATTTAATGATAAAGGTACTATTAGTTAGACAGAGACAGATAGATAGTTGAAGTGAGACAGAATGGTGTTATCTCGCTTCAACCAATTGACTGTCTCTGTCTAACTAATAGTACCTTTATCATTAAATATCTCAAAACCTAAGCTTCGGATTAAAATGTGGTAAATGAAAACTCGCCTTACAATCACTTCCTCTACAACCCTTTAAAATTTCGAAGGAGATCATTGTTATACCCTGTATAAATAAAAGACTATGCATATATTTAAATATAATAAATAAATACAGTCACTATACGAAACAGTTAAGTCTATGAATAAATAAGTATTGGTGATAGTATATAATAATATAGGTATTTAACACTTTTGCACGAGGTTATATATATAAAATATTGTTTTATTTTCTCTATATCTGTTATATTTTTTCTCTTTGTTATAAAGGATTTTGAAAAACTTAGAAGTTTTCTTAATGGAGCCTACTTCCGAGACCAAATTGAGTTGAAAATTTCTCTATTATTTTTATATTTGTATTTTTTTTTAAATCAAGATATTTTAATTGATTAATACTATGGCTTTATATTTCTGCTCAACTACGGGGGTGCGATTTTTACAGGACACACTGTATTGCCAGATGGGGTAAAAGCCAATGTATTTTACTGCTCATAAGAATTTCTCCCGAACTGTTAATTCTTAAATAGATACCTACAAATGTGTATTTCTCTCAAATATTCAAACATTCACCTTTAAGTTTATCATTGGATATAAACAAGAAAGTATGTTTAAAACGTTAAATAAAATTTAATAAAAATAAAATAATAAATTGCACTCTTGATTATTTAGTTGAAATTACTTAAAAATTATAATATTTTTATAATTTTATCTGTTTCTCAAAAATCTTATAAGAATAAACGAAAAATCGCTAAAAATATTTGGAATTTGAACCTTTCAAATTTTTATAAAACTATACTTTGCAATATATGTAAAAAGTATACAAGGAATTTTTTTTTTTTTCTTATAATCACGGATATAATAATTAAAGTGACACTATTTCGCGTATGTATGTGTGTATATGTGAAATATGCTATTAGGTTAATTATTTGCGAGAGATTAAGAAGTAACGATGATTGACGTAGCAATCACTTATTTATTAGTATAATCCTTAAGATCGAATATCTATAAGAGAGAAATAAGTTCTTGAGAAAGTTGAATAAAGTTTTGTAGAATGAAAAGATACGTATTAATAATAAAATTTTCTAGGTCAAATAACATTTTCCATTAGAACTGTATATCTTTTGCGATCAATCACATAAGCAAAAAGAGTCAGAGTTAGCGAATTTGAAACAGCCTTCTTATACAATGGAGGCAATAAAAAAGCTATGCGAGAATTTTGTAAAATTGGTAAACATCTCGTAATTCAGATTAAGCTCACGCACATATTATATTATAACTCTCAGATAAAAGAAATGAAATACTTGAGGGAAAAACAAGCAGTTGATAATTTGAAATTATTTAGAAAGTGTATCGACCTATTGTCCATTATACGGTAAAGATTTTCGCAATTAATTGACAAACTCTGTCAATCTGAATTTCCAATAAATTTACTTGTGAAACCTTATTCTCATGCACGACTTTTATTAGAAAATCTTTCTGAAATTACTTTAACCCAATTATGAATAACTCTATTAAAATTAACTATGTAGAAAGTAATATATTAACGAGAAGATTTCGTGTTATTAATCAATTTAGTTTATAATAAGTAATATAGCAATATAATTAAAATGTTAATTAAATTTATTTATTAAAATTTAAAAATTAATTTTATTAATTAATATTATGATATTACGAATAAAAAGAAAGAGAGAGAGAGAGGAAAGATTTATTAAAAAATTCTAATCCTAATAACGTGAACGTAAATAGTTATATGATTGGGTAACATGTACCATTGTGTCAGAGAAGTGGATTTATTTGAGAAAATAATTAAAGAGATGGAAGCGTTACATAAACGTAACTGCGGATAGATCGAGACGAGCTTAATAATTGAGTAGAAACTGCGGAGTCAGTTGTGAGATTGAACACTTTCTCGTTACGGAAATCCGTCGATCACGAAACGATACTTTCATCGGATGATTAACAAGTTGACCGTCTCTTCGCAAGTTCCCGTATCTCCATATATTGTGCTTATACGCATATTTTAGTTATTTAACTATAGGAAATATTTAATTTGTAGAAAATTCATAAAACTGAGTATTTAAATGACACTGAATGATAAAATATCGAGTAAATTTACAACTTTTAACCAAAGTTTATTATATTTCAATACTTGTGTAAATTCACGAGTTTTTATTTAAAATTAAAGAAAGACACAATGAAATTAACTCATGAGTTTAACTTTGTATGCAATAAATCAGTTTATTTCTAAATCATTATACTTGAATTATATTTAAATCGTACTAAATTTATATTATATGACTAATGTAAAAAATTATGTCATACAAAATGGAAAAAAATCAATTTAAAAGATAGTGATAGAATTATCATTCATTTTGTTTTAATTGTTTGGCGTATCATATCGTAAAAATTTAAAGTATCTCTCTTATACTCGTTAAACTGACAGAAAAAGCATTAAATATAGAAACTCTTGAAGTTCCTTATTGGCAATAAATGATTCGACTTTCCATAATATAAATTAAGAGAAATTGAAATCGTATTAAATCAGAGTCTAATATTATAATATTGTAGATACATTAGAGATTATTGCTATCTTTAATGCTAGATATGTCAAATGTTAATAGTTTACGCATCAATTTAAGTTTGATTTTAGACAAAAAATAAAGTATATAGAAGTTCAAATAAATATAATTGGTTCCAATAAAATAGCTAAGATAATAAAGAATTTGGTCAGAAAATTTATTTAATTAATTCGATATGTACGAATCATAAAAGATATATTTCTGTAAAGGAATTTAATTCAAGATGAGGTTCGAAAATAATATTGAAATAAATTCAATTTAGATCATAGGAAGTTTATAAATCATGGTTTTACTTTAGCTTAATGATATTTTTAACTTACCAGGCAGATCAATGGAGTTAAATAGTTTTTGAGTAAAATGAAGAAAACCAAATTTTAAGCGCTCTTTGATTTAATAATGCAATTATTAGCGATAAAAGAAGGCTCCAGCTGATAGAGCAACATCAGCGACTGTTCTCAAGGATATAATTGTATCGTCAGCTTTGATATAGATTCGGTTCTGGGAAGGGATAGACGGGTAACTAGAGGTAGAGAGCATGTGTAATGGAAATTCATCTCTGGTAGGAGAAATCTCTTCAATTTTCTTCTGGTTTTACTACCCCTTCTACTTTAGTACCTGATTTCCATGTACACTGTACCACTTGAACCCCACTACTCTCATTAGTCCTCTCTAAAGCTAGATTTCAAATCTATTTACTATCAATCTTTAACACTCAATAATTTAATTTATACGGAAGTTGCTACTAACCTATTAAGATACGTACAATCTTTTTAATAATAAAATTATTAATTAAATCAATGAACTTTTAATGAAAATTATACTTATGTATATTTGGAAAGGAGCAAATTTCAGAACATAGAAAATAAAATTAAGACAAAATAACCAATTTAACCACGAACAGAGAGATAATGTTCTATTTATACAGGGTGTCTTGAAATAAACGCACTTCCTGCTAAGGGCTGATTCCTGGCATTATACTAAGTCGAAAAGTCCTTAGCCACTATTCAATCTGGAATTTGGTTTTCAATATATTCAATAACAAAGATATTATTAGTAAGACAGAGACAGACAAATAGTTAAAATGTGATAGTACCACTCTGTCTCGTTTCAACTTAGTTTAATGTCAGAAATCGCCTCTTAGCAAAAAGTGCGTTTATTTCAGGACACTCTGTATATGCCATAAGAGCAATGTAATATTCTTTTACTTGCAACATAATTAAATAATACACAATATCTTAACGCTTGGTCTAAAGAATTCGTTTTATTATTTCTTTCAAAATACACGCAAAGTTTATTTACAGGAGAACGAAAAAAGTAGTGTAATTATTGAGAAAGAAAAATTATATACTAAAAAACATTTTTTCAGTTTTCAAATATTTTTTTAAACTTATATATTATATATTAAATTATTTAAAAATAATTAACAATTTAGCTTCTCAAGTTTTTATATAAGAAGAATGATAGAATAATGATAATGATTAGTAAAAAGAATATATAGGGTGTAATAATGAAATTGTGAAAAATGTTAAAGGGTAGTAAAGAAGGTAATTCTAAGATGAGTTTTCATTTACCACTTTTTGATTTGAAGTTTAGTTTTCAAGATGTTTCATGATAAAGGAAACATTAATAAGTTATAATAATAAATAGAGATAGTTATCTTGTTAAAATAAGATAGCGTAGTGTTACTTTCTTTCGAACTAGCCGACTGTTCCTAATTAACGATATATCTTTTTATCTCATAGAATATTTAAAAAATTAAATTTAAAAATTGAATATCTGAAAATAAAAAATTAGCTAAAAATTATCTCCTTTGCTGTCCCTTAAAGAAAATGTTTATTAACCGTTTGACTGCTACGCGGCGCAAAAGCGCTGCGTTCATTTGTTACGAAAATCGCGAAGTAGCGCATTTGCGTTGCGAGTTTCGGTGTATCTTTATCTTTTTATAAATTTTAATTTTCAAAGAAAAAACAATTTAATATTTATTTTTTCTTATTCACATTCACAATTAATATTGTTTCTTTATAATACGAAAAGAATTATTAAAATTGATTGACATTTGTCTAAATGAGAGTGTACCGAAACTTGAGTCGTTGGTGTGTATGAAAAGTTTGAACGCATAAATATTTGATAACTATAGCGCATTAAAATGTGTAAAAAATCCATGGGCATACACGATCACGATTTGTAATACATTAAACACATTTAAACATTTCGTATATATATTTGTGTACGTAAAAATCTTTAAAAGTATGCTGCTTTAGATTTATGAGTTAATACATAGTTACATCATGAGAAAAAGTCAATCAATAATATTCCTGAAACTAACTAATCATTCGCACACTATTCACTGGCACTAGAGTACCGCTTCACTTGTTAGGAGTTAAATGTTTTCCTCGAAACTGCTTTATATATAGGGTGTCCAGAAAAAAAGTGGACAGTTTTTGAGTTTTTAATTTTCTTCTCTTGCCATTTTTTGATTTGAAGCTTAATCTTTAAGATATTCAATGTTAAAGATGCTATTTGTTAGACAGAGATACTTCAGCGGTTAAAGTGGGACAGAGAGGTGCCACCTCATTTCAGCTATCGAGGTTCCTCTGTCTAACGAATGGCATCTTTATCATTAAATACCTTGAAAATGAAGCTTCAACTAAAGAAGTGCTAAGAGGAAAAAGTATTCAAAATAGCGTCAGGAATTAACCTCTTTAAAGAAATGCGATCGATTTGTAACACCCTGTATAATGTAATATTTATTAATATAAAAAAATGAAGGATGAAAAGAGTATGCGTTAAGGTTATTTTAAGAAAATTGCATAGATAAATTACATAAAAGATATTAAAAATGCACACAGTATTAAATTAATTAAGGTCGAAAATTTACGCTATTCCTAAGTTTTTTTTTCGCCATTTAGTGCTAATGGTTCATTTATTTTGTACAAATTGCTATTTTATTATGTTACATAGCTAAGTTAATTTCGTTGGTTTATGAGCATGACGGAACATTTTATAATAAACTATTAATATTAATTAAACTTTATAACGTATCCATAAACCATCACTTTCTATACGTATAACTATTCTTATTCTTGTTATTATACAGGGTGTTTTAAAACGACCGCACTTCCTTAAAGGGGATGGTTCCTGAGGTTATTTTAAGAACTTTTTCCTCTTGACATTTTTTAATTTGAAGCTTTATTATCAAAATTTTCAATGATAAAGATGCCATTAGCAAAACAGAGACACTCCGATAGTGAAGTGAGGTGACACCACTGTGTCTAATTTCAACTATCGGAGTCTCTCTGTCTAACTAATGACATCTTTATCATTGAATATTTTGAAAATAAAGCTTCAAATCAAAAAATGCCAAGAGGAAAAAATTCTTAAAATAACCTCAGGAATCACCCCCTTTAAAGAACTGTGGTCGTTTTGTAATGCTTTGTATGTAATTTTTAAGTTTCTTTAGATCGTTCAAAATATAACGATAACACAAAGAATTAATTTTTTTAGTAAACTAATTAAAAGATAAAAATATTAATTTTTAAGAATTTCATTTATTGAAACCTTTAATTTATACTTTGATATCGTGTATCATTATATTATATATACAGGGTGTCTGGAAAAAAGGAGACATTTTTTGAGGGGTGGTTCCTGAGGCTATTCTAAGAAGTTTTTTTCTTAGCATTTTTTGATTTAAAGCTTTATTTCTGAGATATTCAACGATAAATTTGCCATTAGTTAGACAGAGACGCTTCGATAGTTAAAGTGAGATGGCACCACTCTGTCTCGCTTCAGGTATCAAAAAACACCAAGCAAAAACAGTTTTTAGAATTGCGTCAGGAATCACTCCTCAAAATATGTCTTCTTTTTTTTCCAGACACTTTGTATATATATATAAAAGAAGTTTTTAACATATCGTTGATCGGTAATTTTCCATGGAATTTAACCCATGTAATAGTCACACCGGTTATTATAGTTTTTACGGTATTGACAGGTTTTATTATCGAAAGACATAGCCTGCGGTATGCTAAACAACAATTACTATTAAAATTAATTAATAGCGATAAAAAAAATGCATATTAATCATGAATTTACTCGTGGCTGGTCAGCAACGTTTAGGTATGAAGATACGAGTTAACTCATGACTGGTCAACAATATGTAAGAAACATTTTATTACAGCTACAATTTTAATACCACTTATAATTGATTAATTTTATTTTATGTGAATGATTTATGTATATTTTTATTACAATACATATAAACATATGAATGAATTATTTGGTATACTTGTAATATAATAATATTCACTAGAAATGCAAAAAAGAGATATAAAAAGATATGACTTTATAGAAGTATAAAATATATAAAATATAAGTGTATAAAATAATAATCTTTAATCCTATAGTAATATTGTATATTTAAAAATTCATTAAAAAGCCGTTCTAGTTTAAAACTTTGACAAAAAGCACAATAAGTCTCTTCTCTTGATAAGCATGGAGAATTCTTAGAAAAATTGTAAGGCTGGCAATTCGCAGAAAAAGGGGAAAGCAACGGTACAAGCAACATCGTCCATACCCCCTTCTTTGAGTAAGGCACCACAATTCTGACGACCTCCTCCGTTGTCTGGTTGCCCTCCCCACTTATCGCTCCAAACTGTGTAGCCCGTTTTTCCCAGAGAATCACCTACCACAGTTACCCAGTCACCTTCGGCATACATATCATGGATACCGAGTAAAGCTTCATCTGGATAAGTTGCTCCGATGATATTTTTTGCATTACTCAGCATATTTTGTAATACCTAAGAGTAAAAGATGCATTATGATAATGATAGGTGACAATAATTTATCATTGATTAATATGAGAGAAGTGAAAGAAAGCTAGCTAGCTCTTCTCTTATTGAAAATGTTCATCTTACTTGAGCTTCGGCAATGGAATTGATAATAGCGAGATGGGCGCCTTCTTCGTTGCAGAGTTTCCTCGCATCGTTCCAAGTGGCTGCCCTGGTATGGAGCTTATGAGCTCCAATTCCAGGCTTGTACTGATAATCGTCTCGAGTGGCTAGGGTCCTTCTAGCGATATTACAAGTACAGGCCATCCCGTGTACTACCAAATTATGCAATTGTGGAGTTTGGATATGAGTTGGCCAGGGAAAAGCAGTCATATCGTTCTGACTACAATTGCAAACATCTGATCCAGTCGAGGAATTTGTTGTCAAAGTCGCTTCAGAACTGGAACCGCTGGAAATGCCAAGCGATGGAAGCGACCAGACAAACAGAAGAATTTCGAAAAATATTGAGAGAATTAATGGGAAACGCATGGTTCATGAGCAAAACTTTTCCCTCTTTTGTTTAATTGTTACGCGTATGCGGGCGCGTATTTATCGCAAGTAAAGTCGTATTGACTTTACAAAAAAATAAACACAATCCGTTTCTTCTTTCAGAGATTTATTACGTGCTCGTTGAAATGGCGTCAGAAAACAGACTGACTGCTGTGGCTCTGAGATCCTAGTTAGATTTAAACAAACCATAAATCCGAAGTTCAAGCGGACCTACCCGATCTGCACCGACCCTTCTCAAACTGGAACGGTCAAGGTCGGCCCATTTTTAAAATGTGCCAATGATTTAAAGTATACACAAAGTGTCCGAAAATAAACGCACCCCTTATTAAGTTAAGAGGTGATTCCTGGAACTAAACTAAATTGAAAAATCCTTAATCAATGTTTGATCTGTAGATTAATCTTTAATGTATTTAATGATAAATGTACCATTGATTGGACAATGATAGATAAATAGTTGAAGTCAGATAGCACCAGGCTATACAGGGTGTCCGGAAATAAATGCACTTCCTGTTAAGCGGTGATTCCTGACACTAAACTAAGTTGAAAAGTCCTTAGCCACTTTTCAATTCGGAGCTTAGTTTTCAAGATATTCAACGATAAAGATGCCATTAATTAGACAGAGACAGACAGATAGTTGAAGCGAGACAGAGTGGTGCTATCCCACTCTGCTAATAATATCTTTATTATTGAATATCTTGAAAACTGAGCTCCGGATTGAAAAGGTGCTAAGGATTTTTCAACTTAGTTTAGTGCCAGGAATCACCCTTTAACAGGAAGTGTGTTTATTTCCGAACACTCTGTATAACTTCAACTGGCTGTCTCTCTATCTTGTTAATAATACCTCCTTGAAAATCAAGCTCTGAATTGAAAAGTGGCTAAGGACTTTTCGACTTAATTTAGTGCCAATAATCACTCCTTAAATGAGGGTACGTTTTCTTTCGGACGTCTTGTATATTAAAATATCACCGAGAATACGGAAAGATTTAATTAGACCATATCTTTCATGTTATATCAACAATATATGAAGTACAAGTCAATCAGGTATTAACTTAATTTATATTACTGTTTCTCATATTAAGTACTGTTTTCTATAATTATTCGAATAGAACTAAAAAGGTAAATGAGCACGTTGCCTCAAATATTTATCGAATTTATAATTATGAGCATATTGCACGTATTGAACATGTGCACGTGTACACACACGTTTATACTTAGAAAATAATTTTGTTTGCTTGTGCAATTTAAAAAATGGATAATTCTATGTATGTAAAGTAATTTCAATTTTCACTTGTAATTACAATTTTATCAACTCTTCATGCAAGTACTTTTATTTCAATAAACTTGCATGAATATTGTACATTCATGTATATTTAATTGAAATTTAACATGATTATAACATATAATTATATATTCACAAGAAAATAAATAAATAAAATACTACTCTTTTAAAAAGAATCTTAAATGAATAAAAACGGCTAATTTCGAAGCTTATAATATATGTATATATATGTATTTATATATTAAAAACTATACATTATAGTTTTTAATATATCTGATTTCTATATCAACTAAAGTGGAGCACCAATAGCTAAATACAATCAATAAAGAAAAAGAAAAAAATACTTATGACTAAATAAAATAAAAAACATAACACATTCGAAATCGATGACCTCTCGCGGGGGTTACATACCAAAATGAATATTATCAATCGTTTCTCAGAAAACAGTTAGAAAATCATAAAATTAAATAGATCAAATTAACACGGTAAAAATTGTAAAAAAAAAGTTATAATTGATAATGTTCACATGAATAATATACTAATGCATGTAGCAATGATAAACATTGGTAATTATTAAAGTTTTGTTTTATAATGTCGATCTTGAATGTGTTAAAAAGATTCTAATTTAATTATTACTTTATAAGTTCTGAAATATTTTATAGTTAGTAAATCATTTATAAAAGAATTAAAGTGATATTGCAATACTATAAAAATGAAATTAAACTTGTGTGTCAATATTAGTTCATAACTTTTTCATTTTTAATAACTCAGAAAAATATCGATAATATATTTATTATTATTAATTACTAATAGTTTTTGCATTTTCGTGAAACATAAAAATTAAATCACAGTAAAGGCAGTAGGAAAATAAAGTCACAGTCTGATAAGATCACACACAGAGAAAATTAAAATACAATATAATGAAAATATAAATCAATGTCGCATTACAAATAAGAATTAAATAAAATGAAAAATACATGTGTACATAAATTCATGTTCATTAAGATGAATCTAATATTTATAATTATTTTTCTTTATATTTATCTCTAAAAAATAAAATACATTTAGATTTAATCTACTGAATTTCAAAATCGATAACAAAGAAAGTAATATTTCGCAATAGTAAACATTATTGTGAGTGTTGTAATAATTAGATTAACATGAAGAAAGACATAAAATCAAAAATACTCGCTACAACATTTATTTTATTCACTAATAAATTACGTATGTTCAGAATGTTCATAACTATATTAAATGCCTACTGTACAAATTTAACTCATGATTTTATAGGCTTTGTAGTACAAATATTTTTCATTCATTCAGGAAGAACGAAAGGTATCGTACCCAACGCACATGCACTTAGCATTATTATTCTGGAAAGAATTGAACAATAACATTTCATAAGCAAGTGACTCATAAATCTCTTAAAGGAGACTTATTAATAGAAATCTCACGTGCTAAATCACTTATCACATTGTTTACATTATTTTCCTAACAAAATATTAATCAAAAGACACAGAACGTTTAAAGGTCTTTAAAAACCAATTAGAAATTCTTAATTATCCTGATCACAGCTTCAATATATTTTTGAAACTTGACTTAAAATTTCTTCATTCTTCTTGTACATGTTCTTAATATCATCTAATATGATAATTAAACCAGCGGATTATCAGTTATATATTACAATGTTTCAAATTTGTTCCTTGTCGACTGTAAAACAAGATATACGCGTTACTGAAATCTTCTTCTTGAGGTTTTTGTTTACTCGTGATTTCATCGTTGTAATGATACCACACGTCAGTACGTGGATTCTTTGCATATGCTGTATAATGTCCAGCAGAAACCCCTAAAAAATAAAATGTATTCTTTTTATTTTATAGTTTTATTCATTATTTGCTATCAAATTAAAAGTAATATACATTTAAAAAATAAATAATATAAGAAAGTTAAATCATAGTTAAAAAAGAAACCAAAGAACCTTATTCTATTAAAAGTATAATTTAAAATAAATTAATTATTCACTTTCTTACCTCCAAAATGACATACACAAGCATAAAGATCATAAAGATGCCGACCTACGCTAAGACCGACTAGAGGGAATGTGACTTTATCATCCAATTTCATACTAGTACACTCGTAGAAAACAAATCTGTGATTGTTAAAAGCTATATTTAATATTTCTATACATTTTCTTAAGCTCTCTATAATATATAAAAAGCTAGCATTTTTTTACCTTTTAAGATAAACTATAAGGAACTTAGGATATCGATGGACGGTCAGAGTTTTTGTAGCACACTGATTGCATTCACATTTCGGGCAAAACCATGGATTGTGTTCGTCTAGTGTTTCGCTAGTAAGAAATATACAGTAAAGATGTAAATATATAAATAATGATAAAATAAAGACGATTGTTTATAATATATAGGACAAAACACTTTTTAAATTAAATACCTACCTTTGACTAAAAGCTTGAAGACAATCATAAAGGGATAATGGGTGGTGCGGTCGCTGTTTACTGACACTTATATGATCGATTGGTTGCAAAATTTTAGAAACATACTCAGTATATCGTACTGCAAGAGTATCGCCATTTTGTAAAACAACCATTCCTGTTTCTGGTACATTGCACCCAGTACAATGCGTCGTGTACATACAACGTGAGCAATGATGACCCTGAGAGAAGAAAAGACTTTCTATTTCTATATTTATCTTTATAAATTCAAGATGTTCCAAAATAAACGCATTCGTAGCTAAGGGATGAGTATTAATACTAACTTTAGTTTTCAAGATATTCAATAAAAGAGATACTCTATGTAACTAGTAGTATCTTTATTATTGAATATTACGAAAAATAAGCTTCGCATCGAAATGTGATTTGAGACCTAGTGATTTTGTTTTTTACCTTCTGGAATAATACCTTAACTGAGAGTGCGTATATTTTGGGACATCCTGTATACAATGCTTAATTATTTATTTTATCTCTTTCTCTCTCACACGTACACGCACGTACGCACACAAATAAACAAACAAAATCTCTCCTAAAATTTTAAATTAAACAAAAAATAAACATTGAATTATTGTGCATAACAACAAATAGCAATGAGAGATTAGGATGTATTTAAAATCCAATTGTTTGAGTCATTTAACAAATATTTAAAAAATATATAATATATATACAATGATGTTGAAAATAATCTACCTGTCCATCGACAAAATGAATAGTGTAGTGCTTTTCTTGAGGTACGTTTTTCTTAATAATTTCATACAGATCTTTAGCGTTAACTCTGGAAGGCAATCTAACTAAATGAGGATAACCAAAAAGCTTAGTGGCTTTGCGGTTGTTTGTCGTTTCGTTAGTTGTATCATGACGCAGAACTAGTGGAACATTTAAAATACGAATAGTAGGTCTGGGTCGACCTGTTTGATTTATTTTCATGAAGGATGATGCTGTCATGCGAGTAGAGCACATTAGGCACATTTGAGGTTCTGCTTGATTCTTGAAGTAATCCTAATAAAATAAAAATAGATATTATGTCCAAAAAAATTTATAAAATCTTTTTTCTTATTAAATTAATTGTTTAAAAAAAGCTGCAATAATTTTATTATAGTTACAAAATAAAACTGATATCATGATAAATTGAATTTTATTAAAATTTAATACAAATTTTTAATATGAAGTGTATATATTTTAAGCAAATTTATTAATTAAAAATTGTGTAGTATTCCTTTCTTTCAATAAAAATTCGATTTGTAAAATTAATAAAATAAAATAACCAAATTTAAATACATATGATATTCTAAAAATTGCACACTTCTTTAAAAAGTTTTTTCACAAAAAGTGCTTTTCCACTTTTTAATCTGGAGTTCAGTTTTCGAGATATTTAACAATAAAGATACTATATTAGTTATATTATTATGCATGTTTAATTGTTAAAGTAAGATAGATACGAAATTGAGTGGTGCTGTCTCAATTCAACACTATTTGTTTGCCTCTGTCTAACTAGAAGTATTTTTATTGTTGTATATCTCAAAAACTAAATTTTAGTTTGAAAAATACTTAATGACTTTTTGATTTGATTAATATTTTGGTGTAACTCCATTACAGGAAGTGTGTGAAATTTAGAACACCCTATTTATAATCATATAAACAAAATATTTATTCAAAATTATACGTGCTATAAAATTCTATATAAATATTTTTCTATCTTTACTTGAGCTTTACTGAAGATATTTTATTTAAATATTAAAAGCAAGTGTAACAAAACAGCCACACTTACTCTAAGGGGGTTACTCCTAAGAGTAAATAAAGACGAAAAATCAATTATTTTCCGAATTAGAGCTTAGTTTATGAAATATTCTATAATACAAAAATTATTAGTTATACAGGGAGATAGTTAGGTAGTTAAGATAGTATTAAGTTGCCTTATTAAAACTAGCTGATTATATTTATCTAACTAATAATATTTTAAACATTGAATATTTTGAAAATTGATTTTTCGAACAAGTAGTAATGGAGAAATTGTCTTAGAATCATCATCTTTACAATCCCTTAAAGTTTGGTTACATTTAATTGAAAAACCTTGTATGTGATGTTCAAAAATTCGTGCAAAATATTGTAAATATTATTTATGTTAAGAAACAATAAAAGTCTTGTTATTTTTTTATTTATTTTATCAATATTGTGATAGTATTTTTGTAATAAATTCTGTAAAAAACAAAAAGAAAAAACTTTCGTAGTATTAATGTAATAATTACATTGTTATTTTATTAACATTACAATATTAGAAGCGAAAATTCCTTACAGCTGGATCGACTAGTTAAATTTAAGTGAAATAACAACATAGGGACTGTTTTCCCGGTTTAGTCTTGAACTTTCATTTTAAAATTTAAAAAAAAATAAAGAAAATTAAAGAAAAACACGGATTTTTGAACAAATAAAATAAAAATATTTTGTTATTTATATTAAATTAATATACATAAATTTGCATAATATGACTTACTTCAATGCAATTGTTACAGATGATAAAGCTGCAGCTAGTTCCACTATGCTTATTTAGTTCACCATCCAATTCTTCCAAACAAATCATGCATTGAATTTCCTCTCCAGAAGTAGTATTTCCTTGACAAGCTCCTGTTTCAGTCATACGATCACCAGCACCATCGGGTATGGAAGTATATGCTTCAGGAGGATCCGTCAATTCAAATGCATAAATTGACCGATTTGTATCATTAACATATCTCAGGAGCGTATTGTCATCCTTGAATTAAAAATTTATATGTACAATGTAGGAAGATTTACCTATGACAAATAATCGTAACATATAAAATGCCTTATTTATATTATTTTCTTATCACTTTTTTAATTTCAATGCGGTTGCTAGTCAAATTTAACAAAAATCTCACTTATTTGAGCTGTTTTATGGAATGTAGTTTTGTAACAATTTCTTCATGCTACAAAATTGTTCTTCCATTATATTAATCTAGGAAGATAGTATCAACAACAGTTAAATCTATTAAACATGTTGCTTTCTTAATCTTCCCTTAAATAGTTTTCCACAAATGTGGAGGTTCATGAAAATTAAATCATTGTACATATATTTTCTATACACTAGCAAGCACATTATCATAAATTGAAGGAAAAACCTTTTTTTCATATATGCAATGTTACCGTAAACTATAATTAATTTGTTGGTTTTTATACATACCAAAATCTTGGCAATATGGTTTTCAAGGACCTCGGCAAGAGCGACATTTGCTATTGATACAGTTTGCTTGCCAAGAGTTTTGAGCAATTCTTCTTTAAGTTTTTCAATACGTAACTGTTTATTTAAAGAAACGACGCATCTTACAGGTAAATCACCAATAGCAGGGACGTAAGTCACATTCAATTGTCTTTCCATTGCATGAGGTAATGGTACTGATAGGTACATAAATGGTTCATAAGTTATAGAAACATGTTTACACACTGCACATATAACCTAAAAAATTTATAAAATTGGAAGATAACTCGATATTAATGATCACCCTTCGAAAATCATATCAATAATAACTTTTTATGTAATAATAATTTGAATCTCTGAAACTATACTGAAAAATATAATCGAGAGATTTGAATTATTAATTTTCTTTTTAATGTAGGAGTAGATTTTTTTTATATGATAGGCATTCTTATATATATATATATATATATATATATAACTCAGAGAATTATTCACATACTTCTTATTTTTATATTAAGCTCAGCTATATTATTATTTACACTAACTTTATATTAAGTTATAAATTACTTTAATAATACAAATTCTCATCTTTGTATAAATATTTAAATTAATAATTAAATAGAAAAATTAAATATCATAATTTGTGTGTAAAAGTCTTCAATAAATTGTAGTGTAATTAATAATGTAGCCATTCACTTTTGAAAATTATATTTGGCAAATCTAACCGTGCTTTTAAATTGTCCTTGAAATGTATCAATTATGATACTCCTATTGGATCTTAAATGTTTGGCCCAATGTTTGTCTGCTTCTATTTCTTCTTGAGCCGCAATAGCATCATTTCCGCAACTTTGTGAGATTCGTGAATAGTTAACATGTCCATTTCCCAAGCCATCACGTTTATGATTTTTTTCTTGATCATCTAAACGCATTCTTTTAACGTTACATTTTTCTAAACCAGTATCATACTCTATATCAGATCCATTCGATGTACAATCGTTACTAATAATATTCTTCTTCGTATTTATTTCTTTAATTCGTTTTACACTAACGTTTTTATTGTCAAAATCATGATTCTCCATCAAATTGGAATTGTCTAAAGATGTTCGGCGAACACTTTCTTTTGGAAACTTTTGCGAGTCATAATGAATTTCATTATTACATTCTTGTTGTGTTACTAAGAAATTAGCGTTACTAGTTTTAGCTTCTTTATGAATATCATATAGTTCATGGTACTGAGGAACCTTTTTGGACAATTCTATCAATTCACTAATTCCTAATGGATTATTGGAAACTGTTGCATCCCCATTTTCTTCGTTCATTTTATTATGAATGAATGTATTTGACGTAGTATCGATCATCTCTTCCGAATCTAAAGTTTCTTCATCTTCTATTATGTTCACAGGTGAAGCTCCTGAGGAGTTTACAGTACTATCTACCTCACCAATTGGAGAATCCAATCCTGATATTATAATAAATTCTTATATTTGAAGTAGAAATTAATAAATAAAATTACCTACATACAGGGTGTATCAATGATCCCCTTTAAAATTTTAAGGGGCTCTACAGAAAATAATTCAAAGGCGACTTTTTATTTACTACTTTTTAATTTAAGGCTTAGTTTTCACGATGTTCAATGACAAAGTTGCTTATTAGTTGGACAGATATAGTCAGTTGATTGAAAAATAAGAGAGAATGATATTATCTTACTTCAACACGATGACTGTTTATGTGTAGCTAATTGCATCTTTAATATTAAATATCTTTAAAAATAAGCTTCAAGTCGAAAACTGGTAAGTGAAAAGTAGTCTTAGTTCAGAATTCAAAAATAATTCCAAGGGGATTATTGTTACACTCTGTATATTTTATTCAGATTTAAATAAAATTTTGACTGAATAATATAAATTAGTGAAATTAATAAGAAATATTGAAAATTAAATTAATCATTATCATATAAATTATATTATAATACATTATATTATAATATAAATATTAAGTAGTTCTATAACTGGAAAAAAAAAGCTTTTACCTCTTGGAGATCCAGCCATTGTAATATTCGGACTATTTGGACATTCTGGCGAAGGCATACATTCATATGGATCCAAAAATTCATTAATACAAATTGAGTTATTTGTGGCAGTAATTTTTCTATCCAAAGAATTTACTTTGGAATCAGCATCTTCATCGTTATGAAATGAATTTGTAGTTGTAGCAGAAGCTTGGTCATGGCAGTTTTTTACAGATTTTGCTGTATTCATTTGTTCATGAAGAGAGTCCAGCAGTAATGCGAGAAATTCTTGACAATCATGCTTTTCACATAATTATAATAATTAATATTAATATTAATAGATATATATTAAGAGGATCCTTTCCTGACTAAAAAACACGATGACATTTCCTGGCCACAAATATTTTTGAAAACTGTTTGGATAATGTGAAAAGTCTAAGGAACCTGCGTGACTCTTTTTATCTTTTTCTAATGAAAGTTTTTATAACCCAAATTTGCACAAACAACTTGTTCTGTAACAGAAAAAGTTGATGTCATTTTGACGTTCACGCAGGTTCAAGAAGGTTCAAGAATCGTTTCAGTCTAGTTCTGATCTGAAATATTGAGAAATGTGGTGAGGAAATATCATGGAAAAAATGTAAATTGTTAAAAATATTGCCCTGTTTCATCTAGAAGTAGATAAAGCACAGTAAAAATTAGTTCATATATCAGGGTATAACAAAGACACATTCTATAAAATTAAGGGGTTGTAGATAAAGTGATTCTAAAGCGATTTTTCACCTATCATCTTTTGATTGGAAGCTTAATTTTCAAGATATTAGATGATATAGGTATTATTAGTTAGACAGAGACAGACAGATATTTGAAGTGAGACGGAGTAGTGTTATCTCACCTCAGCCAATTGACTGTCTCTGCTTAATTTATAGTACCTATATAATTAAATATTTAGGAAATTAAGCATTGAATCAAAAAGTGGTTAATGAAAAATCGTTTTAGAATTACTCTCTCTACAACCCCTTAAATTTATGGAATATGTAAATACCACTTTCTGTAGATGGCATAACAGAAAAATTTCATAAATGAGGCAAAGATTAGAGATCTTTTTTTTCATTTTATTTAGTTGAGGCATGAACTTTTTAAATCGGGAAAGGATCCTATTATTTTTTTTTTAGTGTTTTTCTATACCTGTCTGTAATCTTTAAATTGAGAGTGATAAGTTCCTAAAGCTTGTTTAAATTCTGTAGGGCGAAGAACGGTAAATCTACCAGACCACATTTTTCCCAGGAGTATACTAAAATGAGCCATCAAAGAACCAGGAGGGGCTAATTTTTCTTCTCGTTGTTGTAAATCTAAAAAATGTTGAAGAACTGGTGGTGTCGCAGTAAGGCATTGTAATCCGGCCGCCATAAAACAAGTATTTCCTAGATTACGTAAACCGCATACTCCAGCGGGAAAAGGAACCACCTCTATAACAGTAAAAGTAAAATTTGTTTCTTATTAAAAAATAACTTTTATACATACTTTTAAAAGTGATAGAAAAGTAAAAGTTTTCTTGTTATACAAGACATTTCAGTAAGATAACGCCATTTTATTAATTTCAACAAACTGAATATTTCTGTCTAATTAATAGCAATTTTATAATTTCATATTCTGAAAATTAAGTCTGAATTTAAAAAGTGGTAAGTGAAAAATCATCATAGAGTTATCTCCTTAACAATCTTTTAAAGATTGGCAATAACTTATTGAAATACCTTATATGTATATCAAAAAACAAAACAAAAAACCATATATAATATTGTTTCACATAAACTTGTTAAATTTACATATCTATTTTTAATGCGAAATATGAGTTTGAATGTATGATTTTAATTTATATGGAATTTCCAGGGAATTAATCTATGTATACAGGATGTAACATTGACATATTCCATAAATTTAAGGGAGTTTAGAGAAAGTGATTCTAAAACAATTTTTCATTTAGCATTTTTTGATCGGAGGCTTAATTTTCAAGATATTCTATGATAAAGATACTATTAGTTAGACAGAGACAGAGACAAATTTAGATAGATAGTTGAAGTGAGACAGAGTGGCGTTATCTCACTTCAACCATTTGACTGTTTCTGTTTAATTTATAGTACCTTTATCATTAAATACTTAAAAACTAAGCTTCAGATCAAAATGTGGTAAATGAAAAATCTTCTTAGAATCACTCCCTTTAAAACTCTTTAAAATTTGGCCATACCTCACTGAGACACCCTATATATATCAAGTAATATCTTAATACAAGTTTTAATCAATTTATTTCTCAAAGACAGAATAAAATTTAAATTTAAATTGAGGAACTGTTATATTTATATTATACAAAATCTTCAAATGTTCCTTAACATACTTAAATTATTGCAAAGAAAATTTTGAATATTTGAGATAATATAAAACTTGATAATTTTATATATGACCATTTACAGAAAACATTATTTTTATTAACAGTTGAAAAATGTTTAATGAATTATATATACAATAATAAGACATACCCATCAGCGTGTCATCCTGATCACCACCAGTGTCAGCAAAAAGATTATTTAAACCTGGTGTATTGGAAGGAAGGAATGGTCCATGTTCCAAGCCAATTCCAGAGTCAGTAGTTGGGTCAGCACCAACATCTTCAAAATCAGTGAGATCAGAAGGTGGTGGAAGTGGAATTGAATAATCCGTTGTTGAACTATTTGTCTCTGCCCTGATAAATTATATATTATCAAATTTAGAGGAATAACAATGGTACGCATGACACTCGTACGCAAACAAGAGATTCTAATCAGTACCCCAATGTATTGGTAAGTACTTCAGTGATGGATGAGAGCAGGCTTTATGGGACAGCGAGTGCCAAAGCGAGCAGAAGTATCGTCTAACCATGTATCTTCGATGCCCATATCAACCTCGGATGAAAGTAGGTTGTCCTCTTGGAGAGTCAAAGCGTTGTCCAAGGTGGATGTTAAAGGGCTTAAACCAGTAGACTCAAGAACCTCTGGGACTTCAGGAAGGTCAGTTATTTCACATGATCCGATCATTGGAACTTTTTCTGCTTCAAGCGTGCCCACCAAGTTGTCCATTCAAATTGTCCAATTAGATATTCTGAAGGTAATCACTTTCCTAAAGACAAATTAAAATTATTAGAAACAATTAGTTTTATTTTTAAATTTTTAACTTAAAATAGTGTTATATATATATATATATATATATATATCAGCCAAAAATATATTAGAAAAATAAGAAAATGATTTAAGTAATAGAAAATTACAGTTATACAAGGTATTATAAATTTTTAATTGAAAAAAAATTTAACTACAGAGAAAAGCTGAAGAAATATTTAATTATTAATTTATAAAATGCATGTGATTTCTTTAGATTTTTATCTTTTTAGTTTACTTTTTTTGTCAGAAATAATGTAAAAGTGATTAATACGTGAAGATAAAATGTATATTAGTCAGATAGTAAATAAAAAAGTAATACCTTTTAAAAAAATTATTTTTTGCTATTAATTTGTTACTTTTCTGAATACAACTGTATCTTATATAAACATAAAATGTTAATTTTATTATAAAACTTCATTTTTCCTACTTAGATTTAAACATAATATTGGATAAAACATTAATATACATTTCAAATAAATTAATAATTATGACAAACACATTATAGATAAAAATTTTACTAAGTATTACTAAAATTCTTAAATAGAGATAGTTTTACAAAAAACTAACATATGTATTTTGTATTTAATTATATGTAAAATAGAACATATAATAATTATGTTTACCTTAATTAAAGTTTTCTCTTCAATAACATTCAAAAGTACTTTCACTTCTACAAGGCCATATTAAATTCAACATTCTGAATAATCCTGTTTGTACAATATATATACAAATATAAAAAATGAAATCATGCAGAGGATATTTTATTATATAAATCGTAGACCCAATATCATAAGTAACACCTTAATAAGAAAAATGTATATTAGATATTTTTTTTATATCTACAGCTTACTGGAATTTGATTCAAAATATATATTAAGAAAAATTATAATCTACATTTAAAAAAAAGAAGTATATTTTCTATAATTTAAGGATTTTGAAAACACACATATACATATAGTTTAATTTTATCTTTTCCACTTCCTCTCTTTTTTTCATTTTGCTTCTATATAATTTTTAGTATAGATTCAACATATGTACATTTTCATGCAACATATATATACATACATATATATATATATATATATATATATATATATATATACATGTATAAATAAAATTAATTTTCTTAGAATACTCATTAAAGATTTTAAAAGTTTAATTTTAATGACCATACGCTGATTTTATTTAATATTTTATACTATTTTTGTACTAAAAAAGTATATTGCACTAGCCCTACATACTTCAAGAGAAGTATTCAATTCTATTTGACAAATCCTAACCTACCATATAAAAATATTGAAGAATAAAAAAAAGTGATTTATATATTACTTTATTATCTTCGAACAGTTCTAGTAAAATTATGTATGATTTCTTCTTTTAATAAATCTCTACGAATAAAATAAATTTATACCTACTGAATATAAATTGAAAGAAATATAAATCTTTCAGATGAGGAAACTTATAAAAATTTTTAAAATCTATGAAGTTAGTAATTAGTTAATGCTATAAATATGCCATTAAATAAGGGTATAAAGGAATTTTAAGAAATAATACAAGATTATAAGCAATTTACTTACTTTCTTTGTAATCAACTCTCTTTGCAGCAGTTTAACAAAGCTACATGGCCATCGCCTAGTTGGATGTATTGAGAGAGTGAATATTCAATATTTTTTAATGCGTGGTTAACCTGATTTTAAAAGAAAGGTAAGACATTTTAGGTTGGTAATAATTACACTATCTACTTAAGTTTCCATTTTCAAATATTAAAATGTATCGTTAGTATTAACCACATTATTTAAAAAAAATTCTTAAATAAAGGAAATAAATAATGATAACTAAAATACTATTTTGAAAATTTTAGTTTTCCTTTAAAAATGTTCTAAAATTTAATTTAAATTAATTCTACTTAAAAATAAAAATATTATTTGTATTGTTATATTTTATTATATTGGTATTCTCTTGATTCAATAATACTACGCCAATTTTATAACGAATATAATGTAATAAAATAAATCACACGAAGATTTCTTAAAATATCGATATTAGAAAAAAGTAGAGCAAAACTCAAAGTATATATAGTTTTTTGATTAATTTCGAAATATATGTGCTAAAATATTTTATATTCATAATAAATCATGAGTAAATTATAAATTATTAAAATTAAATAAATATATAATTCTGAGAGACTATACCTTTAAAAAAAATTGTTTAACCTATTTAATGTTTATATAGTAACTAAACAGATGAAAATTATAAAAAATTAAATTAAAATTTTGTGTGCATGTGCTTCACATTTAAATTATAATAAAAAACTATCATAAAATATTAGGAGCTTTCCATATATATGATACAAAGTAATACAAATCGATATAAATAAACTCTGCTCTTCTTTATTAAATTAAAGAGAGAAGAATCCCTTTAATTATGACGACTCTTTAATCACTAAGATTTATTAATGGAAAAGTTTCTTGTATCACAATGTCCCTTTAATTATTATTTTTTAAGAATTTATGAATTTATGCAATAATTATTTTAATAACCAATATATTTTATAGTATATTTTTTCCAAATAGAATAAGTCCAAAAATGTATAAAAATTAATAAATTTAGTTAAATATAAATTATTACAATTTTTAATATGTCAATTTTAACGATATTCAATTTGTCTTAATTTTTATAATAAATGCAACACATTAAAATTTTTATTATATGCATCAAATGTTATTTTCATATTTTCACCGTTATCAATTAATGACGGTGAAAATGAAGAATTGTGAACAGAAAAGATCAAAGGTAGTATAATAATACAGGCTATTTTTCAGCTAACAACTTACTAGATTCAAGTCGGCACAAATGTGACAAAACTCTTTTCGATCAAGAAATTTTAGCGACCAAATTCTTCACAATTGAACACAAAAGAATAACTGAATTTATTTATGTCGTGTGGTATAATATAGTTTTATTATGTATTATGGTTGGTATTAAGAGGATTCTCACCCGACCAAATCGTATTTTTCGCTTATCTTTCTTAAAAATGAACAGATTTGAAAACATAACGTTTGGTGTACATAATGTGGAAGCCTAATGAAGGGACGTTGCTTTTTTTTTGGAAATCCAACAAAAATTTATTAACTGACTATTTGTATTAACAATTTGTACCATAAGATATAAAGTATAAGTTATTTTAAAATGAGTCAGGGCAACATCTCTACAAAAAAGATCAAGGAATCAATTGAGCCTAGTCCAGATTCATTATTCCAAGAAATGTGGAAATAAAACGAAAAGTATGAAATGCTGTAAAATTACTAAAAATATTGCTCTGTTTTATCTGCTTCGAGATAAAACAGAGCAAAAATTAGTTCGTACAGATGGCGTAGCAAAAAAATTTCATAAGTGAGATAAAAAAAAAGATCTTTTTCTCACTCTATTTGTAAGGGAAGTTTCTTAAATGCCAGTCAAAATTTGAGATGAGTTTTCGTACATGAGTTCCTTGACCATTCAGGAGAAAAATTATTTCAGCATTCATCATATTAGGCCCTAGTTTTCGGGAAATAAGACTTTGAAATTTGGAACTTATATGCACTACAAATGACAGCTGCGGCAGTCGTTGAGTTATCGAGTTATTGAGGCTATCAGGAATGGAATAATATTTAAATGTTAAATCAAGGTTTATCATTTGTTTAATAAAATCATAAATATCAGATACTTTATTGAATTGATATGCTTCCTAATAATAAAAACACATAATACATTTTTTAAAAGTTGTTTCATAAAGTAAATTTAAAACAGGTACAATTTTTCTTAAAAAAAAAAAAAAAAATTTATTATAGAAGGATCGATCATATAATTTTCATCATTGTAAGCGGCTACTTTAATTTAACTTTAAACTAACTTTATTTAGCTGTCGCCGCTGTTGGGATTTCTTGATACACGACTAGGTAATCGTTCATAGTGCGCACAAACTCCAAATTTCAAACTTTTATTTGTCGAAAATCAGAGCCCAATCTGATGAATGCTGAAATGGTTTTTCTCCTGAGGGGTTAAGGAACTCATATACGAATGCTCATCTCAAAGTCAGATTGACACTTGAGAAATTCTCCTTGTTAATTAAGACACAAACCGTTTTAAGGTCGGGTGAGAATTCTCTTAATGCGTAATATGTTTTTAAGTGATCAAAACTAAAAAGATGTAAATGATGCTTCATTGTTTTGTGTTTTAGAGGGTTCCAGAGATTCTCTCAATTAACCATATTAATTAGAAAAGTATAATAAATGATTATATGAGATATTCATTTTTATTGCTATCACTTAAGTGTACCTTAATAATTAAAAATTAAAAATTACTTTGTAATATATTATATTTTAGTTATCTTTATTCATTATGTTGAATAAGAATTAAAATCAACATATCTTTCTGTTATACAATTCATTTTTATACTATACTATACTATAATTTGTCGGTAAGGTAGAAACGGCTGTGTAGAAAAAAAAAACGGGGCAATCCATTAAAATACTATTAGTTAGACAGAACTGGTAAATAGTTCAAGTGAGACAAACTGAGATTGCCTCACTTCAACCAATTGACTGCACTTGTCTAACTTTTTGTAATAGTACTTCTATTACAAAATATCTTAAAAACTAAGTTTCGATTTAAAATGTGGTAAATAAAAAATAGTCTTAGAATTACCCCCTTTACAACCCCTTAAAATTTGGCCGTACCTCACCGAAACACCCTGTATATTAATTTTATATTTTATACTATAAAAATATTCTACATTCAAATGAAACATAGATATTATGAAAATAAGACAGGTAAACCGATATACAAAATTTGATTCAGTATTTTTTACATACAGGGTGTTCGGAAAAGAAGGAGACATTTTTTGAGAAAATTTTACTCTAAGAGCTTTTCCTCTTGGCATTTTTTGATTTAAAGCTTTATTTTCAAGATATTCAATGATAAAGGTGCCACTAGTTAGACAGATACACTCCGATAGTTGAAGCAAGACAGAGTGGCGCCACATTACTTCAACTATCGGAGTGTCTCTGTCTAACTAGTGGCATCTTTATTATTGAATATTTTCAAAAAAATAAAGTTTCAAGGCCATGTTTACCCGATCAAATTAAAGATTTAGAGATTTTGTCGCAATGCTTAAACGGATTTGAAAACCGTTTGAAAGGTACACTCTCAAAAGTGAAAGGATTCGATATCTGAAATTTTGAAAATCGAAAAAAAATTTGCAAATTGCAAAATGCCATAAACAATTATTGTAGTATGAAAGAAAAAATGTTAAATATCGTAAAGTCGATATTAACGTTGATAGAGACTCATTCAAGACTAGTCCCGTTAAAAAATTCGCAGAAATGTGGTAAAAATCTCTAAATCTATAATTTATGAAAAATAGCTAAAAAATCAGTCATGTTTTACCTTGAAAGAGATAAAAAAGGATAAAAGGAGATAAAACAGATAAGGAGATAAAACATGGCGTAATAAAAAATTTTCATAAGTGAGACAAAGATAAAAGATCTTTTGTTTCACTCTATTTAGTTAGGACACGAACCATTTTAGGTCGGGTATACATCCCCTTAAGTCAAAAAATGCCAAGAGGAAATAATTCTTAGAATAGCCTCAGGAACCATCCCTCAAAAAATGTCTCCTTTTTTCCGGACATCCTGTATACACTTTGTATACACGGGAAAATCTATAGTTATGTGCAAAATATAAATCAGCTGGGGGATAAAAGATAAGAATAAAGTTGCTAAGCTTATAATAAAAGAGAATTTTCTGCTTTATTAAAATATTTTACTATTTACAACAAATTACATTCTTAACAAAAAGTAATGCTTACATCATAGAGGTGCGTATACACTTGTAACAAAACCCCGTAACGTAACATCGTCGCGAATTTCTTAACGTAGCATCGTTGCGAACCTCATAACACAGTAACAAACGGTGTAGCCGATTTATGTTACGAATTTTTAAATGTAAATGAATGTTTATTTTTTATTATAAATCAAGGCAAGATGAAAGTCGAAAATATTTCGATTGTCTATTGTTTTTTTATATCCTATTTCTCCAACAAGTTAAACGTGCTGACAAGGAACTTGTCAGTTTCAAATCGAACCTTATTGGAGCACGTTGAAAGAAGTAAAAGTAAAAAATGGAATGGGAACAAAATAATACTCTTCAGTTAATAGAGGAGTATAAAAAGAAAGATATTGTGGAACCCCAAAAATGTGTTATACTATAATAAGTTTAAAAAAAATGATGCGTGGGAAGAAATAGGAAGTGTTTAAAAATTCCAACGGAAGAGTGCAAGAAAAAAATTGGTGGACTTTCTCTTCGTTAAGAAGAGAAAAAGCTAAAATGAAGAAAAGCGTCGGTACAGGAAAAGGTAACACGCGGCACAAAGACATTCAAATAGTATCGTATCAATATTTAAAAAGCATTATTCATATAAAGATTTTATCTGTAGGAACCGATGAAATATATATTAGTAGCTGATTTGCTTACAAAAGCTTGAAGTTTCTGCAAGACCGAGATAAACAAAGGGTTTGATTAAATACGGTAAGTAGACGTAAATATATCTATATTTTATTAAAAAAAACTACGCATATTTATTTTACAAAGAAATTTGGCCTTCCTTTATAAAATAATCAGCAAGCTCTTCTCGAATTTCATAAGCCGTCTTACATGATCTTCGTGGCACTTTCTTCAAAGGAAGGAAAGAAGTGTTTTTATTATATATATATATATATATATGATTGGATCTCCATTTTCCTTCAATAAGAACACAATCTCTCTTATGATCTATTGATCCAGGCGGTATATATAAATTCTGTGAATTTTGGCTGCTTCTTAAAAAATTATGCAAATGAGCAATTGCCATAACAATTTGTTGAGCATTTCCAGGTTGTAAAAGTAGAGGCTTTCTCGGTACTCTAAAAATATTAGATGATATATCGAAAACATTTTCAACGATTCTTCTTGCTCGAGATAATCTATAGTTAAAAATGTTTTGAGAGGAACATTTTGGATATGACCCAGAAAATGGCTTCATTACATTTTCTGTTAATGCAAATGCTTCGTCAGCAACAAAAAAATATGGTATTTGTATATTTAGACGTTCTTCTAACGGTATTGCATCCGGGATATTTAAAGATTTTTGTTGTAATGTTTTATTTAACATTGTATCTTTAAAAACACCACCATCTGAAATTCTTTTTTGGCAATCCACGTCAACAAACAAAAACTTATAATTCTCATCAACGAAAGCTGTAACGATGTAAAAAATCGTTGCATCATTCCCGGCCGATTCTTGGTTCTAATCGGAGGACCAAGAATAGGTTGAGCATATTCGGCACCGAGGCACTTACGCTGATTGTCTGGATCAGCTGGCGACATCGGTGAGTCGGAGTGAGATAGGCATAGGCCGTACTGTGCGCTATCCGACGGCCGGGTGTAGCAGAGTCTCTTTGTCCATCTTATTGTCTATTGTAGAGTCTATTGAGACTATCTTTGTCTCGCTCACTAACGCGTCGCCAATACCTGGCTGAACTGATTTTCTCAGCCACAACAATGTTTTAAAATGATGTGCTTGGACGGTGAGGGAGAATTGAACTGTCAAACTGACAGTTCAACGAATTTCCCTCACTTCCAAGTCAGCCACCGTCTAGTTGACTTTGTTATAATACCGAGCGATAACGTAGTGCGTTAGCGAAAATTCTGGCGAACAGCTGTGATCAGTGGATAATTCTGCGGAAATTGGCGTTGTGGAGGCCGTGCAGAAGGAAGGAAACAGTGGAGGACGCTGCATTCCGGAGGACCTCGAGGGACGTGTACGACCGGCGGATTAATCGAGGAGGTCTTCGTTATAATACCGAGCGATAACGTCGCGCGTTAGCAAAAATTCTGGCGAACAGCTGTGATCAGTGGATAATTCTGCGGAAATCGGCGTTGTGGAGGCCGTGCAAAAGGGAGGAAACAGTGGAGGACGCTGCATTCCGGAGGACCTCGAGGGACGTGTACGACCGGCGGATTAATAGAGGAGGTCCAGCAGCGGAGTCGCCAGATCAATTGCGGAGACGAGGATCTTTTGCGAGAGTCGACTACGAGCGTAAGTGGGACGCCACTTGGTGTGCGAAAGTCTCTTATTTTGTAAATTGTCTGTGAATTAGTACACGCGAAGGCTAGCCACTTCAACGCGCCGGAGAGTCATTGGAACTTCTCCAGGACGCACCGTTGCACCGACCGGAACACCCATCCTCGGGGTGGACAGTCGCCTCTCGTAGGAGTGGGTGATCTCTGCACCGAAGCAGAGAGTTTCCGGTCACACGCGTCTCGCGAGTGCAACGAGTTAAGGAGTTATCGCGTACGAAGAGCGTGCGGGCGCTACCGATTCGTAGGTAGGGTTGCGAATTGTAATTGATTGTATTGTGACATTTTATGTAATTGGTTTCAGTGCGAGCGGAATCAGTCGCGTCGCGGAATAAATTGTGTTGTTATAGCGCGATCCAGTGATTACTTATAAGTCCTTTTTCTACTTCATTTTCCCAAGGTCATTCGCGTCTCTCAAGGGCCTCACCCTTCGGTCTTTTACCTTTCCGAACCGGTCGAGGAAAATAATTATTTGTACCGCGATATTTCCTGGGGTTAGTTCGTGCATTACAAATTGGGCCGTTGGGTGCTTGGAGAGCGTGACCTTGGCAGCGATCATTTCGGCATCGGGCCGAACGTATAGTAACGGACGAGTATTTGATCGGCGTCGGTACGCCGGTAATAGTAGAGCGTGTGACAGTACCCCCTGCGAACCGCCAGATGGCGTCGATCGCAACGGAGCCACAGCGACGCGCGAGCTCCTGTATCACGTGGCGGCGGGAAAAAGAACGACTCGAGGTCGAGTTGGCCGAGCTCGATCATAGTGAGCTTATGGAGCGCGCTAAATCGGAGGGGATACGTGGGGGTATCATGGATACCGCCCGAATTTTGCGCAACCGCCTCCAGCGATATTACTTGATTTCGAAATTTGGGCCGGACGGAGCGAAGTGGGTTCGCAAAGTCGACGGCGTACTCCCCAGAAATTTAGCGAGGGAGGGCGCGTGGGAAGACTTCGCGACCGACTTCCTGGAGGAAGATCTTTCCGCGGGAGAGGACGAAATCGAACCGGTGGCGCTCGAGGACGCGGGGGAGGGGGCTCGAGCCGCGAGCTCCTCGCGCACACGGGTGGTCAATTCCATCCTGGACTGGCAGTCGAAGCCTGGACGCGCTGGCGATAACGAACTATTGGAGGCGCCGGTGGATAGGGAGGGGCAACGGGGGCCCACCCCTATATTACGGACGGCACATTCATTCGGACAGTGGCAATATCCTATCGCCATGTCCGAAATACGGCACACGATGAGAGCAGTCATCGATCAAGGGACCAGCTCCAGCGCCGGGACTTCTAGGGCAGCGGAGCCCCGAGCGGAGGAAGTCCCGATGAAGTCTGAAAGATCTGTCATCCGGGAGGAGGAAAGGTGGTGTTGGGCCTACAAGGTCCAGATCCCGGACCTCCTGAAAACCTACCGAGTTCGGTTCGGTAAGGGCACCCCGGATGACGCAGACGAATTCTGCCTGGCGATGGAGATGTGCATGCGGGGCACCAAGCTGCCTTTCCGCGAATTTCACGGGTTGCTTCCGTTAGTCCTGACCAGTGAAGCGTTAGACTGGTTCAGGGTAGAGGGATACCAGTGGAAAGACTGGACGCGATTTAAGCAGGCGTTTCTTCTCCAATTCGGAAGCGAAGATAGCGAGGAGGCCCGCTGGCGGGAGGCGCAGAAGGTCTTCCAGGAGGAGGAGGAGAGCCTGAGGAGTTACTTGGTGCGTATTCGCACCAAGTTAATGAAGATCTCTCCCGTCCCTGAGCTGAGAAGCCAACTGTCATTGGCCTACGCGAATCTCCTGCCGCGGTATCGCGATAGCATTAGGTGGAGTAAGGTTCGTTCGTTTGATGACCTCATTAATGGGGGGCGCGTTGTGGAGAAGCGCCTCGCCATGGAGAAAGAGCTTATCTCTTCTACGGCTGGGATGGCGGCTGCCCACAAAAAGACCGCTAAAAAAGTTAGGTCGGGGGTAGCGACAATTGGTTTGGAATCGAAACCGACCAAGGCGGGCGGTTCGCCGTGGCAAGGGGGTAACCCCTCGCCCGTAGCAAACCGTGGAAAGGGGCGTAGAACCCAAGGGGGTAAAAAGGGATGGAACACCGGCGCAAGGGGCGCGGTTCACCCCCCTGGATCGCCACGATCAGAGTCGAGCGACTTTCACGGAATCGTCGCCGAGTTAAAGGAGGCATTGGCTGCCCTGAACCGGTTGAGACGGCGCGGCTTCGGGAACTCAGCGGGGAACAATACGCGTTCGGCGTCGTCGGCAGCACCGGGCAGGCCAGTGCGCCAGCCGAACCAACATCGAGGCGAGTCCTTAAAGTTAACGAAGAGGGATTACGCCCAATGTTGGCGTTGCGGGGGGCGCGGACACTATGCGCGGGAGTGTCCTTCGCGCCTCCATCTCAGTGAACTGCCGGCGGAGTATCAGCCGTTGGATTATTAAAATCGTCTGGCGACACGGGAGTTCGCGTATAATCTGTGGATTCATCCAGCGCCGGCCGCACAACAGATATGGGGAGGGGAGCGACAGGGATCGGCGCCGGGGAACTATCCGCAAGGGAGTTACTACTGGCCGAATCCCCCTGCCCCTACCCGAACAGCCACCCCGATGGTCGGCGAACAAGGGGTAACGCCACCGACCTTGGGAAACGGGCAGTAGGGGCAGCGAGCGGCGAGAGCTCGAGTACAGGCCAAATAATAGAACGGGGGGTTAAGAAGCCGGTGTCCTCGATAGGCGACTTCCACGACGTCGAGTGGGAGGCGCCGGAGGACCCCTCAGATTACTCGGACAGCGGGTCCGAAGTATAGTTTAGAGGAGGAATACTACTTTTCCGATACCGAATCAGAGGAGTAGTATATAGGCGGGGGCGCGCGGGAAGACCTGCGGAATGGTGCTTCATGCGAAATTTTAGAACTCTTTAGTCCAGGAGAAGAGCTAGGAGGTACCATCGACCGGGTGGGCGCGATCCGTGAGGGAACGGGCACGCTCAGCGATCGTGAGGGAGGCGCTGAGGGAGGCGACTCCACGGTTTGCGTCGCACAGAGGAGTGGCGACCAAGCGGGGGTCGAGTGGTCGGCGTTGGCTGAGGGAGACCGATTCTTCCTCAACCTGGATCTCATGGGCACCAGGTTGAGAGCGATGCTGGACATCGGGGCCAGGCGTTCTTACTTGGGCCCTAAAGCGTTCGCGAAGGTCGAGTCGGAGATGGTACCTGTTAGGAACCAATGTATGCAGACGGCGGAGGGGGGGCCTAACACCGGTGTTGGGCGCGATCACCCTCATGTTGGAACTGCACGGGGTCGCGCGTCGGGTCAAGTTTCGCGTGGTGCGCGGGCTGGATTATGAGTGCATCCTCGGGATGGACTTCTTGAGGACCTTCGGGGTGCAGCTCGATACGTGGTTGGGGCATTGGCGAACGAGAAAACGGCAATGTCTCGAAGCCACGGATTCAGTCGCCGCGATTATCAACGCGGAGACTTCCTTCGTATGCTACGCGATTGCTGAGATGTCGGAGACTCAGCAAGACGCACAGAATGGCAATGGCACAGAATTCGCCAATAAGGAGGTTACGACCTTCCTGAGTGAGTTGCATATTCGGCAGGTAACAATCCCGCCGTATCATGCACAGGCGAATCCGGTTGAAAGGGTCAACCGGGTGATTAAAACGATGATCTCGATGTACGTGGAAAGAGATCATCGCAATTGGGATATCCACTTGCCAGAGTTCAGGTTCGCGATTAATAACGCGAGGCAGGCTTCGACTGGGGTGTCGCCAGCATTCCTGAACTATGGTAGAGAGCCCACGATCGCGTCGGAACTAAAAAAGAAAATTGAGGAACCAAATGAAGCGAATGCCGCTTCTTTATGACATTGTCCAAGACGCCATGGAGGTGGCGAGCGCCAGACAAGCTCGCTACTATAACAAGGAACGCCAGAATGTCATATTTCGCGTGGGGGACTTAGTTTGGCGCCGAAGTCACGTGTTGTCGTCGGCCGCCAACTATTTCGCCGCGAAATTAGCGCCGGTGTACGACGAACCGTACCCGATAGCGAAGCGCTTGTCGTCGGTAGTCTATAAGTTGGGTGAGACTCATGGACGTACCAACCTGAAGGTCCACGTTTCGGATCTGAAACCATTCATCGCATCTCTGGAGGAGATCGATGAAACGGAGACCCACCCTGCCGGAAATCCGGGGAATACAGCTGCGGTGCTTACGGATTCCGGAACCGGAGCGAGAGGGAAAGACGAAGAAGATGCGCGACCGGCATCGCCGCTCTCTTCAGCGTGGGAAAAGCGTTTACGCCCACGCAAGTCATAGGGTCTCCGATCGTGCGAAGGGGGTATGCGACCCAACAAAAATAAATTTTAAGAAATTAAGAATAAATTCTCCAATTGAGGATGGAGTTAGGAGGGCGCCCAAGGTCGGGAATAGTCCCAGAAGAACCCATTGGGAGAACCGGGGAGGGTCTCCACGTTGGAAACCCGGGAAATCTGCCGGAGTTGGGCTCTGGGCCGCCCGGAGGAGCATCTGGAGGCTGAGAGGCGCCAGATCATCCGCCTCCTCATCCGGTTTTAATTTTAAGTTAATTTTAAGATTGGTGGTGAGTAGCTTTAAGGAAATATTGTATTATACATGGAAATACATTGTTAGAAAATGCAAATAGGTTTTTTTATATCTTTTTTAGTTAGTACCGCATACCCCACAGGTGGCTGAGGAGGTAGGTTAGTGGCCAATCTGAAGGTGCCTTCGTATAAGGAAATCTTCCGGTCAAACCCCTGGTTTGAATCTAAGGGGGAAGGGATGTGTAACGATGTAAAAAATCGTTGCATCATTCCCGACCGATTCTTGGTTCTAATCGGAGGACCAAGAATAGGTTGAGCACATTCGGCACCGAGGCGCTTACGCCGATTGTCTGGATCAGCTGGCGACATCGGTGAGTCGGAGTGAGATAGGCATAGGCCGTACTGTGCGCTATCCGACGGCCGGATGTAGCTGAGGCTATCTTTGTCTCGCTCACTAACGCGTCGCCAATACCTGGCTGAACTGATTTTCTCAGCCACAACAATGTTTTAAAATGATGTGCTTGGACGGTGAGGGAGAATTGAACTATCAAACTGACAGTTCAACGAATTTCCCTCACTTCCAAGTCAGCCACCGTCTAGTTGACTTCGTTATAATACCGAGCGATAACGTCGTGCGTTAGCAAAAATTCTGGCGAACAGCTGTGATCAGTGGATAATTCTGCGGAAATCGGCGTTGTGGAGGCCGTGCAAAAGGGAGGAAACAGTGGAGGACGCTGCATTCCGGAGGACCTCGAGGGACGTGTACGACCGGCGGATTAATAGAGGAGGTTCAGCAGCGGAGTCGCCAGATCAATTGCGGAGACGAGGATCTTTTGCGAGAGTCGACTACGAGCGTAAGTGGGACGCCACTTGGTGTGCGAAAGTCTCTTATTTTGTAAATTGTCTGTGAATTAGTACACGCGAAGGCTAGCCACTTCAACGCGCCGGAGAGTCATTGGAACTTCTCCAGGACGCACCGTTGCACCGACCGGAACACCCATCCTCGGGGTGGACAGTCGCCTCTCGTAGGAGTGGGTGATCTCTGCACCGAAGCAGAGAGTTTCCGGTCACACGCGTCTCGCGAGTGCAACGAGTTAAGGAGTTATCGCGTACGAAGAGCGTGCGGGCGCTACCGCTTCGTAGGTAGGGTTGCGAATTGTAATTGATTGTATTGTGACATTTTATGTAATTGGTTTCAGTGCGAGCGGAATCGGTCGCGTCGCGGAATAAATTGTGTTGTTATAGAGCGATCCAGTGGTTAATTATAAGTCCTTTTTCTACTTCATTTTCCCATGGTCATTCGCGTCTCTCAAGGACCTCACCCTTGAGGTTCAGCCTCAGGAAACGTTAGTTCGTGCATTACAAAGCAAAAAGAACAATGCTAAAGTTTCCTTTGTAATTGTAAAATTTGCTTCCACTCTTAATCGGCGCCTGTAATATTATGTGCTTGCCATCTATTGCACCTTGGCAATGTTACATAGTAGAAATATTCTCAAATTGTTCAGAAATGCGAAGCAATTCTTCTTTTGTTTTTGGAATCTACAAGAAATCGCAAAAGAATTAATAATATGCAGTTAAATTTAATTTGTTTGTTTCACATTTATTTTAGAACAATATAAATAAAAAATATTTCTTTTATAAAATCTTATTATAAATTTTTGTATTATTTATATTAAAATATTTCTTAATTTCTCTCTCTCTCTCTCTCTTTCTATATATAATATATGTATTGTATTATACAGGGTGTCCGGAAATAAAGGAGACATTTTTTGAGGGGTGGTTCCTGAGGCTATTTTTTTTCTCAGGCTAAGAAGTGTTTTCTCTTGGCATTTTTTGATTTAAAGCTTTATTTCTGAGATATTCAACGATAAATTTGCCATTAGTTAGACAGAGACACTTCGATAGTTAAAGTGAGATGGCACCACTCTGTCTCGTTTCAGCTACCGGAGTGTCTCCTACTAACTAATGGCACCTTTATAGTTGAATATATAAAAAATAAAGCTTTAAATCAAAAAATACCAAGACAAAAAAAGTTCTTAGAATTGCGTCAGGAACCAATCCTCAAAATATGTCTCCTTTTTTTCCGGACACCCTGTATATCTATTTATCTATCTTTTTGTCATCGTTCTTACAACCTTCTAAGCCAAATGATAAGTTTTTAAAACAGAATGATTGTTTAATTACGCAAAAAACATTATTTATTGTTTAAAATATTATTCTAAACATATATTTTATTTTTATATATGAGAAAGAAGATAATAATTTGAGCCAATCCAATATCGATGAAGATACTGAACAATTATCAGTAAGTGACAATTGTTGCAAGAAGTGCACGTTAAATTACAAAGCACTTCTTACTTGTTTATTAAGGAAGGCCTACCCGAAAACGGATGAGAATGTGTAAAGAAATAGCCAATGAAGGGTGACAGTGCTCGCAACGCACTTCCCCTGGGCAACTCGATCGAGGACTGCAAAGCTCGAATCTCACGCGGAAATTCGCCATGCTGCATAGCTCGCAGCAATGCTAAAAACGCTTGGTTCCTTTCCTCCACTGACAGAGGACCAACCAATCGCTCGCTAGGCCGATCCCGCGAATTCTTGACATTGTTGATGAATCTATATAAGTACGCTGTTACATGTTTCAGCGTCCTTAGATCAGAAAACCTGGTAAATAACTCGGTCTCGCAAACGTCTTCAGCCACAGTCACCGCCATCGCTGACATTGTACGCAATTCCGGCGGAATGTCCAGGCACGCCGGTTGATCGGGCCAATGCCGTCTATCCAAATACAACCACTCAGGGCCAAAAACCTAAGCCCGATTTGTCACAAAATCGCTGATACGCTGACCTCGGGACAAGCAATCCGCCGGATTCAACTCAGCCGATACATGCCTCCACCTTTTGACATCAGTAAGGCCAGCTATCTTCGCGACTCTATTACCCGCGAACACTTTCAGTGTGTGGGACGGCGTCTTCAGCCATGAAAGGATGATGGTGGAATCGCTCCAAAAATAACTGGACCTGTTCTCGATCTGCAGCCTCGCTAGCAACAATGCCGCACACAACTCTAATCGCGGAACAGTAATGATTTTCGCTGGAGCAACGTGCGACTTAGATGCCACGAGCACGACCTTGGGCTTTCCGCTCCCATTCCAAGATTTCAAATAAACGCAAGCACCGTACGCTCGCTCACACGCGTCCGCGAACCCGTGAATTTCCACGATGGATACCCCTGCAATGACCGTGCATCTAGGAATGGACCAGCCTGAGAGATCCCCCTACTGTCTTTGGAACTCCCGAAACTCCTCACCAATCGCTGCAGGCACTGGCTCGTCCCAACCTAAATCTGCTTCCCACAAACTTTTTATGAAGAGCTTGGCGGTCACGATGATCGGTCCGAACAACCCCAATGGATCAAAGATTCTCGCGACCTGAGCCAGCATCATGCGTTTTGTAAGCATCCTACCCTGGACTAACCCAATGGAATAAGTTAAGGTGTCTATGGTCGAATGCCACAATAATCCCAAGGTTTTATGAGCCGCGCCGACAATCGGTAAATTTAAATTCGGGCGCTCACCCAGCGACCCCTCCAGTAACCTACCGTCGTTTGATGTCCATTTTCTTAAGCGAAAGCCTCCCCCTTTCGTAACTTCCAGCACTCGCTTCTTTATTTCCAGCGCCTCTTCAATGGTGCTAGCTCCTGTGAGCAAATCGTCCACGTAGAAATCGCGCTCTATGATTCCACACGCAAGAGGAGATCGCTCTCTCTCATCTTCTGCCAACTGCTTGAGAGTTCGCGTGGCTAGAAAAGATGCCGACGCGGTCCCATACGTCACCGTTTGCAGCTGATACGTCCTCAGAGTCGAGTTAACGTTTTCTCTCCACAGGATTTTCTGGTACTTATGGTCGCGCGGATGAAGCAACACCTGACGATACATTTTTTCGATGTCGGCCGTCATCGCGAATACTCGTGTCCGGAACCGACTGACAATAGTAAATATGTCGTCCTGCACCGTGGGACCGACCATTAAAGTATTGTTCAGTAATAGACCCGTGACCGTCTTTGCGGATGCATCGAATACCACCCGCAATTTTGTAGTCGCGCTCTCACCCTTTAATACCGCGTGGTAGGGGATGTAAGAACCATCGTTACCATTGCCCTCCACGCTAATCATGTGGCCCAAATCAATATATTCTTGCATGAAAGCAATGTAGGACCTTCTTAATTCAGGATCGCGAGCAAATCGGCGCTCCAATTGAGCAAACCTCTTTTTTGCCTGTGTTAACGATGAACCCAAACCCGGCTCGTGGCCGTTGAACGGCAGCCGTGCCACGTACCGCCCATCATCTCGTCTACGCACGTTTGCACAATAATGCGATTCGCAGCTGACCTCTTCTTCCGAAAAAACGCTGCTTGAAGGAATTTCTTCAATTTCCCAGAACCGCGTCAGTGCGATCTCAGGTCCCGAACTCAACATCATACAGGTCTTTTTTTTTATAGAGGATAGTGATCGGCCCGTCACTATTCAGCCCAGCATCGTTTCGACGAGCGTAATTCGGCCAGGCGGTAGTACCCTTTTCCTTGAACCTAATAATTCATAAAAGGTGTCCGCCGAAATCAAGGTGTCGACCTCATCCGGTATCGCATAATCGGGATCAGCCAATTGAACGCTCCTGGTTATTCCCTCATCTCCCAAAGAAATGGGCTGCGCAGGGACTTTACCCGTGACTCTGTCCACAATCATGAACTGTAACGTTTTTATATACGATCGCACGCGCGATTCAATAGTGGCAGTTAAATAATCGCTGATTCGCGTTTCCGTCGCGGCCACTCCCAGAAGCGAAAAATCTATGGGTTTTTCTTCAAACTCACATCTCCGCGCGAATGATCGACAGATCAAATTCACCTGCGATGCCCCATCTAGCAATACGCGACTGCGATGTTTCACGTCCCCACTATCCTTCATAAATATCAAAGCTGTTGCCAAAATTACCTGCGACGGTGCTGCAATGTGCATGCTCGTGGCTGTCTCCGTCGCTTGAGACTCCCTGTGTAGCAGAGTGTGGTGATGCCTCTGGCACTTTCGGCAGGTGCTGGATTTGCAATTGTTCGCCAAATGCGAGCCCCGCAAACAATTGTAGCACACCCCCAGCTTCTCAACTTCCAGAGCCTTCATCTCAGGTGACAGCTCCAAAAACCGGGTACAGCGCTGGAGATGATGATCGCCCGCGCACGCCACGCATTTTGCTACAGATCGCTCCACGTTCACCAGTACCTGGGCTCGTTGCTTCTTCTGCTCGCGCCGTTTGCTACCAAATCGCGTTGACCTAAACTCATTACCGCATTCTCCTGAAGAGATTCCAATAGATGGCATCGTTCTTTGAGAAATCCTAATAATTCCTCATATTCTGGCAATCTGGCAATCTGGCAAATGTAGCGTTTTGGTTATCGGCTGATTGTGTACTCGCTCGGCCGTTGACTCCGCTCGGATCGGCATTGCAAGCTCGTTGAGCCTCTTCCAGCATTCTGGTGGCCCTGGCTGTATACTGATAATACAAATCTTCGAAGGATTCTCTTTCTTCATCCACATGCCCGATTCCTTCGATTTCCGCCTGTACCTCATCGAACTTGTGAAAAACCCGATCCATGCGACTTAATCGAATTTTGACCTCGTAAAAATCGCTGTTAGGCTCCAGCTCATCAACATAGCGGCGGAAACTGGTCAATTGTCCCTTATAACTAGCCCTACGGCTTATCAGCCTCAGTCCTAGGTTATTGGTGCCATAGGAAGGGCCCTGTGTGGGTGGTTGGTCATCCTCTCTGGTCAACACCATTTGGTTCAGGCTACTCTTCAAATTCAAATAATTATACCGTTGTACTGATTAACTCCTAAACAACAGAATCTTCTTCCTCTTATCTGGATTTCAGCACAACAATTCCTGAACCCTCCGTGGTCCCCCTTTTTTTTATATATTTTCTTTCCTTAATTCAATTTCCCCGTAGATTGATTCTAATCGGTTGATTATTTTTGGTTTCACACCGGGAATCCGGCTAGAAGGACCAAAGTTTGTTGCAAGAAGTGCATGTTAAATTAGAAAGCATTGCTTACTTATTTATTAAGGAAGGCCTACCCGAAAAGGGATGAGAATGTGTAAAGAAATAGCCGGTTTTGATCGCACTTTAAATAGTAGTTTTGATTGTTAACATTTACCCAACTGGTCCTGAAAACTATTGACACTGGTTTATACAGGGTGTCCGGAAAAAAAGGAGACATATTTTGAGTGGTGGTTCCTGACGTAATTCTAAAAACATTTTTTGTCTTGGTATTTTTTGATTTAAAGCTTTATTTTTGAGATATTCAAGATGCTATTAGTTAGACAGAGACACTCCGGTAGCTGAAGCGAGACAGAGTGGCGCCATCTCACTTTAACTATTGAAGCGTCTCTTTCTAACTAATGGCAAATTTATCATTGAATATCTTAGAAATAAAGCTTTAAATCAAAAAGTGCCAAGAGAAAAAAGTTCTTAGAATAGCCTCAGAAATCACCCCTCAAAAAATGTCTCCTTTTTTTCCGGACACCCTGTATACAAAGGCGAACGCTTGCGTAATACATATTACAGTTGTTAAATTTCAAGCTTTCGATTTGCCCCTTGGTGATAATCAAAAGCAGACTTCTCAACGACCGATTTTTGACGGAGCGCAACAACAATACTGAGGAACCTGAATTTTGGAATAGACCTTCTACTTCAAAAAAAAGAAAACGAAACAATGAAAATGAAGAAAGATTAGAGAAGGCTTTTCAAATTTAAGAATCTGCAACTACAAATCGTCTTGAAAAAGATGATGAAAATGATATTTTCGGCAAATTAATAGCGCGGAAAATGGCCAACTACCCTGCTTTTACTAAAAGTATTGTGCAAGAAAAAATTATGAAAATAATACTTGAAGCCGATAGAGGACAATATGAACAAACGCGATATTCCTCATATCACTCACAATTTCGAGAGCCACAGTTATAATCCAACAATTACGATCAAAACCAACACCATTCATCTGCAATTTCTTCTTATTCCTCTATCACTCCTTCACCTAGCTACAGTATTCATTCAACCCCTATACCTACTCCACAATCAAGCCCTTCGATAGATATTCCTACTAACCATAGCTATACGTCATGTAACGTGGTATTTTTATTAGTATAAAAATCCGTTACAGGCTCAGCTGATTGGGAATATATTAATATTCCCAATGATAGCATTAGCTGAGCTCGGTCCGGGACGTCAACGGTGATCGCTGTTGTTGTCGTTCGACACAGCTGATTGCCGTTCCTCATTACGCTAGTGTTAGCTAATGAGGCGTCCTTGAAGGGAATTTAAGAGATTTAAATTCCCTTACTGGGGCTAGCTGATATCGCGCGATCAGCTGGCTAATTACTTCTGGTATTATCGTCTGAGCGTACGGACGTACATCGCCAGGCCTAATACCAGCTATCGCAAATCGCTACTACGAGGTTCGGCCGTGTGTGTGTGTGTGTCGTGGTGTGCGAGTGTCCAGGATCCGGGGATACTAACCCGTGGGACCAGCCCAGGACCGGGAAGATTCCTGCTACCGCCACTACGCCGACGGATTGATCTACCCACGAAGTAGTAAGTGGAGCGCCACGCGCTCACTATTTTATTGTGTAGAGCGTAAGTGCCGGTCAAGGGACACGGACTTGACCGTGCCCGGTTGCGTTTGTGCGGGATAGTGTGCTCCGACTGTCGCAGCTGTCGTCGAGCTCGGGACTTAGTCCTCATCCCCGGGGAACGTCCGCCCAGGTTGCCTGAAAAGCTCCTGGGTGTTTCAGACGACCCATTCCCTGTGACGTGGGGACCGTTGTTGCAGGAAGCTCAGCGGTCTCTGCGTTGCCGACGCCGACGGACTGCCGAGAAGTCCGTCCTCCACTAGGCAGGACTACAGAGGGTGTACGGGCACCCCCGCGCGGATTATTATTAATTCATTATATTTTGTATATTGCGGCCCTACGGGGAAATCATTTTATTGTATAGAATCGCATAATAAATCCGCGAATTAAATATAGTCCAGTCGTGTCATTATTCCAGACACCGCCTAGTCCTCTCCAACGGGAGAACCTCCTCTGGGCCCCCTTTCACCGGAGTCGGTTTCCTCAGGGGTGAGGAGCTCCGGTGATTTATTATAAATTACTGTGACCGCGTTGTAACGTCGGGAGATTCACCTCCTCCCGGGGTTACGCAGAAACGCGCGTTACAGTCATAATATTTTATATCTCATATAGCTTTTTTATTTCATTATTCTTATTTGTCGTATACATATAAATATTTGTATTCTTTTAACAATAACTTTTAAAGCAAAAAGGAATTTTTATTACAAACCTGTATATTTCATTTCAATTTTTCATTCAAAGCTTCACAAACTTCTGGTACTATGCGACTTATTGCTTGTTTAGAAATTTTAAACAAATGCTGTAAATTCGCATATGAGTCGCCAGTTGCTAGAAACTTAATTGTCACAGCGAGACGATCCTGTACGGATATACTTTTTCTAAAAACGGTGTCTTTTTTATAAATTTTTGGTCCTATTAAGGTACCGCAATACTCTTCACGCATAGATATTTTTATGTATAGTATGTGTCGTTTATACAGGGCATTCCTATTTTTCGACTTACGCCCTCAAAACGCAATAAAAACTTACGGGACCACCTTTAATCGATAGTTAAATAATCACAAATGACCGCTCTGCTCAGTTCGGGATGGAACAAGCTTGATTTAATAGAGAAATTAATTATTAAACTCATGATGATTTTGACAGATTCTTTCCTAGGAAAAATGGCAGCCTTAACAAGTGGAATTTTTTCCATTTTCCAAGCAATACTGGTGTTTTTATCACCCAAACGGGCCAGAGCGGTCATCCTGCTGCACAGCACAATGCGCTAAAAATTGTTTCACTTGTATTAAAAATGTTTTGAAGGCGTAAAGCGAAAAATAGAACTCGACGTGTCAACAATGAAGCACTTCGCCAAATATCTAGTGAAAGTTACTAAGAATTAGTTCAATGATTTTTTTGCAGACGGCATTGTTTTTCGTCTCTCTTATCGACCGTTTGAGATAGTAGAAAAGGTACTTGGCCAAAACCTGGAAAACGAAAGGTTGCTCCTAGAAATGTGGGATCCTCTTCTTCCTCTCTTTCGGGAGCGGAAAGCTCTAAGGGGCGAAAAGCTCTTAAGCCTGATATAGATGTGGATGATGTCATCTCTATTAAGGATGATTCCTCTGGTTCCTCTTCTGGGGACATGCAGGTGGATGTTGCTGGGAATGTGGCTTCAGTCAGCTCTATAAGGCCTCCTTCTGTAGTGTCATTGAATATTGATGAATCTAGTGGTGATGGTTTGTCTACTGGTGTGTGTAAATCTTTTAAGTTGGTTAAGAGAGTAGAGTGGTTGAGCTTTGCTCTCTTGTGTCTGAGTGCCAGTCTTCTGGTGTGGGGGTTGTGACTGTTGAAGAGGTTGGTGATATCTATACGAAAATTGTTGATGGGATGAAGCCCTTTGCATTAGATTTACTACAGCTGATAAAGGGATATAACACCTCCTTAGGTCGAATTGTGAAGATGGAATCTGAGATTGATAAATTGAAGAGTGAACTAAAACAACAGAATGTTTCTAGCATTGTTAAGGACACGGGCATTCAGATGGCCTCTTTTAATAGAGTCATTGGTCGAAAATCCAAGGCGAAGATTTCCACTCCTAAAAAACAATTGCCTAATTTCGATAGGAACAGTTGTACCGTTAAGGTGACTGTTCTTAAAGATGGTGCTACAGCTGAGGATTCCAAGTTCCAGCTTAATGTTATTAACCACTTCGGTACGACGCCTATCGGCCACGAAACGTTGCCCACAGCCGGCATTCACCGTCCGTACGCTGCCTTGTTCATCGACAGATCTGTGACGAGATAAGCTTTGAAACACTGAAAACTTGTTTTACAGATGTGAAACCGTTTTGGGTGATGGCCTGAACGAAACGAAAATTATGCGAATAAACAATCCGCAAATGCAAAGATAAGATAAAATTCCTAGATGTCGACTATAGTCGACGTTCGGCCGTGCGCGTTTATATCACGGCCGTCGACTATAGGCGACGCTCGTACCGAAGTGGTTAAGAAGGCTGTCAACCCTACTGAGTTGGGTTTGGAGGTCAAGAACGTTAGAATCATAGATAAAAATGCTTACATCACTGTCGTTAATACCAAGAAGGATGAGTTAGCATTAAAGAAATTTAAAGATACTATCGACCATGTCACCAAGGACACCTCGGAAAACGTGTTTTTGACTCACACTACTCTTATTAAGGTTGCCAATATCCCATAGATTGGGGCATATTAGGGCTTTTTGCCCTAATAAGACCATCGATAGATCTGAGTTGTGCACTAGATGTGGAGGCGCAGGCCACTTTTATAAAGACTGTTCGCGCGACCCTGTGTGTCCCTTGTCGCGATGATTTGAAGCATGAGGACTTTAAGCATTTTTGTGGATCTAAGGATTGCAAACATGCTAAAGATATAAAGGACAAAATAAATTCTTAGATGAAGACTGATACTATCTCGAAAAGGTAGTTTTTATTGTGCCACTCTATATCAGACTGACATATTTTATATTTTTATACATTGATATATTTATGATTTGTGTTCTTGTGTGCGTCCTGCCCCTATTGACAGTTATGGTGTTAGTTTGGCCCCTATTGGCCTTTTGAGTGTTAATTTATTTGTGATTTGTTTTATTTGTTCGATAAATGAGATTTCTAGTTTCTCGTTGCCTCGGTGGGTTATTATCTTCTGTCGATGAGATAATAATGACCCCCGTCTCGGGGGTCAGGAAGTTAGATCATAGGGGCAGAGGCACAGCTGGAAGCATGCCACGAGGCGATCCTTGGCTGTGTCTCAGAAAACGCCCAGGTGGAGGTTTTGGTGGGTCGAACCCCACACTACAGCTGCACTCTCGGCCTCTTCGGGTTGTGTGTGCCGAAGGGTCGCGATTGGTCCAGCTTGGGGTTCCTTGAGCTGGGGGGGTATTCCTTACCGGGGGGGGGGGGGTTAAACACCCCCGGTGGATGCTCGTCATGTGCTCGGGCCTCGGTGGGCGTGCGGGAGTAGGCCCTCAATCCGGGTGGAAGGTGGTGCAGCGGTGTCTGTCATCAGATTTCCTCCACCAGTCAAAAAATAAAAAAAAAATAAATAAAAAAAAGAGGTACTTGGCGACTGCTTGAAGGGGAGTGAAGTCTATTTTTAGCACAAAACAAAGTTTTCAGATTATAAATAATGAAATGCTTTCTAGGCTTATACATATATGAAAAATTGTGGGAAAAATGTAAATTACCATGCTGCTATATATTTAAATATAATAGAGTTGTAAATATTGATAATATTGATGTACTAATAATTAAAGGAATATGTAAAGAATGTGAAACACAGATTAGAATGCAAGGTTCGTATGATAAGACAAAGGATAATATCAAATTAATTATATCTACTTTTGACACACGTGATATACCTCATTAAAAAAAAAGGCAACTCCGCGGTCGACTTAGAAAAGTGATATCTGAAAAATTGCAAACTAAGTCTACATATATGTGGCGACGCGAAGAAGCTCATAAGTTAATGGCATTTGGGGATGTTCAGCCAGCAAACATATTTGAAAGTCATGTTTTAAGGAAAGCAAAGCAAGAACACCTTGATAAAGAACTAGGTGTCAGCGAAGATTTTGATCCAATAAGTTTTTTATTAAAATTAAAATACCAGTCTGAATTTTCGGGTAGTATACTTTAATCGGGCTACTTCCGCCTGGAAGGCTGGGCCGTGGTTGCAGTTTTCTTCGCGATCAACACCTTTTTTATCCAAATAGGCATGGATCATTTCATGCAATATTGTATCGCGGAGGACACTCTCCACCTGCGTGTTGGCCACCTTCTTCGAGATTACTATAATGTTAGGACCATAGTCGGTCCTCCCAAAATCCTTCACTATTTGGTGCGACCATCTAATCGTGTACCCAGGAATGGAGTTCCCGAAATACTTTTCTTTGAAGGTACGGAATAAATGCTGCAGTCTGTCCTCGCGTTGAGGTTTAGTGCTTAAACCATTCGCAGTTCGTCTTGTCAACATAGTAACTATATAGAACGAACAGTACGTTAGGAAATAGCGAGAGAAGAAATGTATATGTAGACGATACCTTTAAGTGTAGGCGCAAAACTCTAATCGGACCCTCCTGCGAAATCTACGCTTTGAGCGGAATAAGGTTACTACACTGAATGCGTATTACGACGGCATGAGATGCTTGTTTACTTACCTAGGACGGGGTTCATATTAAGCAGGGGGGAAAGAAAGTTCATTCTTGGAATTCACCCGGCCTACGATGTTTATTCTTTCGACACGATCTCAATGCCAGAGACTGGCATCATAATAAGGAGGGGGGTGTTATGACCCACGCTCATAACTATAATTCAACTCGGCATAGCTCGAGTATCGTATCTAATTTTTGGGATTTCTTTGCAGATTTGGAAACCTCATTATTTGTAGGAAATATAAGACCAGTCCCAACTTTTTTTTTTTTTTTCACTTCCATGTGGGACCTTGTCTGAACGACATCGTAACACTTCGAAAACCAAAAAGTAAAATATCTAATTAAACAAAGTACAACAAAAGCATAACAGAAGGTAAAATAAGAAAATTGAATAACAAAGGAAACTACATCCAGATAAGTACAATTTATTTATTTAACAGTAAAACAATACATAAAATACAAAAAGTCCCACCGGACATTCTTAAACAATGGAACACTCTCCGAAGGACAATGATGACCCTAATAAAGTCGCAGAAACTCTAAATCTTCAAAAACTAATAAACTCTTGCAAACAACAAAGTACCAATAAATATGGTCAATCACATCATGGTCCTTTCATAGTAAATATTATATCCACTAACATTAAGGAAAACATAGGTAATTACCACCTAATGAGAATCAGCAAAACTATTAAAGAATTTTACAACGAAAATTTCATGATCTCAAGAGGTGGTAAATACGTTATAAAATTAAAATTTGAAAATTTGTACCTAGCAAACAAAATTATAGGCTTACAATATAAAATAAAATGAAGGAATAGATGTCACTAAATTTCATCGATACAAGGAATAGAGTAATTCTTATCCCTACTCCCGAAAAAGGATGGAAGAAGGAGGGGATAACGAGCAGAGAGAAACAAGAGGCAGAGAGAGTGATCGGATCCAGTAGAGAGAACGATTGAAAAAGATAACGATTAGAACGTGAGAGAAACTGTAATACTTGAGCGATAAATATTGTTACGTGAAAATAGAAAGAACCATTGTATAGGAGAAAGAACATTTGTTAAAGGAAGAGATTGTAATAAAACTATATTAGTGCTTAGTAATTAACGTTTATTAATCAGTCAGAAAACTGTTGTACTACAATAACATAAATGTTGGCTATTTTACATACCTAATTTCGCAATAGCAAAAACAGGTATTGTCAAACACGTTAGTCTTGACCTTGACTTAGAGGACATAAAAATAAATATTGATACTAACAAAAAAAACCCCTTGACAAAAGATTTAGAAAGACTCACAAGATGGGACAAAACAAACAATGTGCCCATGCCAACTAACTCACTAAAAATAACATTCCTAACAAACTCGCTACCCTCACATGTAATAATACACAATGTCAAGCTAAAGGTCAAACTATACATAGAAAGAATAAGAGTATGCCATAAATGTCAAAGGTTTGGGCACTCTAGTCTTCAATGCAGAGGGCATAACCGATGCAGGAAATGTACCGGAAACCACCCTGAAGAACTATGCACAGGAAATATCTTCTGTGGAAACTGCCACCACGACAACGATCATTTAAGTCTCAGCTCACTATGCCCTACCCTAAAGTACCTAAAACTATTAAAAATAGTAAAGGCCTATAAAAACTGCAACAATTGGGAAGCCAAAATGTTTATAAATAACCACAAATATACCACTGAATATGAACTTGAAAATCACTTCGAGAAAGAAAACAGAGACAGTACTAACCTATTTGAATTTAAAAATCTACTTTGATAAAAACAAAACATCCAACAATAGATCACAAATTAACTACAAAAAAATAACAAACAACAATACAAACAATGACAATGAATACGACACCGTTAAAAACTCAATCAAAGAAATCAATCACTCCCCTAAAAATCAACCAACTCCTACCCAAAAGGCAAACAAAAATAACAATGTACAAACTGAATCTACATCTATTACACAAAATAGCAACGCAATAGACGAAATAATTGAATGTTCTCAAATACCACACATAAAGGAAATTACATGTAATAACGAAATAATAATGGAAACAATTGACATGTCCCCTCCGTTAGACATAAACTCCAATGAACTATTTATGGAATTAAGTGAATTTGACCATCAAGAACCCCTCCTAATCACAAATCCCAATCACTTTTACAAACATAAAAATAATGAAACAACTACAAAAAACAAAGAAAACAAAGACTCCATAACAATACAAGATAAAACAAAAATATCAGAGAAAAAAGGGAATTTAATTTTGCATGCAAAACAATCAAAAATAAGTAAAATACAAAAACCAATTAGAAAACTTACAGAACAAACAAAAACGAAAAAAAATCGACATCAGAGACATATTAAAAAACAACTTATAAATACTAAAATCAAAACAATACACTTAACTACTACCCCAATAAACCTTACATTTCAAAATCATGGATTCGACAATCATCTTATGGAACGCCAGAAGCATTCGATATAAAAAAGCTTCACTAAACTATCTAGTCGGAAAATACAATTTTGACACACTTTGTCTAACAGAAACATGGTTAAACAACTCAGAACATTTCTACCTAAATGGATATAAAATAAACCGATTAGACAGAAACAACTATGGAGGAGGAGTTGCCACACTCACAAAAAATAACTATCTCACTTTTAACATCCCTCTAACAAATAACTATGGCTCAATAAAAGAAATCTGCTGCATTAAGACAAAAGTTGTTGAAAAGACCCTATACTTATTCCTTATTTACAACCAACCCAGCAACACAATATAAGAGTATGAATGGTCATCTTTACTAAATGATATTAACAAAATTACTAATAATAACAAAAACTATTTAATACTAGGAGATCTTAATTCCCAACGCACCAACTGGGGCAGCACCAATATTAACAGAAATGGGACTATACTAAACAATTTCATCACCAAAAACAATTTACAAATACTCAATAAAAACAAGTCAACAATGATAAAACACAGCAACACCATAAGTATCCCTGACATTATTATTGGACACTCAGAATTCTATAACAAATTCAACTTTACAATCACCATAGAAAACGGTAATCTAGACAGTGGCCATTTACCAGTAATACTAAAACTTGCAAACATAAAGAAAGCAATAAAAGAAGAACCCATAAGAAAAAAAATAAACCATCAAAAACTCAACTTACACAACTTTAGAAGAACCATTCACAATTACAACAATTTAGAAGAAATTAATGAAACTAAATACCTACAAAAATACAGCGAAATCAAAAATGACATTATTACCATAATTCAAAATAACGATGGACTAAACAACAGCTCACCTAATTATAAATACCAACATTTCTCTCCAAAATCATGGTGGGACAAAGAATGCAATCAAGCTAGAATAGCAAAGAATCAAGCTTTCAAAAAATACTTACAATACACAAACCAGGAAAACCTTGACAATTATTTAGAAGAAAACACAAACTTTAAAAAGTTAATAAACAAAAAGAAAGCAGATAACTTTAACTAATACATTGATAGTATAAACAAGGTTACAACAATAAAAACACTATGGGACAAAATTAAAATGCTAAAAAATTCAAAATATCTAAAGAACATAATCACATCTGAACTCCCAAATGAATCTTCACTACTCAACAGCATATCCAAATTAACTCCACAATGGGTAAACCCCATGCCTTCTTTCAAAAACAAAAATGATTCAAACAATACAGAGTCAAGTACCACCCATAAATACGACAATAGCAAATTTACATTATCAGAACTTGAAAATTCCGTTAACAGCCTCAAAACTTCTTCCTCTCCTGGACCAGATATCATTGTGATAACAAAATAATAAAAGAACTCGGAAACAACATAAAAAGATAACTCCTAACTATATTCAACCAAATAATTAAAACAGGAGTCTTCCCAGAATCCTGGAATGATGGACAGATCGTTGGGCGCAACTAGCGTAAGGTCTCGCTGCCTAGCGGAATGCTTACCCTCATGCCGACTTACCCTAAGGTGGATCATGACTCGTTTGTCCAGGACCATTATTTTAATTATTATAAATAATTTAGTTCTTTTTCAAACTGATATGTGCTCTAGGCACTCTAACGTATTTATTTGACTAATTTAATTTGTTTTGTCCAAATTGACATCTAATCATGATCTATGGCTTATTCTACTATACAGGGTGTCCGGAAAAGAAGGAGACATTTTTTGAGGGGTGATTTCTGAGGCTGTTCTAAGAACTTTTTTCTCTTGGCATTTTTTGATTTAAAGCTTTATTTCTAAGATATTCAATGATAAATTTGCCATTAGTTAGACAGAGACGCTTCGATAGTTAAAGTGAGATGGCGCCACTCTGTCTCGCTTCAGCTACCGGAGTGTCTCTGTCTAACTAATGGCATCTTTATCGTTGAATATCTCAAAAATAAAGCTTTAAATCAAAAAATACCAAGACCAAAAATGTTCTTAGAATTGCGTCAGGAACCACCCCTCAGAATATGTCTCCTTTTTTTCCGGACGCCCTGTATAAGATGGAGCGTTCCGACAGTTAAGCAATTCTGACTCGCAAGGGAGTCTGAAGCAGATCGCTTCTAAGCGAACTGAAGCTGGTGGCCTGCAGCTTATAGCTCGGAAAAGCACCCGTAGGATCGAGTTGAGCACCGTTCCTTCTCGTTATACTCATATACGTATGAGTGTGTGCGCCGCAGAGGATCTTACAAGGGGAGGTCGGCAGGTGCCACGCCGACTTTTTAATGAAATTTCTTGTGAGTGTTCTATGATACCCCACGAAAAACACCCTATAAGCGTTCATCCGATTGGGCCCTAGTTTTAGAGATATAAGGGTTTGAAATTTACCTTGCGCGCGCGTTAGAACGACTATCTAGCCGTGCAACTTCAAGCTTCAACAGTGGCGGCGGTTGAGTGGCTAGAGTATCTAGCTATAGCGCTCTATGTCGCAGGTTCGATTCTTTTGGCAATTTTTTTTTTTTTTAATTTTTAATTACACTATTAATTATAAGTAACCTATTAATGTTTTAAGGATATTTCATACATTTTTTGGTCGTCTAAATGTAATAAAATTGGAAGTAAATGTAATTAGAAAAATAGGCAATTTTTAATGGAAAATGTTTATTAATCATCTGTTGATGATTCAGATGAAGTTTCATCTGCACTTTTTTCACTTGAAATTGCACTTGACATATTGAAACTATGCGGTATTGGTGATTCCATTTTAGAAAAAATATGCAACGTTTCAATTTGAAAGTTGAAGAAGAACTGATGAGATACTTATTGTCAGAGACCTACCTAGGGGTTTACAGAAAGAAATGACCTTCTACCTGACGAAAAGTAAGGTACCCCAGGTAACAGTTGGAAGAACAGAAGAAACGTTAGAAACCAGTTTTTCAAAATATATATAGACAAATATAACAGCAATAAAGTGGCTTACAAATACTATTTAAATTACATATTAGACGACCAAAAAATGTATGAAATATCGTTAAAACATTAATAGGTTACTTATAATTAATAGTGTAATTAAAAATTAAAAAAAAAAAAAATTGCCAAAAGAATCGAACCTGCGACATAGAGCGCTATAGCTAGATACTCTAGCCACTCAACCGCCGCCACTGTTGAAGCTTGAAGTTGCACGGCTAGATAGTCGTTCTAACGCGCGCGCAAGGTAAATTTCAAACCCTTATATCTCTAAAACTAGGGCCCAATCGGATGAACGCTTATAGGGTGTTTTTCGTGGGGTGTCATAGAACACTCACAAGAAATTTCATTAAAAAGTCGGCGTGGCACCTGCCGACCTCCCCTTGTTAGTATTTGTTCCGTGGAATATGAGTTCCGCGGAATCTCAAAGATGTCTTTGGCGGGGTCGGTAATCTTTGTCGGCATTTAAGAATAGGCATCGCGTTTCAAACGATCGTACAGCATTCAATTTGCATTGAGATACTGAAAGAATCAGTCTACGCAGTTTGCAAAACTTTAAAAACGAGCCGCTTGTCTTTGTTCACTCAGAATCTCTCCATGGTCCGCCACAAACGGTTTTAATAATGCGAATCTTGGGACGGATTGCTTAGTCCTTTTGGAAACGTCCAGATTGAGTTCGAATTATAACTCAGTGAAAAGTGCTATAGACGAATTAAATTGCGAATAAATCAGCTATTATAACTAAAACTGTTAAAATAAGTGCGTACGCGGGTGGTTTTTATGCCGAAAGGTTTTTCCACCGAAATTGAGCAAATAAATAGACAGTGGATGATTTAAGCTCAAATTGACAGAGTTAATTTTTTGACTATCACAATTTCTTCGAGTATCCCACGTTGGGAACTCGATGTGGTGTTGCGAGTTAGCAACAGTCACGTGACGGGACTGTTTTCGTGCGAGTAAAATTACGATCTTTGTGCAATCCATTTTATTTTATTTTCTTTTGTGTAATTAATTAGTTTAATTAAAGTTAGTTGAACTTACTTTTGCTTTTTATTTCACCCTTCTCACGCGTAATGAGCCTGACTTAGTGAAACTCCTACGAGACGCTGGATACCCCTTTTCATTGGCCAAGACCGAAAGTAAGCGTTTATATAAAGTCGTAGAGGATCATTCCATAAATTTTGTTTTCAAAAGAAATACTAGAAGAAGATACGTCAAGGTAAGGCAAGAGAAGGAGAGGAAGCGGACGGTTTTGAAGACGACCCTTGAGCAGTCGGTCTCTATACTAGGGGTCCTGGAGTCCGTTCACCTTCCTCCTCCCCTTATTCGTCAGGAATTGACTCGTTTGGAACATTTGAAGGAAGTGGCACGTGCCTAACCACCCCGGGAAACCAGGCGCAGTGGCCGAGCGTCGCATCTAGCCAAATTGGTGGCCGATTACGAGGCACCAGGTGAATTCGATCCATCGATATTCGAGAATAGCGAGGATCGGAACCCTGGTACTCTTCATAAAGATAGAGGAGAGAGTCATTCCGCATCATCAAGCCAAAGTGGGAAGTCACCACCATTCGTGCCAGTCGTTAGTGACAAGGCAAAACGGTTGAAAGAGACTTTGCCGTAGATCTTCAAGGTAGTTTCCCCCCTGTCATCCCCAAGGTGAACGTGAAGAATAGACTTAAGGAATTGGGCCTGATACCAAACAAGCCGATCGCCCAAAGGATAATGGTGAAATCGATTATCAATTTGCCGAAGTCTCACCATATCACTATCGTTAATCAGACGTTAAACTAACATTTCATAATTTTAAAGAGAAATCGGAACATTGAGTGTTCCTGGTGGCAGCGGTACCAAACCATTGTTCCCTGACCTTGCCTCATGGCGTAGGTCATAACAAACAAATCAGATGATAGCATTGGCTTAGATAAAATGTTTCTTATGTATTGGCTTCCAGAACAAACTTTTCTTTATAAAAGAGGATGACAGACTGGCGATATTATTAGCGTAAGTTTAGATGCAATAGGATCTTTAGTTAAAGCACATCCTAAAAATGATGATTTCAAATGCACATGTTATTTGTATGTAATGGTTGCTTCATTATATAAAACAATATTACCAATATGTCAATTATTAACAGAAAAACATGACACTAATATGTTAACCTATTGGTTGTGCGAATGGCTTAGATTAGGAGGAATACCACCGCATCAAATTGTTATAGATTATTCTTTGGCCCTATTAAATGCAGCCTGCCTTGCATTTAATAACGTAACATTGATGAATTGTATTACATCTTTAGATATATTGACTTCGCATGATGTAAAATGCAAACCATTTAAAACTTTAATTAAAATGGATATAGCGCACCTTATCAAATCTGTTAGTCGTTGGCCTTGCTTCAGATTAAAAGACAATAAAAAGGTAAAAGATTTTTTCTTGCGGTGCATTGGACTTTTAAGTGAATGCAAAACGATTAGGGAATTCTCCGATACATGTATAAATGTATTAATTGTCGCTTTCACTGAACTAGAAGACATAACTGACCCAACAAAAGGTTCAGTTAAAGCACAAACAATTCTTTATAACCACATGAAGAAAAACAGAATAGAATATGAAATAAATGAAGATGATCCTCTAACTGAAGTCGGCAACATTGAAGATGATATTGATGATGAAGATAATATGGATAATTCTTCCATTAACAAATTTTTGATGCTATTAAAATCTCGAAGTGTACTAAAAACAGGAGGTGACAGGCCAAATCCATTTTTCTGTGTTGATTTTGGCAATCGTTTATTAAAATTATCCAAGCATTTTATATTATGGACTGCTTTTGCCAATGATATCAGCGAAACAATTATATCTGGACCTTCTACATCAGCACTTAGTGAGACATATTTTAAAAATTTAAAGTCTCTTGTTTTAAATAATAAAAAATCAAAACGGCTGGATAAATTTCTGTTGACACATTTAAAATCTCTATCAGGTACAGTCAAATTATTGAACACTGATCAAAATATTAACAGCCAAAAAGAAAGTCCTGACATATTTACCAATATCAAAAGTTTTGACCATTCTACAGAAACAAAAATTGAAAATTTTAAAAATGATTCGCCAATAAAAACGTATAAAAAATGTTCTACATATAACATAAAGGATCTGACAAATACAAACAATAATAACAGCAATATTATTCTTCTAATTCTCTGAATTAGAAATAGATGATCCAGACGAAATTCCACAGCAGAAGAGACCAGAAAATTCCTTTTTAAAGGAAGAGAAAAATTGGAAAGGTCTTAACAAATCCGCTATAAAACGAAGAGGAAAATACTTGACTTCATGTGCTGACATAGTTAATGTACACCAACGGCCCAAAACACAGAATAATTTTCCATTATTAATAAATGGTAACAATTTAGGACCCATAAAGACATCACGTGGATATTTAATAGTCACAAATACTTGCCCGTTTGACTCAGTAGCACAATGCGTTCTAACAGCTTACAATGACTGGGTTATTTTTAATGGCTGCGTCAATAGTTCTAATAACGATATTTTAAATTTTATTAAAAGTGTATCACTCACTGGTATAACAAACATAATTTATAAACAAAGGGCAGAAATTATGTTAAGATTTTTTTCACCAGTTAATAATAATTTAAACTGTACAGCAAACGTTTCAAATTTAAAAGAAAAATTATTAACAAGCCACCCATCAATAATTCATACAGCAAATTGCTTAAACTGTAATGTAGAAACAGAACTGAAAGCTTGCATTATTAATATAAATAATGAGCATATATATCGTGAAGGGATCAAAGCTTTACAACCAAGCTTTAACAGCATCTATTAATATTAAGCAATTTAAATGTAAAAACTGTAATGACAACTTACAACATTCCAATTTGATAGGAGAACATTTATTCATTGACACTGAAACACTAGAATTTCACGAACTAGCGGACACATCAGGCTTAAAGGAAGGTTTTAGCTGTCAATTTACACTGGCTGAGCTACCAACAAATTTAATTATAAATGACAAAAATTATATATTAATTGGTGCAATCAATTATATAGCAGGCTTCGATGTTGGCCATTATCAAGCCTTTTGTAGACGCATAAGCGGACAGTGGCAAGTACAAGATGGGTTAGGATATGGCAAAAAAGCCTTAAAAGTTACATCTCGATCACTATTTGAGGAGAAGAGAATCCACATGTTATACTATATAAATCATAGTAATGATTAAAATTTTGGTTAATTATATTTTAATTGTTAAAATGTTTCTATATATTTTATCTTATGTTTTATTTTATTATTAGACTACTTATTTCATACTATTTTTAATAGATATTTTGATTTACGATTATATAGTAAAAATTATATATTTTAATATTATATCATGCTTAATTATTAAACTTAAAAATGTTAGCTGAAAAAACAATTAAAACCATTCACAAAAAAATGCACGTTTTTATATGTTTACATTTTTTTATACTTTTACTTTTGGGTAGGTTTTCTGGGTTGTTTTTGGGGAAGCCAACTTTTGAGCTTTTTTCCTAGCTTTCGTACGACCCGAAGATGATTGTACGAAAAGAATTTTCGTTTGTACATTCGCGGTATGGAAATTAGACACATTTAATACTTTGAGGGGTTGATTTTTAGGGCTGTTTTTGGGGAAGCCAGCTTCTGGGTTTTTTTCCTAACTTTCGTACGACCCGAAGATGTTTGTACGAAAAGAATTTTCGTTTGTACATTCGCGGTATGGAAATTAGACACATTTAATACTTTGAGGGGTTGATTTTTGGGGCTGTTTTTAGGGAAGCCAGCTTCTGGGTTTTTTTTCTAGCTTTCGTATGACCCGAAGGTGATTGTACTAGAAAAATTTTCATTTGTACTTTCACGGTATGGAAATTAGATATTTTTTTTTGTTTTTAGGGGTTATTTTTTGGCTTAAACTTTTTTGCCTTTCAGGTACAAACGAAAATTTTTCTAGTACAATCAAGTACAAACGATTTAACATCGAAATGTGCTTTGTCCAACAGTTTTTGAAAAAATGGGGTGCAGCCTTTTTTTATAACCCCCATATCTTTTTAATTATTTTTGTACAAACAAAAAATCGTTTGGTACAATCAAGTACAAACGATTTCCTATAATTGTATACCAAAAATGTACAAAATATTTAAGTGGGGTGCCAACTTCACATAGCTCAAATCTGTATCCATTTCGCTACTGATGTCATCAGACCAAGCGATTGAATCGTCGAGTTTTTTGGTAATTCTGGTAAATAAGTTCTTGAGAGGCCTGTCTTTGAATTTGATGTATAGGTCCCTTAACATAAAGGTTATTTTATTTAGATCCTGGGTGTACTCATGAGCTAACGACACAATGTCGCTTCTCGCTTTGACGCGACTGAGAAATTCGCTTAGCTGTTGGGCATTAAAAGGGTACGTGCGGTTATTAAAGCAGTCGTTGATATATGAATTAATGGGCTCCAGTGAATTGAGCACATCCGTGGGGTTGGCGGCATCTTCTGTGGCCTTTTTCTTCAGCCTTTTCATGTTAGACTTTACTGATTTCAAAAATTCCATGTGAGTAGATTGAGCCGGGGTAGAACGAGTCGAGAGGCTGACTTCTGAGGAACTGGTGGACCTCGGTCTCTTGGCAAAAGTAGAAGTAGAAGATGCTGGCGGCTCCATTCTGTTGTCAACATGGCTTACTTCTGGAATCTTTTCTCGAGTAGAATCAATTATTGTGACTTCAGAGCTTGGATCTATTACGGGTCTGTTATCAGTGGAGACTTCTTGTGGACAGTTGTTTGCTAAACGATCCACGCCCTTGCATAGAAAGCAAACAGGCTTCTCTGTAGACAGATAGATCCAGAAATTCGAATTATCATGTTTAATTTGAAAGCTACTAGGGAGTTTACCAACATCCTCCGAGGCAATAAATATTTGTCTTCTGGAATTCATAATGTGAGCATAGGTAGGGTTTGATAGTCCGGCTTTGATAAATGACATTTTAGACAGCAACTTGATGTTGTGTTTTTCTAGTTCGTGCTCAACAATATCGTGAGGCATAATGGGACAAACATTTGATAGAATGACTCTCACTGATTTCACAATAAGTGGTCTTAAGGTAATACAGTGGTTACCAATATTAATTGCTTTATGCTCCGTAGTAATACGGTTAACAGCGTTCTTGTCCGATAAAAAGATGCAAACTCTATTGTTGGAGATCCTAGAGGCAAATTTTATGTTTTTTGGACCAATAATGGCACCAATGGCAAAGATATAGTCCTTGATGGATATATCGTTTATGGCGTCCATGACTATAGCGTCGTCCTTCTTTGGGAACATTGAATTTTGTATGGCATTAGCATACGTGTTGACCGAGGGAGATTTAGTAACAAAACCAGAGATAGTGTAGGAATTTGGATAGATGGAGAATCAGTAACATTGCATGGCTGGTTCTGGGTTTCAATTGAGAAAGACATTTTGTCTTGTACACTGCACAGCAGCGTGAAGACAGGCAAAAGGGAGGTAGCGGGGAAGTGGCTAGAGGCCACCAGCCGCTGGACCCTGAATAAGAACAGGAACTCCAAAGAGTGAACGAACTTTAATATTACTACAGAGCAAGTTAGCAATCTCAGGAAAGCGAATGGGAATCACACGCAATAACACCCGGAGCACAACACTAGCACTACTGATCAGTACGAAGGCTCAAACTGAACTCCTACTTTTAATATTAAGGAAAAAGTGGAAATGCGTAAAAATTAAAATTCGACCAGGACAGTGTAAATGCATCAAAGCATATTGCTCCTGGGTCCCTTTGTCAAGAGCAGTAAATTTCACATTTATTGTTTATTCTTGATTCAAATAAATCTATGTCTGGTTGCCCGAAATGTCTACAAATCTTTTCGAATGCGTCGTCTACTAACTGCCATTTCGTATCGAGGTTTTGTAACCTTGATAGTAAATCTGCACCAAAATTTTCTTTAGATGGTACATAGACGCATGGACCCAAAGTTGACGTTCCTCACACCAATCCCATAATTCCTCTGCAGCTTTTTGAAGGTTAATACTTTTCATACTACCCATTTGGTTAATGCAAGCTAACGCTGTGGTATTGTTTATCATTAATAACATCTGTACGTTTTTAAAATTTGAAGCAAAACATTTTAGTGTTAGTAACGCTGCTTTTAGTTCCAAAACTTTATATGTTCTTCTCTTTCTGATTCATTCCATAAACCGTCAGCTTTATCTTTACTGCAATATGCTCCCCAACTTGTTAGGCTTGCATCTGAGAAAATAATTTTCTCAAATTTTAATTGTCTTATTTTCCTTGATGCTTCTGGGATATCTTTTTCCACCATTTTAAATCTCTTTGACATGTCTCTGCGATGTAAACTTTAGCATCAAAATCATTTCCTTCATTTTCTAATGCTATAGTTTTAATTTTTTCCAATGATCTAGTATGGAGCAAAGCATATTCTACTCCTGGACATGCCGCTATCAAACTGCCTATAATGTGAACAAATTCTCTAATTTTCATTGGATAATTTATTTTAAGTTTAGTCAACCTGTCTAACAAAATAGATTTTTTATCTGTTGGAAGTTTAACTAACATGTTATTGGAATCTAAAATAAAGCCCAGGTATCTACATTCTTTGTTAGGTTTTAAATGTGATTTTTTATAGTTAATAATAAACCCGCAAGATTCTAAAAGATTAATTGTTTTTGACAAATTGATTTCACATGTTTCTACGGAATCTCCTATACATAAAAAATCATCTCAGTATACTACTGATAGTAATCCTTCTTATCTTAATTGGCTAACTATAGGCTTCATTACTTTTGTGAATACATATGGACTAACGTTTAAACCAAAAGGTAAGCATGTAAATTCATAAATTTTTTCCCTGAATTTAAATCTGAGATATTTTCTGTCTTCACAATTTATTGCAATCAAAAAATATGCATCTTTTAGGTCTATTGTACCCATAAAGTTATCCTTTGATAGGATTTGACATGCTGATTTTATGTCTTCTATTATAAAATGTTCTGTAGTTAAAAATTCATTAAGACCTTTGAGGTTCCAGATAAATCTATAACTATTATCTGGCTTTTTCCTTAAAAAGAAAGGTGATAAAAACTGTCCCTCTTTTTCGGTTGTTTGGACTATTGCTCCAATTTGTTGTAATTTTATGATTTCTCCCTCAATTTGATCAATCTTTAGATCAGACCAGTTATGAGTTGCAGGCATATAGTGTTGCTTAGGGATTGTGTGGATTGGTAATTTATATCCCTTAATAATTCAATAATGAATTTATCTTTGGTAATATTTTTCCATGTCTTTAGGAACCTTGATAATCTTCCTGCGTAAGGTACCTTTGGAATTATCGTTGGTGATGCTTGGTTGTGGAATGTCTCTCCTGTCTCATCTTTGTGAATGGAATTGTCTTTCTGGGTCCCTTGCTTGCCGACAGTTTTTGATGTGCTGCTGATCTCTGGCTCGTCTGAATTGTTGGCCTGTTGGATACTAACAAGCCTTTCCAGTTTAACTGTCCCATATTGTTAATTATTCTATTGTTATTCATAGATTTCATTTCTCTTCCTAGCTTGTCCATTGCTTTAACCTCCCTAATTTTTTCTCCCAATTTATCTTCGAAAAGGTAGGTATCTGTTTCCCTTTTTTGTAAAGTATCTGCCATTGTTTTAGATAAAGCTGGAAGAATACAAGTTTTTCACTTGTATTCTTGAGATACAACTTCATCAATAATGTTGATGCATCCTATACGTTCATCAATAGATCTTTATTCTCCAACCCCTCTGATGATGGTTTCATCAGTTGGGTTATGACTGGAACCAGAGCTGACAAAGCTGATCCTGCTAACTTCTGAGTTAAAGAAGCATATTTATCCTTTTTAATAGCTGCTTCTTTTAATGTCATAGCAACTTCCTCATTCAAGATCGGTGGTTCAAGAGAAAAATCTCCTCCTCTGGGGTATTTCTCAAAGAGAGCTTCTCTGTCGTCTTTTTTCAAGCCTTCTTTGAGGCTTTTCTTCCATCTATTTGCAATAGATGAGTGTACAATTAGATCCTTTTTTGTTTTAGGTTCTTCTCCCAAAATTTTAAGTGTTTTCAAATCTGGTTGGAATTCAATTGTTTCTTGCTCTGTTGGCAAGGTTGGCAACTCGTTATCCGGTTCATTTTCTATATAACCAGAAAATATTTTTCTTTGAAAAATAAACCTACCTTAAAAAAGAGTATATTTTTATCTATACGACCTCTTTAAAGCAAAATTAAATTGACATGCTAATCTATTATTACAAGATTAACTATTATGTCAATTTCACCTCATGTTTTAAGTCTCGCGTAAACTCGGCTGTATGATATTTTGGCACGTGCCTTATGTCCCACATAAGATCAGCCATATATCGAATTTAAAGTTCTTGAAGCATACCTTTGCCCACCTCAATAGGGATTTCTATAGACGGTGATGATGCCTTTGATTGACGCATTTGCCATTCTATATATGATTCAATTTTCTTCAATCTTTTATGTAGATCATGTCTATCCTCGCTATGTGATCTCTTTTTATGTTTACCCATTTTTCACAATATTTCTCAATTTTTTAATAATTTTTAAATATCTGAAAAAACTCTGATGTGATCCTATCAAGCACAAAATAACGAATGAGGAAAAGTAACAAGTGAAGGCACTATAAGGATACCAACTTATGACCAAACCTAACGTTTAAAAAAAAAAAAAAAATAAAAGCTCAAAGTCTGAAACTCTAAAAATGTGGTTCTTTAGGGCAAAGTAGCGATACTACACGAATAATCTCGAAGGGCGAGACACAAAGTGTAATAAGTGTTCAATGCGTGAACACCGATGTCGATAAATTAGTGAACAAAGTTTCTAATTTAAAAAAAACATAGAGACTGCAGATCACGGACGTAAGAGTGGGGATTGGGACCCACGAGGCGGGTTCAGGAGACAATTAAGACACACTGTGATTGAGAGTTCGGATTGAATAGCGAATTACGAGTTCAAGCACAATTAGCAACGTCGAAAAAGAAGCTGTGTGACACACAAAGGTGTTCTGGCCTATTGGATTGTATGAGCGTTATTGCGTATATTAACGAGGCCACACACAGCATATTGTTATTTCTAATATAAATCTTACGTAAATCAATAACCTTAATTATTAAGATTAGTTGGATTGTGACAGGGTTTCCTCACCACGTACGTGGGGTTGGGTTTTTCCCCTCTTGCGTTCGCTGGAAAGAGGCAATAGTCTGGCCGAAGTTCGCCACTACTCCTTTCATTTTGTTAGTCACAACGAAAGTTTTCCTCCCCTCGTTCGGGAGATTTTGCCCTTCGTTATCTAAATAAAACAGACAATTTTTCAACCCAACCCGTGTTCGCTTTCTCGAATGTATTCCAAAATTACCTAGAATAACCACTTTTAAGTCCTACATTAAACAATAAAAAAATAAAGCGTAAACTGAAAAAAGTTCAAGGGGTAAAAAACTTGTCTTTTAGCGTCAGTAATCATCCCTCGATAAAAGTATCTGCCAATTTCTTAATATTTTACACATTGTTTTTGTTTCTATTTTAATTCATCATGCACAGTCTTATGCAAAAATCGGAAACTCATTTAAAGTGACATAAATTTTTTTTAAATTGTTAAAATTAATAGATAAAAAAAGTTATTTTAGGTTATACTACATACTTTAAAGAAAATTTAAGAAAAGTTTAAGAAAGTTTAAAGAAAATAGGAATTTCTTTACACTTTTGTTAATGATTAAATGAAAATATGAAAATATACGTTTGGTAGAAAAAGTGGAAATTAGAATACCCTCAAAGTATCATACAAATCGATCCATAAATGAAAAAATTACAGCGTACTGAAGATGCACGAAAATTTGACATTTTGAACATAAAATCTTGAAAAACTTAGCTATTTTTGTATATTTTATAAATTGTAAGTATTTTATTTTTAGACCAATTTCCTTGAAATTTTAAGGGTATATTAATTTCCATTTTTTCTACCACATGTATATTTTCATATTTTTATTTAATCATTTATAAAAGTTTAAAAAGTTCTTATTTTTTTTAAACATTAATAATTTGTAAATACTGTAATTGCTCTGTTGAAAGGGAAAGAAATGCAATATTTTTTATGATCTGAAATTGTTCATAGAAATTTCTAGAATATTTCAATTTCGTATTTCGAAAATTACATAACGATACATGAGGTAAGATTATATGAGTTGGAGCCCAATACATCGGTATTACTGTAAGTATTAAATTTCTTAAATTAAGTAGAGCCCATCAAAATACGTCTTATAAGCTAGCACCGTCAAAGCGACAGGCCACAAAAAAATTTCATAGCATTTTTGGTCTATTTTTGGGCTTTACGAATATGGAAGTCTCGATTTTTTGGCTCTTATAGTTTTCGAAAAACTTAACTTAAGCTAACACCGCTACAAAATAGAACGTAGTGAGATATCAATATGAGACAAAAAGCATATTTTAGGGCTATTTTTGGGCTCTTGAATGATATTGAACGAACTAAAAAAAACAGCCCCACAATGAAAAAGATAAAAAGTAAAAAAATTGTGGAATATAAAATATTATGTAATTAAAAAAAGAATACAACCAGTTATCATTTTTGGGCTTTGTTCTAATGCAGAGCCCAATATTGCCAGCATCTCCCTGAGTATTTTCATAGCACTCTCGATGTGGTTTGCCGTCTGGAAAGTGTGGTTTATGGCGTCTGAATTAAAATTTTTGAGTTCTTTGGCTTTTAAGGGTGGCTATCATTTTTGGACTCTGTTCTAACTCAGAGTCTAAAAATGTGAGAATCTCTCTGAGTATTTTCATACAATACTCGATGTGGTTTGCCGTCTAAAAAGTGCGGTTTTTTGGCTTTTTTTGCAAAAAACTCATTTTTAAAAAGTAAAACTCCTTTTTTTTGAGAAATTGTTATAATGTGTTTTAGAGCCCAAGAAGTGCCTAAAAATCTAATTGTATTTTTTTTTTAATTACATAATATTTTATATTCCACAATTTTTTTAATTTATATTGTACTTTTGCATATGAGTACTTTTGCATATGTATCGTCATCTTGTACCAACGCTTGATCGTTATATTGCGTATCAAACAAATTGAATCTTTCGCTCAATGTTTGCATTCGCATCTGAATGTTCGTTTTACTGAGGTGACCCTGCATCATGTCATTTTGTAACTGTGTAATTTGAGCTTTAATCAACCTCTTTTGTCTTTGAAAGGTTGATACTGTTTGATCGGCTATAATGAATTCAAAATTTCGTTACTTACCTTTACACAATACGTCGTCTTCCTTGCTGGCTATCCTGACGACCTCGGTTGCGTGACGATATCGGACTTCGTTGATTCTGATTTTCTTGCGTCGTTCTATTTCCTTTCTTTCTCGTTTGTTCTATTCTCGAGATGAATCTTAGATTGTCACTTCGTATCTCACAGGAGGCACCAAAAAATGTTCCGTCGAATCGACGGCTTGATCGTATTAGTTTGATCTATTACGATCATTGAACTATACCCATACTGGAAGCAGCACAGTTTACCCCCTCCATTGCAGAAAGCGATCAGAGAGAGTCAGGTGTTTTAGACCCGTGTTGTCTCCTTTTAGTAGAAATTACCATCGTTGAAAACATTGGTCTCATTTAAGCACGTGAACGTATGTGCTATATATTTGAAATAGAAAATAGTATATGCAATGGATAAGTGAAAATTGTTTAATACCTGATCTCTCTAAATATCTCTCTTTTTTATAAATTAAATTTGTTGTTTATAAATGTATATATATATTTATATTTTTTAATTTTATTATTTTTTTATTGTTTATATATATATATATAAATATAAACGAAAAATTTCTATAAAATAAAATATATGCTGCTTCCAGTATGATGGGTATAGTTCAATGATTACGATCCATGTTTGAATTGAGATGGGGTGAATAAAATTTTTAGTCAAAATTTCAGCTAAGCTCTGGTGGAAAATCCTGTTTTGGCATAAAAATCACCAAGTCGTTTATTTGTCACTTATTCGAGTACACTAAATTTTCACAAAGTAATGAGAAGCATTTTATCGCGTACCGTTCTAAATCGTACCGAATCGCTACTATTATTCGAACTGCCGAAAACGTCGTATTGCACTGAATCGGAATGAACTGAACTGGACTAGCGCGGATTGTCCGCGTTCCAATACTAAAAATGACTCATGGCGAATTATAGAGAAACTCCAGGCCTAATACAATAGAAAAGCGGTTATTTCTCAAATTTCAAGAAAGTCCGGCGGTCTCTCTTTATTGGTACCGCATGCGTCGCATTGAGTTGCTAAGTCATTTTTCTATGGAACAGAATTCTTACATCGGCATTGATATCCTACGGAAATCTGTGATAAGTGCGAATCTCTGACCTAATAATTACGCCGACAATATGTTCTTGAAACAAAGTGAAATTACTCGTTAATTACTAGATTTACGACTAATACAAATCAGTACTTTTTTACTCAAAATATCACGTTCTTTCAGATCCCAATACAAACAATATAGAGTTCCATTAAAAAAAATGAAGTTGACCTTGAAATCTCCGAAACGTCTTCACCGAAAGAAAAAATGTAATGCATCCAATAATGCATTCCTTGGAACTCATACAAATCTAAAAAAAATGTTTTCATAGAATGCATACTTTAGAAATAAAATAGATGAGTATGTTACGTTGGAACACCCAGTATATTAAAAATAAAACAGTTTAAAGAGTTAACATTTTTTACTTTCAATTAAAATATTAGAATGGACAAGGAATTATAATATAATATATTTAAAAATTAAATAAATGTAATAACATTTAATAATTATTATTAAGCGTCTCCAGGAAGTGCTAACAAGAAATACTTTATCATAGAAGTTTGTATCATATGAAGCGAGCAAAATTTTTGCTTTCATTTAATTTTTTTCCGCACATAATGAAAATTATAAGTTTCATCTTTTTTGGTTTTCAAAAATCTTTCACTCATTTTATTTGTTTTAAAATAAATGTAATTTTTATTAATTTTATCAACTTATTTTATTTTCCTATTTATAAAGTTATTAATAAATGTACACCATTAGTGTATACCATGCGTATATAAATAATTCAGAAGTTTTCTCAATTATAATACTTCTTACTGCAACACAATGTATTTCTGTTAGAAATGTTTCCTTATTTAAAATATTGATTAATTTTTGATTAATTTTGGTTTCATGACAAAAGCAAATAAATCGATTCTCAGCTGTTTCTAATGCATGATTGAGAATATATATCATATTGTTTTACTTTTAATAAATTTAACAGTTTTTTCAATTGTTCTTTGCACATCTATTTGTATTATAGTTTCAGTAACAATAGGTAAGGCACCTTCAGTGCAATCTACGTTTTCTTCTTCATCAATGATTTTGATAGTGTCTCCAGTTTTAAAACGTTTAGTAATGCCATTGACGTACTCTCACTATTGATTTCACAATTGGATGATATTTAATGTTTGGATGTTAAATTTATTGTCGGAAGTGATTTAAATGCAGCAGAAAATTGAATAGCTAATGAATTAGTATTTTGATATCCACTGTCTCGAATTTGACTAAAAAAGTTTTCAACTAAATCTTAATTCAGATATTTTAAATTAAATAATGAAAATTCAGCTGATTTAAGTTTTTTCTAAAGCATTATTGCTCCATCGATAGTCCATATACAGTTTTTCAAACATTTAGGACTGTTACCTTTAACCACTTTATGTGTTCCTTTTTCAGCATAAAGCATACCGCGTAATTTTTAACGCGCCTCTGCCCAGAATTTTACATGACCACTTTTTTCATCTATGAATTTTGATAAACCTTGTCCTTTTTTACCGTTAAAAAAATCAAAGAGATTGTCAAAAAATAATAAAATTTCTGCAGTTGTAGCAGCACTTGGTGATAATTGCAATTTGTCTTTTGTAGTATCCATATGACGTGTGCAACATAAAAAATTAGTTGCATTTTATTTTAATGGATATGCCGTTTTTAAGTTTCTTTTATTAAATTATATATAATATACCATTTTTTAAAGTCAGTCCTACATCTAGAAAATTAACTACGGAATGACTAATAACTTGTGTTGCATATTTGACTTTCATCTTTGGTATTAATTTTGGACAAATATGATTATCAGTTAATTTTGGCATTTGCCCCTCCTCCCTCTCTCCCCGAGCGTACACTCTTGCGAGGTGAGGTATTTTCAGATTTAAAGCTTTATTTTCGAGATATTCAATTATAAAGATGCCATTAGTTAAACAGAAGCACTCCGATAGTTGAAATGAGATGGCGCCACTCTATCTCGCTATCCCTCATCTTTATAATTGAATATCTCGAACATGTAGCTTTAAATCTAAAAATACCAACAGAAAAAAATTCTTAGAATAGCTTTAAGAACCACCCGTAAAAAAATGTCTCCTTTATTTCCGGACACCCTGTATATATACAATATAGTAGTAGTATTTATGATAAAAAAAATTAAAACAGATTAAAATTAGAACAAACATTTTTGTTATCAATATGATTTCAAAAATTCTCCAAATATTTTCAGTAAAAAAAACAAAAACTTTTACCCATAGTCCTTTGTATTAATAATTAATTGTTAATCTCTGAGGCGCAACATCACTATTTCTCTGGAGCATGTCTATAAATTGTTAGCTTACTGAACTGCCATTATCATTTTATCTTTTCTTCTCTTTAATTCTTTCAGTTTTGACTTCTCCAATTTATTTGATAATAAACGCCTCTTTAGATGCCTATTAATAATTTTTAATTTTTTTGTTCTTTCATAAAGTTTTTTGGCTTTGGACGTTAGCATATATTTTCTAGTTATTTCTTGTAGTCCAGGTCTTGAGCTACAACATGATTGGATCTGTTTATTTAATTCATCTTGTACTTCTTTTATCTTATTATCAAGACTATTTTGAATTTCTACTATTTTTTCAGCATTATGTTGCTGAGTTATAGATATAATAAGCTCAGGATGTTCTTGCAATTAAACTTGAATCTGATCATTTTCTTTCACCCCAATATGCAATTGCTGATCATTTTCTTGGATAGATGGAATTACATCAGTTTTAAAAATTCTTTTTCTTGGATTACAAGTGTAATTATTATCAGAAAAGTGCTTGTAGCACACATGCAATTTCTTTGTTTCATCATCTTTCATACGTTCTAATCAGGGCTGTGGAGTCGGTAAATAATTTTTTCGAAACCAATCCTTAATTTTAATCCATTTTTTTATAATTTTCAACTCCGACTCCGTTTTTAATTCTTCTATATATATTATTAATAATTTTAATAAAATATTTCTCTACAATATAAGAATATTGTTGTAAGGGTATATTTTATTATGTTTTGATATTATCTATATACCTAAATTAGTAATATTTAAGATTCATATAATAATATATAATATAATAATATATGAATCTTAAATAATACTAATTTAGGTATATAGATAATATCAAAACATAATAAATATATTATATATATATATATATACACGCACACTATAAAAAACTTAATCTAAATTTATGCTAAAGACAAAAAAAAATTAACTAAATTAAAGAATAAGGTAATAAATAAGCTTCAATGAAGAAAACAAATTTTAATTATATTAATACATTAAATTAATTAAAATGAAACAAAATACATATAAAATTAAATTAAAGATAGTTCTCTATTAAAGCTTTCGAAGAAAAAGAATAGCATCAACTAAGTCCTCCTTTATAGATGTTTTCAAATCCGTTTTAATTATTTTTAATGCTGAAAGTAATCTTTCAACACTAACTTGTGTTAGGAGCATTGAGGTCACAGATCTAGTTAAACCGCGAATAATTTCTAGATAAATCTCAATAGCTTCTTCCACATTTACTTATGACAGACGATCATATTTTTCAATTTCTTTTAATCCATTGAAAAATTCTTATTTATATTTACTTATTTTAATTCCAATATGTTCTTTAGAATTCGTTAAACGTATTTTATTTAAAATACAACAAAAATAAAACGATAAACGTTTTACTTTTAAATGTTCTAAATTATCCAAATCTGCTTCGAAGTCTGTCCCTTTATTTGAAGATAATTCCGTACAATCAAATGTTGTAATATTTTCACATTGCAATTGAAAATATTTAGGCTCTTGTAATCTTTTCAAGCGAATTGCTACTGCATATAACGTTTCTTTTGACAAAGCAATTTGATCACTATTTAGTAAAATTCGAATCATCGGATCAATATAAATAGCAGCTAACAAAATTCTGTTATCTAATAACACACTTTCTCTTTTTGACATTGAAGATATTATTGTATCAGCAATTAACCCTCCAATTTTGTTTAATTGATGTATTAGGCTTTTCCACTCTAACAAAAATCTTCCAGGTGTTAAATCTTCAGTTTGTAGTTTTAGAGTGACGACATAAGGATATGACAAGGTATTTTTTAATTGATCCGCTTCTTTCCATTGATCTTCAGTAAATGAAACATTTCGATTATCAATATCTTCATGAAAGGTTTTTAATTCAAGTAAACGCTTAATCATTAAATAACTGCTTCCCCAGCGCGTAGTTTGATCTAAAATAATTCTTTTTTTAGCACGTCTTTTTAAAATTGCATCTATCTTAGGGGCTCTAGCTGCAACAGCTACTTGTCTTAATTTTCCAATGAGAATAGCTACATTATCGTTTTTTAACCCATCTCGTATTACTAACTGTAGTGTATGCACAGCACATTGTATATGTTGAATTTGAAATACCTGAGGAACTTCTTTAACAATATCGTCTAAATACTCGTTGTTTTCTTCTGTTTGTTCTATGTCTGGATTATTTGTAAAATTTTCATTGTCGTCTTTCAATATTTGTGTACTCTCTTCATTAATTAATTGATTTATTTTATCAGTTGTACTTAACATGTTTGAAGCATTATCCGTCCTTATACATAAAATTTGATCTTTTTTAATTTTAAAATTATTTAGTATTTCTTGTATCAATTTTTGAAGATATTCGTTTGTATGATGTGCTTCGGTATCTTTTATTCCCAATGTTTGAGTTATAATTTTATTATTTTCATTAAAAAATCGAATGTTAATAGCAAAATAATTTACTCTGTAACAGGTGCACATATCCATTTTAATGAAAATTAAGCGATTCTTAAGATTTTGTCGAAGTTCTGTTTTATTTTTAGATTCTTCAAGTATCTGTTTTCTGATATTGTCTCGTTTTCAAGTTTTCTAACCATTTCTCCGTTTAAGTCTAAAAAGGCTGGCTGTGAGAAAAATGTTATAGGTATACTTCATTTAACAACCATTTCGATTATATGATTTTTCTGTCTCGCTTCAACTATCTATTTGTCTCTTTCTAACTAGTGGTATCTTTATCGCTGAATATCTCAAAAATCAAGCTTCAAATCAAACAATGCGAAGAGAAAAAATTTCTTAGAATTGCGTCAGTAACCACCTCCCAAAAAATGTGTCCTTTTTTCGCGGACACCCTGTATAGTGGATATTTGTTGCACATTAGAAACAGTTTATGGGAATATACTCAGTTCGTTACTAAAAGATTCATTACAAAAGTAATTATTTAATCATTAAGACTATGAATATTATATTAGCTTTTATTAGCTAGTGTTATCCTAGGACTTTGATGAAATTATTCCACTAAATCTTACGGATATCTACAACACGGTCTTATAGTTTACACTTATAAATTTTCATATAATATGTAATATAACAAATTTTATGGAAAAGCAAAATAACTACTATGCAGTTATATACAACAAATATACTACATATATTAACTATAACTACAAATATATTATTTTTTACATTTGTTTAATGTTTTACAACTTCTAAGAATTTTTAAGATATTTTTAATTTTTATATTATTTATAAAAAAAATTAAATTTTCCGGGTTTTTGGTCGCTGGAGTTGGAGTTGGATAAAAAATATACCAATTCCGACTCTAGAAATTTGAATCCAAAATTTTTCCTTAATTCCGACTCCGACTCCATGACTCCGACTTTACAGCCCTGGTTCTAATCCTAAAGCAATCAACCATTCTGTTTGTCGCGTTCTATTTATAGAAAACTTATGACTAGGAATTGTTGCAATTGATGAACGATTATATACACAACATTTTCGAACCATTTTAACTTTAATGTATTTAAAAAAAATTATTTCAAATTGTTTTAAAAATTTATTGAAAATAGTACATGTTTCTTTCTTACTAACTTTCAAAATTTTAAATACATAAGACAAACGAACTCTGCTGACGGCAACTTTAGTTCAGATTCTTATTTTGTCCTCTTGCAGATGGTGTTAAAATCATTGGCTTTAAAAATACATTGAAGTTTGGCGGCCCTGGGTGTAAACAGAAAAGTCATCCTGCACATGCGCCAGAATAGCCCATCTGGCAAATCTGCCATAACCTTTTTTGTTGATTATGGATATTTAAGTTTATTTAAATGATAAAAGAATAAAATAAAGATTCACATTTTTTAAATATGAGTTTTTAAAAATATTATATGTAATCTAAGATAGAAACAAAAAGAGTGAGCAGTGAATAAATAAAACTTATTTATATAATTTACACTTTTCATTGAAAATTACAAAGTGATCTACTTTTTAATTTAAAGAATGTTAAGTATTTATAGTATAAGATGCATTATTGCAATAATCGTACGTATAATGAAATTAGAATTATTTTATTTTATTCTGTTATTTTATATAGAGTTTTAAACAAATATTAATGTTTATTAGAGTTGTCCGAAGACTGTCCTCTGACAAAAGATAAAAATTTAAAGTATAGGTGGCTTAATTGCTGTGATGGAGGCTTAAAAGTTATCATATGTTGTTTTACATTGTTAACTTTAGCTATCACAGCTACACTTGTATTTCAATTATTATATAATGATAATATAACTCAGGTAAATATCATTTTTTAATTATTTATAGTTTGTACTGGCTTTCTTCGTATAATATTTTATTAAATTTTATTTCTATAGGCTAGAAATAATCATCATGGAGCCGTAGCTACAGATTATACAAATTGCTCTCAAATTGGAACTAAAATCTTACGAAATGGTGGTAATGCAATTGATGCAGCAGTTGCTGCTACTCTTTGTATGACAGTTGTAGCACCACATAAAACTGGACTTGGAGGGTAAATAGAAATTAATATTTTAATTTAATATTTATGGTTACATATATACACTTTTGACTCGCACGTGATTTAGGGGTGGTTATATGATGCTATATAATCATAAAGATCAAACAAATCCAATTATAATTGATTTTGCTTCAAATACCATTCAACCTACATTAAAACAGCGTATACCTGCTCTATTAAAAGGTCTGGAATCAGCAATATTATTAGGTGGAAGATTACCATGGAAGGAAGTTGTATTGCCTTCAGCAAAATTAGCTAGAGAAGGGTTTGTTGTATCGGAAGAATTAGCGTATGAAGTCTCCAAAAGTGATAATTATAGTTCATTTTATGGCCATATTAATTCTGGTGAAATTTTAAAACTAGAAAAATTGGCTAATACTTTGGATGAAATTGCAAGATATGGCGCTAATGGTATACTTATATGTGATTCATATATTTTTTATAGCAATAGTTAAAGTATGCTTAATAATTTTTTAATTTTTTAGTATTATATAATGGTTCACTAACTCAAAGAATTTTACATAAAGATTCTATATACGATGATCAATTTGTAAAAGAATTATCAAATTATAAATCACTTATGCATACTCCACAAGAAGAAAGCTTTTATGAATATACAGTATACTATCCACACTATGCAGAAAATTTACATACAATTTTACAAAAATTGAAAGATTTAAAATTGTTAGGACTAAATGCATCTGAATTATTCTCTCAAGCTATGATTGCTAAGACTCTAATCTATACAAATCCAACTCCATTGACTTTAAGACAATCTGGTAAATTTTACTTACATATTTAGTGCACATACTTAACAAATGGACTCTAAAAAAACTTGAATTTTAGTAGAGGAAGAAAGATATACTGGTGTGATGACAATGGATTGGCAAGATACATACGCCATTGTTTTAACGTGCGTATAAAATAATAAGTAATTTAATTCTGATTGATTCATTTATATATATATAAATATATGATGTAAATTTTTTATACAGAGGACTGAGTACACCTTTGGGTTTAGGATATATGACTGATGCAGGTTTCTTACTAGATAAAATTAATAACAATAATGACTTTTCAACTCTTATTCCAATTATTTTTAAAGATCGAAACAAAATATGTGGGTTACGTGGAATATTCGGATCAGATGATGTTATAGTAATTGCTCAAATTTTATATAATCTTATAATACAAAAAATGAACATATCGACTGCTATTGAATATCCAAGGTAAAATAAATATAAATGAATAATACTAATGAATTCTATATATGAAGTTACTTATAAAATACTTATTATTTAATTTAATTAATAAATTGACTGTGTGAATACTTTTAGGTATTATTTTCTTTCTGATGGTATTGCTATCGAAAGTGAACATTTAATAGAACCTATTGAACTGAATATATCTGTATCACATACTGATGCCAACACTATATTTAAAAGTGTAAATGCTATTATTAAATGGAAAGACTCAATGACTAGCCATTCAGATAGTCGTGGAAGTGGTATTGCATCAAGATTTTAAACTTTTTATTTGATATGAATTATATTTTATCTCCTTGGTGCTATATATTATACAGGGTCTTAACAAAAACATCACACTTCCTTAAAGAGGATGGTTCCTGATGCTATTCTAAGAACTTTTTTCCTCTTGGCATTTTTTGATTTGAAGCTTTATTTTCAAGATATTCAACAATAAGGATACCACTAGTTAAACAGAGACACTCCGATAGTTGAAGTGAGGTGGTGCCACTCTATTTCGCCTTAACTATCGGAGTGTCTCTGTTTAACTAGGGGCATCTTTATCGTTGAATATCTTGAAAATAAAGCTTCAAACCAAAAAATGCCAAAAGGAAAATGTTCTTAGAATAGCATCAGGAACCACCCCCTTTAAGGAAGCGCGGTCGTTCTGTAACACCCTGTTTAGGGTGTAACAATGACATATTTTATAAATTTAAAGGACTATAGAAGGGTTAATTTTAAACCTTTTCGGACGTATTTAATTTGGACATGGGTATCGTACTGGTCGGAATTAATTTCCGCTGAAAGCGCAGTGATACATAACATGCAGGATTATGAAGAATAAATAAGATTTATTAATTCTTATGATAACTTTATTTATATGTTTATAGAATAATGTTTTGGTGTCTGAGAGCAGACATACGACCGGAACGGTAAAAAGGCTATGGTGTCTGAGAGCAGACATGCGTCCGAAAAGGGTTAATATTTTTCATTTACCACTTTTCGATTTGAAGCTTAATTTTTACGATATTGAACGATAGAGTTACTATTAGTTACTATCCTTTTTCCAACTATCCGACTGACTCTGTCTAACTAACAGTAACTTTTTCATTAACTATTTTAAAAATTAAGCTTCGGATAAATAAATGGTAAATAAAAAATGATGTTAATTTTACCCTCTTTAGATTTCCTTAAATATATGGAATATGTCATTGTTACACTTTATATAACAATTTTTATTATTTTATATTTATTTATCTTTTTATGTATTAAATGTATAAATTCTTAAATTTTATAAATTTTATAAAATAAATTAACAATATTATATAAACTTTTATTAAATTTTTTAATTATTCACACCTAATATTAAACATTGCGCGAGACGGACCTGAAAGAGTGTAGTGGAAGAAATAAATGAGAAAAATGAATTAAAGTTTAAAAAAAAGTAACAATTTATTCAAACCAAGAACATTAAGTGATCTATAAAATTCGTACAATCAGTCGAAACAAGTGAACACGCAAGATTTTGCACGTAGGGTTCCAGTTTATCCATGCAGGTCAAGAAACCGAAGTAGGAAAGGATCAGTGATCCGAAAGAAGAAAATTCGCGAGTGTGGTGGAGGACCGGAAAATGAGCCTCTGGTGCTCAGAAAGTAATTAGGGTGATCAGTTCAAAATCACCTCGTATGATCGGATGGAAATGAGTGTACAAGGTGACCTCGTACGAGTTGGGTAACTGGAAGAGGACTGCGCCTAAAATTATGCTGCGCGTCTAATTAATATCGTTCTGCTGTGTGCTACACTGACCGGCAATGAACGAGTCCCTGGTAGGCATCGAGTATAGCATAAACCAGGCTGGACAAATTTTCGCTCTCTCTTGCACGTGACGTCAAATGCTTGTTGGCAGGGTGGTAGGAGAAGCGCCATATCAATGTGTGTGTATCAAGTATAGGCCAGTGTATGGCAATACATTATATTATGCCTATAGGTTGACTGGCGGGGGCAAAGGAAAATGTGGTGGGAGGTGTTTCGATTCCTCATCCTCGTCTTACGCACGCTAAATGATAAGGATAGCTTTATATGGGACGAAAATTCTGCGGACAAAAGTCGAGTCCCTATCGGCGTCCTTGTCTGGCAGCCGCTTTAGCATACTCTCTAACTTATTAAACTTACCTTTTCTATCTAAGGAGCGCGTGCAACGCTAGGCCGCTCTTTGACACTTCCAACTTATGTGTCTCACTCTCACCTGTCTTTTCTACTTAATGTTATAGGAATGATTTTTTTGCAGGGAAAATAAATTATTACTATAATAATTTTATAATTTATTCAAATATTTTTAGAGGCAGAGGCAGTTCCTTGTATAATAAATATAAGGTTCTTAAAAGAACCGATTCCTTTCCGATTGTCAATAAATACACCTATCATTTTTAATTACCAGCATAGGACATTTTTTAATAGTTTATTTGCTTTTAATGAATTAATCACTTTTATGCGAAATGCAAATAATAAACACTTTTATAATAGAAACTACTAATTAATAAACCAAACTTGTCCATACAATTGAGTGCGTACATAAACAAATTTCAGGTAAAAACTAGGCCTCTCCACTTACTGATATCAAAATTTTTTGATATTCTTATTCTTTCAAACAATTTCATTTTTCAAGATTTTACATTTAACCTGCATAATAAACAGAACAAAATATATAGTTTATAAACAATATGTTTATAATTTTTTTATACAGAACTTGGCGAGCCTCCATGCTTTTTTAAATGACATTTGATTTTACTTTAAATCCTGCCGACAAATTCTCGGCTCTTGTCCTGTAGCAACTACGAATTCCTGCTAACGAATTTTCTCTTCTTTTCATGTAATAAGAACGAATGCATGTCGTTCGCCGAATTTTCAAATGTTTTCATATAGCAGTTATGAAATTATAACATTTTCCTATATATTATAAGAAGTGAGATATTTTTAATTAACATGATTATTGTGTGTCATTTAAAAAATCATGGAGGCTCGCCAAGTTCTGTATAAAAAAATTATAAACATATTGTTTATAAACTATATATAAAAAGCTTTTATGTAATTTGTTTATAAACTATCTTCATTTCAAATGCAGTTTCTCTTTTTTATACATATTGTTTATAAACTATATGCTGAGAATAAATAAAGATTACATACTTGGCTTTATTCTATATATGATTTCAATACTTTTTAACAAGATAAGAAAAATAATGTATTTTTTGTAGTGACTATATATTTCAAATAAATATATTCTTTTTATTGTTATACCTTTATTAAGAGAATTCATTAAATAAGTGTATAAATAATATATATTTTTTGAATAAGGGGGTTTGTAGAAGGGGATAACTACTTGGCGTATTTTTTTACATCGGGATGTTTTTTAGGGGGATTTCACTAATTTTTGTAAGTTAGCGTTGAAAATTTATAATATTTTCAATAGTATCTCCAACTATTTTAGTTCATATCACGTATTTCCTTATATCAAGCTCTATGACGTCATGTTGTAACGTCCTTAATAAAAAGTTTTCAAGTGATAGAAAAAGTTAAAATTTATATTTTTTTCAAATTATTTCCATCTATTTAAGTTCGGAAAAAGTATTTCGCTATTTCATGCTCTATGACGTCACGCTCTGACGTCACTAGTGACAGATTTTCAAAAGGTGCCAAAAGTCAAAAATAGTAAATATTTATAATATATTTTTCAAGTTATTTGCATGTATTTTGGTTCGGAAGAATATATTCCGCCATATAAAGCTATATGACGTCACGCACTGTAATCAGCCATGGCAGATTTTCAAGGGTGGCTAAAAGTAAAAATGTATAATAAGTATTTTTGTCAAATTATTTACATCTATTTAGGTTCGGAACACGAATTTCACTATTTCATGCCCTATGACGTCATACTCTGATGTTACTAATTGCAGATTTTCAAGGGTGGCGAAAAGTAAAAATTTATAATATTTTTTGTAATTATTTCCATCTATTTAGGTTCGGAACACGTATTTCGCTATTTCATGCCCTATGACGTCATACTCTGATGTCACTAATTGCAGATTTTCAAGGGTGGCGAAAAGTAAATATTTATAATATTTTTTTGTAATTATTTCCATCTATTTAGGTTCGGAATACGTATTTCGCTATTACATGCCCTATGACGTTATACTCTGACGTCACTAATTGCAAATTTTCAAGGGTGGCGAAAAGTAAAAATTTATAATATTTTTTTTTAATTATTTCCATCTGTTTAGGTTCGGAACACGTATTTCGCTATTTCATGCCCTATGACGTCATACTCTGATGTCACTAATTGCAGATTCTGAAGTGTGGCCAAAAGTAAAAATTTATAATATTTTGTTAATTATTTCCATCTATTTAGGTTCGGAACACGCATTTCGCTATTTCATGCCCAATGACGTCATACTCTGATGCCACTAATTGCAGATTTTCAAGGGTGGCGAAAAGTAAAAATATATAATATTTTTTTAAATTATTTCCATCTCTAATTATGTTCGGAGAACATATTTCGCTATTTCATGCCCTATGAGGTCATACTCTGATGCCTCTAATAGCAGATTTTCAAGTTTGGCGAAAAGTAAATATATATAATATTTTTTTCAAATTTTTTACATCTATTTAGGTTCAGAACACTTGTTTCGCTATTTCATGCTCTATGAAGTCATACTCTGATGTCACTAATTGCAAATTTTCAAGGGTGGCGAAAAGTAATAAATAATAATAATTTTTAACATTATTTCCGACTGTTTAGATTCGGAACATGTTATTTTGCGATATATAGCCATATGACGTCATGCTCTGACGTCACTAATGCTACGTTTTCAAGACGCTCGAAAATTAATAAACAATGAAAATTTAGAATTTTCTGTCGCATTACTTCCGACAATTTTTGTCGGAATACGTTATTTCTCGATATGTAGTCATATGACGTCACGCTATGACGCCACTAATGCTACTTTTTCAAGACGTTCGAAAATTAGTAAACAATAAAAGTTTATAATTTTCTGTCGCATTACTTCCAGCAATTTTGCTTCGGATATACTTCGCAATATGTTGCCATATGACGTCATGCTATGACGTCACTAATGCTACGTTTTCAAGACGCTCGAAAATTAATAAACAATGAAAATTTAGAATTTTCTGTCGCATTACTTCCGACAATTTTTGTCGGAATACGTTATTTCTCGATATGTAGTCATATGACGTCACGCTATGACGCCACTAATGCTACTTTTTCAAGACGTTCGAAAATTAGTAAACAATGAAAATTTAGAATTTTCTGTCGCATTACTTGCGACAATTTTGCTTCGGAACTCGTTATACTTCGCAATATGTTGCCATATGACGTCATGCTATGACGTCACTAATACTACGTTTTCAAGACGTTCGAAAATTAATGAACAATCAAAATTTAGAATTTTTTGTCGCATTACTTCCGACTATTTAGCTTCGGAACACGTTATTTCACGGTATATAGCAAAATATGATGTCACGCTCTGACGTCACAAATGGCACATTTCAAAGGGTGCGAAAACCAATAAATAACAAAAATTTATAATATTTTTTAACATTATTTCCGATTTTTTTAGGTTCGAAACAAGGTATCTCACGATATATAGCCATATGACGTCACGCTCTGACGTCAGTAATGCTACGTTTTCAAGACGTTCGAAAATTAGTAAACAATAAAAATTTATAATTTTCTGTCGCATTACTTCCAGCAATTTTGCTTCGGATATACTTCGCCATATGTAGCCATATGACGTCATGCTATGACGTCACTAATGCTACGTTTTCAAGAAGCTTGAAAATTAACAAACAACCAAAATTTAAAATTTTCTGTCGCATTACTTTCGATAATTTTTGTCGGAATACGTTATTTCTCGGTATATAGCAAAATATGACGTCACGCTCTGACGTCACAAATGGCACATTTCAAAGGGTGCGAAAACCAATAAATAACAAAAATTTATAATATTTTTTAACATTATTTCCGTTTTTTTTAGGTTCGAAACAAGGTATCTCACGATACAGGGTGTCCGGAAAAAAAGGAGACTTATTTTGAGGGGTGGTTCCTGACGCAATTCTAAGAACTTTTCACCCCTTGGAAATTTTTAATTTAGGGCCTCCTTTTTAAATTATTAATGTTTTTCTGTGCGAAATGTGATTGGCCCTGGTTCGCGGGCTAGCGTCAGCTGGCGCGGTCGCGCGCGGAGACGTAAGCAGCACAGCGCCGTAGCCAGCGTAAAAAGTCCTACGTCGCCCCGAGGCACGTAAATACTTAAAAAATGCTTATAATCACATTCGCACATTTATTAATAATTTATTGTTGTCCAATTATTCAATTAAAAATATGCCTAATAGATGTTAATTGAATAATTGGCATGGACCCATGATACTTGTTATTTATCTCATTAAAACAACTGTTAATTCACTTATTTCATGAAAAACATAGCTGACTAACAGTCCTCTAATGAATAATAACAGGTATCATTAATTACAGATTGTTAAAATATTAATTTTAACAATCTAGACAAGGGCAACATGCAACACATTTTAATTCTTTAATTTAATACTGTTAAACACTTACCATTTACTGCACACTTTCCTAATATCCTCATCCTGTCGTGGAATGGCTTCCCTTTGGGTGGAAAATTATTAATTATTCTAATTTTCCAAACAATTGTTGAAAAATTAGCACAGCATAACCACAATCACTGCACGAACACTTTTTACATATTTTTAAACACTACAATGAACACTTTGATTATTCACAATGTTTCACAATATTTGTAACTTTATTAATAATCACTTTAAACACTAATCGCGGAAATAACTAATTAATTTATGCAATAAATTGTGAGATTATTGGACCGGCGTTGTCCACGGAATCTCACACACGTGTAGCACTCACTTGTAGTAAGTAAAAATAGAACATGGGGTAGGTCAAGATCAAGAATTACTTCAATTGTGTACGTGCTACACGTGTGTGAGATTCCGTGGAAAACGCCGGTCCAATAATCTCACAATTTATTGCATAAATTAATTAGTTATTTCCGCGATTAGTGTTTAAAGTGATTATTAATAAAGTTACAAATATTGTGAAACATTGTGAATAATCACAGTGTTCATTGTAGTGTTTAAAAATATGTAAAATGTGTTCGTGCAGTGATTGTGGTTATGCTGTGCTAATTTTTCAACAATTGTTTGGAAAATTAGAATAATTAATAATTTTCCACCCAAAGGGAAGCCATTCCACGACAGGATGAGGATATTAGGAAAGTGTGCAGTAAATGGGTCCATGCCAATTATTCAATTAACATCTATTAGGCATATTTTTAATTGAATAATTGGACAACAATAAATTATTAATAAATGTGCGAATGTGATTATAAGCATTTTTTAAGTATTTACGTGCCTCGGGGCGACGTAGGACTTTTTACGCTGGCTACGGCGCTATGCTGCTTACGTCTCCGCGCGCGACCGCGCCAGCTGACGCTAGCCCGCGAACCAGGGCCAATCACATTTCGCACAGAAAAACATTAATAATTTAAAAAGGAGGCCCTAAATTAAAAATTTCCAAGGGGTGAAAAGTTCTTAGAATTGCGTCAGGAACCACCCCTCAAAATATGTCTCCTTTTTTTCCGGACACCCTGTATATAGCCATATGACGTCACGCTCTGACGTCAATAATGGTCCGTTTTCAAGTATTACGAAAAGTAAATAAAAAATAATAAATAATTAATAATTAAATAATATTACTCATTTATTATTAGAATTATTCGCAAATGACAATGGTTAATTTATAAAAATGAAACAATAATTTATTAATTATTAATTAGTTTTATTAATATTTAGTTTATTTATTAAAATAATATGAATAATAAATATAATAAATAAAAAAATTAATTTACATTATAAACGTATAACATTTTCAACACTATTTCCGATAATATAAGCTTAGAACACGGTATTTCGCTATCTCTGTGTTTATGACGTCACGCTCTGACGTCACTAATGGCACGCTTTCAAGCGGTGCGAAAAAGATGGAGATGGAGACGACGACGACGACGACGACGACGACGACGATGACGACGACGGAACTGAACATACACTTTTCAAAAATTGAAAAATTAAGAAATTTATGCAACTGCACTTTTCATGCATTTTGGTGCATTTAAGCAAAAAAAATTTTTTTTTTTTTTTTTTTTTTTCGTAAATTAACTTCAGAATGCCTCAAAACATATTTTGGCGTTAAAATTTCCTAAAAAAATCGACTTAAAATTTTTGATGTTTCGGGAAAAGGATACTCGGTGTCTCGCGCACATAGCACATGACGTCACTCTAAGGCTATACTACTTGGCGCGAGACTCTACCTAGTCTCCTGATGAGGTCGATACATCGCGAAACATAAAATTCTGAATCTGCGAGTCTAATATTCGCTGGGATCTGTATTTCCTTTCGATCTATGGTTTCTTGTGGTATCGGGCTTGAATGTTTAGGTAACACTAAACATTTTAATTTCTTGGCAACCTTTTGATATGCCGACTTTGTGATAACTTGGACCCGACCCTTCGGCATGGTCGTTAGTCCATCTACAGTGTTGATCGGTATTGATTTGTTTTTTCTTCGAAGACCAAGTCTTTTCACCAACGATTCCGAAATGAAGTTGGTTGTCGATCCTATATCTAGTAGAGCACGGCAACTAACAAATTTCTTACCTCGTTTTTTTATCAATATTATCGCGGTGGTTACTAATTGGGTTGTTTCGTCATCATCCCATGATGAATCGGACTTAGCACGCGGATCGCCCGTTTCGTCATTAGTCTCATATCCTAGTCAACTATTGGATACCTCTTTGGTTTCTGATGATGCCGTGTTAGGGAGAGTTACCCTTTCTGGTATGTGTAATAATGTATTATGGCGTTTGCCACAGATGGAACAACCCGATAATGAACAAGATTTACTTCGATGTGAACGCAAACAATTATAACATAATTTAGTGTCTTTTATTACGTTGAATCGGTCGGAAGGTGTCAAACGTTTGAACATTTCGCAACGAAACAACGGATGTAGACCATTTTTGTACGCTATGCATATCTTGACGGGGTTCAATGAAAACGCATGCCCGGACGAAGGTCGATATTTACGTTTAACAGCTATTTCCGATTTATTGTCTTGAATGTCCGCGGGTCTAATTCTTTCTCTGCGCGAAATATTAACAGCCCATTCATACAGAAATTCATACATTGTTTCTATACTTGAGTAATCATCCCTATTTAGGCTCGCTTCCCATTGACTGGCTATGGCTTCGATAATTTTGTTTCAAGTATGTGTACGGCTATTTGTGATGCTACTGTTACCCCTAATGTGCTGAATGATGTCATATGCTGTTGCATGTCGTCGGCTAATTTCACGAGACCTTTTGACGCTTCTTTATCTAATATAGGGAGATTAAACATCATCGATAAATGTTTGGATATCAGAATTCGCTTGACTTCATATGCGCGTTCTAGTAATTCCCATGCTTTGTTATAAAATAAATTGGAATCATTAATCGCTAAGATATTAATCTTTTTTGCGGCTTCACCCGTTAACGCCGATTTCAAATAGTGTAATTTATTTAACTCGGATAAGTCTCTTCGATTGTCTATTATCCCACGGAACGCATTCTTAAAAGACAACAAATCTTCGTAGTTTCCGCTGAAATTTGGTAAAGTGATCTCGGGTAATTTCAATTGTCCTTTCTTATTATCAGCGTGACTCGAAGATGCACATGTTTGTATCTCCCCGCTAACTGTACCATTTGCGATGCTGATGTTGTCTGTCGGATATACTAGGATCTCCACCCTATTGGCTAATGCGTAGTACCGTTCTTGTAGTACTTCAAATTCGGTTTGATGATTTTCATTTGAATTTAGTACCATTAATTCGTCGAATAATTCTTTCAATCGCGTCATGCGAAGTTTTATCGTAACGATATCAACGGTATTGTTATCGAGAATATTGGTTAACGCGGTTATTTGCGACTTCAAGGCCGTCCTTTTCTGTACTATTAACTTTACTAGGTCCACCATGTTGGCTCAATATAAGATATAGAAATGTTCACTTACCGAAATTCCCAATTATTTGTAATTTTCAATACTACCACACAAGTTTACCAAACCTCACAGGAGGCACCAAAATGTTGCGACTTCAAAAAGATTACAGTTTTCGATTAGGTAGATGAATAATGGTTAATCCTTTTATTGTTAACGTTCTTAAGCGTACAGTTTTCGATTGGTTGGATTAATAATGGTTAATCCTTTTGTTGTTATATATAATTTTGTTCTTCTCGCTTTTACACGTGTATTATCGAATATCCGATGTGCTCGATACTGGTTCCTTTCTTCAACTGAACTGCTTTTTGTCTTCTTGAGACTATCTCCACTAACTCAATGCACCCACTTCCCTTAATCACACGCGAATAATGCGAGGGCCCTCTTGACGACAAGAAAACTACTTCCGTTTCAAATAGTTACAGCGTTTTTCTGAATCCGGGTCCAACTACCGAGCACATCAACGTATTCTTATGCTAACATAACCGGATGATAGCATAATCGCATCATGATATGATTATATGCCTATATGACGTGCACGTCGTCACCTATGCCGTGAATATATTTGTATGTGAAATGTATATGTGTATGTATATATATACGGCGTATCGTGTTCGATTGATGGTATTAATGAACGCCGCACACTATTTGATGAATTTATATGATTTTATATATTATTTTGCATGAAATTATGTATGCTTTGAGAATATGGAAAGGAAAAGAATGGTTATCGGGACACACATTTTCTGAACGTGTGACGAAACGTTACCGAGAGACACAGAAATTCGATGTTCTCGGGATATATTTGAATAATTTATATAGTTTTAAATATTTTTTGCTTGAAATTATGAGTACTTTGAGTATCTGAAAAGAAAAGAATTGGTTATCGGGACACCAGTGTGAAGCTGGCATCGCATTAACCGGAATCTCAAAAAGCACCACCAGTTCCGTTTGCATCTCACATAGTTCTACAGTTCTATAACATTTTTAGAAATAGTTCTGTTGATTTATCTAAAAAAAATTGATTTTAAAGAAATGAGATGCTAACTTCAAACTTGAATAGTTATTATCTCAAAAAGTACAAAACCGATTTCCAAAATTCCAAGAGTTCTGGGTAGCACCCAAATAGTTCTACACAGAACTATAATAGTTCCGGTGAGTTTCACCCTCCAACCCCCAAAGAAATCGAGAAAACCCCCAAATCTATGAGATACAAGGTGAAAATCGTGAGATGCTGTGAGATACTGCAGTTTTCCCGAGAGCTCTTGGCAGTTCCTGTTAACACCTCAATAGTTCTACACAGAACTATAATAATTCCGGTGAGTTCCACCCTCCAACCCCCATAGAAATCGAGAAAACTATGAAAAACATGCAATGCTAGGTGAAAAGCGTGAGATGCTGTGAGATCCTAAGACTTTTCTTCATTTTTTCGACAGTTCACATTAGTTTTCCCGTAGTTCCGATCAGCACTGACATATTTTCGTTCTTCCCCGGGGACCCCATAAGAATCATGGAATTGTCGATAATTGACAAATATTAACTCGTTGAAATTTAAAAAGAATAAATCAAATTTCTCTTATGGAATATAACAAGATATGTAAATTGTCTTGGTATTATTAATATTCATAATATTCGATGCTCTTTATTGTATAGAAGGTAAGTATGGAAATTTTTAATAATTAAGATATTAATACCGATTGTGTTTGTGCGCGTGTTTTTGACAGTGTTCTAGATCATTGAATCACTGTCGGTAAATAATTATCGATATAGGATTTTTCACACGAGTTCGTTTCTTTTCATATGTAGATACTTCTTTTTAACCACATTATCAACTATGATGTCGATATACAGATTTTGAGTGAATTCTTGAACGTTCTTGAACTTTATCGTATGAACATTTTTTAGTATGATTTGAATAAACACAATTCTTCCTGAAAAAGGTTTTTATTATATTTTTATAACCCCCTCGTCTTAGCTTATACTAAACTGTATCTTATGATGTTTTCTTATTTATAATAACTTTCTGCTGACAATTAATATTTAAGGTAAATTCAACTGTAACTGAAAAATGTTTAACTATTTCTAAAAGGTTTAAAAATGAGAAGGTACGTATTACATTCTTTAATTTTAAACAGTATTCTCTACTTGTTTTAAGTATATGTTTCTAAACTTATATATCAGATGTACTCTTTACTGGAATATAAAAAGGAAACAAGATTATTCAGTCAATTAATATTTATCAAAGTATTATATAATATATAATACTATGATATTATATATAGGTATACATAGGTTTACATACTATAATACTATGATATTTATATACCTTAAATATAATGTATATAAAAAATATGGTTGTATATAATTCTAATATTATCACTATTATAATTATTTTGAAGTAAAGTGATATGTAAGAGAAATTAACAGAAAAAATTTAATAACTACAAAGACAATTATATACAACAATATTATAGTTCTAATTAATAACTATTAAAAAATGATTAAACATTTATTTTTATTTATATGAAAAATTTATTAATAATTTTAAAAGATATTTATAATTGTATTGTAATTTTGTACATAGATTAAAAAGAGGTGTTTCGGCCTCCTTTAATATAAAATATTTTATAGTCCCCCCTTCTCCTTCCTCTTCCTCTTCCTCATCCTCATCATCCTCTTTCCACAGAATTTTTTTTTTCTGAAACCTGAAAAATAATTAATAATTTATTTAATATATATATAAAATATGTATACATACTTATTAATATTACAAAAATATAAATACATATATATATTTATTTTAATATGTTTATAATTTTTAAGCTTTGTCTTTTTTATATTGTTTGAAAAGTAACATTAATTTAAGGTACAAATTTATTTCTTACTTTTTGCATAACCACATCATTGTTCATGCACTCTCGCTGCTACTGCTGCTGCTGCTGCAGGTATGGCTGTTGTTGTTGTTGTTGTTGCTGCTGTTGCTGCAGCTCTGGTTGTTGTTGTTGTTGTTGTAGTTGCTGCTGCTGCTGCTGTGGTTGTTGTTGTTGTTGCTGCTGCTGCTGCATTTGTTGCTGTATTTTAATTTTGTTTTCCTCTCTTTTCTTTTGGTATCTCTTACGAGACATGTTTTCCTTCGTTTTTGTCACTAAATATGAATAATTTAAATTATATTACATTAAAGGTAAATAACAGTTTAATAGTATTACTTACTAATGGCTGAGATCTCTGAGTTCTTTATATGTTGCCGTTCTAGTTTCTGATTCTCTACCAATAAAATATGTATTTAAAACCAACGGCTTTAGTGTACTGAACTATATATATATATTCCCCACCAATAATCTACTGTTTGTTTTTTAAAGCGAACACACAAAGGTTTCCCTCTACCTACGATTAATCTTTTCCGTCTTCCGCGGTATTTGATGTAGTTTATCTTGACGCTTGAAAGCTTGAACGTTTGACGTTTGATTTTTAAAAATTGTAAGAATATAATTTGAGTGAATCAGAAGGAAAGAAAAGAAAAGTGAGAGACAGAGAGAAAGGGAGAACGAAAGAGAAGAAGAGAATCTATAAGGAGAGAATCATTAGAAGAGAGTGATTAGGAGAGGGAGTGATTAGGGGAGAAAGTGATTAGGAGAGAGTAAGAGAGAAATAGAGAGAACGAAAAAAATTGGGGAAACGAGAAGGAGGGGGAGAGAGTGAAAGAGAGAGAGAGAGAGAGTCATAATAAAAAAACGTTAAACATAAAGTAACGGAAAATGTATGACAAGAAAAGTTTACAAGACATTCTGTCAAAAAAAGAATTTTTAACAATCGATGAGAAATCGAAAAAACCCTTTCCCCCAATGGCAGATGTATACCAAAAAATTTCAGAAGAAATTAAAAATATGGGATCAAAAATAGCACCTAAACATGTATACACCATAATTAATGAAGACAGAAATGGTTTTAAGACATTTGTGATGAAGACATTTTCTATTGCAGAAATTAGTGATAAAAGTGAAATGTCATCTAGTGATTTAGACATTACTGATTTAAATAAAATAAGTGAAGAAAATAATGGTGAAATTTTCAACAAAAAGATGACAATAGTGATTTCAGCAGAAAAGTGGTATTCAATAAAACCAAGAAGTTTTATGTCCTCAAATCGTATTTATTGGCGATTATCTTCCGGTTGGACTTGCATAATAGCTGAAAAACTACAGCAGCAAGGTAAAATTGAATGTATTATTCAATTTAAAAATAATATTGTTAATACTTCGAATTGCGCATCATTTTATGTTAAATTTTATGGGTTGTGTAAAGAATGTGGGGCAACATTAGAAGGCATTTTAGAAAAAAAACCATACCCAAATAATGATGCAATATTCGAATGTTCATTAACAAATATTAATTCTAAATTACATACTTTTATTAAAAATAGATATTTAAGGGGTCAGCGGCGAGAGAAGATCGCGAGGCAATTAATAAATGAAAAAAAAGCTGCCATAACATTTAAAAGAGAAGAGGCAGCTCGACTAAAACAATTTGGTCAAAACAGTCCACGCGATCTTCTCTCAACCGCAGTTTTAAGAAAGGCTAAACAGGAACAGTTATTAAAAGCCTATGATTTAATTTTTGTTAGCCCAATCCACAATTTAGTTAATTTTACTAAAGTTGGAAATAATGTTGGTTCCATACATAATATTTTAATAATTCCATTTTATTGTATATATTGGACCAAAGAACAAAAATTAATTTATAAGGCACGAGTAAAAAATAGCAAAAATGCTATTTTAGCTATAGATGCCACAGGTAGTTTAGTGAAAAAATTAGAAAAAGGAAGTTCACCTATTTTTCTATATCAATGTATGCTAATAACCGAGGAAGGGAGCATACCGGTTTTTCAGATGCTATCAGGTGATCATCGTGCATTGATGATATCATTCTTTTTAAGATTGATTATCTCCGATGATATGCCGATCTCACCAAATGTAGTAAGCGACGGTGGAAGAGCACAACTGCTGGCTGTTTCAGAAATTTTTGGAAAATGTACAGACCTACAAAACTATATGCAAAATTGTTTCGATGCAATTATGCATAACAAAAAAGAACTTCCATCTACATTCCTAAGATTAGATGTTAGTCATACAATAGCTATGGTTGCGCGCTGGAAATGTTTTGATAAATTAAAAAATCCAGCAGCGCGAAAATTCTATTTAAGAGCTATAGCACAGGCATATCAAATGGAAGAAATGAGTGATATAAAAAGCTTGTTCGAATTGCTTATTACAGTTGCATTAAGTGAAACGATTGGAGAATCAAATGCCTGTAAAATACCAAGCGATAAACATATAAAATGTATAAATCATATAATTCAAGGGACCTCAGTTGATGAGAGTATATCCCATGTTGAGGAAACTGATGAAACAATAATAGATTCTATATTAGAATCAGAAAAAAATTGTATAGATAGTACAGGATGGAAGGAATGGTCTGACCAGATTTATAAATCAGCCGAAAAAACAGCAATAACATGTAATGATGGAGATGTAATAAATGCATGTTACAATCCATCATTTGCACAATTGTTTAAAAAACAATTGATGAATTATGTAACGCTTTGGACAGGTATTATGCGTCCATATTTTCAAAGAGGCAATATAATTGCGACATCGTCTTCCGTTGAAGCGGAATTTGGTGATTTAAAAAATAGAACCTTCAAGAATCAAATACCTATGAGAGTTGACAGATTTATTATTCAACATTTAGAATATTTAGATGGAAGAATAAAACTGTCATCTCATAAAGGAGATATACAAAAATTACAGATTTCAAATGTGGAATTGCCTGAGAAAAATAATAATACTATGGACATAGAGAATGAAGATTTATCCATAAATGATTTTCAAGAAAAAGATTGAGAAAAAACAGATGTACACTTATTAAAAGCAAGTATACCTATAAAAAAAAATAACGAAGATGATTCTTGGAACATTAAAGAAAACTGGAAAGGTTTTATAAAAGAACGACCTACAAGACTAGACACTTTAATGGACGAACCATTGAAGAAAAGGAAGAAACCTTCCTATTTAGATAAATGTCCAGAGTGAACATATACAAAAGAAATGAGGAATGTGCAAGTACCAATTTTGAAAAACGGTTCATGTTGCAATCCTGTTAAAACAAAAGATTGTAACTGGTTTCTCTGCACTCCTGCCTGAATGCAGGGAAGGGGTGTTACCTTCGGCCTATCCCTCCTCGGTATCGTCCTTCAGGGCGCCAGCTGGTTAGGTCGGGTAACCAGCAACCCTTCCTGGAACATTCTGTCCTTCGGGAACCCTGCCAAGTCCCCGAAGTCCAGACATTCATTTCTCCTCTCGGGCTCGCCAGAGGGACAGGGCGGCATATCCCGGCCACTCAGTCTCCCCTCAGGGGCTGGCTCCGTTCGGTCATAGGAGTATCGGGAATCGGCTCCGACCTCTTCAGGCCCGGAATATCACCTCCCCTCCTCCCGTCAACCGGCTTAGGGCTTTGGGTACAGGGCGAGAGCAGTCGATATCCTTGGGGAGCACTCCCAGATCCCGAGTGGGGCAGCCTCGCCTGGCCGAGCCCGGCGCCCCGCTTTGGCCCTACGGCCCCTCCGGGTCTACGCCGAGTCGACCAGTCCCCGCTCCCCTCACGGACTGGTTACTCCCCCTCCGATATCTCGGCCTGGATCCAGGGTGCCTTCCGCCCCTCCTGGAGTCCAGCCGCCTGCCAGGAAAATCGAGGAAGTCCGAAGGGATTCCCCGATTTTCCTGCCGGGAAGTCGGCGGCCTCGTCTCTCCAACATACGCAGGCCAGCGCCTCGCGTTGTTGTTGATTCGACGGCTCACGCACGACTCCTCGATACCGGGATCTTTCCCTGTTATCCCGTCTTGCGGATTATCCCGTGTAGGCTGTCTCTCCCGTCTTAGGGTATCCGTCAGGATACCCCACGACTTCCTGGGAGCGCCGGAACTCTCATCCGGACTTCTACCAGTCCTACAGGGACTCTCACAGGTTCCGCTTCCCCAGGGATACACAGCCCTGGCAGTCGGCTGTTGTATCCCGGTTCCTCTTCACCTCGCAAGCCAGGGTTCACAGGTCGAAACCCCGTTACTGCATTTCCTTCCCGAAATGCAGTCCCTTACGTGATCTCGATCTATCGTGATTCCCTTGAATCACGACAGATGTCGCCACTCACACCTTTGTGAGGCGATTCTTATTCTGCTTTCAGAACGTTTTCTTTGCGATATCTCATGCAACAGGAATTCCTGTTACAAGATGGTCAATTGAATGTTAAAGAAACTTGTGCTTTCGACTCGATAGCACATATATTTTTATCAGCAGTAACATGTAATAATAAATATTACAGTCTAATAAAAAATTCCAAATGTAATGTTTTAAAATTTACATTACAAATATTACAAAGTAAAAAATTAACTGCTGCTCATTACGAAGAAAGAGCTCAAATTTTAAGTAATTTAAGTCTCTTTCAAAATTCTAAAAAAATTTATACTAGAAAAATTAAGCAATTAAACACAAACTGCAACGCAGCACATTTAATAGAATACTTATGTTTTGATGAACCAAGTTACACACGAGAAGTTATATGCACCTCTCAAACTTGCAAAGACAAATTTATTAATACTTATGTATGTATAAACATTAACGTTGACATTATTTTAAAGCATGGTTTTGAAAACCTTCAAGATATTGATGCTATTGATAATACACAAATGAAACAGAAGACATGTTAAGAAATGTCAGAATTCTGCTGAAGAAATTATTAAGTGTGGTCCACATATAATAATAAACACGTCTATTATAACAGACTCACAATATAATAAGAATTAAAAAATTGATTATACTTTAACAAGTTTCCCAGATAAAATAACTTTTCAAGAAAATTCATTTGTTTTATCTGGCATTGTTCATTATGAAAGTGAACACTATAGAGCTTACAATAAAGTAGGCTCTTATTGGTTTCATGTCGACGACTTAGGTCCTCTAAGAGAGGTTGCCAGAACAAATACAGTGGTTACACCACATGCTATAATTTATACTGCTGAATTACAATACTGAAATAGTATATAAAACTAAACGCGAAAATAAGAATTATCGAACTGATGTTCCTGTGATGATCGAAAGTGAACAGGAGCTACACGTTTTGAAAAAAATGAATTATCGAACTGATGTTCCTGTGATGATCGAAAGTGAACAGGAGCTACACGTTTTGAAAAAAATGAATTATCGATCTGATGTTCCTGTGATGATCGAAAGTGAACAGGAGCTACACGTTTTGAAAAAAATGAATTATCGAACTGATGTTCCTGTGATGATCGAAAGTGAACAGGAGCTACACGTTTTGAAAAAAATGAATTATCGATCTGATGTTCCTGTGATGATCAAAAGTGAACAGGAGCTACACGTTTTGAAAAATAATTCTTATTATTTATTCATTTAGTAGTAATTATTTTATTTACTGAAGCATTACAAGTACGTATCGTCTTCCTCAAGTAAAAGTGTTTAGTCACGTGTGTTAAGGTAGGTATTATAAATTGTAATGAGTATAATTATTAATATTTTAAGTTTTACATTAAAAAAACTATTTTTCTTTTTATAGTTCAATAGGATTACAAAAAATAATATACATCAAAGTTTATCGTGACCGCTACATCAAAAGGTGTCGTCTTTCATAAAGTGGTTAAATGTATTGAGAGAGAGAGAGAGAGAGAGAGAGAGAGAGAAAGAGAGAGTGAGTGAGTGAGAGAGACCGAAACAAAGAAAGAAAGCAAGCAAGTCCTGAGATATAGCATAAAGGATTTCGCATTATTATAGAACTGCCTGACGGATCAACACGCACATACTACCCACAGACAATACTGAGGTAAGAAAAATACATATCTCAGCCAGAAAAGTAGAAACAAATAAAATAATTTATTCAAACGCGTGTACACCCACCCACACAAACACACACACACACACACATCTCTGTGTGTGTCTGTGTGTGTATGTAACAATGACATTCCATAATTATAAAAGGCTGTAAAGAAGATGATTCTAAGATGATTTTCGATTTACTACTTTTCTAACTAAAGTTTAAATTTCAAGATATTTAATTATAAAAGTACTATTAGTTGAATACAGAAAGTCAGATGGCTGAGGCAACATAATCTCATACTGTCTTCCACCAGCTGACTGCTTTTGTTCAACTAATAGTAATTTTATAAAAAACATTTTGAAAACTAAGCTTCAGAAAAGTATTAAATGAAAAATCTCCTTAAATTCGTCCCCTTAATAACCATTTAACTTTTCTATATTAATTTTAAGAAGTTTATTTTATTTTACATACATATATATCACCTATTTATAATTGATTTTTCCATTATTATAGATTTAATTAAATTTGAAAATGCAGCAGTAGCAGCAGCAACAACAACAACAACAACAACCAGAGCTGCAGCAGCAGCAGCAGTAGCAGCGAGAGTGCATGAACAATGATGTGGTTATGAAAAAAGTAAGAAATAAATTTGTACCTTAAATTAATGTTACTTTTCAAACAATATAAAAAAGATAAAGCTTAAAAATTATAAACATATTAAAATAAATATATATATGTATTTATATTTTGGTAATTAATAAGTATGTATACATATTTTATATATTTATTAAATAAATTATTAATTATTTTTCAGGTTTCAGAAAATACAAATTCTGAGGAAAGAGGAAGAAGAGGCAGAGGAAGAGGAAGGGGAAGGGGGGACTATAAAATATTTTATATTAAAGGAGGCCGAAACACCTCTTTTTAATCTATATACAAAATTACAATACAATTATAAATATCTTTTAAAATTATTAATAAATTTTTCATATAAATAAAAATAAATGTTTAATCATTTTTTAATAGTTATTAATTAGAACTATAATATTGTTGTATATAATTGTCTTTGTAGTTATTAAATTTTTTCTGTTAATTTCTCTTACATATCACTTTACCTCAAAATAATTATAATAGTGATAATATTAGAATTATATACAACCATATCTTTTATATACCTTAAATATAATCTATATACATTGCATATACATTATATTTAAGGTATATAAATATCATAGTATTATAGTACAGGGTGTTACAATGACATGGTTCGAAATTTTAAGGGGTTGTAGAGGGAGTGATTCTAAGACGATGTTTCATTTACCACATTTTAATCTGAAGCTTAGTTTTTGAGATATTTAATGATAAAGGTGCTATTAGTTAGACAGAGACGCTCCGATAGTTAGAGCGAGACAGAATGGCGCCATCTCACTTCAACTATCGGAGCGTCTCTGTCTAACTAATAGCACCTTTATCATTAAATATCTCAAAAACTAAGCTTCAGATTAAAATGTGGTAAATGAAACATCGTCTTAGAATCACTCCCTCTACAACCCCTTAAAATTTCGAACCATGTCATTCTTACACCCTGTATATAAACCTATGTATACCTATATATAATATCATAGTATTATATATTATATAATACTTTGATAAATATTAATTGACTGAATAATCTTGTTTCCTTTTTATATTCCAGTAAAGAGTACATCTGATATATAAGTTTAGAAACATATACTTAAAACAAGTAGAGAATACTGTTTAAAATTAAAGAATATAATACATACCTTCTCATTTTTAAACCTTTTAGAAATAGTTAAAAATTTTTCAGTTACAGTTGAATTTACCTTAAATATTAATTGTCAGCAGAAAGTTATTATAAATAAGAAAACATCATAAGATACAGTTTATACAGTTTAGTATAAGCTAAGACGAGGGGGTTATAAAAATATAATAAAAACCTTTTTCAGGAAGAATTGTGTTTATTCCAATCATACTAAAAAATGTTCATACGATAAAGTTCAAGAATTCGCTCAAAATCTGTATATTGACATCATAGTTGATATAATGTGGTTAAAAAGAAGTATCTACATATGAAAAGAAAAGAACTCGTGTGAAAAATCCTATATCGATAATTATTTGCCGACTGTCAAAAACACGCGCACAAACACAACCGGTATTAATATTTTAATTATTAAAAAATTCCATACTTACCTTCTATACAATAAAGAGCATCGAATACTGTGAATATTAATAATACCAAGACAATTTACATACCTTGTTATATTCCATAAGAGAAATTTGATTTATTCTTTTTAAATTTTAACGAGTTAATATTTGCCAATTATCGACAATTCAATGATTCTTATGGGATCCCCCGGGGAAGAACTTACCGAAAATATGTCAGTGCTGATCGGAACTATGGGAAAACTAATGGGAACTGTCGAAAAAATGAAGAAAAGTCTTAGGATCTCACAGCATCTCACGCTTTTCACCTAGCATTGCCTGTTTTTCATAGTTTTCTCGATTTCTATGGGGGTTGGAGGGTGGAACTCACCGTAACTATTATAGTTCTGTGTAGAACTATCTGGGTGCTACCCGGAACTCTTGGAATTTTGGAAATCGGTTGTGTACTTTTTGAGATAATAACTATTCAAGTGTGAAGTTAGCATCTCATTTCTTTAAAATCAATTTTTTTTAGTTAAATCAACAGAACTATTTCTAAAAATGTTATAGAACTGTAGAACTATGTGAGATGCAAACGGAACTGGTGGTGCTTTTTGAGATTCCGGTTAATGCGATGCCAGCTTCACACTGGTGAACGACTCTCCAACGACAAAACCATTATAGTTGTTAATGGACGGTCCCTCTCAATTCGCCCCCTTATTTCGAGATCCATTCTCTCCAGCGTGTGCCCCACTCTTCCCCACCTGGAGTTGGAGGAAGTTGTAACGATGTAAAAAGCCGTTGCAGCATCTCTCGACCGATTCCCGATGAAGAGAATATCGGGAATAAGTTGAGCACACTCGGCACTGTAGCGCCTATGCTGATGTCTGGATCAGCTGACGAGGCAGTGAGTTGGAGAGAGAACGATGCGAACACGTCGTGTCTCTATCCGACGGCCGGGTGTAGCAGAGTCTGTCTCTGTCTCGCTCATTACGTGCGGTCTAACATCGGGTTAGACTGATTCCTCCGAATCATAATAGAGAGTTCGGCTATGTTCGTATTGATCAAATTGGTTGTGTGCGTGGGGAGGATCTTGAACTGTCAAACTGACAGTTCAACGATCTTTCCTCATTGCCGTTTTGTCTTTGTCAGTGTGTGGAAGTTGGTCAAGTGCATCTCGTTCCGGGTATTTAACCGGGGTATCTGAAGCAAGCTTGTGCTGCGGATTTGAGACTGCACCGTTGGGACTGACTACCGAACCAGCTAATGTAAGTGGGACGCCACTTCATTTGGTTTCTTTCGTCTTTTGTGAGTTTGTTAATTGTTTGTGTTTGCGTGATTTTCCCGTGGAGGCTAGCCACCTCACTTGCGCAGGGAAGTAGGCGTTAATTCTCCTGCTGCACCGTAGCACCCCGCGAAGCACTTGCCCTCGGGTTGGACTATCGCCTCTCGCAGGGTCGAGTGACTTCTATCGGAAGAAGGTCTTCGCGGTATAGCCGACGGCTTGTGCTACGGCATATAGGACGTGTCGCGAGCGTAGAGCGAGCGGGCACTCCCAATTTGTTAGATCGCGTTGCGTAATTGTTAGCGGAATAATTATTTGTTGAAGTTGCGAGCGAAATTGGTCCTCGCCTAATAAAACCAGTTATCGTTAAACTTCGGTTGTTATTGACACGTCCCATTCCTGTTAGTATTTTCAGGGTCACCCGCGGCTTCGAAGGAATCACACCCTCGGTCTCTTTCCTCCCGGACGGTCGGGAATCTAAATTATTTGTATCGCGATATCCTCTGGAGTTTCACCCAGCTTCAGAGGAACGTATAATTCGTGTGTTACAAAGTACTTAAAGAACTCAATATACGTACAACTTCTGTGGTTGCATTCATACGTGCTGGATACAACGAAATTGGATACACTCACATTCTCAGTTTTAGAAGACAATTGTATATTCATCGTGAGGATGTTAATAAACTCCCAGAAAGCATGTTGATTGATTTCGATCAATCCTCTTACAAAATATTTATTTCCACTGACAACCTCACGTGCTTCAATTGTAAACAAGAAGGACACCTCGCCAAAGTATGCCCATCAATTAAGGACCTAAACCTACAGAGTGACAATACAAACATCAATACCAATTCAACTCAAACGAGCGCACATGATTCTATTGTCAATTCTCCTAGCGACTTACAGAATTCAAGTCATAATTTACAGTTCTCCACAACAAATAGCAAATCTGTGTTCAAGGGGCCAATTTCCAGCTCCTCTACTCCTTCCCTAACCTCATCGATAATTACTGTAAAGGATACATCTACCACACAGGTAACTCCCATAAATGCTGATAAACACAAAGATATAATTCAAGAAACCTTATCTACTACCGGTGCAACTGAAAAAGTCTCTACAACGGCAGCTCCAAAAATCTCACCAGGAATGCCTTCCAAAAAGAGGATCAACAAAGCTGCGGAAGAGTTCACAACATCTCAAGACAAAATGGAGAACATACTGCAGCTGCTAAATTCATGTTTGCTTCGCACCCAGACTTGTATGTTCTCACACACGATCAAATTAGGGATTTTCTGATCAAAGCAAAAGGAGCCAGCGATATTATAAATCTGGCCACGCAGTACACCCCACATCTTCAGTCATTAGCTAAAATGCTTAGGGAAATTTATCCCAATCTCAGTGATAGGCCTACAAAAAGCAGAATCTCCAGAATTTTAAAACAATTAAACAACCACAACAGCCAGGTAGAGGAGGATCTCTTATCATCTACGGCTTCCTCATCTCATAACAGCGACATGGAAATTGAAAATGACCATATGTCCACCACTACCCCTCAACAGGAGCTATGCCAGCAACAACCCAGCTTGGAATTGAAGAATCCACTGCAGCAACAATAATCCCCCTCCACTTGTATTTTTAACCAAAATGTTCATATTTCTTTCTGGAATGCAAGAGGCATTCGTAACAAAAAACAAGAGCTACAGAGGAACCTGGTAGAATTGGACATCTTCATTAGTGTTGAGACGTGGCTTTCAATGGGTTCCAAGTTCGAAATGGCCGGATTTAATTCATTTAGGGTGGACAGGGAGGACAGAGTGGGATGGGGTATAATCTTCCTGCTCAGGAAATCCCTCTCCTTTCGACCTGTGCCTGAGCTATGCTTTATTGGTAGAGATCTAGAGGTAGCAACCGTAGAGGTCCTTAACATATTCCCCCGTATCACCTTAATGGCATGTTATAGAGTTCCTGGCTCCTACGTTTCCCAATCAGACTGGGAACGACTTTTTAGGATAATCACAACCCGCAGCCCCTGTATTATTTTGGGAGACTTCAACGCTCATAGCACTTCATGGGGTTTTCTAGCAATAGCTCCAATGGCACCTCACTCCATAATTCTATAGTCCCCTCTGACCTAATTCTGATTAATGAAGCTACTTATACCCATGTTGACTTTTACCATAAAAAATTGCCTAATCTAGATCTCTGTCTCACATCAATCGATATTATTAACAATATCTCCCTCAAAATCAATGATGACTTGTGGGGCTCGGATCATTACCCCATGCTTATCAAGTATTCTACAACCAAGTCATTTTCTCCGCATCCTACTCCGCGTAAACTTTCCTCCAACAGGACTGACTGGGTCAGATACTCCTCTTTAATGGAGCACTGTATTCCACAATTTACATCCCCTGACTTTCTTGCTCTTAGCATTTTAGAAAAGTATGACTCCTTCTGCTCTAGTATGTTTAATGCAGTTTCTCAATGCACTTCCTGTAGGTCTCCTAAACAGCCCGGATGGCGTAATAAGCCTCACTACAACCCAGTGCCTTGGTGGGATGAAGAATGCCACAAAGTGATTAGGCTGCGTAAAGCTGCACTCAAAAAATGGCAACACACCCGAGTGGTAGAAGACTACATAGAGTACAAAAAAACGCGTTGCCGTGGCTAAGAAATGCATCAAAAAAAAGAAAAAGGATTGCTTAAGGAAATTTTCGTAGTCCATTGACCTTGATTCCAACATTTCGGATGTTTAGAACAAATGTAAAAAGCTAAAAAATAGATTTTCCTCTGACTACCGTAGTCATAACCAAGACACCTCTTTGAACTCTACCAGAGACTCCAAAATAACTGATCAGATAAACAACTTCAGTCCCCCCTGGGTGCCTAACAAGCCAATCAGCATCCCCCCATCTATTGGCCCTCCAAATTTTCCCCAATTCGAACTAACTACACCCTTTAGCATGCAAGAGTTTGACCGAGTCTTGGCTACATGTAGTCTTAAATCGGCCCCTGGTCCAGATAAGATCGAATACTTGTTCGTCGTTCACCTCCCGACTAACCTGAAAAGCCTACTCTTGGATATTTACAAGCTTATCCTCATCAACAATGAATACCCCCCTTCTTGGAAGAATAGTCTAACCTTTTTTATTGCTAAAAGTGAGAGCTCCAGTTACAGACCCATTACACTTACTTCCTGTCTATGCCAAATTTTTGAAAAGTTAATTAAAGTGAGGCTGCAATGGTTCGTGGAACATACTAATCTCCTCCCAGTTTACCAATCTGGATTCCGAAGCGGCAGATCCTGCACGGACAACCTCGCTCTGCTCACCTTGACGGTGGAAGAAGCCTTTGCAGAGGGGAGGGACGTCCTTACCTTCTTCCTTGACGTTAAAGGCGCCTTTGACAATGTCAACTACCTACAGCTCCTCACCAAGCTTGAAAAGCTGGGCATACCAACCACACTTATTAAATTTGTACAGTTCCTGACCTATGAGCGCTCTACAACCTTTGCCATTAATTCACCAGAAACAGTTAATAAGAACGTCTAAAAGGTCTACTTCAAGGGGGTGTCCTCAGCCCTTTGCTTTATCTGATGTATGTTTCCGATATTTCCTGCAATCTTGACCCTAATATCATCATCTCACAGTTTGCAGATGATATAGCTTTGTTTCTACCTGCTTCATCGCCCTCTGAATGTAAGATTTCACTATAAAGATAAATTTTCCTCATCAGTAACAATTTGAAACATATAGGTTTCCACCTCTCGGTTGACAAGACCAAGCTCATCCACTTCAACAAGAAGAGCGTTCCATCCGGTGTTTGTTCCATTAAGGTGCAGAGCCAAAGAATAAGATCAGTTAATTCGGCTAAATTCTTAGGTATTATCTTCGATTACCAATAAAATGTTAAAGAACACATTGATCTCATTAGGAGAAAAAGCTTCCAAAGACTTAATTTACTCAAATTCATCTGTGGGATCAGATGGGGTGCCGAACCACGTACTCTTTTAGTTATTTTTAATAGTTTAATTCATTCCCTCATTGATTATAATAGCTTCATCTACTTTCCTAGTTCTCCTAACAAAATCTTAGCGCTCGAAAGGTTACAATTCGCTGCCATTAGAATTGTCATGGGCTATAGAATAAGAACCCCCACCAACATTCTTTTAGGAGAAACGCGAACTCTTGCACTACAGCATCGTTCAGCCCTGCTTTGTAATCAATTTCTTTCACGAAGCCTAGCCAACAGCAATTCACTGTTACACGTTACCTTACAACGATTATACCTTTCAAACAAGGGGAACGCTCTGCTTAAAAGTGCGAGAACTACCCTGCCATCTCATAATACGACACATTATGTCCATTCCAAATTTTCTTGCGTACCTCTTACCCTACAGCATCCTCTCCCAATCGGTGAGCCTCAATCTGGATTTGGGCATCTCCCTCAAGAAGTCCTCTCACCCTAACCTAGATTCCTAAACCAAAGACAGGGGGGGCCTCCAAACTGTGTCTCCCTGTTCACTGATGGTAGTAAACTGGGTGATGTTGGAGGTGTGGTCGCGGCATATTTCTCGCCAGAACTGAACCGAAGCCATGGGGCAAAACTCAATAAATTAACATCGTCCTTCACCGCAGAATGCATAGCCATCAAGCTAGCCCTGGAGGCAATCATGGACCTTCCGGCTACCGACATCCGGATATATACGGATTGCCCAAGTACCCTTCATACCCTTTCTAGTCATACGTTCAGTGCAAGGGCCAACCCGTACATAATGGGCATCAGGAAGATGCTACACTCTGTGTCTACGGCAAATCGCAGGGTTCTTTTTTACTGGATTCCGGCGCACGTCGGCATTGAATTTAACGAAAGAGCTGATCTCCTTGCCAAAGAGGCAGCCACATTGGGCTTTCCCTCCGACCTCCAGGTTCCGTATGCTGACCTCGCTTCCGTTTTCAAATCCCAGGCCAAGATCAACAATCTATCTCAATTACTTGAGGAAGCAGCTTACAAGGGCTCGAAATTCTTTAAACAATTTTTTACTCCTACTCCTTCTTCATCACCCTGGTTTTCACACAAAGGTTTTCCTAGAGACTTTGTCAGTTGGGTTAACAGATGCCGCGCCAATCATTACCATTTAGCCGCCTCTTTACATAGAATTGGGTTTACCGAAGATCCAAGTTGCGCTTGTGGTAATTCAGATGAGGACTTGAACCATGTAATCTGGCAATGCCCTCTGTATGAAAGAGATATGAGCGTCATACTAGATCCATTGCATAAAATCAGTGTCTACTCACCGTACCATATCGACACTTTCCTCTTTTACCCATCTACCAGACCATTATATCTCATACACAAATTTATCAAAAGCCATAATCTTCACCCTTAGTATACTATGATCTAGCATAATTTATGTAAAAATTCACTTACTGTAATACTATTTATCTTGTTTTTTTACCATTACTGTTATCTTTGCTATTATTTGCTTATAACCCTATTGTGGGTTCTGAAGTTTAATAAAAAAAAAAAGTCGATCAAATTGCATTATGATCATCGAGGATAATTCGTTCGAAAAGAATTTAGGTATATGCCAAAGCAAAGACAGCACGATCCTGAAAATCCGAGATAAATTGGAAAAGGCACAGGACCCCTGGTACGAGATAAGGAATGGTCTTGCTTATAGAAAACGAGAAGGAAGGCTATTGTTTTATGTACCTAGTAGAATGGAAAGAGAGATACTGTATAAGTATCACAACGAAATGGGACATTTAGGCATAGATAAAACCCATGATGTTATAAAACAATATTATTGGTTCCCTAATTTGAAAGAAAGGGTCTCGGAACCCATTAGAAATTGTCTTAAGTGTATTTCTTACTCGCCTGATAATAGGAAAGAAGGATTCCTAAACTTGCCCGAAATAGACAAAGTTTCCTTTTCCACTATACACGTCGACCATTGCGGACCTATCGAAAAATCCTTGCCAAAAAAATATTTGTTTGTGGTAGTGGATTCATTTACCAAATTTGTAAAACTCTACCCTACCAAGACTACGAATAGCCAGGAAGCTATACAATGGTTGAAGGATTATTTTCGAAATTACAGTAGACCTAAAACTTTGGTGTCCGATAGAGGCTCAGCGTTCACCTCAAAAGACTTTGATGAATTTCTGTTTGATTTGAATGTAAAACATAGAAGGGTAGCAACAGCATCGCCACTGAGCGAATCAACCGCACTGTAATCCCTATGTTGAGTAAACTTACCAGTGAGCTAGATGCTAAAGATTGGCATAAGACATTAGGAAAAGTGGAGTTCACTATTAACAATACCATAAATAGATCTAGTAAATAGGCAAAGTCCCAGCGTTTTATTGTTTGGTGTTCCACAGCGTGGTGAAGTAGTAGACGAACTAGCTGAAAATTTACCCATCGATGACTTCGTAAACAGGAACCTGGAGGAGAGTCGAGAGAAGGCGGAGTCCAAGATTCTAAGCACTCAGGAATATAATAAAGAGTATGTGGACAAGAGGCGTTTGGAACCTCGTACTTACATTGAAGGTGATCTAGTGATGATCAGAAATTTTGAGACTCGTGCAGGTGCTGTAACGTCCTGGTGACGTTCCCGCCTGGAACCCCACCTCACTTTTAAACGGATTTAAATATTTATATTTTTTCTTCATAATTATAAAGTTCGAGATCCACCTAAAACAAGAGACCAGGAACGATTATACATAAAACACTCTCCTTCGACCTCAAAATGACCCCGAAACTAGCTAGGGTAAAGGCGACCCAAAAGCGATAGTTCGCTAGCTCACCGCTAGATGGCGCCATCGGAACGGATAAGACTGTTGCTGATTCTACCGCCAGGTGTCTCCGCCAAGCCCCCCCCCCCACTGAGGTCTCAGATTAGGAGACTCACCTCAGTAGTTCCGAAAACATCCGCTAGATGGAAACAATCAACACTTTTCTCGCAACTACTAATGAACTACCCAACGTATATATTAGCCAGCTCTCAGCAGCTCTGGGCTTAGTTTTTGGAGGCAATTCAAGGAGTTCACTACAGCACAACATACTCTAAGAAGGTTTGTAACTGGTAAGAACCAAGCGGGAAAATCTCGCTTATCCTAACCTCATAACAGGTGACGGTGTAAGCTTCGTTGCACAACCTGTTCCTCTCTCTCCCCAGCAACGAAGGGACGGTGCAAGCTTCTTTGCACACCTTCTACCCCCAACAACGAAGGGACGGTACAAGCTTCTTTGCACACCTTCTACCCCCAACAACGAAGGGACGGTGGAAGTTTCTTTGCACACCTTCAACCCCCAGCAACAAAGGGACGGTGCAAGCTTCTTTGCACATTTTTTCGACTAGGTGCCCCTCTCTCTATCTCGCTGCAATTTTGCATGGCCCCCGGCATTACTAAAAAGAAACTCGTTAGGCGCGGTGGCAACGGTTTTGTCTGAATAAGTTATCGTACGACTTTAAGACCGGCGGAGTAGACATAACCTTCGATTCCTATCCGATAATACGGGAATAGTATCAGGATCCGTTCAGATCCTTCCCCTTCTCCATTGTCAGCGCGAGACAAGACCTCTTGCCCTCAGCCGCGGAGATTGATCTCCAAATAATGGAGGATCAAATCAAACATTAACTTTCTCTCCAATAACAACAAGATAATGATGACAATCAGTCTATTTTGACAACAAATTCTGAATCTTGTTCCCTTCCTTCAAACCTGACATTACCCTCTGATATTTGCAACGTTCGGGTCCCTAACCAGTCGCGGCAAACACGCTAAGTATACAAATCACGGCCCGGACGTTACAGTGCCTCCTATAAGCTTTTACCCAAGTATAAAGGACCTTTTGAGGTGAAAAGGGTGCTGAGAAATAATCGTTATGTCCTCACCGACATTGAAGCCCTTCAATTCTCCCAAAAGCCTTATATTGGTGTATAGGAACCAAATAATATGAGGCCATGGCAAGAGGCCGACTCTAAAATTGACCCTATGAATGTTGAAGTCACTGAAAACGTTTAATAAGGTTATTCCATTGAAATCGCCGCTCAATTTCATACTAATTTTTATACAGGGTGTAACATTGATGTTAGGAGAAATTTTAAGGGGTTGTAGAGGGGTTGATTCTAAGACATATTTTCCTTAGCCATTTTTTAATTTAGGGCTTAAATTTTGAATTATTAAGGTTTTTCTGTACATTATATGATTGGCTGACGCGAGCGCGCTGTGACGTCAGTCAGCTGTAGCACCGCCGGCGCAACACCGTAGCTAGCGGGGAAAAATATCGTGTCGCCCCAAGAAACAAAAATCCATTAAATTTTATGAGAATGTACAAATAACCATTAATAATTCAATTTTTTCTAAATATTCAATTAATACCTACCACAAATAGGAATTAATTGAATATTTATAATAAGCCCATGAAACTTTTTATTTTTTACTGTAAGCAATAGCTATTAAAGTTATTTTAAGAAAAAATCCTAACTTAAATAACAATTATTTAATAAATAATAAAAAGTTTCTTCAATTACACCTTACACCTTACACCTCTGGATTTTTATTTATGGGGGCATGTAAGGTCACTGGTGTACGAGACACCAGTCGACAGTGAAGAAGATCTCATTGCAAGAATACTCGCCGCGTGCAATGAGATCCAAGACAATGACGCGATATTCGATAGAGTTCGGAACTCTATTCTGCGAAGAGCAGAAACGTGCTTGACTGTTCGCGGAAGACAATTCGAACATTTATTATAAACAGTCAAGTACGCGCGTATTAAAAACTGACAAATGTGGTGCATAAACTTGTGAAGTGTTGTGAAGTGTTGTGAAGTGCAATAGGATCAAGAAGATGCTTCCATCAATTCTTTTGACAGGAAGGAAGGACAGGAAGGAAGGACAGGAAGGAAGGACGGGAAGGAAGGACGGGAAGGAAGGACGGGAAGGAAGGACGGGAAGAAAGCGCATCTTCTAGAGAGGTTTTTAGTGAGTAAGAGTCTCACACTACCTAGTCCCCATTGTTCAATGCGTGGGTGACTAGGTGCCCATGAGGGTTTTCCTCTTACTAAAAAAAAAAAAAAATAAAAAAAGTTTCAAGGTAAGAAAAGTAGTCACTTCAATAATTATTTACTATGTTATACTTAGTCTAATCAAGGAAGCCTCGGCTTCTTCCTTTTTCTCAGGACTTCAGTTGATCAGCTGATCCAGTAGGAAAGTAGGTCAGTGGCCTATAATTAGAATAAGGCCCAGCAGGTGGACAGTGTGCAACTTCACAGTGTGAGTGTTAGTGCGCGAACGATGCCGGTGTAGGGATAATAGTGCCTTAATTTTTATTATTAAATTAATAATTATTTTCGCGTATAGCTTTAAAAATATCAATTTAATTACGGACACGGTAAGACATGTGAGGTGATTCTTGTGAACAGTGAAATTAAGTAAAGTACCTGGAAATTGTGTGTGGAAGTAAGTGTGGTTATGTGTTGTTATTTTTGTGAAAATAATAAATTAGGTGAACTTTTATAAATTAATGAAGATTCTAAACTACGTGAAGGATGTCTGGATAATCTTCAATAATTAGTGAGTCGAATAAATATTTTATTTACTTTAATTCTAATTTGCATGCTATTTACTTAAAAATTAGTGATAAATTAATAGGTTCGCGCGTGTAATTGAAGAAACTTTTTATTATTTATTAAGTAATTGTTATTTAAGTTAGGATTTTTTCTTAAAATAACTTTAATAGCTATTGCTTACAGTAAAAAATAAAAAGTTTCATGGGCTTATTATAAATATTCAATTAATTCCTATTTGTGGTAGGTATTAATTGAATATTTAGAAAAAATTGAATTATTAATGGTTATTTGTACATTCTCATAAAATTTAATGGATTTTTGTTTCTTGGGGCGACACGATATTTTTCCCCGCTAGCTACGGTGTTGCGCCGGCGGTGCTACAGCTGACTGACGTCACAGCGCGCTCGCGTCAGCCAATCATATAATGTACAGAAAAACCTTAATAATTCAAAATTTAAGCCCTAAATTAAAAAATGGCTAAGGAAAATATGTCTTAGAATCAACCCCTCTACAACCCCTTAAAATTTCTCCTAACATCAATGTTACACCCTGTATTTCTAACTTTACATTGTATTCATTGTTCGTTACTCCATTTGTACGAAGGCGTCCAATAAGTTAGGCTGGCCGAACTGTAGCAGCCTAGACTATACTTGTGATCCGCGTAGCTACATCTATAGTTGGGCTAACGGAAGTGGTACTGAAGTTAGCACCAAGATGTTTAATTGGCTCTATACGCGCGGGAAGACTCATGTTTGACGAGAGACTGCATGACAACGTGCGCGCCACGCGGCAGTACTGGACTGAATGTCTGAGAGAACAGACGAATACCCCTACTGTATAGATTAGGCACATGCCTCTGCAGAGATCGTATAAGGAAGTGAATAAAACTGATATAATCAAGTAATTCGTTTAGTTAGTAACCTACCCATAGCATAGGTGCTATAAATTCCTCAAATAGAACCATATAAATTCATCAAATAGATCCTGAGATCATCGGATTTCAGTTTTCTCGGTAACATGACGTCACACGGTCAGAAAATGTGTCACGATATCCATTTTTTTTCTTTCTATATTCTCAAAGCATACATAATTTCATGCAAAATAATATATAAAAGCATATAAATTCATCAAAAAGATCTTGAGAACAACGAATTTCAATTTTTTTGGTGACATGACGTCACGCGGTCAGAAAATTTGTGTCCCGATAACCATACTTCTTCCTTCAGGATTCTCAAAATACACATAATTTCTTGCAAAATAATATATAAAACCATATAAATTCATCCAATAGATCCTGAGATAATCCTAAATCGGTTATACATTATAAGAGATTAATTATTTATTTCTTCACCAGGTGCTTGCTTCCAACAGCTGAATCGAAAATTAAAGCTCTAGTGGCCAAACTGCTCAGAGCAGCAGCCTCTTGTCATCACTGCTTCCAACATTTCCACTGGAAACTGGGAAGCAGTTACAGGACTTCAATAAACTATTGAGCAACAGCCCTGAAGTCCGATATGTATTTGTAAGTATTAGGTTGTTCAACAAATAATGTCGGTTTTTAACTTCCAACTTTAAAAGTGTATGTATAAAGCAAAACAAAATTTGTTTAATCGAAATAAGAACCATTAGATTCAATACATTTTTGCCAACGTGAAACAAGTTTATTTAAGCTGGTAGCGTAGAACTCTGGTGTTCTGGAGGCGATGAAGTCATTGAAGGCGTTTTTGGCATCTTCTTGATTTTTAAAACATTTCTCCTGGAGGTAGTTGTCTAAATGTTTGAAAAAGTGGTAGTCTGTTGGCGAAAGATCAGGCAAGTATGGTGGATGAAGAAGAGTTTCATAACTAAGCTCATTCAACTTCTGCAGCGTTGGTTGTGCGACGTGCGGACGAGCGTTGTCGTGGAGAAGAATCGGCCCCTTTCTGTTAACCAATGACGGTCGCTGATGTTGAAATTTTTTAAGCATCTTATCAATTTCTTGACAGTAATTCTCCGCTGTAATCGTTTCACCCGGATTTAGGAAGCTATGATGGATGAGACCGGCCGCAGACCACCAAACAGTCACCATAACTTTCTTTTGGTGCAATTTTGGCTTTGGGAAATGTTGTGGGGCCTGATCGCGGTCCAACCATTGAGCCGAACGTCGCCAATTGTCATATAGAATCCAGTTTTCGTCACACGTCACAATTCGATCGATAAAAGGATCCTTTTTGTTGCGCAGAAGATGTGCCGACGAAAGTTTAAAGCGACGATTTCTTTGATTGTCGTTCAGTTCATGCGGAACCCATTTGTCGAGCTTTTTGGATTTTCCCATTTCTCGCAGGTGGTTGGAAATCGTTCCAATTGCGACGTTTAGTTCTTCTGCGAGTTCTCTAATTGTTGTACGTGGATTTGCTTCCACCAGAGCTTTCAATTGCTCATTATCAATGGTCGTCTTTCGTCCACGTCCTTCCTCATCTTCGAGCGACTCATCTCCGTCTCGAAATTTCCGAAACCAGCCTTGTAGCATACGATCGTTGCTTGTTCCTGCGCCGAATGCTCTGTTAATATTACGGCTGGCCTCCGAAGCTTTATGGCCCAGTTTAAACTCATATAAGAAAATTGCACGTAATTGCTTCTTTTCCATATTATACTTTATAAGTAATAGCAACTTTATTTTATATCAAATAATTAGAATCTTATCACAGCAATATAGAGCGAAACATACACTTCAAAATGATATATAAACTGAATACAAATCCTAAACGTTATATCCAAAATAAACACAACACAAATGTGTTTTCAAAAATCCGACATTATTTGTTGAACAACCTAATATTTATAATAAAGCATTTTCACACACACACACACACACACACACACACATCACCTGCTTTATAAAATTATAGCTATGTTATATTCATACTTTTTAAATTTCATAAATTGACAAATACATTTTTCATATCTACAGATAAAGAAAACGAGAACAATAGGAAGTACATGTGTAAAGACTTATATGCGAAAATTGTTTAAATTTACTTTTAACAAACGCAGTTGCTAGAGACTTCTCATGGACAGGTATGAAGAAGGCAACACCTCCTATTTGCTCCATGTCTTTTATAAAAATTTTGACTAGTAAGTTCATTTTTTTTTTCAAAAGTAATTATTCATGTTCTACATAATTAACAAAATAATTCTTTGTACTTATCAGTGACCATCATCAAGGCTGTTCCAGGAGCATTAATAACGATGTGAAGATATGTGTTAGCACTTGACTCAAACAAGCCAATGATAGAATCCTCTACAGCAGAAAGAAACATAAACTCTCTTATGATAAATATTTTCCCATTTACAATAAATAATTATAATTATTTATTAATTTACAGATGTGTGGGACTTTCCAAATAAGGTATATGAAATATAAAAGAAAATTGCTTATAACATTACTTTCAGTTTTTCAGGTCAGAGAGGGTCCCAGAGGAAATGATTTTAATGGGTAGACACGTTAAGTAGAGCCCCATATAACTTAATTTATGTTATGTAAATACTTAGGATAGACTGTACTTTATTTCATAATACATTTACATTTATACTCAATTCAATTTATGTATATCATTATTCTGCACACTACACATTTATTTTTTGGCACTGTACTTGTTTGAATTTCAATCTAATGCGTTAAATTTTAATAATAAATAAAATTTTTTTTAAATTACATCGATATTCCTAATCGAACCTAAAATTATTTTCCGAATATTAACCCTACATTTTTTAAATATTAACATCCAATTTCTAAAAAAAAACATTTAATTATTTTACTAAATTTCCTAGTATCATATCCGACTACCCTTCGCCTTATTTTTTCGCCTTAACAATTAACCACATTTATTATAATTATATTAATCCTACTTATCATAATCGTCTTACTATCGATTAGATCTTTCATTTGAATACCATGAAGGTGGTATTCCTTCTACTATTGTTATTGTTACTAATTATTAAGTAAACCACAAACCATACTCCAGTTTCATTGGAACAACCAGGTTACTGTTGCGTAGACCTTTCATTAGAATACCATGAAGATGGTATTCCCATTATTATTAACTTTCGAATATATTGTTATAAATAAACCTACTTGTAAACATCATATTATTAATACTGGTGCCTAGAACTTTCATTAGAATACCATGAAGATGGTATTCCTATTATTGTTAACTATCAACTATATTGTTATAAACAAACCCACTTGTAAACATCATATTATTAATACTGGAATTCAGACCTTCCGTTTGAATACCATAATGATGGCATTCCCATCACCATAATTATTAACAAATTGTTCACTAAGGTTAACAACCAAATCATATAATTAACATACCACCAAACCACTGTATTAATAATATGCTGTCCGAGCCCTATTGTTTAAATACCATAAAAGCATTGTAAGTCCAATATTCACAATAATTATTAAATTTACATATCATTATAATATTGCGACAATCAATGCAGCGTTAAACTAAGTTCACTTCCTGGAAAAACCCTTACGAGGATTTCCACTTAAGGGAGCCAGACCCAAATTCCACCCTAAGAGGGTCGGGTCGTGAATATCACTAAAAGAGTCGAGTAGTAAAATCCAGCCGGAAGGGTTAATCGTAAAACTGCACTTAAGGAAAACCCAGGAATGCACTTTTCCCTAAATTGGAAATCTGCAGACCACCCTGTTTTCCATCTTTCCCACGTACGCCACATTCCACACCCCACCCTGTGAAACTCCAAGCTCGAACCCGAGTACCCTCTCTCCCCACAACTGACCAATGAGAGATACCACTAACTCACTCCGAGCTCAAACCCGAGTACCCTCTCTCTTCGTAACCGACCAATGGGAACAGTCAACTTGTACTTGTACTCTAAATCTATTGTAAACCCAAGTGTTAAATATAACTTAGTACTTTTCAATCACGGTCGTGAATATTTTATTCAACTCTTACCTTCCACTCACCGTGCTTCACTACCAATAAGGCTACGCACAAAACATAACCTGCCGGTTAACTTGCAATACAGCAAAGCCTTATTAACCGTTTGAGTCCCAGGGGGTATTGAAAAAACACTGTCGAAGAATCCTAAACAGCGCAACCGCGCTTTCTATAAATGAGTATTAAAAGACCCAAGCAGCGCGATAGCGCTTGTTTTATCTCGGTAACGCACCGTCAGTTGTCTACAATGTTCGAAATGTACTGGGTTTTCTCGACATAAAATCTGAACAGCGCGATCGCGCTGCTTGGGACTCAAACGGTTAAGTAGTTCTCGCCGCTTTCGAACTTCATTATTATCATCAATTATTACTATTCTGCCTACTCCGACGGCAACATAGGCTGCGCTGCCAAGCAGAATATTACCCATCTTAACAAATCATCACCAAGTAAGTACCAACATTCATAATACACACTCGCCCTAGCTCCACAATCTGGTCCCGGCCTAGTTAGGTGAATGCATAACGGCCAAAACAGATAAAAATAAATTTCAAAAAACATACTCCCCTAAATCGGGACGTCACAACTGGTGTCAGAAGTGGGATTCGAAGGAGCTAATATTCGGTTAAATTCAATTAATTCCCTAACACATTAAACAAAATGCCTAACACACGTTCAAAAGACGAGGAAAATCGTTTAATCGAGGAACAAATGAGAAACCATAACGAACGCATGGTTCAACAACGGCAACAATTAGAACGCCGTTCACACGAATTAGAATTAGAACGTTAGAAACTAGACGCAGATCGCGAAAAAGTGCGCGCTGAGTACGAACGCGTAAAAAATTACTAACACAAGTCCGTCAACTCACCGTTGAACTCCAACAAATTAAAGAATCTTCCACAAATCAACCGCGAAGTAGAGTCGAGCCTATAATTAATAATCCACCTCGCCTCACCTCCGACAACTGTAACGCCAAAGAGCTTCTAGCCATAGTCCCAGACTTCAACGAGAATAAAGACAGTTCGATTTTCACTTTTGTTCGAAATTGTATTCGTGCCAAATCATACCTCCGCAGCCCAGAACAGGAGGAATTATTCACTACTATGCTATACGGCAAATTAAAGGGCCCTGCTAACACTTTGATAAGCAATTTTGACTGTACAACCGTAGAAGATTTCGTGGATAGATTAAAATTAGCCTTTGCTCCCAGAAAAAATTATGACCAATTCAAGGGTGAACTTTCCAATGTATTCATGGGACCTAGAGAATCGATGTTAGATTACACCTCCAGAGTCGGTGCCCTACGACTATCAGTTATCGAAGCCGCAAAACGAGAATTCGGCGGAATGAACAACTCAGAATTATCCAAATTCGAAGCCGAGACCGTCCAGTATTTCATAAACGGCTTGCTACCCGAAATCATGGTTCGGATGCAACCGTTAACCTTTTCTACCTACGCGAATGCAATGACAAAAGCTTTGGAAACCTCAGAGAAAATGCAACAAGAGAGGGTTAGGTTAGGTAGAATTAACTTCTTTAAGGACAATAAACCGAATCCCCCTACAAACAGGGATACTACAGATCCCCGGACCTCTCAAAACTCGCAAAATTATAACCGTGCGCCGCCTCCCAGACAATACCACCCAAATCATAGTAATCAACAAAAACCATCGTTCGCTCAACAAAATTCGACACAAATTAAAAATCCATCACAATCGTAAAATAATCCAAACCGAGACCGTACATGTAACTACTGCAAATTTCCAAGACACGACGTTAGTAATTGCAGAAAACTCCAATACAGGAACACGCAATACATTTCAAAAAATAATAACGCACCCGAAACTAGCAATGGGCATACCCCTAAGGCCCATATTAATTTTTTAGGACAGACGGGACAGGAGGAGGGACCGTTGGAGAATCCCAAGACTCCCTCGAAAATACAGAACACCCAGGAAAACCCGAATGAGTAGCATACATAAATCTTATTAATAAAGAACAAAAGGCGTCCGTATTAACCATGTCCGATCAACTCAACAATTTAACTAAATTCATGCTCGATACTGGCGCTCAAGTCAACCTCCTAAAAATAGAATCTATAAAACCTGAACATATGAATAAAATAAACACGCGTGACGTAATTCTCCTTAAGGGAATCACGCCCGGCGCTAGCAGAACCTTAGGACCATAGACATAGAAATCCTGGGCAAAAAGGTACACTTTCATCTCGTAAAACACGACGTTCCAATAACTGACCATGGCATATTAGGACATGAATTCTTTACACAGATTAAAGCGACGATGTGTTACGACAAAAAATACCTTCAATTAGGCGACATCACTGTACCCTTTTACGAACCATTATTTAACGTCGTACCGCCAAGGTGGTGCGCTCCTTTTCTAGTACGAATCGCTAATCCTTACATTCGAGAAGGGTACGTCCCTGTATACGAACCGCACCCCGGCTTGATCACCGGCGAAGCCATTGTTACTAACGTTAAGGGAATGTGCCACATGTACGTCTTCAATTCCACCCGCAAAGAGGTGAAAGTAGAAGTTCCTACACTGGAGCTATTCCCATATCTTACTACTAAGCAACGTAGTCCCGCAGAATACGCGGATTCCCGTTCGACGCGTTGTTAATCAAATAATTTAAATCAGTGTAGTCCCGGCAATAAACCGGATTCTTCCAAGACGCACTGTAATTCTAATCAGCGCCGTCCCGACAAACGTTCGGATTCTCGCAAGATACGCCGTCCAAAAAATCATTCCAATTTCATCGCCTCGATCTCTATTAATATGCCTAGGCGCAATCCATCACCGGATAGGGCCACTAAAGTACTAAATTTACTCAGATTGGACGAACTAAATGCAGAGGAGCTAGCACATGTGCAAAAGCTAGTGAAAAAATTCCCTCCAGATTTCTATTTACCCGGAACGAAGCTAGGATCTACTAGCGTATTAAAACATGCCATAGAAACTACTGACGACCAACCAATTAACGTAAAACAATATAGATTCCCACCAGTACATAAGGAGGAAATCCAGCGACAGATAGACGACTTACTCGACAACGAAATTATAGAACACTCTTTATCACCGTACAATTCCCCTCTATGGATCGTGCCCAAAAAGGACGATTTTAAAGGTAATAAACGTTGGCGTTTAGTAATCGATTACAGAGGACTGAACGAAAAAACCGTCGGCGACGGCTACCCATTACCGAACATTACAGAAATATTAGATCAGTTGGGAAACGCGCAGTACTTCACAACTTTAGATTTAGCTTCGGGTTTCCACCAAATCGAAATGCATCCTAAGGACGCCCACAAAACAGCATTTTCTACCCCTCATGGCCATTACCAATTCAAACGGATGCCATTCGGTCTGAAAAACGCTCCCGCGACTTTTCAGAGACTCATGGATACCGTTCTCTCCGGCTTACAAGGCACTGCCTTATTCGTATACTTAGATGACGTGGTCATCTACGCCAAAACCTTAGAAGAACATAAAACTAAATTCTGCAGATTAATGAAACGACTGAATGACGCGAATTTAAAACTACAACCTGACAAATGCGAGTTCTTGCGTAAGGAAGTTTCTTACTTGGGACACGTAATTTCTAGGGAAGGTGTTAAAACCTATTTTAGCTCAACAATATTGTTGAGCGAACGGTGGTTTTTGTTGATTACTATGATTTGGGTGGTATTGTCTGGGAGGCGGCGCATGGTTATAATTTTGTGAGTTTTGAGAGGTTCGAGGATCTGTAGTATCCCTGTCTGTAGTATCCCTGTTTGTAGATTCTAATCAGCGCCGTCCCGACAAACGTTCGGATTCTCGCAAGACACGCCGTCCAAAAAATCATTCCAATTTCATCGCCTCGATCTCTATTAATATGCCTAGGCGCAATCCATCACCGGATAGGGCCACTAAAGTACTAAATTTACTCAGATTGGACGAACTAAATGCAGAGGAGCTAGCACATGTGCAAAAGCTAGTGAAAAAATTCTCTCCAGATTTCTATTTACCCGGAACGAAGCTAGGATCTACTAGCGTGCAAATGTGCCACATGTACGTCTTCAATTCCACACTCGATGTTAGATTACACCTCCAGAGTCGGTACCCTACGAATATCAGTTATCGAAGCCGCAAAACGAGAATTCGGCGGAATGAACAACTCAGAATTATCCAAATTCGAAGCCGAGACCGTCCAGTATTTCATAAACGGCTTGCTACCCGAAATCATGGTTCGGATGCAACCGTTAACCTTTTCTACCTACGCGAATGCAATGACAAAAGCTTTGGAAACCTCAGAGAAAATGCAACAAGAGAGGGTTAGGTTAGGTAGAATTAACTTCTTTAAGGACAATAAACCGAATCCCCCTACAAACAGGGATACTACAGATCCCCGGACCTCTCAAAACTCGCAAAATTATAACCGTGCGCCGCCTCCCAGACAATACCACCCAAATCATAGTAATCAACAAAAACCACCGTTCGCTCAACAATATTGTTGAGCTAAAATAGGTTTTAACACCTTCCCTAGAAATTACGTGTCCCAAGTAAGAAACTTCCTTACGCAAGAACTCGCATTTGTCAGGTTGTAGTTTTAAATTCGCGTCATTCAGTCGTTTCATTAATCTGCAGAATTTAGTTTTATGTTCTTCTAAGGTTTTGGCGTAGATGACCACGTCATCTAAGTATACGAATAAGGCAGTGCCTTGTAAGCCGGAGAGAACGGTATCCATGAGTTTCTGAAAAGTCGCGGGAGCGTTTTTCAGACCGAATGGCATCCGTTTGAATTGGTAATGGCCATGAGGGGTAGAAAATGCTGTTTTGTGGGCGTCCTTAGGATGCATTTCGATTTGGTGGAAGCCCGAAGCTAAATCTAAAGTTGTGAAGTACTGCGCGTTTCCCAACTGATCTAATATTTCTGTAATGTTCGGTAATGGGTAGCCGTCGCCGACGGTTTTTTCGTTCAGTCCTCTGTAATCGATTACTAAACGCCAACGTTTATTACCTTTAAAATCGTCCTTTTTGGGCACGATCCATAGAGGGGAATTGTACGGTGATAAAGAGTGTTCTATAATTTCGTTGTCGAGTAAGTCGTCTATCTGTCGCTGGATTTCCTCCTTATGTACTGGTGGGAATCTATATTGTTTTACGTTAATTGGTTGGTCGTCAGTAGTTTCTATGGCATGTTTTAATACGCTAGTAGATCCTAGCTTCGTTCCGGGTAAATAGAAATCTGGAGGGAATTTTTTCACTAGCTTTTGCACATGTGCTAGCTCCTCTGCATTTAGTTCGTCCAATCTGAGTAAATTTAGTACTTTAGTGGCCCTATCCGGTGATGGATTGCGCCTAGGCATATTAATAGAGATCGAGGCGATGAAATTGGAATGATTTTTTGGACGGCGTATCTTGCGAGAATCCGAACGTTTGTCGGGACGGCGCTGATTAGAATTACAGTGCGTCTTGGAAGAATCCGGTTTATTGCCGGGACTACACTGATTTAAATTATTTGATTAACAACGCGTCGAACGGGAATCCGCGTATTCTGCGGGACTACGTTGCTTAGTAGTAAGATATGGGAATAGCTCCAGTGTAGGAACTTCTACTTTCACCTCTTTGCGGGTGGAATTGAAGACGTACATGTGGCACATTCCCTTAACGTTAGTAACAATGGCTTCGCCGGTGATCAAGCCGGGGTGCGGTTCGTATACAGGGACGTACCCTTCTCGAATGTAAGGATTAGCGATTCGTACTAGAAAAGGAGCGCACCACCTTGGCGGTACGACGTTAAATAATGGTTCGTAAAAGGGTACAGTGATGTCGCCTAATTGAAGGTATTTTTTGTCGTAACACATCGTCGCTTTAGTCTGTGTAAAGAATTCATGTCCTAATATGCCATGGTCAGTTATTGGAACGTCGTGTTTTACGAGATGAAAGTGTACCTTTTTGCCCAGGATTTCTATGTCTATGGTCCTAAGGTTCTGCTAGCGCCTGGCGTGATTCCCTTAAGGAGAATTACGTCACGCGTGTTTATTTTATTCATATGTTCAGGTTTTATAGATTCTATTTTTAGGAGGTTGACTTGAGCGCCAGTATCGAGCATGAATTTAGTTAAATTGTTGAGTTGATCGGACATGGTTAATACGGACGCCTTTTGTTCTTTATTAATAAGATTTATGTATGCTACTCGTTCGGGTTTTCCTGGGTGTTCTGTATTTTCGAGGGAGTCTTGGGATTCTCCAACGGTCCCTCCTCCTGTCCCGTCTGTCCTAAAAAATTAATATGGGCCTTAGGGGTATGCCCATTGCTAGTTTCGGGTGCGTTATTATTTTTTGAAATGTATTGCGTGTTCCTGTATTGGAGTTTTCTGCAATTACTAACGTCGTGTCTTGGAAATTTGCAGTAGTTACATGTACGGTCTCGGTTTGGATTATTTTACGATTGTGATGGATTTTTAATTTGTGTCGAATTTTGTTGAGCGAACGATGGTTTTTGTTGATTACTATGATTTGGGTGGTATTGTCTGGGAGGCGGCGCACGGTTATAATTTTGCGAGTTTTGAGAGGTCCGGGGATCTGTAGTATCCCTGTTTGTAGGGGGATTCGGTTTATTGTCCTTAAAGAAGTTAATTCTACCTAACCTAACCCTCTCTTGTTGCATTTTCTCTGAGGTTTCCAAAGCTTTTGTCATTGCATTCGCGTAGGTAGAAAAGGTTAACGGTTGCATCCGAACCATGATTTCGGGTAGCAAGCCGTTTATGAAATACTGGACGGTCTCGGCTTCGAATTTGGATAATTCTGAGTTGTTCATTCCGCCGAATTCTCGTTTTGCGGCTTCGATAACTGATAGTCGTAGGGCACCGACTCTGGAGGTGTAATCTAACATCGATTCTCTAGGTCCCATGAATACATTGGAAAGTTCACCCTTGAATTGGTCATAATTTTTTTTGGGAGCAAAGGCTAATTTTAATCTATCCACGAAATCTTCTACGGTTGTACAGTCAAAATTGCTTATCAAAGTGTTAGCAGGGCCCTTTAATTTGCCGTATAGCATAGTAGTGAATAATTCCTCCTGTTCTGGGCTGCGGAGGTATGATTTGGCACGAATACAATTTCGAACAAAAGTGAAAATCGAACTGTCTTTATTCCCGTTGAAGTCTGGGACTATGGCTAGAAGCTCTTTGGCGTTAAAGTTGTCGGAGGTGAGGCGAGGTGGATTATTAATTATAGGCTCGACTCTACTTCGCGGTTGATTTGTGGAAGATTCTTTAATTTGTTGGAGTTCAACGGTGAGTTGACGGACTTGTGTTAGTAATTTTTTACGCGTTCGTACTCAGCGCGCACTTTTTCGCGATCTGCGTCTAGTTTCTAACGTTCTAATTCTAATTCGTGTGAACGGCGTTCTAATTGTTGCCGTTGTTGAACCATGCGTTCGTTATGGTTTCTCATTTGTTCCTCGATTAAACGATTTTCCTCGTCTTTTGAACGTGTGTTAGGCATTTTGTTTAATGTGTTAGGGAATTAATTGAATTTAACCGAATATTAGCTCCTTCGAATCCCACTTCTGACACCAGTTGTGACGTCCCGATTTAGGGGAGTATGTTTTTTGAAATTTATTTTTATCTGTTTTGGCCGTTATGCATTCACCTAACTAGGCCGGGACCAGATTGTGGAGCTAGGGCGAGTGTGTATTATGAATGTTGGTACTTACTTGGTGATGATTTGTTAAGATGGGTAATATTCTGCTTGGCAGCGCAGCCTATGTTGCCGTCGGAGTAGGCAGAATAGTAATAATTGATGATAATAATGAAGTTCGAAAGCGGCGAGAACTACTTAATAAGGCTTTGCTGTATTGCAAGTAAACCGGCAGGTTATGTTTTGTGCGTAGCCTTATTGGTAGTGAAGCACGGTAAGTGGAAGGTAAGAGTTGAATAAAATATTCACGACCGTGATTGAAAAAGTACTAAGTTATATTTAACACTTGGGTTTACAATAGATTCAGAGTACAAGTTCAAGTTGACTGTTCGGTGGAAGGCGTAAGACAAGACTGAGCTGCGGCGGAGCGCTAGTATTACAGTTCTGCCCAAGGGTCGGCGGTCTCTCTCATTGGTCGGTTACGAAGAGAGTGGGTACTCGGGTTCGAGCTTGGAGTTTCACAGGGTGGGGTGTGGAATGTGGCGTACGTGGGAAAGATGGAAAACAGGGTGGTCTGCAGATTTCCAATTTAGGGAAAAGTGCATTCCTGGGTTTTCCTTAAGTGCAGTTTTACGAGCGACCCTTCCGGCTGGATTTTACTACTCGACCCTTTTAGTGATATTTACGACCCGACCCTCTTAGGGTGGAATTTGGGTCTGGCTCCCTTAAGTGGAAATCCTCGTAAGGGTTTTTCCAGGAAGTGAACTTAGTTTAACGCTGCATTGATTGTCGCAATATTATAATGATATGTAAATTTAATAATTATTGTGAATATTGGACTTACAATGCTTTTATGGTATTTAAACAATAGGGCTCGGACAGCATATTATTAATACAGTGGTTTGGTGGTATGTTAATTATATGATTTGGTTGTTAACCTTAGTGAACAATTTGTTAATAATTATGGTGATGGGAATGCCATCATTATGGTATTCAAACGGAAGGTCTGAATTCCAGTATTAATAATATGATGTTTACAAGTGGGTTTGTTTATAACAATATAGTTGATAGTTAACAATAATAGGAATACCATCTTCATGGTATTCTAATGAAAGTTCTAGGCACCAGTATTAATAATATGATGTTTACAAGTAGGTTTATTTATAACAATATATTCGAAAGTTAATAATAATGGGAATACCATCTTCATGGTATTCTAATGAAAGGTCTACGCAACAGTAACCTGGTTGTTCCAATGAAACTGGAGTATGGTTTGTGGTTTACTTAATAATTAGTAACAATAACAATAGTAGAAGGAATACCACCTTCATGGTATTCAAATGAAAGATCTAATCGATAGTAAGACGATTATGATAAGTAGGATTAATATAATTATAATAAATGTGGTTAATTGTTAAGGCGAAAAAATAAGGCGAAGGGTAGTCGGATATGACACTAGACATCCCAATTATAGTTTAGCAAGCAACCCAGGATGTCTTATCACTAGATCGCCAGAACATCTTATGGTGGTCTTTTTCGCGGACATAAACAAGACGTCTTTAGGCAGTTATTTGTATCACTTTTGGATGATCTTAAGGACTATTCAGACAACCTTTAGCAGTCTTTAGGACAACATACTTCTATATGAGTTGCTTATCGTGACACAAAGTTTCCTTCCATCCGACGTAACGCTACCAAGGGAAACCGAATTTTTTTGAACTCAGGATCCATTTGATGAATTGTAACGTGGCGTTTTTTTAAAAACGCGTTACAATCTCAGCTGATCTAAATTCTATAGAATTTGATCTATAGAATTTAGATTCTATCGATTTGCTGTTGTTTGTCAGGCACAACTGATCATTTACATTAGCTGATTTGTTTACATTAGCGCTGGCTAATGAGGCGTTCCAGAAGGGGATTCAAATTATTTAAATTCTCTAAAGTCTCTGCGTTACCGGCGCAGGCGGATTACCGGGTAAAGTCCGTCCCGACGCTAGGCACAGGCTAGGAGAGGGTGTACGGGCACCCCGCGCAAATTATTACGTAATAATAAGATTGTATTCCAGCGGCCACCTGCAGTGGTATTTATAGTAGTCACTTGTATTGTATTGAGCCCGATGTAATAAAGCCATGAGTGAAGTCATATATTGTGGGACTTTATTTGTACGATACGTGCCTGGCCCTCAACCTCGGGAGAATTTCCTCGGGAGAACCTCCTCTGGGCCCCTTGTGTAGTTGTTGGTTTCCTCACGGGTTAGGAAAATCCATTTACTATAAAAAAATATTAATTGTGACGGTGTTCTGACCTCCGGGAGATTCACCTCCTTCCGGGGTTCACTCAGCACTGGCCACAGGATATATATTCTTTTTTACATTTTTTTGCTTGGCATTAAGTGCAGTTTCAGAATCTGGAAAGAAAAAGAATGGTTATCGGGACATACATTTTCTGATGTGTGACGTCACGTTATCAAGAGAAACCGATTTAGGATGATCTCAGGATCTATTTGATGAATTAATATGGTTTTATAAATTATTTTGCTTGAAATTAAGTGTACTTTGAGAATCAAGGAAGAAAGAGAATTGTTAACGGGACACACATTATCTGACCGTTTGACGTCACGTTACCGAGAAAACTGAAATTCGTTGTTCTTAGGATCTATTTGATAAATTTATATGGTTTTATATATTATTTTGCTTGAAATTTTGTGTACTTTGAAAACCTCGAAAGAAAAAGATTGGCTATCAGTACTCACATTTTACGTCCGTGTAACGTCACGTTTCATCCTTTTGATGAATTTATATGGTTTCATACATTATTTTCTATAAACAATTTTGTAACAATAATTTGCTTACAATTTGTTTATGGAGAATTTAGCTATCCTCCATGCTTTTTTAAATAACACAAAATAATAATATTTCTCGTTTTTCGTATAATTTCGTAGTTCTTATTATTTTTGAATACGTTATGAATTCGTAGCTACTAGTTGATGAGAACAGAAAATTTGTCAACGTGAATTCGCTGCTGCTGTTGGTAAAAACCCCTACTTTAGATGATAAATGATTATCAATGCTGTTCAGCAGATTATAAACTTCATCAAACTGAACACATTGGTGATAATACATCACGTCCTATAGTTAATATTTATAAACAGTGTGTTTTAAAATCATATGCTATTTAAAAAAGCATGATGGCTCGGCAGTTCTCTATAAACAAATTGTAAAGAAATTGTTTAGAAGCAATCTATAATGTACTTGTAAGCATATTTTTCAGAAATTAGTAACATTTCTTAATTAATATAACTTTCATAATAAATTTTAACAACTAATCCCTTTTTTTGGTATCCTTTTTATTAAGAGATTTCAATTAATATAATAGTTTTCTTGTATAAATGTTTTTTGTTAGGAGATAACTACTTGGCGCATTTTTTTTACCTCTTGATGTTTTTTAGGGGTTATATTTATACTACTAAATTTACACATAAATGTTATCCCTGATAGCACAGTTATGTTTCAGAGATGTTTCAGTCATTTTACTGTAATATTGTAATATCTCCGAAATATTTCAAAATATCTCAGAAATGTCTCACAAATGTTTCAGAGATATCAAAATGTCCGCGATTCTTATAGTGAGACATTTCTGAAACATTTCAGAAATAAATTTTTGTGAAATATTTGCGACAATTCTGAGACATTTTTGAAATAGATTTGAAACATATTCAATGGTATACACATATAAACACTGAAATGTGACACACTCACGCTCTCACGCGTGCGCCTACATTATACTCAATTGGATATACAGGGTGTCCGAAAAAAAAGGAGACATTTTTTGAGGGGTGGTTCCAGAGTCTATTCTAAGAACTTTTTTCTCTTGGCATTTTTTGATTTAAAGCTTTATTTCTAAGATATTCAATGATAAATTTGCCATTAGTTAGACAGAGACGCTTTGATAGTTAAAGTGAGATGGCGCCACTCTGTCTCGTTTCAGCTACCGGAGTGTCTCTGTCTAACTAATGGCACCTTTATCGTTGAATATCTCAAAAATAAAGCTTTAAATCAAAAAATACCAAGACAAAAAATGTTCTTAGAATTGCGTCAGGAACCACCCCACAAAATATGTCTCCTTTTTTTCCGGACACCCTGTATATATACAAAGATATTTAACACACGCATGAAATTTAAATAGATTAAAACGAAGTCATATCTTTTATCAAACAATTAAATTTTTATTTATTGTTGTATTATATTACAATTTAAAAAATATATATATAAGATATTATTTTCTTTAATAATGTTTGAAGGGAGAATAGAACGAAATATATTTCTCTGCAAACAAAGAATTAAATTTTATTTCTTTATAACATAATATGATTATTTACACTCTTTATACACCGCACCTGCAAACAAAGAAACGACAATTAATGTCTATAATTATCCCTTCTTTCTTTACCTCGATTTCTATTCTTCTTTTATCTTATTTTCTGGAATTAATCTTTCGGTGGCACATGTGCTTTTCTTACATCATCCAATTAACTCTTCCACTCCATCTGGTGGCAGTTTACTAATAGGCGGCAAATTCAGATTAAAGAAAGTACACTTTCTTTATATATATACATAAATCTAAACATATATAAATCTAGAAATATCGTTTGATTTTCTGGCTACATTTTATCAATTTTAAAAAATCCCGCATCAATGGACGCAATAAGTAGGAACAATTGTTTTTGAACTGTGTAGAAATATTCGATGATTTATTTGCCACTGTTGTTTATATGAATGAGCCTATACATGCTGGATATTTTAGAATAAAGTTTAGTGTCCTATGTTTATTTGTGAAGCCTTACTATGCATGCTTGCTTATTTCATTCTGTTTTATTTCTAGAATAACACTGTTAGTATGTATTTGGGTATTAAGTGATGAATTGTAAATGATAAAATAATAAGTGATAAGTGATACAAAAATCATAAAAGTGATGAAAGGATGTAAATTAATGAAATAACAAGTAAAAATATAAATAAATATATTTATGAAATTATATTTGACATATAGAAACTAATTTATATTATGTAGTTAATTCCTGTAACAAATATAATAAATAATATAAAATAAAATAAAATAATATAGTTCCAATAATAAAATATTATAATTTTAATATAATAATTCCTTGTTTATATTAATTATAAAAAGTGAAGTAATTAATAAATTTTTTTTAAACTTACAATTCTCTTTCATATCTTTGCTTAGCTTATAACACGCGAACTATCGTTTCCTGAGGCTGGGTGAAACCCCAGGAAAGATCGCGGTATAAATAATTTCCCCGACCGACTCGGAGAGGTATGAGACCGCCGGGTGGGATTCTTTAAGGACGCGGATGACCCTGAAATAAACTCTACGCCAGAAATACTTATAATTAACAATTTATTACTTTAACGCGACCGATTCCGCTCGCTCGCCAATATACAAAATATACACAATTAACCCTAATACGAATCGGGAGCGCCCGCACGCTCGTCGCACGCGTTCTCGCTATGCCGGTACACTCGCGGATACGCAAGGAGACGGAAATTCTCTGCCCGCTGGCAGAGATTACCCGATCCTCCAGGAGGAGACTGTCCAACCTGAAGGTCGGATGTTCCGATGTACCGGTGCGCCCTGGAACAGTCCCGCGTGACGTTCCGGTGCAGCAAGGTGGCTAACCTCTGCGGGTGAAATACGCGGATCTGTACAAAAAATAATAACGGGCTCGGGTACGCCAAGTGCTGCCCACTCACTCTTTACGCCAATCCTCGGTAGTCCGCAGATTCTCCTTCTCGATTCTCTCCTCCAGCAGGATACCTTGGAACGCCTCGTCCCTCGCTTTCCTGGTACGGATGCTGTTGTCCGGTCCGGTATAGCGCAGAGCTATCAGGCCACGCACCGCACGCACAGTACCCACGCAACGCAACAATACAAAAACTCGCAACTAAAATCTCGCAAGATCCGGTTCTTATCGCCTATGTCGACTATTCGGAGTCTGACATTGAAGTGAGGGAAATTCGTTGAACTATCAGTTTGACAGTTCAAGTTTTCCCTCACCATCTAAAATATCATTTCAAACTGTGTTGTGGCTGAGGAAATCAGTTCAGCCCTGTATTAGGCGCCGCGCTAATGAGCGAGACAAAGACAGCCTCTGCTACACTCGGCCGTCGGATAGCGCACGGTTCGACATGCGCTATCTCAATCCGACTTACCGAGACCGCCAGCTGATCCAGACAATCAGCCTAACGTTTCGGTGCCGAGGGTGCTCAACCTATTCTCGGTCCCCCGCTTGGAACCAAGAATCGGTCGGGAATGATGCAACGATTTTTACATCGTTACAAGCTTGAATAAACAATTTGCTAATTATGGCAACTATTTCCTTTTCAGTAATTGAAGGATATTCTTGCTTTGCTGCTTCTAAAAAACACATTAATTTGAAAACAATATTTTGATCTGTTTTAGGTAACAATTATAAGAAGGAGTAAACTTACGCAAAATAGTTTTGCATAGTATACAATCTTTAAAAGACTTTTTTTGTTTTGTGCCAAGCCAAGTAAAATTTATGGCTAATTTATTTGAAAATACATGTTTCATTATGGTAACAATAAGATCATGATGATCTTTACCGCCATATTTTATGAACAAGTTTACCTACGGGAAAGTTTTTTGTTAATAATTTTATATTTTATTAATTCTTATTATTATCCTTATAAGGATAAAAAGGAAAACATTTAGAATATCTAACTGATGTTTTAAGAATTTTGGCTAGTAAACTTATTACCATATTTTAAAAAATATCTTTATTTTCTAAATCAGTTTCTAATGATTTTATTTATTCCTCTGTTCGTAAAGGCAATGTAACAAATTCTTCAATTAAATTTATTCCTGCTTCAGGAGAACTGTGACTATTGGCACTTTCTATTAAATCAATTTTATTTTATATTGATGTCAAACGTTGATTTAATTGATTCAAACGTCGAAGAATTTCCTTCTTTATCTCTAAACATAGGAATAGAAAAGTAAGTTATATAATCATGGAATAATGGTAAATTAATATTAAATAATTAGTTATCAAGATGCTTTCTTCATTAGAACAAAATTCCAAAGATGGACCAGGATTACCACTTTCGTATCTAAATTGTGAGTTGCTGCTATTAAATTGGTCTACTTGAGAAAAATTACTTTTTTGGATTTCATTATCCAATTTAATTTTTTTGACAGTTTTAAGTGCAGGTGGTGGTGATGGTAACAGCAATTGATCAGAGTCAGGGCTAAACTCTCCTGAAGTAGACGCTTTTCTTGCTCTTTCATGACGTGTCTTCTTAATGTATTCAAAATCAGATTTGGTTTCTGCTTGTTTTAATTTTAAAAGGCCATTATTGTAAGTACCTAAATAAAAAAACAGAAAAATCGTGTAGCAATTTAACATTTTCATGTAAGTATTAAACAATTACTTTGTAAAGAAATTAATTTTTATTTGTAAATAGAAATTTACTTTTGGTGATCTAAAAGATCAGAGGGTTTAAGTTTTTACTTTCTACAAGAAGCATTTTTCTTGTCCCTCAATAAAACAACTAAGAGGCTCATTTTACTTGCTTCCCCAAACACACAAAGTACTGGAAGCGTCAACCAATTTTCTCCAAAAGGCTCTAATTGAGAAATTACTTTTTTTATTTTTATTACATTTGTATATGAAGGCCATTTACTAAATGCAGTGCCTATAAGCCATTGGGAGGGAACTAATTGCAGCCCATCTTCAAACTCGACTATTGAATATATTTTCATATTTTTTATCTATTCAAGTAATATGACTTTATAATTATATAAATTTTAAAAAAATGTAATAGGGAATAAAAAAATTTTAATAAATACATTTGTTAAAACGACGTTTCAGGTTCTTGTATTTTTTTCAATTAAGTAGGAATAAATAATATTTAAAATGAAATTTAAAGAAGAAGAAATAATAAAATATTAATATTTAAAAAGCTTTTAAGTTAAGAAATATTTTGTAATGAACATTTAAAAAATAAGATCTACAATTTATTTATTTAAATATATCTATATGTCCTTTATTATTTATAAAATATGTATAATTGGGAAAACAACAAAATTTGTATTGTAAGGTATTTTTCACATTTTGCAATTTATATTTTGGCACGGCCAAATATTAAGCTCAGTTTCTTCCTTGACTATTTGTATGCTTAATTTACTTGAGTCACATGGGAATATTTGACCAGAATACAAGTTGTCAATTAGTTTACATTTCTTACCCAAAATAAAATTTTTTTATCTTTTTTTTCAAATAAGTTTTTAACAATTATGATAGTATTGTCATTCAGACATATACAATTATCACGTGAGTTATTAATATTAATTTCCAAATTTTTTTGTTTCAGGATAGTATATTGAAGAGTATAATCAATTTCATTTATAGTCGGTATCTTGTTATGAGGTTTTTCAAAAATAATATCATCGCTTATTTTTTCGTATTGGTTAAAGATGCCAGCATTTTCAATTTCCGCATATCTTTTAGAAAGCTGTTGCAAAGGTTTGTCTGGTTTGCGTATTAATTTCTTTCTTGCAGTCATCTCGTGAGTTACCAGCATAAAACAAACTGTAAGCAAATGGCGTTTTCCCAGAACAATCGAATGACATTTTCTTGGAAAGCTACTGTTTTTGTGTTAAGTTTGAGATTTCAATGCAGAAAACTTCATAAAATTTCATATATATTCTAGCGGTCAAAAGACCGCTCAGGGTAGACAACGGTAGAGTACATATTATTATCAGGAAAAACGAAAGAAGAAGAGAAATATATATTGAAAAATTAAACAGCTATATATTATAGAAAAAGTCGTGCAGTAAGTTCAAGAAAAATAAAAACCTGGAATTTAAAAATTTTGATTAAAGTCTCAAAAGCGGTCATCTGACCGCTCTGGTAGGTTTAGTGTTAATATAGTCCGGGCATCTTTTGGCAATTTAAAATTGGTAAATTTATTTAATATAACGAGAAGATCTGAAAATGCTTGAAGTGAAATATTGAATTTAATTGCCCAATTTGATGAAGCTTTATTACAAAATTGTAATTGAGGTTGCTCATGATTTATTTCCTTAAAATATTCAAAACTATCCGATGAATCTGATGTGGTAGAACTGAAGGTAGGAATATTTATATTTTCATTTTGAAATGAGTCAACATTTTTATTAAAATCTTTTTCATTTTCAGAAGTACTTAAACACTCAGCAGTGTTGACAATATTTTCTATGTTTTCTTCAGAAATGTTACAGACATTTTCTACAAATGGATGAAAACTTTTAGTAGGTAATATTTTTTCACAATCTACTGTTAAGTTTCTGAAATCGCAACTCTCTAAATCAATTAAGTCCAAATCCGTCTTTCTTTTTATTATCCGCCTAACTTGACGAGCACTTAATATTCGTTTTCGTTTCTACATTTCGATGGAAAGAGTAGTCTAAAGAATTAAAATATATTTTTTCATTTTGTATATATTTAACAAAAGTTTAAAAAATTATACAACTTTTCCTAAGAAGTAAAAAATAGAGTTAGCATCTTAAACAGATATTTTAAAGTTATTGTTTTTAGAAAACTATGTTACAGTTAACATTTTTATTAAACTGAAATTATATAACTTTTCAGATTTTTATAAAACTAGATATCAACGTGGTAATTTTAAGAGGTAGCCTCTTATTCGTTATTACTTTAAGATTTGGAAATACATACTGTATCAATTCTAGCTGGATTGGTATAATATATTGATGGAGTGAAACTTTTATTCCATTAAGAATTAATGGTATTTACTTACAGGAAATTAAGGACTTTTGAAACGGAAATGGATATGGATATGTAGAAACTGGATATCTTCTGATTTTTGTGGTATGCTAACGATGTTTATCACTGCTTAGCTAATGATCTAATAATATGGAGTAGATCTGTAATCATTTATATAGTAACGGAATAAATAAATGGAGATTTGTGCCGATACACATAATTATTATTGAATTATTATGTATTGCATCTTTAAATATAATTACCTATTTATAAGCTCACATACACACACATATATATATATGTGTATATAATGAAATTATCCATACAGGGTATCCGGAAATAAAGGAGACATTTTTTGAGGGGTGGTTCCTGAGGCTATTCTAAGAACTTTTTTCTCTTGGCATTTTTTCATTTAAAGCTTTATTTCTGAGATATTCAGTGATAAATTTGCCATTAGTTAGACAGAGACACTTCGATAGTTAAAACGAGATGGCGCCGCTCTGTCTCGCTTCAGCTACCGGAGTGTCTCTGTCTAACTAATGGCATCTTTATCGTCGAATATCTCGAGAATTGAGCTTTACATCAAGAAATGCCAAGACAAAAAAGGTTCTTAGAATTGCGTCAGGAACCAGCATAAATAAATAACAGGCGGCCTTACGCAGGATCCCACCCAGCGTAGAATACCTGTTAGGTAAAGAAAATAGTTTTAGGAAACTAACAAGAATTCCAGAGTCTCAAATTACTAGCGCAATGCAGGAACAGAGACCAATAAGGGCAGAGAAACGTCCTTATCCATTTAGACCTAAAGAGAGACCAGTGAAAATGGTTACTAAACAGAGAGCTGATCAGCCCTTTCGTGGGAGACCAGAGAAGTGACAGAAAAAGTTTTTCAGGGGGCCAATTGAAGAACTTCAGAGAGAGATGGGAGGCTTTGGGAGCACCCCAAGAATTAATAAAAATTATTTCAGGCGTAAGAATTCCATTGGTCAGAAGGCCCAGGTTAATTTGTGGAGGAGGTGTTCTCAGGCATTCAACAAGAGCATCCAGACAGTTATCGAAGCAGATAGGAGAATTAAGGAAACAGGGCATTTTGGAGGAAGCAAAAGACGGCAGTCCGAGCTTCATATCAAAAATATTCTTGGTCAAGAAGAGCCAAGGAGGTGTAAGACCGATTTTCGACCTAAGGGAGCTGAACAAATTCGTAAGGGTGAGAAAATTTCGGTTGATCTCACACTTCGAGATGCCGAATTTCCTTCAGCCAGGGGATTGGCTTACAAGGATAGATCTATCCCAAGCATACTTCCATGTCCCGATCGCTCACTCGCATCGGAGACTTCTCCGCTTGATTTACAAGGGAGAGATTCTACAGATGACGAGCCTGCCCTTTGGCCTCTCATCTGCCCCTTACTTGTTTGCCAGACTAACAAACTGGATTGCAGAGATTCTGCGTTCGAGGGGAGTGAGGGTAGTTGTCTACCTCGACGATTTCTGCCTGGCCTCTCAAAACAGAGCCGAGCTAGTAAGTCAAACACGAGACGCAATAGAACTTCTGGACTCTCTAGGGTGGATGGTAAACACTCAAAAATGTGTAACAACACTAACGAAAACGATGGAATTCCTGGGGATAAGGTGGAATACACAGCACAACAGGATCGAGTTGCCAGATTCCAAGAAGCAGAAGATAAGAATGCTGATAAAAGGAATAAGAGCAAGGAATTCTACTTCCCTGGTACAGATTCAACGATTGCTGGGACACTTGAACTTTGCGAATATTGCTATCCAGAGAGGACGCCTACATTGCAGACAAATTCAAAGACTCCTAGTGGGATTCAAACAAGGCAGACCACGGGAAAGGAAACCTCTCCCAGAGAGAGTAGAGAAGGACTTGACATGGTGGTACGAAGCAGTAGCTTCATCATCCCTGCTGCACATGAGCAAGGTGACACATTACTTAACCACAGATGCGGCAGACAAAGGCTGGGGAGCTCAATTGAATGGTATACTAATGTACGGCCAGTGGAAGAAGGAGCAGGAAGGATGGCATGCGAACAAGAAAGAATTATTTGCAGTGTATGCAGCGATAAGGCAACAGGCTCATCGGCTGCGAAAAGCTCACATCCTGATACAGTCAGACAACCGAACATTGGTAGCATATATTCGAAAAGAGGGAGGTACGAGATCCCTAGAATTACTTCAGTTAACTTTCCAACTACTCCGACTAGTAGACGATTGGCAGATAACTCTTTCAGCATTCTATCTGCCAGGGAGATTCAATGGGATAGCGGACAGCCTGTCCAGAAAGCGTTCCCTACCGGAATGGCACATTCGAAGGGAAGCCTTGAAGGAGGTCTTCGACAAGTGGGGAGAGCCGGAGATAGACCTATTTGCTTCGGCAAGATCGGCGATAGTTCAGAGGTACGTCTCAAGAGACTGCAGGGATCTGGGCTCCGAATTCATAGATGCCTTCAGTCGGAGCTGGAATTTCGACCTGGCTTGGATATTTCCACCACCAAGTCTTATTCCAAGAGTTTTAGCCCACCTCAACGAGTGCAAGGGCAACTATCTATTGGTAGCCCCAAGTTGGGAACAGACGTTTTGGATGGCAGACCTAGTCAGAAGGAGCAGGTCGCCTCCAATTACGCTGAAGAACTTGGAGGGGAACTTGATAGACCTGTCTACGAATCGGGCACCAACTCAGATAGACAGAATTACTCTGCAAGTCTGGAAGATTGGAGCTGGAAGGAGTTAGTAATAGATTGGTCAGAACAAGAGAAAGATTTAATCAGATCAAGTTGGAGACAGTCGACAATAAACTCTTACAGAGCACCGATAACAAGATGGATTAGATGGTGCAAAAGAGTGGGTTGTAACCCGAGGGGTCCTCAGGGACATGAATTAGCCAGATTCTTGGCACACCTGTGCATTGAGCAGGGTCTGGCATATAGTACAATCTTGCTTTATAGGTCAGCAGTGTTAACCTTCTGTGACGCAGGAATCGCGAGTTCTCTGTCGTCAGATTTTTTAATTAAAAGGGTTCTTAAAGGAATAGCGTTAGCAAAACCGAGACCCAGAAGGGCGCCGATCTGGGATACCAAGATTTTATTTGATTGGCTGAAGTCGCAGGCCAGGACATTATCCCTTTTTGAAGTTTCCAGAAGAACGGCTACTCTTTTGTTATTAGCATCAGGAAGGAGACTGCATGATCTGACGCTATTAAGAATGTCCGGGGACTATTTAAACAATCTAGGTGACGAGATAGTACTTTGGCCAGTATTTGGTTCAAAAACGGACAGAGGAAACTTTAGACAATCTGGTTGGAAATTGTCAAAACACAAGGACCAATGGATCTGCCCAGTCACGTGGATTAGGATCTTACTTAAGAAAGCTGAAGAAAGAAGAAGAGATTCAGGCCTGGAGGAACTCTTCATTTCAGTGACTGGCTCAGTCAGAGCGGCTTCTAAGACAATGATCGCGGGCTGGGTACGCTCGGTGTTAAGGGAAGCAGGTTTGGAAGCTTCACCAGGGAGCATCAGGTCGGCAGTCGCATCTAAGGGCTGGATAGATAACTTACCAGTGCAGGAAATTCTGGATAGAGGAAATTGGTCATGCGTGGAAACCTTCAGGAAACATTACTGCAGGCAAATCTCTAGTCTAGAAAGAGGAAACTCAGATCCACTCAGAAAGAATTTTAATCCAGTATAACAAGAGACTACTAGGGAAGGAAGCGTCTGAGTTGGAGAAATACCAAAGAAGTTAATTTTTTTTTTTAAGTTTCGGTCCAGAGGACCTGTCAAAGAATAGAGCTAAGAAGTACATAAGGTTTATAAATAGCAGAGCTATAAATTTTTTTTTGTTATATTTGAATAAAGACGAACTGTAAAAAAAAAAAAAAAAAAATATATAATAATAAGGAGTACCCCCGTTTTAATTGAGGTCACATAGCGTTGAGGGGATCACCAGCAGATAGCAAACACGTCTCTCATGAGGATGCCGTGTGTCGGCCAAAGGGGCACAATGCTAGTGTTTTGAATTCCAACAAAACACGTATTGTGCACCGGAGCCGACACACGGCATCCATTCAAACATCTTGCCGGATGAGAGACACTATGAAGAAGAAACACGTGGACACCGGAAACTTGTGGTGATAAGCGCCACCTAGAGGAGAAAGTCAAGGATTAAGGGACCAAAAGGGGCGGATTCTCAATAGCTTCTCTCATGAGGATGCCGTGTGTCGGCTCCGGTGCACAATACGTGTTTTGTTGGAATTCAAAACACTAGCATTTGTGGTGTATATTTAAGACGTTTACTTTCTTAACCTACATCATTAAATTATATACATAAATTTAATTACTTTTTATTTTTTTTTAATGCATGCTATTTTTGATGATAAAAATTTAAAATAAATTATATATTTACCATTAGTTAAGAGACTAATTTGTATTTGGTCCAATTTTACTAGAACCAATGATCGTTGCGGCATCAATGATATTACCCCTCGCACCCCTGAAGCGGCTTCCACGCCGCAAGAGATTGCTCCATCTCCTTATTTCTATATCTATGGTGTAAGTCGGTCGTGGGCATAGACATATGAATTAAATAGACGGAGCATAAAGTCTCATTTTAGATGAGGACTGTGAAGCAATTGAAGGAATAAGGACGAGGTAAAATTGGTATCCACTTTTCATTGGTCGAACCATATCTAGCACTAAATTTAAATAAAACTAACATAAAAATATTTGTAAGACTTTTAAAATGATCTTTTAAATTATTAACAAGAGATGAATATAATTTAACGAATTTTATAGGTAATAAATAGTATAACAGTTAATTACAATTATAATAAAAATTTTTATTATGTAATAACAAATTCTTTTTATTTAATAAAACTAAACCTCTATTGATAAATAAATAAAAGAATTTTACTCAATTTATTGCACATGTAGGCATAATGCATGAAGGCATTTTATAAATTATACTGTACTAATATATTAAATTTTTTAATTAATATTAACCCTCCGTGGATGATGACGAAGTCACTCAATGTCTGTGGCTGCTAGCATTCACGCATTCATGGATAGAACTCCTAGTAGTAACGCACATATTAAGAGAATTCTTTCCCGACCTAAAGTGGTTCCTGTCTTAACTAAATAAAGCGAAACGAGAGATCTCTTATCTTTGTCTCACTTATGAAAATTCGTTGTTACTCCATTTATATGAACTAATTTTTGCTCTGTTTTATCTGCTTTGAGACAAAACAGGGCAACATTTTTAGCAATTTAACAACAATTCGTCCATATCGTTTCCTGACCAAATTTCTTAATATTCTTGATCGAGACCAGTCTCAAATAATTCTTTAAACATTCTCGCACCTGCATAACTTTTCCCATTTTCGAAATAACATCCAGGTTTTCAGTTATAGAACAAAACGTTTGTGCAAATGTAGGTTATAAAAAATTTTGTTAATATTTTTATTTTATTATTAATTTGTGTGGCCAGGAAACGAAACCGCGTTTTTTGGTCGGGAAAGGATCCTCATGACAGAAATATGGTTCCAAAATATAATATAGGCAAAAAAAGAATATTTCAGTGAAGTATCCAAGCGAGTTAGAAATGACTTCGAAATCGGAATCGCTGAGTCAGTATTCGGAGGGTTAAATAACAGATATAAAAAATAATGTAAAAATATGTTAATTTTTGAAATGCAATTAACATTAAAATTATTAAAATTAAATTACTGTTTTAATAACCACATTAACATACAGCGTGTTCTTCAATATTATCTAACAAGCATGCCCGAAATGAAAACCAATGAAAAGTGGGCACCAATTTTACCTGGTGCTTCTTTCCTCAATGACTTACCCATAAAGGCTCATGCTCCATTCCTATATTCCTATATTCATGGTCGTGGGTATAAAATTTATGCGTAAGTGGGTACCAACCATTCGCCACACTCCTAACTTAGTAGTATTTGCTGGATTACATTTAGTTGATGTTATCATTTCCGATAAAATAAATATTATAACAATCGAGATTTCTAAATAGTCATAATCATTTTACACTTTTCCTTTACGGTGGCCAAACATGATCTGATGTTTTGCGTCAATCGCGATCGATAATAATATCTACGCACGCGCCCTCTTTAGATTCTAAGCCATGACCGTAAGAAGGCTACGCCCCAAGACCGCGCATCATCTATCCTCCTAACATTTTAAAATTATTTGAATGTTGGATCATAACGGGAATAATGTAATAATATTTATTAGACTGAGTTCTGTTATTTCATTTCAATTTACAAGAAATCAATTGCCTCCTGTCTAATTAATATAATAATTTTATTATTAAATATATCAAAAATAATGGTCAAAATTCGAAAAATTTTCTACTCAGAATAACTTTAAGAATTTCCCCTAAATTGGAAGTGCACTTTTTCCGAATATCCTATGTGCAAACTGTTCACTAACTTGATGAAAATCCTAAAAAACATTTATATCCTAAGTAAATTTAAAGCAATTTTAAAAAATATTGATTTTTAAAAAATCATAATGATTATGATTAAGAAGAGACTAATAATAGTCAACTGTCTGTTTCTATTTATATTATTTATGCCATCTACATTTTTACATCATCATAAATTTATACCATAATATACATTTATACCATTATAAATAAACACCATGTTATCATTAAATCTTTTATATTCCATGTTTATCTGTTTAATTTTTAATCTATATACATGCACTTCATTGTGTAACAGCATTTGTTACTATCTTATTCGTTCCTTTGACCATAAAAGTAAAATTGTAATAGAAAAACAAATAATTTATATATAGCTCTTACATGAAAACAAATATAAATTTAATTCTCTTTTTGAAGTTTATTTCTTTATATATAATATATAATAACTAAAATGACCTTAAATTTCTTTATACCAGAATATACTGAGGTATATATACCAAACCAAAAACTAATTTCAAGTTATAGTATTTGATTCTCTCAAACACGTAACACAACATTTCAACATGCAATTCAGTATCTTCTACATTGCTCTTGCGTTATTCGCAATTCTTTCTGTTACTTATGCTGCACCCGAAGCGGAAGCTAATCCTGATCCCATTCCTGAAGCTGTAAGATATATTACCTCTTCACTTCTTTCTTTTAAAAGAATTATATAAAATATGTATTTTACTTTCTTATTTGGATTACAAATTAATCATAAGTAATAATTACTTTTCCTCGTAGCAAATTACTACTATTCATTGGTTATTGAGAAAAGCTGGTGTTAAAATATAGTAATCCTTCTATACGTAAGTGAAGAACATGAAGATAATTACCTGTTAGTATAATTTTAATAAAATTAATACAAATAATTAAATAAAGGAGAACGATTAAAATTATATAATATTTTACTTTTATTATTACTTATACAGGGTGTTGCAAAACTTCCGCGTAAATCAAGTCAAAATGTCCTATACTATTTTTTAATCTAAGCTTAGTTTTCGAGGTATTCAATAATAAAGATATTAGTAAGACAGAAACAGACAGATAGTTGTAGTGAGACAGAGTGGTGCTATCTCACTTCAACTATCTGTCTATCTCTGACTTAGTAATAATATCTTTATTATTGAATATCTTGAAAACTAAGCTCCAGATTGAAAAGTGACTCAAGACTTTTCGACTCGGTTTACCCTCAGGAGTAACCCCTTTGAAGGAAGTGCGGCAAATTTGCAACACCTTGTATATACAGAATAATTATTAATATTAAAATATTCATGAATATACAGAGTATAACATTGACATATTCCGTAAATTTAAGGAGTTGTAGAGAGAGTGATTTTAAAACGATTTTTCATATACCACTTTTTGATCCGAGGCTTAATTTTCAAGATATTCAACAATAAAGGTATTATTAGTTAGACAGAGACAAATAGATAATTAAAGTGAGACAGAGTGGTATTAACCCACTTCAACCAATTGACTGCCTCTGTCCAACTAATAGTACCTTTATTGTTGAATATCTTGAAAATTATGCCTCGGATCAAAAAGTGATAAATGAAAAATTATTTTAGAATCACTCTCTCTACAACTTCTTAAATTTATACAATATGTCAATGTTACCCTCTGTACAAGTTATACGGAACTTCAATTTCCAAAAATATTTAACATTAAAGGTACTACTACTTAGATGAAAACATGTTTCAGTTGTTACTCTTTAATCAATTGCAGAAAAAGAGAGTGGAGAGAGATGCCTAATCAAAAGTAATTCAAATTCAATAAGAAAAATAAATCCTTATGTATCTTCATCTTGTTAAAATATCCTTAATACGCAAAGAAAGTGTATGAATAATAAATAAAGCATAATAAAACTATAAATTTTCTTTGGTCATTTTCCCCTTTAATATATTATTAAATTTATGTATATTTATTATTTTAATTAAAATTATTTATTCAATTTTGTTGACAATTAAAGGTAAATAAATTGTTTGCGAAAAATTGATCTATAACGATTAATATTAAAATTGAAATAACTCAATAACTACACATTTTCAGCAAAAGTTGTAAATATACAGGATGTCCGGAAATTGGTGCACTTCCTCTGAAGGATAGTTTATCGAGGGTAAACCAAGTCGAAAAGTCCTATATCATTTTTTAATCTAGAACTTAGTTTTTGAGATATTTAATAATAAAGGTACTATTAGTTAGACAAAGACAGACAGACAGTTGAAGTGAGACACAGAAATGCTATCTCACTTTAACCAATTGACTGCCTCTGTCTAACTAAATAGTACTTTTACTCTTAAATATCTCAAAAAGTAAGTTCTAGATTAAAATATTATATAGGACTGTATATATATACAGAGTGTAAAAATGATGTTAGAAAAAATTTTAAAGGGATTGTAGAGGGAGTGATTCTAAGACGATTTTTTACATTAACCACATTTTAATCTGAAGCTCAGTTATTCAGGTATTTAATGATAAAAGGACTATACATAGACAGATAGATAGTTGAAGTAAAACAGAATTGTGTTATCTCACTTCAACCAATTGACTGTCTCTGTCTAACTAATAGTACTTTTATCATATATACAGGGTATTTCAGTGAGGTACGGCCAAATTATAAAGGATTATAGAGAGAGTGATTCTAGGACTATTTTTCATTTACTATATTTAGATCTGAAGCTTAGTTTGTAAGATATTTAATGATAATATACAGGGTGTAACAAAACAACCGCACTTCCTTAAAGGGGGTGATTCCTGACGCTATTCTGGGAACTTTTTCCTATTATGATTTTTTAATCTAAAGCTTAGTTTTCGAGATATTCAATAATATAAGTACTAATAGTTAGAAAAAGACAGATAGATAGTTGAAGTGAGACAGACAAATGCTATCTCACTTCAACTATCGGAGTGTCTCTGTCTAACTAATGGCACCTTTACCATTGAATATCTGGAAAACTAAGCTTTAGATTAAAAAATAGCAAAAGGAAAAAGTTCTTAGAATAGCGTCAGGAATCACTCCCTTTAAGGAAGTGCGGTTGTTTTGTTACACCCTGTATATGATTTATATGATGTATACATATACAGGGTGTCGGGAAAAAAAGGAGACATTTTTTGAGGGGTGGTTCCTGCGGCTTTTTTAAGAACTTTTTTCTCTTGGTATTTATGATTTAAAGCTTTATTTTTGAGATATTCAGCGATAAAGATGCCATTAGTTAGACAGAGACACTCCGGTAACTGAAGCGAGACAGAGTGGCGCCATCTTACTTTAACTATCGAAGCGTCTCTGTCTAACTAATGGTAAATTTATCGTTGAATATCTCAGAAATAAAGCTTTAAATTAAAAAATACCAAGAGAAAAAAGTTCTTAGAATAGCCTCAGGAACCACCCCTCAGGAACCAACCCTCAGAAAATGTCTCCTTTTTTTTCTGTCACCCTGTACACAAGGTGTAACAGAGTCGATAAAAATCCTTTACACCCCTAGAAGATGATGGTGAGTTGAATCGAAAAGACATGTGAAACTTCCTCCGAAAATGTGCAGTTATTGAGTTATTGCAAAGTTAATATTATTTGATATAGACCAATCTTTTGCTTACAATTTATTTACCCTTAATTATCAAAACAATTGGATAAATAATTTTAATTAAAATAATAAATATACATAAATTTAATTGTGCGAGACCAGAATGGTTCAGTGAAGGTGAATATAACAAACTATATTGAATCTTCAATTAATTTATTAATTCAAACGGCTGAAATTATTTTTGGTAATTAATGAAACAAAAAAATAGAAACAAACGAATGTTTCTTGAATTTCCGTGGTTTGACACGGCGCAATGCAACGACCTTCAACTAAGGGAGATGTAACGAGATGCTCGTCACATGAACCTCCTTTAGCTGAAGACGCATACAAAATGGAAGTCGATGGCGGAGAAGCCAAGGACGAAGGGCGTTGGACCTCAGAGGGTCGATTAGTCCCAGCAGGAGAGTTAGGCCACGGTGCCTGGAAAGGAACTAGCACCTCTGGACACCAGAGGAGTTAGCAGGAAGTGTTTGAGGACACCTCGAACACTGGAATAGAAGTGACAGGAAGATTGAGAGACACTCTCAATCTGTGTGGGTCAGTGGATGACTGGCGACTGCGAACTTAGTGAGCCGATGCCGCCAAGATAATGCTATCACCACTCATTAGTGATAGCGAGAATCTATTACTAGGCGCTAGACGCACGGGCCACGTGCCACGGCGCGATCTAGACACCTAGCGGCGGCGATCGGTACTAACCGATTTCGAACATTAATAATATATTAAAGGGGGAAATGACCAAAGAAAAGTTATAGTTTTATTATGCTTTATTTATTATTTTCTTTGCGTATTAAGGATATTTTAACATGATGAAGATACATAAGGACTTATTTTCCTTATTGAATTTGAATTACTTCTGATCAGGGATCTCTGTCCACTCTCTTTTTCTGCAATTGATTAAACAATAACAATTGAAACATGTTTTCATCTAAGTAGTAGTCCCTTTAATGTAAAATATTTTTAGAAATTGAAGTTCCGTGTAACTTCCTTAAGACCCTAACACCCTGTATATGTAATAATAAAAGTAAAATATTATATAATTATAGTCGTTCTCCCTTATTTAATTATTTGTATTAATTTCATTAAAATTATACTAACAGGTAATTATCTTCATGTTCTTCACTTACGTACAGAAGGATTACTATATATTAACACCAGCCTTCCTCAATAAATATTGAATAGTAGTCAGTTGCTATGAAAAAAAGAAATTATTACTTATGATTAATGTGCAGTACTAAGAAAAAAGTAAAATACATAATTTATATAATTGTTTTAAAAGAGACATGTAAAGAAATAATATATCTTACAGCTTCAGGACTAGGATCAGGATTGGCTTCCGCTTCGGGTGCAGCATAAGTAACAGAAAGAATTGCGATTAACGCAAGAGCAATGTAGAAAAGACTGAATTGCATGTTGAAATGTTGTGTTACGTGTTTGAGAGAATCAAATACTATAACTTGAAATTAGTTTTTGGTTTGGTATATATACCTCAGTATATTCTGGTATAAAGAAATTTAAGGTCATTTTAGTTATTATATATTATATATAAAGAAATAAACTTCAAAAAGAGAATTAAATTTATATTTGTTTTCATGTAAGAGTTATATATAAATTATTTGTTTTTCTATTACAATTTTACTTTTATGGTCAAAGGAACGAATAAGATAGTAACAAATGCTGTTACACAATGAAGTGCATGTATATAGATTAAAAATTAAACAGATAAACATGGAATATAAAAGATTTAATGATAACATGGTGTTTATTTATAATGGTATAAATGTATATTATGGTATAAATTTATGATGATGTAAAAATGTAGATGGCATAAATAATATAAATAGAAACAGACAGTTGACTATTATTAGTCTCTTCTTAATCATAATCATTATGATTTTTGAAATCAATATTTTTTAAAATTGCTTTAAATTTACTTAGGATATACATTTTTTTTAGGATTTTCTACCGGTTAGTGAACACCTCTCATATAGGATATTTGGAAATGTGCACCTCCAATATAGGGGAATTTCTTAAAGTTATTCTGAGTAGAAAATTTTTATTTATATATATAGTATATTTTCATCTTTGACATTGTTAAAAATAAGCTTCTCTCTCTCTCTCTCTCTCTCTCTCTCTCTCTCTCTATTACATTGAAAAATTGTAAACGTAAATTCGCTGTATGTTCATTATTTGTACAACACAATATATTTTTGAAACATATTATCGCTAAACCCTTTATATTCCATATTTATCTCTTTACTTTTTAATCTATATCTATGCACTTAATTTTGTAACAGCATTTGTTATTTTCTTATTCGTTCCTTTGACCATAAAAGTAAAATTGTAATAGAAAAACAAATAATTTATATATAGCTCTTACATGAAAACAAATATAAATTTAATTCTCTTTTTGAAGTTTATTTCTTTATATATAATATATAATAACTAAAATGACCTTAAATTTCTTTATACCAGAATATACTGAGGTATATATACCAAACCAAAAACTAATTTCAAGTTATAGTATTTGATTCTCTCAAACACGTAACACAACATTTCAACATGCAATTCAGTATCTTCTACATTGCTCTTGCGTTATTCGCAATTCTTTCTGTTACTTATGCTGCACCCGAAGCGGAAGCTAATCCTGATCCCATTCCTGAAGCTGTAAGATATATTACCTCTTCACTTCTTTCTTTTAAAAGAATTATATAAAATATGTATTTTACTTTCTTATTTGGATTACAAATTAATCATAAGTAATAATTACTTTTCCTCGTAGCAAATTACTACTATTCATTGGTTATTGAGAAAAGCTGGTGTTAAAATATAGTAATCCTTCTATACGTAAGTGAAGAACATGAAGATAATTACCTGTTAGTATAATTTTAATAAAATTAATACAAATAATTAAATAAAGGAGAACGATTAAAATTATATAATATTTTACTTTTATTATTACTTATACAGGGTGTTGCAAAACTTCCGCGTAAATCAAGTCAAAATGTCCTATACTATTTTTTAATCTAAGCTTAGTTTTCGAGGTATTCAATAATAAAGATATTAGTAAGACAGAAACAGACAGATAGTTGTAGTGAGACAGAGTGGTGCTATCTCACTTCAACTATCTGTCTATCTCTGACTTAGTAATAATATCTTTATTATTGAATATCTTGAAAACTAAGCTCCAGATTGAAAAGTGACTCAAGACTTTTCGACTCGGTTTACCCTCAGGAGTAACCCCTTTGAAGGAAGTGCGGCAAATTTGCAACACCTTGTATATACAGAATAATTATTAATATTAAAATATTCATGAATATACAGAGTATAACATTGACATATTCCGTAAATTTAAGGAGTTGTAGAGAGAGTGATTTTAAAACGATTTTTCATATACCACTTTTTGATCCGAGGCTTAATTTTCAAGATATTCAACAATAAAGGTATTATTAGTTAGACAGAGACAAATAGATAATTAAAGTGAGACAGAGTGGTATTAACCCACTTCAACCAATTGACTGCCTCTGTCCAACTAATAGTACCTTTATTGTTGAATATCTTGAAAATTATGCCTCGGATCAAAAAGTGATAAATGAAAAATTATTTTAGAATCACTCTCTCTACAACTTCTTAAATTTATACAATATGTCAATGTTACCCTCTGTACAAGTTATACGGAACTTCAATTTCCAAAAATATTTAACATTAAAGGTACTACTACTTAGATGAAAACATGTTTCAGTTGTTACTCTTTAATCAATTGCAGAAAAAGAGAGTGGAGAGAGATGCCTAATCAAAAGTAATTCAAATTCAATAAGAAAAATAAATCCTTATGTATCTTCATCTTGTTAAAATATCCTTAATACGCAAAGAAAGTGTATGAATAATAAATAAAGCATAATAAAACTATAAATTTTCTTTGGTCATTTTCCCCTTTAATATATTATTAAATTTATGTATATTTATTATTTTAATTAAAATTATTTATTCAATTTTGTTGACAATTAAAGGTAAATAAATTGTTTGCGAAAAATTGATCTATAACGATTAATATTAAAATTGAAATAACTCAATAACTACACATTTTCAGCAAAAGTTGTAAATATACAGGATGTCCGGAAATTGGTGCACTTCCTCTGAAGGATAGTTTATCGAGGGTAAACCAAGTCGAAAAGTCCTATATCATTTTTTAATCTAGAACTTAGTTTTTGAGATATTTAATAATAAAGGTACTATTAGTTAGACAAAGACAGACAGACAGTTGAAGTGAGACACAGAAATGCTATCTCACTTTAACCAATTGACTGCCTCTGTCTAACTAAATAGTACTTTTACTCTTAAATATCTCAAAAAGTAAGTTCTAGATTAAAATATTATATAGGACTGTATATATATACAGAGTGTAAAAATGATGTTAGAAAAAATTTTAAAGGGATTGTAGAGGGAGTGATTCTAAGACGATTTTTTACATTAACCACATTTTAATCTGAAGCTCAGTTATTCAGGTATTTAATGATAAAAGGACTATACATAGACAGATAGATAGTTGAAGTAAAACAGAATTGTGTTATCTCACTTCAACCAATTGACTGTCTCTGTCTAACTAATAGTACTTTTATCATATATACAGGGTATTTCAGTGAGGTACGGCCAAATTATAAAGGATTATAGAGAGAGTGATTCTAGGACTATTTTTCATTTACTATATTTAGATCTGAAGCTTAGTTTGTAAGATATTTAATGATAATATACAGGGTGTAACAAAACAACCGCACTTCCTTAAAGGGGGTGATTCCTGACGCTATTCTGGGAACTTTTTCCTATTATGATTTTTTAATCTAAAGCTTAGTTTTCGAGATATTCAATAATATAAGTACTAATAGTTAGAAAAAGACAGATAGATAGTTGAAGTGAGACAGACAAATGCTATCTCACTTCAACTATCGGAGTGTCTCTGTCTAACTAATGGCACCTTTACCATTGAATATCTGGAAAACTAAGCTTTAGATTAAAAAATAGCAAAAGGAAAAAGTTCTTAGAATAGCGTCAGGAATCACTCCCTTTAAGGAAGTGCGGTTGTTTTGTTACACCCTGTATATGATTTATATGATGTATACATATACAGGGTGTCGGGAAAAAAAGGAGACATTTTTTGAGGGGTGGTTCCTGCGGCTTTTTTAAGAACTTTTTTCTCTTGGTATTTATGATTTAAAGCTTTATTTTTGAGATATTCAGCGATAAAGATGCCATTAGTTAGACAGAGACACTCCGGTAACTGAAGCGAGACAGAGTGGCGCCATCTTACTTTAACTATCGAAGCGTCTCTGTCTAACTAATGGTAAATTTATCGTTGAATATCTCAGAAATAAAGCTTTAAATTAAAAAATACCAAGAGAAAAAAGTTCTTAGAATAGCCTCAGGAACCACCCCTCAGGAACCAACCCTCAGAAAATGTCTCCTTTTTTTTCTGTCACCCTGTACACAAGGTGTAACAGAGTCGATAAAAATCCTTTACACCCCTAGAAGATGATGGTGAGTTGAATCGAAAAGACATGTGAAACTTCCTCCGAAAATGTGCAGTTATTGAGTTATTGCAAAGTTAATATTATTTGATATAGACCAATCTTTTGCTTACAATTTATTTACCCTTAATTATCAAAACAATTGGATAAATAATTTTAATTAAAATAATAAATATACATAAATTTAATTGTGCGAGACCAGAATGGTTCAGTGAAGGTGAATATAACAAACTATATTGAATCTTCAATTAATTTATTAATTCAAACGGCTGAAATTATTTTTGGTAATTAATGAAACAAAAAAATAGAAACAAACGAATGTTTCTTGAATTTCCGTGGTTTGACACGGCGCAATGCAACGACCTTCAACTAAGGGAGATGTAACGAGATGCTCGTCACATGAACCTCCTTTAGCTGAAGACGCATACAAAATGGAAGTCGATGGCGGAGAAGCCAAGGACGAAGGGCGTTGGACCTCAGAGGGTCGATTAGTCCTAGCAGGAGAGTTAGGCCACGGTGCCTGGAAAGGAACTAGCACCTCTGGACACCAGAGGAGTTAGCAGGAAGTGTTTGAGGACACCTCGAACACTGGAATAGAAGTGACAGGAAGATTGAGAGACACTCTCAATCTGTGTGGGTCAGTGGATGACTGGCGACTGCGAACTTAGTGAGCCGATGCCGCCAAGATAATGCTATCACCACTCATTAGTGATAGCGAGAATCTATTACTAGGCGCTAGACGCACGGGCCACGTGCCACGGCGCGATCTAGACACCTAGCGGCGGCGATCGGTACTAACCGATTTCGAACATTAATAATATATTAAAGGGGGAAATGACCAAAGAAAAGTTATAGTTTTATTATGCTTTATTTATTATTTTCTTTGCGTATTAAGGATATTTTAACATGATGAAGATACATAAGGACTTATTTTCCTTATTGAATTTGAATTACTTCTGATCAGGGATCTCTGTCCACTCTCTTTTTCTGCAATTGATTAAACAATAACAATTGAAACATGTTTTCATCTAAGTAGTAGTCCCTTTAATGTAAAATATTTTTAGAAATTGAAGTTCCGTGTAACTTCCTTAAGACCCTAACACCCTGTATATGTAATAATAAAAGTAAAATATTATATAATTATAGTCGTTCTCCCTTATTTAATTATTTGTATTAATTTCATTAAAATTATACTAACAGGTAATTATCTTCATGTTCTTCACTTACGTACAGAAGGATTACTATATATTAACACCAGCCTTCCTCAATAAATATTGAATAGTAGTCAGTTGCTATGAAAAAAAGAAATTATTACTTATGATTAATGTGCAGTACTAAGAAAAAAGTAAAATACATAATTTATATAATTGTTTTAAAAGAGACATGTAAAGAAATAATATATCTTACAGCTTCAGGACTAGGATCAGGATTGGCTTCCGCTTCGGGTGCAGCATAAGTAACAGAAAGAATTGCGATTAACGCAAGAGCAATGTAGAAAAGACTGAATTGCATGTTGAAATGTTGTGTTACGTGTTTGAGAGAATCAAATACTATAACTTGAAATTAGTTTTTGGTTTGGTATATATACCTCAGTATATTCTGGTATAAAGAAATTTAAGGTCATTTTAGTTATTATATATTATATATAAAGAAATAAACTTCAAAAAGAGAATTAAATTTATATTTGTTTTCATGTAAGAGTTATATATAAATTATTTGTTTTTCTATTACAATTTTACTTTTATGGTCAAAGGAACGAATAAGATAGTAACAAATGCTGTTACACAATGAAGTGCATGTATATAGATTAAAAATTAAACAGATAAACATGGAATATAAAAGATTTAATGATAACATGGTGTTTATTTATAATGGTATAAATGTATATTATGGTATAAATTTATGATGATGTAAAAATGTAGATGGCATAAATAATATAAATAGAAACAGACAGTTGACTATTATTAGTCTCTTCTTAATCATAATCATTATGATTTTTGAAATCAATATTTTTTAAAATTGCTTTAAATTTACTTAGGATATACATTTTTTTTAGGATTTTCTACCGGTTAGTGAACACCTCTCATATAGGATATTTGGAAATGTGCACCTCCAATATAGGGGAATTTCTTAAAGTTATTCTGAGTAGAAAATTTTTATTTATATATATAGTATATTTTCATCTTTGACATTGTTAAAAATAAGCTTCTCTCTCTCTCTCTCTCTCTCTCTCTCTCTCTATTACATTGAAAAATTGTAAACGTAAATTCGCTGTATGTTCATTATTTGTACAACACAATATATTTTTGAAACATATTATCGCTAAACCCTTTATATTCCATATTTATCTCTTTACTTTTTAATCTATATCTATGCACTTAATTTTGTAACAGCATTTGTTATTTTCTTATTCGTTCCTTTGACCATAAAAGTAAAATTGTAATAGAAAAACAAATAATTTATATATAGCTCTTACATGAAAACAAATATAAATTTAATTCTCTTTTTGAAGTTTATTTCTTTATATATAATATATAATAACTAAAATGACCTTAAATTTCTTTATACCAGAATATACTGAGGTATATATACCAAACCAAAAGCTAATTTCAAGTTATAGTATTTGATTCTCTCAAACACGTAACACAACATTTCAACATGCAATTCAGTATCTTCTACATTGCTCTTGCGTTATTCGCAATTCTTTCTGTTACTTATGCTGCACCCGAAGCGGAAGCTAATCCTGATCCCAGTCCTGAAGCTGTAAGATATATTATCCCTTCACTTCTTTCTTTTAAAAGAATTATATAAAATATGTATTTTACTTTCTTATTTGGATTACAAATTAATCATAAGTAATAATTACTTTTCCTCGTAGCAAATTACTACTATTCATTGGTTATTGAAAAAAGCAGGAATTATTCCATAGTAACCTTTCCATATGTGAGTAAAACACATTAAGTTAATTACACGGTAACATAATTTTAATGAAATTAATACAAATAATTAAATAAAGGAGAATGATTAAAATTATATAATATTTTATCTTTATTAATGCTTATATACACAGAATATTTATTAATATTAAATTACTTTGTAGATTTAAATATACGGTGTGCAATATTGATATATTTCATAAATTTATGGTGTTGTAGAGGAAGTAATTCTAAAACGATTTTTCCTATACTACTTTTTAATCTGAGGCTTAATTTTTAAGATATCCAATGATATAGGTGCTGAAAGTTAAACAAAAATAGTCAATTGATTGAAATGAGATAACACCACTTCGTTTCACTTCAATAATATATCTGTCTCTGTCTAACCAATAATAAATTTATCATCCATATCTTGGAAATTTATCTTGGAAATTAAGCCTCAGATCAAAAAGTGGTAAATGAAAATTTGTTTTTGAATCACTCTTTCTACAATCCCGTAAATTTATAAAACATATTATTGTTACACCCTGTTTACAGGGAGTGCAGAAAAAAAGAAGACATTTTGAGGGGTGGTTTCTAACGCATTTTTTGGTTTACAGCTTCATTTTCGAGATATACAACGATAAAGATGAAATTAGTTACGGAGACTCTCCGATAGCTGAAGCGAGACAGTGGTGCTACCTCATTTCAACTATCGAAGTGTCTGTGACTAACTAGTGGCATCTTTATCATTGAATATCTTGAAAATAAAGTTATAAAACAAAAAATGCTAACAGGAAAAAGTTCTTAAAATAGCCTCAGGAACCACCCCTTTTAAGGAAGGGCGGTCGTTTTGTAACACCCTGTATATAAATTATATAAAACTTCAATTTCTAAAAATGTTTAACAGTAAAGGTTACTACTTCTTAGATAAAAATATATTTTAATTATTGCTCTTTAATTAATTTCAGAAAAAGAAAGAGAAGAGAAATGCCTGATAAGAAGTAATTAAAATTCTACAAAAAAAATAAATTCTTAAGTTTCTTTATCATAATAATTTATCCTTAATACATGAAGAAAGTGTATGAATGATAAATAAAGCATAATAAAACTATACATTTCCTCTTTAATATATTATTAAATTTATGTACTTTTATAATATTAATTAAAATTACTTATTAAATGCTTTTAATAATTAAGGGTAAATAAATTATATGTAAAACACACAAACAGTGTAACTATGTACTTTATATAAACTTAAAAACAAATTCACTAACAAACATTAGAAATTTAAAAAACAATTTTTAATTTCATTGCCTGTATGTTTAGGTAAATCTATATTTTATGGGGTATATCTAATAGAACTCTTCAAAATTCTTCTTCTGGGGTTTAAAGAAGATCACTTCTTAAAATTTGAAAGGGTTAAGAAGACAGAAGTGTATTGTTGAAATGGGGCCTTGAAGGGAAGTCCTCTTAAGAGGATCCTTTCCCAATCAAAAAACGCAGTTTCGTTCCCTATCCAATAAAATTAATATTTTTGACAGCCGTTTAACATAGATAATGTGGAGAGCCGAAGGAACCTGTATGACTTTTTCTTTTTTCGAAATTTTAACAAAATTTTGTATAACCTACATTTGCACAAACATTTTGTTCTGTAACTGAGACACTAGATATTATTTCGAAAATCGGAAGGGTCACGCAGGTACAGGAAAGTTCAAGGAATCATTTGAGGCTAGTCTCGATCAAAAATATTAAGAAATGTGGTCAGGAAACGAAATGGACGAATTGTTGTTAAATTGCTAAAAATATTGCCCTGTTTTGTCTCGAAGCAGATAAAACAGAGCAAAAATTAGTTCATATAGATGGCGTACATAAATTTTCATAAGTGAGACAAAGGTAAGAGATCACTTCGGCTCCGGCTTCTGAACCTGCTAAAACTCGCACCTCATGCTGTGATATTTTGGGATATTTTGATACTGTTATACAGACTACTTAACATAAAGTGACCACACGTCCCGATTTTGGTGGGACAGTCCCGCTTTTTGGTGGACTGTCCTGCGTCCCGCCGATTTTTAAAAATGTCCCGCTTTTTAGAAAATATCTACATTTCTTATTTTAAATGTACTATAAAAATATGTTACCTATTATTTATTAAGTATTATGGTGAATATAAAGAAATAAAAAATACATAAAAAGAAACACATAAAATGCATGCAGAGTAAACTAAATTAGGCAATGTATCGAGTTAGATTTACTCGGTGGTGTTCGATCATTGTCGTTACGTCTCGGCTTAATTCAGATAAGTGCAGACAGTGCAGTTTGTTGTTTTCAATTTGACGTTCGGTTTGACTCATTATTTGATTGACGAAGGTAGAGCAATAGTCGCCACAACGTAACGGTCAATAAGGTAAAACTTAATACTTTTTTTTAGCCTTTGTACTAAATTTTTTATTTATTTCTAGTATTTACCCACAAAATAAAAGATGAGTAAAAAAAGAGAATGCAAATTTAATGAAGAGCTAAGCAGAGAATTTCAATTTTTTAAAAAAACCAAAATAGACTATATGGTACGGTGTGATAAATGCAATGCTGAATTTTTGGTCTCACGTGGTGGAAAAAACGATATTACTAAACATTTAACCTGACCTACCTTTCATTATCAGTATTTTAAAAACTAAACTCAAAATAGAAAAATGATAAATAATTATTTATATTTAAGAAAAAATAAACATATTTTTGTAAATTTATTTTTAAATTTAAACAATTATACAGCAATTTATTCTGAGGAAAATTCTTCCTCCTCAACACTACTTTCACTATTGGATTCTTCGGACTGGATGGTCTCCGTGAATTCCGTCATTTTCTTCATGTTATTTTCCACGTCGATAACATGACTTTCAAAATTTTTCCACATTTATGGAGTTACATTATTTAGTCCTTCCTTTAACAAGGCTATAACATCATCTTTTTTAAAGGTGTTATTATTATTTTTGACGTGAGTTTTCACGGACGACCATGCTAGCTCAATGGGGTTGAGTTCACAATGGTACGGAGGTATTCTTAATATTTCAATACCATGTTCTATAGCATATTGATCAATTATATATTTATTTGCTACATTATGGTCTCTCACCATTTGCATTAGTGTTCTTTTTATGAATTCTTTAGGCGCATCATAATCTTTTGAAATTAGCCATTGCCTGATGTCCTCCTTCTTCCAAGCTGTTGTTGGACGCTGTTCTTCTCGTTTAGAATGATACGGCGCATTATCCATGATCACAATGGATATTCATTATGATAATCCGCCGTATCCTTCTTCGACTCAAATAAAAGGAGACCACCAGGCAGAAAACCGTCCTTCGAGCCTATATGTAGAACAATTAACCTTTTTCCTCTGCTAGTAGAGGTTGGCAAACCCGTTGTAAGCCCTAGTTTATTAGCTTGTTCAGGAGTTTTTATCATTGTGTCAGTCCAACGCTTAGTCGACGATTCGCCAGTGTTCACCCATGTTTCATCCAAATAAAATAACTCCTTGCCTTCTTCTCTATATTTCCTTATTTTATATAAATATTTTTGCCTCCATGTTACTATTGCTGTAGTGTCTATTAATAAACTATTTCTGGAAGCTTTGGAATATTTGAACCCTAACTGTTTTAATATTCTGTGCAAAGTTGTTTTAGAAATTGAGGGAAGGTTTTCATCCTGCTCAATGCTTGCAGTTAGTTTTCTTATATTCGGAGTTTCTTTATTTATCCAAAACTGGTGTACTTTTTGGCGAATTTTATCTCTGATGTCTATACTTAATTTATCAAAAGTTGATAATCTAATTTTTTTTTATTGGGAGATGTTACTATTCCATATTTCTTATATTCCGATATCGTTTGCCTCACAGTGTTAATGCCTATCCCGACTTCCTCAGATAATGCTTTCATGATATTTTTATATAACATATCAGGATTTTTTTCCTTTAATGTTTTATACAAATTAATTATAATCAATTTTTGTCCAATATGAACGGACTGTTAAGAAATAATAAAAAAAAAGTTATTTAATTTTATTGTGGATAGTTAATTTTATGATTTTAATTATATTTGCTTATATATATCATTAAAACTAAATATCCATTTAAAAAAAATGTTGACGAAAGTTGGTAGGATATATATGACACTCGACCGCAAAGGGTTAAATGAGGGCTGTGTTAAAGCCTTTAATATAGCAATAGATTTAAATGTAGGAATAGGTTAATGACCGGATAATCAAAATAAAGCGCGCGCTCATCATATACAGGAATATTAAATAACAATTTTCATTTATTGTTAAATTAAATATTTTATTCTATTTCAATGAAAATAATTTACAATTCACGTACAAACCAAAACTAAAACTAATGACCGCAAATTTCAAAAATATAAAAAGCATTATATTATTAAAACATTTAAATTTAACAATTATTTAAATTTAAATTAATATAATAATAAGTAAAAACTGTTAACTCATACTTTTCCTTGTTTATTTTTCTTCACAGGCGACGTATTCGAAGTAGAAGGCTCCATTTCTTATTTCTTAAACACAGTTGTTTCAATAAAAATAAGAAAAACACAATATAAAAAGAAAATATTTAAATAGTGTGTTTAGAGTTTATGCACAAATTGGAAACTTCACACGATAATTTCACTTCTACTCAGAAGGAAAGCTAGACACGAAGTAACTTATTTTATTTAAAATAATATGAACACCTGTTATAAGCGCGTAAAGTGACGTCATTTTGTGCGCTTGCGCTATATCATTCTGCTTAGTTCGCGATTGCAGCGACATGCGCAGTAAAGTCAAAAATGCGTCGAAACGTAGTCACGATCTCTCGTGGGACAGGGTATAGACAGAGTCACACCGAAGTCGAAGTAACCGGTCAGATGCCGCGAACCGAAGAAAGCGACCAGGCCGTCGAGAGGTCCCGAACCCTCTCGACGACATCCCCACCACTTCTCCTCTGGTCTCCGTCTCGAAGCCCATGCATACCGCCAAAAAGAACTCCCCAATCCTTTCATTTCAACAAAACGTCCCCAACACAAATAGACTGTAACAGGAATTCCTGTTTCATTGCTCTCGCAAGTTAAAAATTCTGAAAGAAGAATAGGAATTGCCTCACAAAGGTGTGAGTGGCGACATCTGTCGGGATTCAAGGGAATCACGATAGATCGAGATAATGAAAGGGACTGCATTTCGGAAAGGAAATGCAGTAACGGGGTTTCGACCCGTGAACCCTGGCTTGTGAGGTGAAGCGGAAACGGGATGCAGCAGCCGACTGCCATGGCTGTGTATCCCTGGGAAAGCGGAACCTACGAGACTCCCTATAAGACTGGTGGAAGTCCGGATGAGAGTTCCGGCGCTCTCAGGAAGTTGTTGGGTATCCGTCAGGATACTCTAAGACGGGAGAGACAGCCTACATGGGATGATCCGCAAGACGGGATAACGGGAGAAGATCCTGGTATCGGAGAGTCGTGCGTGAGCCGTCGGACCGACAACACCGCGAGGCGTAGGCCTGCGTGAGTCGATGGGACGAGGCCGCCGACGTCCAGGCGGGGAAATCGGAGGAGTCCGAAGGGATCCGCCGATTCCCCGGGAAGACGGTAGGAGTCCAGGAGGCGAGGAAGACACCCTGGATCCAGGCCGAGATATCGGAGGAAGAGTACCAAGTCCGAGAGGGGAGCAGGGACTGGTCAGCACGAGCGTAGACCCGAAGGGGTCGTAGGGCTGAAGCGTGACGCCGGGCTCGACCAGGCGAGGCGACCCGAACCAGGAGCTGGGAGTGTTCTCCCCGATTATCGAATGTTCTCGACCCTTAACCAAAACCCTAAGCGGGTTGGCGGGAAGAGGGGGTCCTCTGTTCCAGGCCTGAGGAGGCTGGAACCGATTCCCGAGACTCCTATGACCGACGGAGCCAGCCCTGAGGGGAGACTGAGTGGCTGGGATATGCCACCCTGTCCCTCTGGTGAGCCCGAGAGGAGAAACATTTGAATGTCTGGACTTCGGGGACTTGGCAGGGTTCCCGGAGGACGAAAAGTTTCAGGAAGGGTTGCTGGTTACCCGACCTAACCAGCTGGCGCCCTGAAGCACGGTATCGAGAGGGAACAGGCCGAAGGTAACACCCCTTTCCTGCATTCAGGCAGGAGTGCAGGGAAACCAGTTACAAGACACATTACAAATAAAAGAGCTAGTACAATATATCACTAATAATAACTAACGAAACTTAAATTTCCTGCCCCAATACTGGTCAAAAAAAAAAAAAGAAGAAGAAGAAATAACAGACCAATAGCTTTTCAGAAGCTGAGGTCATTTACCATAACCTACCAAGGTAAGAGATCTTTTGTTTCATTCTATTTAGTTAAGACACGAACCATTTTAGGTCAGGAAAGGATCCTCTTAAGAGGATATCAATCCGACAGAAAATGTCAGTTTCGGGGTTCGTGTCTTCGCTACATCCAATACCTAGCGCACTCGCATTCAGTGGCTGAAACATACTAAATAATAAACATATATGAAATAACTCTGATGTGTGAAACTCGTAACTTACTCCCACTCTTTTCACCACTAATCCCTCTTAATCACCAGTGTGAAGCTGGCATCGCATTAACCGGAATTTCAAAAAGCACTACCAATTCCGTTTACATCTCACATAGTTCTACAGTTCTATAACATTTTTAGAAATAGTTCTGTTGATCTAACTAAAAAAAAATGATTTTAAAGAAATGAGATGCTGACTTCACACTTAAATAGTTAATATCTCAAAAAGTACACAACCGATTTCCAAAATTCCAAGAATTCCGGGTAGCACCCAAATAGTTCTACAAAGAATTATAATAGTTTCGGTGAGTTCCACCCTCCAACCCTCATAGAAATCGAGAAAACTTCCAGATCTATATGATACCAGGTGAAAATCGTGAGATGCTACGAGATACTACAGTTTTTCCGAGAGTTCTTGGCAGATCCGGTTAGCACCCCAATAGTTCTACACAGAACTATAATAGTTCCGGTGAGTTCCACCCTCCAACCCTTATAGAAATTGAGAAAACTATGAAAAACATACAATGCTAGGTGAAAAACGTGAGATACTGTGAGATCCTAAGACTTTTCTTCGTTTTTTCGACAGTTCCCATTAGTTTTCCCATAGTTCCAATCAGCACTGACATATTTTCGGTAAGTTCTGCCCCGGGGACCCCATAAGAATCACGGAATTGTCGATAATTGGCAAATATTAACACGTTAAAATTTAAAAAGTATAAATCAAATTTCTTTTATGGAATATCAATTTGTTGTGTTTTCTATTAAAAAATATAAATATGTATAAATATACGTTAAAATTATTATTCGTGCATACACCAATAAATAAGTTAGAATAAAACAAATTCAATGAAATTAATAACTTCAGATTATTAAATCAATTAAAAAAAAATTATAATACAACTTAAAAGTACAAAGTGAAATAATGATTAGATGAAGAAGCTAAATGTTTTAATGAATAAAGGAAGAAAGGAATTATACATACTCATGATAATTTTCATGTACAGCATTAATAAAAAAAAGGAAGTGTGAATTTTTTCAGCTAAGTCTATGAAAAATCTCTGGCTTCCGAGTCTGATAACAAGAAGTCAAGATAATTTTTTATAAATGATTTTGCACCATTTCCTCTTATTGATAATATTCTCTTTACCTGTAGATATGAACAATGTTCGTGTTAACATATAAAAAATTTATAATAAATGTAATTATTACGTTATTATATTAAGACATTTATATGAAAAAGATCAACACGAATAAAGAAAAATATAAAACTATAAAATCTTACAAATGCATGGCAAATTTCAGGATTACATTCCACCATTTTGTCGAAATCGATCAAGTTTTTTTCTACTTTTAGAAGAAAATCTGAAAGAAGAAGCATGTGTTGAGGGTTGTCCACTTCTGTGGTGTTCTTTCCAGTTATTGAATCATGTAATTAATTTCCTATGTAATTTGTTGTAGCAGGAACCTAGTAAAAAAGCAATCATTTTTAATTTCAAGTAAATTTGTCTTGTTTCAAATTAAGAAAAAATGAAATAATGACAACAATTACTATTATGGACTCCATCACTGATTGATGGTTCTATGACTGTTAAAACATTGGCAGGCGGATCATCAACTGGTGGGTCATCATCGGAAAAATCATCAGCAGCTGTAAAATAGTGATTTCAGCAAATTATTGAAATGTACAAACTAAAGGAGTGAGGAAAGAGAAGACAAAATTTGAAGACTTATATTAAGGAACTTACAATAAATGGAATCATGACATAAATTGCTGATTATATGTTGACCATGATTGTCTGTTTTCAAAGTGCAGTAATGGTGTTAAACAGAACTGACGTCCATAAGGAATTTTAAATTGATTAGAGATGCTTATAAAAACTTATGAGCATTTGTACATTGCATTGGTAGTTCATTTGTAATATGTTTCTTCAGATGTGTATATATACCTTATAAGAATTTCCATTTTGTGAAACCATTGCCCTTTCACTAATTCTATGAAATGATTGTATTAGATGTTTATTAGGTTTTTGTAACATTTATTTCAACTATTGCAGAAAATTTTCTAATGGAAAAGAGGTAAATGAATTCAGAGCTCCAAAAGATAGCGTGTCATCGGCTAAATGAATTAAGTTGTGGACTGCATAGATCAAGTTTTTCCTACCATATAGTATTCTAAATGCATTAATAAAATCTAAAAGCAAAGCTTTTGCTAAAACATTGTTTCTTTGATAATCTTCTGGGCGATATAATATCCTCATAGAAAAATGCAAAAAGATGAAGGGTAATAAATATTTCTTAGGTAAGTGATTTATTTAAATTAATGGTTCTCTATATAGTAGAAAAAGATGGAATCCTATGACCTTCCATCGATCTACTTCATTTAAAGTTCATGGTTTTCAGCAACATTCCAAATAAACATATTTTCTTATAGCATGCAGTAGTGAAGAAACCATTTCAATTATAGCAGCACTAAATTTAGATGGATGTGTTTCCTTCAACTAGATGTTCAGTAATTTCTTTATAACATCTAAACAAAGAGCATATAATTTAATGGAAATTGTAATACCATTCTCAAATGAATTTGTTCAAAAGAAGATATGCTTGTATTGTAAGAAGATGCTCTTCTTGCTCCAGATTTTTAAATCTCTCATCATTTCTTAATGTTATGTTGGTTACATCTGTAAAAAGCATTCAATGATTTTCATAAACTTTTTCTACAGTACATTTACTACACCCAAAATATGCATTGTATCCTTTGGTTACTGTTATCTTACCTATAGAGGCTATTCTAAAAACTTTTCCTCTTGGCATTTTTTGATTTAAAGCTTTATTTTCAAGATATTCAATGGTAAAAATGCCACTAGTAAGACAGATACTCCGATAGTTGAAGCGAAATAGAGTGACGCCACCTTGCTTCAACTATTGCAGTGCTTTGTCTAACTGGTGGCACCTTTATCGTTGAATATCTCGAAAATGAAGGTTCAAATAAAAAAATGCCAAGAGAAAAAAGTTATTAGAATAGCGTCAGGAACCACCCCTCAAAAAATATATTCTATTTTGATAGAATAATTATTGGTATTACACATGCGTGAGAAGATTTTTACTAAAAAATTATCCTATCATATTCGTATTTGGTCTCATTTTTATCAGGAAGATGCCAAAAGTACTTTGATAATACTCTCAATGATAATCCGATAAGAAAAAGTAGTTTATTAAAATTAAAAATTATGAGTAAGTCATTGATGTTCAAGTTACTACCAACAAAACAATGTCAAAGAGCGTCGAAGACTACCGCTGTTCAATTAGGCCAACTCAGTTACTATCGATAAATAAACCATATTTTCAAGTGTTTTCATTTGGCAATATTTGTAAATTTTCCGTTGCATTCATCTCCTTATCTTTACACCATATTGAATTGCTGCAGAATCCACTATTAGAGGATATAAAATACCTTTCCAAAAATTCTTTCTACAAAAAAATCCTTATAAAAAGCATACCAATAAAAAAGAATTAATTTCATAAAGTTCAAAGAGCACATAATTCATCATTATTATTTGTTATCCATTTATAGATATAGGAGGTGATTATTATGAGGAAATTATATTAATATCTCCAAAGGAATATAGTGATGATAAAGATAATGAAATTATATTATCTAACCATGTGAATGCATCGTTAATGTATCTCTCGACCGATTCCCATTTTTTAATGGAAAAATTAAGAATAGGTTAAGCACACTCGGCACCGAGACGCATAGGCTGTTTTTGTATGGATCAGCTAGCGATATCGGTGAATCGTAAACCGAGTATAATATAGATTATCATTTGCGCTCACTAACGTACAGTCTAAAACAATTGCGTCCCGGCTTCACTGTGTGTGTGTGTACATCAAAGTGACATTTCAACGTCTTTTCCTCACTTTCATATCGATCTTTGATAGTGAATGTTGGTCAGAAGGATTATTGGTAAATTAAAAGGATATTGAGGATAATTAAAAGAGGGAATCTAGTGAAGGAATAATAAGAAGTGTACGGAGAGGACATTTTGGAAGGATAAAGCAGTGGAGTGAATATTCCTCGCATTAAAAAAAAACTCGAAAGAAAGAGAAGGAAGGAGGTTTCCGTTGGAAGGAGGAGTAAAGACCTTGTGGACCTTGATACTGGCGGAATCACCATGGAGCCTTTTGGAAAGGATTCAGGACTAACAGGAAAAAAGGAAGGAATTCTGAGTGCGTAAGTGGAACACCACTTTGTATGTGCTAGTTTTGTTGGTCTCTCAGTTTCGTTAGTGCCCGCGGAGACTAGCCATCTCAACGCGCCGTTTAGGTTTCTTTTCAAGTTACATCGTGTGCACCGAGTCTGACATTTTCCCTCGGGTTGGACAGTCTCCTCTTGCACGAAAAGTTGATTGCAGACCGGAACTGCAAGTTCGGAATCATACGCGATTGCCGCGGACCAGGAACATGTCGCGTACTACGAGCGTGCGGGCGTTCCCGATATCTTAGAGTTTTCTAATTTTCATTGTATATAAGCGGCGTTCTTAGCCGATGTAAATTCTATTGAATTTATTATGACGTCATCATCTAAAACTCGGTTCTGGACGCCTTGGTGATCGGCTTGTCGTCGCTTAGCCGGCACAGCTGATCGTTTTTAATCTTTGTTCATATTAGCGCTGGCTAATGAGGCATCCAAGGAATTTAAAATATCGAAATTCCTTGCTGGTACCTGCTGATATTGCGGAATCAGCAGGTGATTACAGTTTCTTTATGATCGTCGACACGACAGTACGTCCGAACGTTTGATCTGCTTGTTACCCGGGGTGTCACTGATGTATTTTGAGGGGCAGTGGGTCGAGTAGTGCATAGTGTGACGCAGTGGTACTGCAGAAAAGGACGGGAATTATTGTTCGCGATCCGGGCTATTCTATTGGACTTTTGAGTGGAACGGAATATTTTAAGCATTGCGCTGGATATCGACGACTATCGCTATTTCCTGGACTATTCTACGATCTCTTAAACAATCTAACAAGAGGAGTTTCTCAAATGCTAGTGATGACTCTTATATATATATATGACTCTTATATGATGGCTAGTTATATCTTAGTAATATTAAGGATAATGTAAAGCTGAACTTTCATATGGAAAGAGGAATAAACTCTTTTTTTTTCTTAATAATAAACTTGTGCTTTCTTCTATCAATTTGTTAATAGTAATGAAAAATAGCAATATCGATAAAAACTGACAATAATTGTATTGCAATTCAATGATAAATTATGAATAAAATATTTTTATTATGAAACCGGATTCAAAAAATGTCTGAAGTACTGAGGTGAAATTGTTAAAAAAAAGCGCTATCGTTATAAAATCATAGAATATATGTTAAATCATATTTTCAGAGTAAAACCGTGTGCTATTTTCTTTTCAATTTTGTTTTCTACATTGTGAGTTTATTGTCTCACATTGATAAAGATTGGTGAATCTAAATTTAAAAAGAAAACAGATGAGATTTTTAAGTAAGCATTTTTGATACTATTAGCTTTGAAAATTCCTCGAGTGAAATTTCTTCTTTAAGTTACTGAAAAGTTCATTGAGTGGGGGGGGGGGGAGACTCATTTAATATATTCAATGTTCTTCTTCTGATAGCCATTATTAAATTTTTAAACCGCTCTAATATAAAAGTGAAGCATAAAAAAAATGAGTAAAATGATTAATTATAAAATCAAACTACATGTAGAACCTGCAAAAGAATCACTTTTTAAGTAATTACGTTTTGATGGTACATCAATTTAAATGCATATTTTAATATAGGGATATCCATTTTCATAGGTTAAGACTAAATCACATTGTAACCGTGTACACGTATGTGTATTTAATGGATTAACTGGTTCATTCACATAGTTTTATAGAGTTCTGTTTATGCGATGCTTTCGAAGAACAAATTAATCGCGTAAGTGGAGAGCTTAATATACTGAAATTATTTATCTTGGGGAATGGGAGTTTGCGTGGGTTTGTTAAACATCGTATGATTTTGATCTCCCGTTTAAATTAATAAAGCAATACAACAATTACACAATACTCTTACGAGTAGTACTTTACAATAAGGTACGTGCCTTTTCTCAGGTAGCATAACTACCAACTTATTCGATACCTTCTGTTAATAACTTTGTTTATATTACGCGTGTGTCTAATTATATGAGGAAAGTCGATGCTTTTAAATTCATGTCGCAATCAATCGTAGTTCTGCACATGCAGTTCACAAATAAACAACAAATTTTATAAATTACTTACTAATTGTAACGTTTACCCACACATGTGCAAACGCGCGAATATATCGATTTATAGCACGGTATAATACGAAAATGGCTGATTCGATTGTTTGATAAATTATTACGTAATAAACGTAAAATATCGAATCTAATTAAAGTGTGGTAAAAGTAAAAGTAATTAAAGAAAAAGAATATAAAAATAAATAAATCTTAAATTTGTACAACGGATTTACTGGACTATTTTATTATTTTGAATATCATGAAAGATTCTACTTGAGAGAAAAAAATACTTACAAATTGTAATAATGAATCACTTCGAAATTTTAAGGGTAATTTAGAGAAGGTGATTTTAAAACGATTTTTGATTTACCACTTTTTGATTTGAGGCATGGTTTCCAAAATATTCTATAATAAAAATGCTATTAATTACACACAGATGGTTGGTTGAAGCAAAAGAAAATGATGTTACTCACTTCAACTAACTGATTGTCTTTGTCTAGCTAATAGTATTTTTATTGTAAAATATCTTTTTAAAACTAAGTTTCGGATTGAATAATGGTGAATGAAAAATCGTCGTTAGAATCCCCTCTACAATCTTTTAAAATTTCGAAAATCATTATTACATTCTATATAAGCAAAATCACTTGGATAATAGAATAATTTTAATTCCTTGAAACATCAAATTTTTAAAAATATATAGGTTCATATTGCACGGAAGTTTTATTCCTATTAAAAGTTTAATTACACAAACGGAATAAAAATAAAAATAGAAATTCTTTAAATAAATGTAAAGATAAGCGTAAAGATAAAATTGATACAAAATTTTTCTTTCAAGAAATATTAATTTATTTAAATGTTGTACAAAATATCTCTCATGCGTGTTTGAGTCTTATAACAGTATGAATTTTTAGCTCTACCATAGTTTAAAAAAAGTTAAATAGCTGAGAAAAAAGAAAAAAACACATATTTAGGATACTCTAAATATAATTCTGCCATCCTAGTAATAGCATTAACAGTTTTATTAATATAATCGTAATAGTAATGATAATTATTATTATTATACTATATTTTGGTCGGGAAAAGAAATTTGTCATTTATGCAACCATTTGGTAAAAAGGTAAATTTTTCTCTTCAACGACAAGGCGAAGCTAAAAGCAGAAAATGTGGGACAGAGGACTGGGCGTTTTACTCTTTCCATGACACGTTTTTTTTATTGAACTGTTCGCATCTATGTATAACTAATGAAGCTCTAAATTAAAGAATGCCAAGAGGAGAAAGAATAGTATCAGGAATCACCCCCCCTTTAAGGAAGTGCGATTGTTTAATAACACCTTGTATACAGGCCATCTCAGTTAAAATAGCCACGATTCATTCCTCCTGAAGATAAGATTAAGCTATCGCAAATTTAAAATTAATGGCTATAAGATCAACCTCGGGGCACATTTTACTACTTGCGTAGATCAGGGGGAAGGAGATGAGAATTTTTCAAATATAGACAGTAAGCAGACATAGCTTTCTTACTTCTCCAATTAAAGCTGTAGAAAAATTATTAAACAGCATCGATGAATGCGACATCGCGATTCTTTCAACTAGAGTAAATTTGAGAACTAATAAAAATGCCTGATATTCACCTACAGGGTGTCCGAAAATTGGCGCACTTCCTTTGAAGAGTAGTTTTCCGAGGGTAAACCAAGCCGAAAAGTCCTGTATCATTTTTTAATCTAGAGCTTAGTTTTCGAGATATTCAATGATAAAGGTGCCATTAGTTAGACAAAGACAGACAGATAGTTGAAGGAAGATAGCGCTTTCTGTCTTACTGATACAGGACTCTTCGACTTGGTTTACCTTCTGAAAACTACCGGTCAAAGGAAATGCGCAAATTTTCGGACATCCTGTATATTTGAAAAAGCTCCACCCATGTCTGTAATAAGCCTCGAAACTGGTCTATACCTCTTAATTTGAAATTCACATTAACTTCAAAAAACTCAAGGAATGCGAATTATGGCTATTCAAATAAAGATACCAAGTATATATTTATTTATTTGATACGAAGGGTGGGAGGTTTTTACTACAGATAAAATCCAAAAGCAAATTCTAAAAGATATTTCAACATATCAGCTCTATGTCGATGTTTAAATTCGAGATTCTTAAACTTGCGTGTTACAGACATTGAATAAAGAATATCAGGAAGAAGTATGTTACGATATATCGTGGAGTATAAATCTCAACTTTGCTCAGTTTGATGATGTCATTGAATAAAGAATTAATCAGGACAACATATCTCCTGTATTTTTTCACTAACAGCTTTTCTTATATCGCCGATGGTATATACGAATCAAAATTATAATAAAATATACATGGCATCTTTAATTATGTTATAAAATGATCGATAATCGAAATTCGCTCACTTTCTTTTGCATCACACCCATTGCCACTTGCATAATGGAAATGTCATAGCATGCTCCTTCCTGATATTCATTATTCAATGATTATAAGCGTAAATAAGATAAGTAGTCAACTCTCTTTGTTTAACAAATCAGATTTTTATAATTGAATATCTTGGAAGTGAGACTTGGAATTAAAAAATGTCAATGGAAAAAATTGGGTCAGGTTTTATCCTTTATAAAATGGCCCGCCACATTCCAGAAATTCCCTGTACGAAAAATAAACTTGAAAAAAAATATAATTTCTGTAGCAAGAATCTTACGGTAATTAAAAATTCATTGTACGTAAAGTAATGAGAGAAATGTGAAATAACCAGTATCATTGTACGTAGTTGTAAAAAATAATCCAATTTGAAAGAAAGAGCTACATTATTTACATGAAAAAGAAGAAAGTTAGGTAACATTTTAATTCACCATATACTGTCAAAAGAGTAATAAGAGGAATATTGCGTAATTAATCACTGCTGAAATCAATTCATCCTTGAAACTATATGGAAGTAATGTTGTGTAACGTCTGTTATTTTTATCTTGTTCAAAAACGTCAATTCTTATAATGTCCATATTAACCGTGTGGAGTAATATTAGTATTGATAATTTATTAATTACTCCATTTCATCCATTGGTAGCTAAAAGTAAGATCAGAGAAATGGTAGATTTTCTTAAATCAACTGTGAATTTCTAATATACTTCAAATAACCACTTTTGGAGTTAAAGTTCATTCGATACCGTTCTTCAAATATTAATCTTTCTTGTAAAAGATTAATTCAGTTTAGAGAGAAGAAGTACGTAAAAGTAGTTAAGTCGATTATTTAAAAATCACGTAGGTTTTTTAAACCTACGCTTACACAACTGCTTACAGAATTAAAAATTACGTAGTTTTTGCATCCTTTCTCCCTTGTACGCGTGTATCGATTTATATTTAAAAGCATTTGAGATAAGATTTAAAAGAGAGATTAGTCGATTTTTATTTTAATTATAACAACTTCACTATTCAAAAAACCGTTAGAAAATTACCTAATTCTGTTTTTACACGATAGACAGGTTCCCAAAGAATGCACGTAAAAAAATGCGTGTAAAATATATATTTCATCTATGGAAAAATAGAAGATTGCTTGGTAGAAGTAAAGTACAATTTGCTTCTTAGACTTTAGATCGATCGTGTTAAATCAAAATAAATCGTGTAAAAACAGAATTGAGTGTATATATATATATATTATTCTCATTCTCTCTATTTCTTTTTTATTGTTATATTCAAAATTCTATTTATTTATATTAAATAACATATTAAAGAACAGTGAAATTTCACTGATATCTTGAATTAACTAAAAAGCATTAGAAACAAATTTTTATTAAAATATGTACAATACTGATTGCATATTACACAATAAATTATAAGAATTAATAAAATCAATTATTTCATTTATATTATCAATTTTATTCTATTTAATCTAAAAAAATATATTTATGTTTCAAATTTAATTAAAAAAATATTTCTTCATTCTATAAACAAAATAATTAATATATAAGGTGTTCAAAAGTCAGTATGTATAAAAATTTAGTGTATATTTTGAACATTTCAATTTGAATAAATTTTAATCAAACAAAGAATATTTATTTTAGCTATTCAGAATAGTTTATTCGTTACTTAAATTTTTTAATATCAAAACGTACTGTTTTCTTTATAATTTCTCAATATACACGCAAAAGACATAGTCATTTATTATAATATACTACTTTATAAAAATATTATAATATTATACGGTTTATACTTAAAGAAAATAGTCTTATGGATTTATTTGTGCGTAGATTTTATTATCTTGTGGATTTAATCAGATTGACTTTTGAACGGTTCATAAAATAATACCTTGTATATAAGGTGTCCGGAAAAAAAGGAAAACATATTTTAAGGGGTGGTTTCTGAGGCTATCCTAAAAACTTTTTCCTGGTGGTATTTTTTTATTTGAAGCTTTATTTTCGAGATATTCAATGATAAAGTTACCACTAGTTAGGCAGAGACACTCCGATTGTTGAAGTGAGGTGGCGCCACTCTGTCTCGCTTAAACTATCGGAGTGTCTCTGTCTAACTAGTGATATCTTTATCATTCAATATCTCAAAAATGAAGCTTCAAATCAAAAAATGCCAAGAGAAAAAAGTTCTTAAAATTGCCTCAGGAACCACCCCTTAAGAAACGTCTCCTTTTTTTCCGGACACCCTATATATAAATTGAATCAACACGCACAGTGAATGAGTTAAATGTGCTGTGTAATATATACGTGTGTAATATCTATTAGCGTTACAAAATAATTAAACATTTTCCTCACTGTTATGATCTTTATCCAATAAAGGTCAATTGGTTTGTATTGCAAAAATTATTAAAATTTTGATGTGTTCTGAGTAACGAATAAGTTAAAGTAATACTATCTCCTTATCATTTAATGGCCTATAGCAGTGATTGGCAAACTTAATCAACAGAGCCGAATATCAACAGAACAACAATTGGAATCTCTTTTTTTTTGATAGCTACATTTTTTAAACTTAAACTATATAGCTACATGCAGGGTGTTTGGAAATAAATGCACCCCCAGTTAACACGTTCGGTGCCGTGTCACCCATATGTGGGGACCCAATCACCCATATATGGGTGACGTTCTTCTTGTTCAAGTTAAATAAGGTTGCCTTTTTAAAAGAAATTTAATGGAAAAGCACCGAAGTATAAATATAGAATATATTTATATTTATATATAAATATAAATATAAAAACTCAACCGAATCACGTTGGGCGCTGAACCTGTTAAGGGGTTACCCGATTTTTGATCCAAAGTTTAATTTTTAAGATATTGAATAATAAATGTACCATTAGTGAAACAGAGATAGATTGAAGTAAGACAGAGTGGGCTATCCCACTTCAATTATTTGTCTGTTTCTGTTTTACTCATAATTCCTTTATTAATGAATATCTTGAAAACTTTACTCATGATTGAAAAGTGGCTCAGCACTTTTCGACTTAATTTTATATAAGGAATCAGCCATTAGCTGATAGTGTGTTTATTTTCGGACACCCTGTATATCGCGCTGTTTCAATCACACTGTACGTGCGCGCCCGCATGTGGTATTTTATGAAAAAACCATATTGAAGAGACCAAAGAGCAGTGATTTGCTGATCATTGGCTTATACGAATCATTTACTTACATTCTACGTAAAATGTGTAATAGAATTTCTAAAAAATGAATTTGTATTAAAACAACAGTAACAACATTCCTTGTCTATATATACCATTTTATATTCTAAATCCATTAACTCTCAATATACATAAATAAATTAACTTGGTCAGTATACCTCTTAAGCTGATTGTCTATAAAAGGAAGAAAAAATACTTTAATTGTATGTTTTTGTAAACATAAGTTACGCTCTTTAGATGTGTATCTTGTTTTTTAATAAAAATGACATATACTTATGCTATTGGTACTTTAACTTTTGATTGCAGCATGTTTTTATCTATAATTATTAAAATATGTTTAAAAATTAAGGCACTTTTGAAGATAAACCTAACTGAAAAATCCTTTACCATTTTTGATTTGCAGCTTAGTTTTTGAGAAATTAAATAACAGAGGCAACATTTATTGTGCTAAGGCAAATAAACAATTGAAGTGAGATACTACTATTCCCCAAATCCCTTAATAGCATGGTTACCCGACAAAAATTACAGGTTTACAAACTATGCAGTTATATGAAAACGGATTTGGAAACCATTTGAGGTGGATACTCTAGGAACAATAAAGAATATATGTATACAACAATTTTTTTTAAATTCGTAAAAAATTTCTAAATAAAAAATTAGTCATTTTGTTATAAAGAGAATAGAAAGGTTTTCGAAAAAAGAAATTTATACATATAATGAGACTTATGTCAAGAAATTATTTCTGCATAGTTTGATTAAAAATTCAAAAGAATATGATCAGATTTTGCTAAATAATAATGTTATAAAATTGCTAAAACGTATGCCATGTTTTATCTGATATTAAATAAAACACAAAAAAAATTAGTTCATATAGATGGCGCAACACAAAATTTTCATAAGTGAGACAAAAATAAGAAATCTTGTTTTACTCTATTTGGTTAAGACACGAACTATTTTAGTTCAGGTAAGGATCCTCTTAAATGGATGGAACAAATCCTTACTTCTCCCTATACAGAGTGTCCGGAAAATAATGGACACTTTTTTCAGGGGTGATTTCTGACTCAATTCTAAGAACTTCTTTTCCATTGACATTCTTTTGAAGTGAGGTGACGTCACTCAGTCTCGCTTCAAGTATCGGAGTGTCTCCGTTCATCTAATGGCATATTTATCATTGAATACCTTGACACTGAAGCTTCAAATTACAAAATACTAACAGAAAACAGTTCATAGAATAGAGTCAGGAATCACTCCTGAATAAACTGTCCATCATTCTCCGGAAATTCTGGAAAACATATTCCTTTTTTTTCTTTTCAGGAGTTATACTTGTAACTGTAATAGATACAGAATGTTCCAAAGTAAACTATAATAAATTATACAGGGTGTAATAATAATCCCCTTCAAAATTTTAAGCGGTTGTAGAGGGGATGATTCTAAGTTTATTTTTAATTTACCACTTTTCGATCTGAAGATACTACTGAGTATCTTTGCCTCTATAACCTCTGACAATTTCAAAGGGGATCATTGTAACTCCCCGTATATTATACGCTGGCTATGCCGAAACAAACGTACAATTTTTGGAAAGATTAATCTTTATGTAAAACTTAGTCGTAAAAATCTTCTCTTCCTTTAGATCAAGAGCTTTGTGTTTGATATATTCATTAATAAAGTCAGTATTAGTTAGATAAAGATAGACAGTTAGTTAAAGTGAGATCACGCTATAAAATTGTACTTCAATTTTTGGACTGTTTTGCTTAACAAATAATGCCTTTATCATTGAATTACTTGAGAGCTAAGCCTTAGATCAAAGACTGGTAAAAGATTTTTAATTTAGACTACCCTTCGTTAAAGCTTTTTCAAAAAAAGTACAGAAGTTTGTAGATATACCCTATAGGTCTTAGACGTATAAGAACTGATGGAAACATTGACTAGCGTTACGCTATTGCGCTTGATCTTTGTTTTTGGAGTCCCAAGATCGATACTTCTCGGGACAAATTTTAATTTTTTAAAATTTTTCTTTGTTTATTTATTTCATATAATTATTAATGATTAAAGCAGAAATTTTATAAATTAATAGTTATATTTATAAAATAATATTTTACCATGATATATGTTTTTCATGAATTTCAAATTGTTTTATACACGGTATAACAATAATTCTTTTCAAAATTTTAAGAGGTTGTAGAAGGGGAGATCTACGACGACTTTTCATTCACCATTTTTCAATTTGAAGTTTAGTTTGAAAAATATTTAACAGCAAAAGTATTATTAGCTAGACAGAGACATTCAACTATAGTTAAAGTGAGATAATCTAACTTTCTCTTATTTCAACCAAATAACTATCTCTGTCTAACTAGTAGCATCTTTGCCATTGAATATTCTGAAAACTAAGCCTTTAATCAAAAAGTGGTAACTAAAAATGTGCTTTAGTATCTTGCCTCTATAACCTCTGATAATTTCGAAGGAGATCATTGTAACACTCCGTATATTATAGCTAGGTGTAACGAAATAAACATACAATTTTTGTAAAGAATATTCTTTATGAAAAACTTAGTCGTAAAGATCTTTTCTTCCTTTAGATCAAGAGCTTAGCGTTTAATATATTCATTAATGAAGTCAGTATTAATTAGACAAAGACAGACAGTTATTTAAACGAGATCACGCTATACATTTGTACTTTAATTTTCGGACTGTTTTGTTTAACTAATAATACCTTTATCATTGAATTACTTGAGAGCTACGCTTTCGATTAAATCAGGTAAAGGATTTTTAATTCAGATTACCCTTCCTAAAAAAGCTTTTAAAAAAAATGCAGGAGTTTATAGATATTCCCTATAGATCTTAGACGTATAAACACTAATGGAAATATTGACTAGCGTTACGATATTGCGCTGGATCTTTGTTTTTGGAGTCCCAAGATCGAGCCAGTATAGCTCTCTCTCTCTCTCTCTCGCACGCACGCATTTCGTAAAGGATAGTGAATAGTGAGAATCCCCACTCCCAATCCCCACCATACGGCGGAGGAGAAGCAGCTCTGAGTGAGAGCAGGGCTACCAAACTTCAATGTATTTTGTAGGACCAATGATTTTAGCGCCATCTGCAAGAGGACAAGATAAGAATCGGAACTAAAGTTGTGACGTCAGCGGTGTTCGTTTGTCTTATATATTTAAATTTTTGAAAATTGTAAGAAGGAAACGTGTACTATTTTCAATAAATATTTAAAACAATTTGTAATAATTTTTTTTATTTACATTAAAGTCAAAATGGTTCGGAAATGTTGCGTACATAATTGTTCATCAATTGCAACAATTCCTAGTCATAAATTTCCTATAAATAGATCACGACAAAGAGAATGGTTAATTGCTCTAGGATTAGAACACATAAAAGATGACGAAATAAAGAAATTGCGTGTGTGCTACAAGCACTTTTCTGATAACAATTATTCTTGCAATCCAAAAAAAAGAATTTTAAAAACTGATGCAATTCCATTTATCCAAGAAAATGATAATATTCAAGTTCAATTTCAAGAACATCCTGAGGTTACAACTATAACTCAGCAACATAATGCTGAAAAAATAGAAATTCAAAATAGTATTGATAATAATATAAAAGATGTACAGAATCAATTAAATGAACGTATACAGTCATGTTGTAGTTCAAGACCTGAACTACAGGAAATCACTAGAAAGCATATGTTAACACCCAAAGCCAGAAAACTTTATGAGAGAACAAAAAAATTAAAAATTATTAATAGGCATCTAAAGAGGCGTTTATTATCAAATAAATTGGAGAAGTCAAAGTTGAAAGAGTTACAAAGAAGAAAGGATAAAAATGATAATGGCATTTCAGTAAGCCAACAATTTGTAGACATGCTCCAGAGAAATAGTGATGTTGCGCCTCAGGTTAACAATTAATTATTAATACAAAGGACTATATGGGCAAAAATTTTTGTTTTTTTTAATTAGAACATTTTGAGAATTTTTGAAATCATATTGATAACAAAAATGTTTGTCCTAATTAATCTGTTTTAATTTTTTTTTACCATAAATACTACTACTACATAGTATATATATATTTTAACGGGGATCAGAAAGTCAAATTCTACTGGCATGACCATTGAGAAAACGTGGTCAGTAAAATGTCCTGGGTGAGAGGTTTATTGGAACAAACCCCACATTACCTCTACTCCGCTCACTCTGGCTCTTCTGGGTGCTCACATCGCGAGGGTGTACGTTCGGAGAGAGGGGGGGGAGGGTTCTTTCCTCCGGGTTGGGGGCTCATGGGGGGATGCTCTTTTTGGTGGTGCCAGATTCCCTTAATCTGAAAAAAAACAAAAAAAAATTATATATATATATATTTTAAATATAAAGGGAAGGCGTTACACAATAGAAGAAAAGATGTTTTGCCTAGGAATCTATAAAAGATCTCGTAAAGCGTATAAGTTTTTGTCCAAATATTTACATTGTCCTTCTGCTACAACATTGGAAACCCAATTAAGAAATATTCCAATCGATACTGGATATAATACTGTTGTACATAAGTATCTTAAATTGGCAGTACAAGAAATTTCTAATCCTTTAGATTTGTACATAGTGTTAATATGGGATGAAATTTCTATACAAAGTGGTATTTCATATAATTCTAATATCGAAAAGATCATTGGTTTTGAAGATTGGGGGAAGAACAGAAGAAGAAAATTTGCGGATCACGCAATAGTATTTTACATTCGACAACTTGCCTCTGGAAATCATATGCCTATCGGATTTGGATTTTGTAATGGCACCACTAATGTCATACAATTAACTCATTGTATACAAGAATGGCTAAAATTATTAATTAAAGTAGGATTTAAACCAGTCGCTACAATTTGTGATCAAGGAGGTACAAATATTGCAGCTATTAAAACATTAATTTCGAATGCAAATAATAGACGTATTATGAAGAAGAAAAACCCTAGTAAGAATTACCTATATATTTTATTAATATTTTATATAGCTTTATTCAATATTTCATTAACTATAGGTAATACATTTTTAATCGAAGATACAGAAGTTGTTCCATTATTTGACTATGTGCATCTTCAAAAGGGTATTCGCAATAATTTATTGACAAAAGATCTAATTATGCTTGGAAAAAATAAAGATAAGCAATTTGCATCATGGAATGATGTTCAAATGGCATATGAAATGGATAAACATTCCTTTTTAAAGCAACGACAAATGCCAAAATTAACAGATAAGCATATTTGTCAAAAATTAATACCAAAGATGAAAGTCAAATATGCAACTCAAGTTATTAGTCATTCCGTAGCTAATTTTCTAGATGTAGTACTGACTTTAAAAAATGGTATATTATATATAATTTAATAAAAGAAACTTAAAAAACGATAAATCCATTAAAATAAAATGCAACTAATGTTTTATGTTGCACAGGTCATATGGATACTACAAAAGGCAGATTGCAATTATCACCAAGTGCTGCTACAACTGCAGAAATATTATTATTTTTTGACAACCTGTTTGATTCTTTTAACGGTAATAGAGGACAAGGTTTATCAAAATTCATTAATGTAAAAAGTGGTCATGTGCAATTCTGGGCAGAGGCGCGTCAAAAATTACGCGGTATGTTTTATGCTGAAAAAGGAACGCATAAAGTGATTAAAGGTAACAGTCCTAAATGTTTGAAAAACTGGATATGGACTATCGATGGAGCAATAATGCTTTGGAAAAAACTTCAATCAGTTGGATTTTCATCATTTAATTTAAAATATCTCAATCAAGATATAGTCGAAAACTTTTTTAGTCAAATTCGAGACAATGGACATCAAAACACTAATCCATTAGCTATTCAATTTTCTGCTGCATTTAAATCACTTCTGACAATAAATTTAACATCCAAACATTCAATATCATCCAATTGTGAAATCAATAGTGAGGGCACGTCAATGGCATTGTTAAACATTTTTAAAACTGGAGGCACTATCAAAATCATTGATGAAGAGGAACATGTAGATTGCACTGAAGGTGCCTTACCTATTGTTACAGAAACCATAATGCAAATAGATCTGCAAAGAATAATTGAAAAAATTGTTAAATGTCAGTCAATTGTGGAATGCCTAGAATGTGCTAAATTTACTAAAAGTAAAGCCATGATAGATATTCTCAATCATGCATTAGAAATTGCAGAGAAACAATTCATTTATTTTTGCCACGAAAACAAAATTAATACAAAATTAATCAATATTTTAAACAAAGAAGCATTTTTAACAGAAATACATTGTGCTGCAGTAAGAAATATTATCATTGAAAAAACTTCCGAAATATTTATACACGAATGGTGTAAATTTATTAATAGCATTATAAATGGAAAAATAAAACAAATTAATAATATTAATAAAAATTACATTTATTTTCAAGCCAATAAAATGAGTGAAAGATTTTTGAAAATCAGAAAAAAATGTAACTTATAATTTTCATTATGTACGGAAAAAATTAAATGGAAGCGAAAATTTTACTCACCTCATATGATACAAACTTCTATAATAAAGTATTTATTGTAGCACTTCCTGGAGAGGCTTAATAATAATTGTTAAACGTTATTACCCCAGATAGCACAAATATACCGTGTATGAACTATGAATGTCCTTAGGACATCATAACGTCTTCTAGATATACGCAGTATGTATTCAAGAAACTTGTGCTATCAGGAACATTTATTTAATTTTTAAATATACTATAATATATTATAGTTCCTTGACCATTCTAATATTTTAATTGTTAATAAAAAATGTTAACTCTTTAAACTGTTCTATTTTTAATTATATATATATATATATATATATATATATGTGCAATATTTACGTATGTCTATATAAGGCATGCGCATACCTTATATTAGGTTCAGAAGCCTTATGTAAAGAAAAAAAAAAAATTACGTATGCTTGTGTACATGTGAACTGTGTAAATGTGTATAGCTTCGTTAGTTCCGATTCTTGAATTGTCCCGTTACAGATGGCGTCAAAAACAGTAGTCTCAAAAATTATATGGGAGTTTGGTAGCCCTGAGTGAGAGGTGAATATGTTCCATCGCACTCAGCGCGTGTGGTGGGAGACCACTGAATATAGTTCCCTGTGACGTCAGAGACGGCATTTATGTCCCCGTCTGTAGGACAGTAATTCGCCCGTTACATTATATGATATTATAAGTAAGTACAGAACCAGGAATCGAAACAATAAATATGAACTAGTTCTATTTAATCAACCAAAAACTTGTAACAATAATTTCGAACGAGGGGCCGATCACTTTAAGTCTATTTTAAAAATATATTATGAAGTATTTATTAAAATGACTCAAGATAGTCAAATGAAACGCAAATTAAATTTGTATTTGGTTATTGTAAAGAAAAATTAATCTAAGAAAGAATACGGTGATTTGTGGAATGCCTTTAAAGTGTGTTTTTTCAATGTGATACTTTTAATATAAAAATTTATGATTATCCTTAAAAGAAATTTTAACAGTTTTAAAAATGTGTGGAGGATGATTTATCACTAAGATGGATAATTGAAAAAAAATGTAAGATATTACTACCTACTAAAAATGAAGTGTTTATTTTATCAAAATTTGCAGGAGAAACTTTCAATTGCTCGTAAGTGTTTTAAAAGAATTTCATAGAAAAAGAATTTAATATAATAATCAGTGATATTCTCTCATTATCTACAGGGTGTTTCAGTGAGGTACGGCCAAATTTTAAGGGGCTGTAGAGGGAGTGATTCTAGGATGATTTTTCATTTAACACATTTTGATCTGAAGTTTAATTTTCGAGATATTTAATGATAAAGATACCATTAGTTAGACGGCGACAGAAAGTTGAAGCGGGACAGAGTGGCGCTATCTCACTTCAACCAACTGACTCTCTCTGTCTAATTAATACTACTTTTATCATTAAATATTTCAAAAACTAAGCTTCGAATCAAAATGTGGTAAATGAAAAATCCTCTTAGAATCACCTTCTTTACAATCCTTTAAAATTTGCCTGTACCTCACTGAAACACCCTATATAGTAAAAAATATAATATTAGCAGAATTTAATAGTATAACGTCATGTGCAAGTGAAAAGGAAGATTAGGGAAGTTCCTTAAAATTTTGCCGTGCCTAACAGAAACACCTTGTATAGAAGGTGTTATATTATCATTCATCATAGTTTTGCATCATGCAATTTTTTTTTATCACTTTCCAACCTGAGGCTTAATTTTCGAGATATTCAATAATAAAGATACTATCAGTTAGACATAAACGATCAGATAACTAAAGTAAGGTAGAGTAGGATTATCTCGCTTCATTTAACTGATTATTTTTGTACAATTACTTGTAGCTTTATTCTGGAATATCTTGAAAATTAAACTTTAGATTAAAAAGTAGTAAGTAAAAAATCGTCTTAAAATTACTACTTCTACCCCTTAATATATTTTCAAAGGTAATTCCTATATATAGGGTGTCCGGAAAATGATGGACGATTTTTTCAGGGGTGATTCCTGATTCAATTCTAAGAACTTTCTTCCTCTTGGTATTTTTTGATTTGAAGTTTTATTTTCAAGATATTCAACGATAAAGGTGCCATTAATTAAACAGAGATAATCCGATAGTTGACGTGAATTGGACCACTTTGTCTCGTTTCAACTATCGGGGTGTCTCTGTCTAACTACTGACGTCTTTACCATTGAATATCTGGAAAACTAAGCTTTAGATTAAAAAATGGCAAAAGGAAAAAGTTGTTAGAATAGCGTCAGGAATCACTCCCTTTAAAGAAGTGCGGTTGTTTTGTTACACCCTGTATAGTGGGAGACATTTTAATAATAGTTTGCATAATTCTTCAATGCTATTAAAATACAAAGAGAGATGGACTAGTAGAGAATGAAAATTTTGCGGACATAGTCTGTGTCTCTATTGCACTATCCTTGTCTAACATTTACTCTTGTATACCTATATATATATATATATATATATATATATATATATATATATCTATATGTATGCGAATTGTATATTTCAAGAACAAATTTTCGAAATAACGTATTTTTTGAAGACATTTGTATACTTTGAGGACAGGTTTCAAACTATCATTGTATTAAAAGTATTATTTGAGGACATTTCCTTTATATATGTAATGATTAAATTGAAACCCTATCATACATAAATATATATATCAAATGCATAGTTTGGGACACTTTCATTTTCACGTATAAATGTTTGTTATAAACATTCAAGAAACTAATGCAATTCAAATTTTTGTATATAATAGTTCATTTATAAAGTTATAGCAATTTATATACTTTATGTATATTTTAAGAACATTCAAGGTATCCAGAAATAACCGCACACACAATTAACGGGTGGTTTCGGACACTAAACTTAGTTAAGAAGTCCTTAGTCACTTTTGGATCCGAAGTTTTTTTCTCAAAATATTCAATAATTAAGATATTATTAGTTAGTCAGAGACCGACAGTTAGTTAAAGTGAAGCAGCACTATGCATGGGACAGCATATGATAGTATGACGCTGTGTCTCATCTTAAATGTGTTATGTGTGTCTTACTAATAATATATTTATTATTGAATATCTTGAAAGCCAAGCTCAAAAATGATTATGGAATTTTCAACTTAGTTTAGTGCCAGGAACCAGCTCTTAATTTGGAAATGCGTTTATTTCCGGAAACCCTGCATACTGGATGTTATAATGCAATCCACTTTTTTTAAGAGGATTATTTTTGAGGATAAATCAAAAACATAACACCCAAAGCATAGATTTGTTTAATCTCATTCAACTTTATATCGCTTATACCTGTTTACAACACCTTAAACTTCATTTAAATCCTTAATGTTGAAAAAGTACAGAAGAATGAGAAAAAACTTTTAACACCTTATTTTAATATTTTTGATTTCCTTTGTAACATTTATAGACAGAAAAATATAGAGTATCCTTAAAGAAAAATCTTCTTTAAACTTCATAATCTAATTATCCTTAATCCCTTCCATATTTTAACGAGTCTGACTCGTGATAAAAATTTCTAACCAAGCTTAAATATCATGAGTCAAACTTGTGAAGACAAATGCAAGCCAAATATAATTATCATGAATCACACTCGTAGAATGAAAATCATATGACTTATACTGTTTTGCCGCAGGTGACATCTTCATAATTTTATTAATTTACTTCTATCAGTTTGGTCAAAATTTCGTCGAGATAGATGATATGACAAGGGGTTAAGTAAGTGTTCGCGACATTTGGGACACTCTGTATAATGGTTGGCATCTCAGGAACTACTAAACGGATTCTGGTGGTTCCACACATTGTTCTATTTAATTTAATATGCTCTTTCAGAATGTAATGAGAATAACTATGGTTATTATGAAGCGATATACAGAGTTTCCAGAAAAAAACCATTCCAGTTACAAGGCGGTTTCTAACATTAAAATGAGTCAAACAGTCCTTTAACACTTTTCGATAGAAAGTTTAGTTTTCGAAATATTCAATGATAAAGATGCCGTTAGTTAGACACAGACAGATAATAGAAGTTAGATAGCATCCACTTTATTTCACTTCAACTATCAGTCTATCTCTGTCCAATTAATGATATATTTATTATTGAATAGTTCATAAACTAAGATTCATACCGAAAAGTAGTGAAGTACTTTTTAACTCACTTTAGTATCAGGAACCACCTTTTAACTTAACCCATTATCCGCCAATGTCCCATTTTTAGGACACATTTTTAACTTTTTTTCTTTTAATAGCTGGAACTCCTGAATAAAATATAGTAGTTGAAATAATGAGATCATACCACGCGCTCTATGAAAGTACTAAGAATTTTGTTTTTTTAGTATACTATAGTATATTCCGCCAATATCCCAAAAATGGGACGGGGTTTAATTTTCATTTAAAAAATTTTTAAATTTTAAATAAAACTTTTAAATTTTAATTTTACATAAAATTGTTATATTTAAATAAAAACAACAATTATGGCAAAAAAAAGTTCCAGTTGGTTAGTATGAATATCATTATACAGTTAATTTAACTTTTTTTTACATTTTTGAATTGTAGCGGGTAATGGGTTAAGTACGTTTATTTTGAAATAGCCTGTATATATTATTTAGTAAAATTAGCAAAAATTTTTAATTTCATTTTTTTTATCTGTAACAATTTTGAGATGTATAAATTTAAGAATACAAGGTTTCCGGAAAAACGCAACCACTAATTAAGAGGTGACTCCTTACATTAAACTGAGTGGAAAAATACTTTATCGCTTTTAGATCCGGAGATTCATTATCGATATATTCGATAGAAAAAGTACTGTTAGTTAAACAGAGATATTTAAATAGTTAAAGCTGTACAATTAATGTTAGTTCAACTAATAATAACTTTATTATTAAATATTTCGAAAAGAAAGCTCTAGATCAAAAAGTAATTTAGGATGTATACCATTTCATATATTAGGAATATAATTTGAGTACATCTTATACAGGGTGTCCAAAAATTGGCGTATCCTTTTTTGAGGAGTAATTCCTGACACAATTCTGAGAGCTTTTTCCTGTTGGCATTTTGAAAATTAGGAGCACATTTTCAAGATATTAAATGATAAAGATATCGTTGGATAGACAAAGACGCTCCGATAGTTGAAGCGAGGTGGAGACACTCTATTTCACATTAACTATCGAAATGTCTCCGCCTAACCAATGATATCTTTATCACCTAATATCTTGAAAATGAGGCTCCATATGCAAAAATGACAAGGGGTAAAAATTCTTATAATTGTTTCAGGAATCATCCCTCAAAAAATGATCCGCTAATTTTCGTACACCCTGAATAAGGTGTACTCAAATTATATTCCTAATATATGATACCTATACAGGGTGTAACAGAATCGATAGTAATTCTTTACACTGACCGGCAATGATGCCGTACAACTCATAGTCAATGCATGACTTAAAGTACATTTGAAAAAGAAGAAAGCTTATAGAAGAAAGAAAGCAAATATCAAGGATATAGAAATATCATAGATATAGGATGGAGCATTCGGGCGAGGGGTGTGAAGTAGCTTCAGAGGAGCGGGGAAACAAGTCACGTGGCATTTTGGTGCTGCAACGATCATTAATCTAGTAAATCTCAAGGACATCCCAAGGTCATACAGAGGAAATATTTTTGATGTCCTTCAGATGACCTCTGTATGCCCTTGGGATGCCTTGAAATTTACTAGATCAGTAATCGTTGCAGCACCAAAATACCACGTGGCCTTTGTTTCCCCGCTCCTCTGAAGCTACTTCACACCCCTCGTCCGTATGCTTCATACCTATATTTCTGTATCCATAATATTTGACGCTATGTGTCAGTGTATGGCATCATTGCTAGTTAGTGTACACCCTTGAAAGATGAGGCTGAGTTAAATCAAAAAGTCCTGCATAACTTTTGCCGAAAATGTCAAAGACCGTCGAAGACTACCGTATTTCCCTACCGATATTGGTCTATACAGATTAATTTTAAATTTGCAATAACTCCGTAATTATACATTTTCGGCAAAAATTGCATAGAACTTTTCAATTTGAATTATCCTCATCTTCAAGTGGTATGAAGGATGACTTTTGACAAAAAAACACCCTGTATATGCGGCTAAAAATTATTCTATCATATTCGTGTTTTGTATCATTTTGTTCAAGAAAATCTCAGCAATACGTTTGTTGTACTTTTACGCCTATCTGATGAGAAAAAGTAATTTAATATAATTAAAAACCATGGTTGATCATCGATACCCTTTTTTTACTGCCTAAAAACAATTTGAAAGAGCGTCGAAGAACAGCGAAACGTTCAATTTAATTGAGAGGAGGAAAACCACGCTTGCTCACTACCCATATTTAAAAGTGTTGCCATCGCAGCTGAAATTAACCTCGAGATGGGCCTATATCGTTTAATTTTAAATTTGCAATAACTCCGCAATTATGCATTTTCGGTTGCAATTATGCATTGTGCAGGATTCTTTGATTCCAATTATTATCATCATGAAGGATGACTATTACGTCAGAAATACCCTATGCAGGGTGTCCGGAAAAAAAGTTAACTTTTTTTGTGGGGTGGTTCTTGAAGTTATTTTATAACTTTTTTCTCTTGGCAGTTTTTGATTTGAAGCTTCATTTCTGAGATATTCAATGATAAATTTGTCATTAGTTAGGCAGAGACGCTCTGATAGTTGAAGTGAGATGGCTCCACTCTATCTCGCTTTAAATATCGGAGCGTCTTTGTCTAAGTAATGGTAAATTTATCATTGAATATCTCAGAAATGAAGCTTCAAATCAAAAACTGTCAAGAGAAAAAAGTTCTTAGAATGACCTCAGAAACCGCCCCCTTTAAGGAAGTGCGGTCGTTTCGTAAGACCCTGTATTTTATTAAAATTATTCCACAGTATGTGTTTATATCGCTTTGAGATTCAAAGTTTTTAATTGTTATAAATGTATACAGTTTAGCGGTAATTTGAATACCAATTTTATATAGTATTATTCGGCTTTTGGTAACATGACACAAAGAGGACCGACAATAGGGCCGACACCTTTGTCGACTTCCAACAAAGTATTTATATAGTAATAATGTTCCAGGAATAAAAGCAATCGCGTATTTTCTGTTATAGAAAATATTAGCTTCTGAGAGCGAGAATTCTTTAGTTCTACAAAAGTCTTCGAGTTGGACACCTTAAAGTTTTAATTCCGTCTAGAATATCTTGCATATACAGAGAGTAAAAAAGTATTAGCACATTCCTACAAGTGACGTAGCTTTTGAAATATTTGTTAAAATTAATTGATAAAAAAAGTAATTTTAAATTAGACTACTTACTACATCAGGTTTTTCAGGAATTTTTAAAAAAGTTTTTTTTTCAGAAATGTCTTTTAAAAATTTATGAAACACCGGAATTAGTAATTAGTCTAATTTAAAATTACTTTTTTTTACATATTCTGTATAAACATTTAATTAATTATTAATTTATTAAAGAAGAAAAACAGAGAAAGTGAAGAAAAAAAGTGAAGAAAAATTGTTGTTTTACTGAAAGAAGGTTTTTTGTAAATATAATACAATTTCATCAATATTTTCACAAGTAAGTAAATGAGATACACATATCTCTTTTAACTTTTAATCGTGCAGGTTGTCCGGAAATTGACAGACTCATTTTTTAAAGACCATTTCTGATGCTATTCTAAAAACTTTCTCCTTTAGTATCTTTTGAATTGATACATCATTTTTAAGATTTTCAATGATAAAGGCGTTATCAGTTAGAAAGAAACATTCTGATAACTGAAATGAAGTGAAATTCTTAGTATACAGGGTATTTAGAAATAAATCATAAATGTTTTGAGAGGCGTCTCTTGATTTTCAATATATTAAATAATTAAAATTTTTAAAATAAAACAATTTAGACAGACACTTCGATAGTTGAAGTAAGGTGTCAGCATTCTGTCTCATTTCAACCGTCGAAGTGTCTCTGTTTAACTAATAGCATTTTTATAATTGAATATTTAAAAAATGAGGCTTCAAATAAAAAAATGCCAAGTGACAAAAGTTCTTAGAATTGCTTAAAGAACCTTTCCTCAAGAAATGTACGTTGTTTTTCCAAACACCCTATAGAGTCATGAATAATGATTCCCCTCAAAAAATGATTCACCGATTTCTGGACATCCTGTATATTGATATATATTTTAATATTAATATATTTGTTATAAACACACCTAATTGAATATATAGATCATTCAGTTATTTGATGTTTACTTATACAGGGTGTTTCAGTGAGGTACGGCCAAATTTTAAGGGGTTGTAGAAGGGATGATTCTAAGACGATTTTTCATTTACAACATTTTGATCTGAAGCTTAGTTTTCGAGATATTTAATGATAAAGGTACTATTAGTTAGAGAGAGAGAGTCAGTTGGTTGAAGTGAGAAACGCCACTCTGCCTCGCTTCAACTATCTATCTGTCTCCGTCTAACTAATAGTACTTTTATCATTAAATATCTCGAAAACTAAGCTTCAGATCAAAATATGGTAAATGAAAAATCGTCTTAGAATCACTTCTTTTACAACCCCTTAAAATTTGGCCGTACTTCACTGAAACACCCTGTATTTTTCAAGAGTATCCTTACAAATTTTTCATAACTAATTTAATTTTTTTATTTTATAGAATGTTTTCTTTAGTAATATTTGACAATGGCAAATATTCTATTCTCCCATCTAAGCGTATTAAAATAATACAGAAAAATAATTGCATAGTCAAGTATCCTACAGGTGGAAAATATAGTGCAGAGTTGGTGGATTCCTCTGGTAAGAAAATATTATTATCTAATTCTGCTACTATAATACTTAGTTTAATAAATTAAACTTCAATGGAAAAGTGGTAAATGAAAATTTATTTTAGAATTACTCTTTCTACAATCCATTAAATTTATGGAATATGTCATTGCTATATCCTGCATATTCTTATTAATACATATTTAATATACATTTATTTTAATATCTTTTAATTTTTTAATGTTGTCCAAAAATAAAAATCTGGAAAATTTGAAAGATTCTAAACGAATAATTTATAATATAATATAATTATGCTTTTGTTATTTATTTAAAAAGAAAAATAAACATCCTTTTACTCTTTTACACAATTTTAACTGTAATGCATTTTTGAAATTATATTAATTTTCAGATTCTAAAGAAACTTTAGTTGAAAAAAAAAATACACTGGAACAAAATAAAGAAAATAATTCTTCACTTCACTCACCGGAAAGAATGGGCTTTCAAGAAATTTGTGAATATCAAATAGGATTCTCCACACCTAAAAATTTTAATGCACCAGTTTCATCAAATTTAAACATAACAAATATTTCATGTATTACACCAGAAAAAAATTCTGCGATAAATAATATGAATATAACGTCGGAAAGTAGTGCTCCTAGTGGACTTACGAATATGCTTAATTCATTTGGAGAAAACTGGCCTGGCACATCTACTGAAGCATCTCAAAATATAATTCCCAATTTTAATAATGAACAAAATTCCAGGGATGATAATAATAGTTCGTATAGTGATGAAAGTGATTCAAGTTATGTCCCAATGCAAAGCGTTCAAAATACTTTGCTATCCAATCAAGGTGTTGAAACATTTGCAGAAACATCAAAAGAAAAATCTACGGAAACGTCAAAAGAAAAATCTTCTTTATTAGAAAATGATTGTCCAGTCGATATTCGTACATTAACAATACCAAAAGCATCAACTAATAAAAATACTGTAAAAAAACATTTTTGTCCATTTTGTAAAACGTTACAATCAAAATTTGCAAGACACTTATCATTAAGACATAAGAATGAAGAAGAAGTTCAAAAATTTTTTTATTTAAAAAAAAAAGCAGGGAAAGAACTGCGATTATATCCGCCTTGCGTAAGAAAGGCGATTATTTGCACAATACGATGCCTGAGTTAAATTCCGGCTTTATTATTGTACCAAGACAACGGCAGAAAAAGTCAAAAAATACAGCAGAGGATTATGTCTGTTGTAAGACATGCAAAGGATATTTCGCAAAGAAAACAATTAGATTGCACTATTCGAACTGTGATAAACCGTACAAAAAAAATAGTCGTAATAATCTTGCAATTAGTCGACGAATAACAGGCTATATTCATCCTCTCGCTAATAATACTTTACGTAGGCATGCCTTTCCGGTTTTAAGAGATGATAATGTCTCAAGATGTATTAAATATGATGAAATAATTATACAATTCGGAAATAAATTATGTGATAAATACACACTACCTCACCAACATGATATGATCAGAGCACAACTTCGTTTGCTGGGTCGCTTTAAGTTAGAAATAATAGCTCTTGATAGTACGATTAATGAATTTAAAGAAATTTTTAAACCTCAGCATTTTGATAAAACAGTTAGTTGCTTAAGAAAAGTAGCTCATTGGGATACAAATATAATGTGGTTTCGTACACCAGCTGTAGCTCAAAGTCTTACAACTTTAATAAAAAAATGTGGACAAAAGCTTAGAACCGAAAGTATAAAAATTCAGGATTATCAAAGAAAAAAATGTGTCGATGATTTCCTACTACTATGGGAAGAAGAAATTCCTACGCTCATAAATAAAAAAGCCCTTGAAGATCAAATAACTCAAAGACGTCAGAAAAAAATTATTCTGCCAACTAAACAAGACATTAAGCTGCTATATGATTATTTAAAAAAAGAATGTGATACTTGTCTTGAAATATTGAAAAAAGGATTTAATTTGAACTCATGGACCCTTTTAACTCAGTGTACTTTAATTTTAATACAAATCTTTAACCGTCGCCGAGCTGGAGAGATTGAAAGGCTAATAATAATGAACTATCAAAATAAAGAAGCATTAAATGAAAATGTTAATCAAGAAATTTATTCAAAGTTATCGAATAATACCAAGGAAATTGCTAAACAATTTGTCCGTATAATACTTCGTGGGAAACTAGGTAGGACCGTTTCCGTTCTGCTTAGTCCATTCATAGTCGAATATATTGAGACTATTCTTAAATTTAGACGAAAAGCTGGTGTTAGCTCAAGTAATGAGTACATATTTAGTGTACCTCAAACAAATAGTTTATCCAAGAAGTATTTGAGGGCGTGTCCTTTGATGAGGCGATTTTCCAATGCATGTGGTGCGCACATGCCAAATTCATTACGGGGTACTACTCTAAGAAAGCATATCGCAACTTATACTTCAATGCTGAATGTTGAAGAGTACCAAATTGATCATTTAGCCAATTTTATGGGCCATCACAAGGATATACATAAATCCGTATATAGACTACCAGTACCAGTTGCTGAGATAACGCAAGTTTCTCGGTTATTGATGGCAGCCATTGATGATAATGATGATAATGAAGAGGATGATGAAGAAAATAATGGAAAACAAATAAGTGATAGCAGCGATGATGAAAGTGATACTGATGAAAGAGTACTGTCACAGCACAGTACTGACAATGATTATACTCTACCAGAAAGTAGTTTAAGTTCGAAGCGTCGTAGTAGTAAGATTTATTTTTTATCCAATTAATTTGTAATTTTTTAAAACTAAAAATATTAAAATAAAATTATTTTAAATTTCAGCTTCTCCATTTGGAAGAACAAAACGAACAAAATGGACTACGGAAGAAAGAAACGCCATAATTAAACATTTTGGTAATCTTGAAAAACTTGAAAAATTGCCGTCTTTACTTCAATGTAAAGAAGTCATTGATAAATACACCGTACTCTCTAAAAGGACGCCGCAACAATTAAAAACATGGATAGACAACCAAAGACGAGCTAAGAATCGACAAATAAATTATGCGCGTTTAAAAACATAAAATTTTATATTTCTTTATATTAAGTTAACTTTTAATATTAGCATATCTTATATATTATATATTATATATTAGCATTATCTTTTTTAATAAAATTGTACTCCAGTTTGTGGCTATAATTACTGTCGTTAAAATTTCATAATCCCAAAATTGAAACAATAAATTTTAATAAATTACAATTTATGACTTAATCATTTATAACTTATATTTATTATTTTGCAGTTATACAGGATAATCATTAAAAAACGCACTTTTTTATGAGTAATTCAAGATGCTATTCTAAGACTTTTTTCTCCTTGGTATGTTTTGATTTAAAGCTTAATTTTCACGATATTCAATGATAAAGATTCCAATAGTTACACAGAGACACTTCGATAATTGAAGTGAAACGGAATGTCGTCAACTATTGAAATGACTTGTCTAATTAATAACACATTTATCACTGAATATCCTGAAAATTAAGCTTCACCTTAGAACAAGAGGAAAAAGATCTTAGAACAGTACTAGGAATTATCCTATACAAGCTGTTTCTAAACTATGTCGCGTTATTTTAACCCCTTCTAAAGCCAACCTCATTAAATCGAAATTCTTTGAATAAATTTTTCCAAAAGTGAATAATAACATAGTTATTAATAATGTTAAAGATATGAGGAAAGGGGACTTATAACATAGGGTGGCCGAACCGTAAACATAACCCATTCTAAGAAAGAGTGAGAGGGATAGACAGGGCCTGTCTTTTTTCCTTCTCACTTACTTTAATCACTGTCAAGTATCAGATTAATTATAAGAATGAGAGATGACAGACCCCGCCTACCTTTCTCACTGCTTCTTGGAAGCGCTGTATCTACAATTCGGCCACTCGGTGACATAGATCCCCTTTCTTCATATCTTTAACATTGTTAATAACTATGTTATTATTCACTTTTGGAAAAGTTTATTCAAAGAATTTCGATTTAAAATGGTTGGCTTTAGAAAGGATTAAAATAACACACTGTAGTTCAGAACTCTGTATATAGGATGTTTTTAAATTAATAGTTATCTTTTACATCCTTTGAAGATGAAGGAGAGTTGAATTGAAAAGTCCTGAACCACTTATGACGAGAATGCATATTTACGGAATAACTGCAAATTTAAAATGAAAAAAATATACAGGATGTTTTAAAACAACCTTACTTCCTTACATTAATTAACCTTAATTGATTATTCTTGACACTAAATTAAATCGAAAAGCCTTTAGCCACTATTCAATCTGGAGCTTAGTTTTCGAGATATTTAAAAATAAAGATATTATTAGTAACACAGAGACAGACAAATAGTTGAAGTAAGACAGAGTGTTGCTATCTCACTTCAATTATTTGTCTGTCTCTGTCTTACTAATAATATATTTATTATTAAATAACTAAAAAACCAAGCTCCGAATGGAAAAAGTGGCTAAGGACTTTTCGACTTAGTTTAATGTCAGGAATATCTTTAAATAAGGGTAGTGAGCAAGCGTGGTTTTCCTCCTCTCAATTAAATTGAACGTTTCGCTGTTCTTCGACGCTCTTTCAAATTGTTTTTAGGCAGTAAAAAAAGGGTATCGATGATCAACCATGGTTTTTAATTATATTAAATTACTTTTTCTCATCAGATAGGCGTAAAAGTACAACAAACGTATTGCTGAGATTTTCTTGAACAAAATGATACAAAACACGAATATGATAGAATAATTTTTAGCCGCATATACAGGGTGTTTTTTTGTCAAAAGTCATCCTTCATACCACTTGAAGATGAGGATAATTCAAATTGAAAAGTTCTATGCAATTTTTGCCGAAAATGTATAATTACGGAGTTATTGCAAATTTAAAATTAATCTGTATAGACCAATATCGGTAGGGAAATACGGTAGTCTTCGACGGTCTTTGACATTTTCGGCAAAAGTTATGCAGGACTTTTTGATTTAACTCAGCCTCATCTTTCAAGGGTGTACACTAACTAGCAATGATGCCATACACTGACACATAGCGTCAAATATTATGGATACAGAAATATAGGTATGAAGCATACGGACGAGGGGTGTGAAGTAGCTTCAGAGGAGCGGGGAAACAAAGGCCACGTGGTATTTTGGTGCTGCAACGATTACTGATCTAGTAAATTTCAAGGCATCCCAAGGGCATACAGAGGTCATCTGAAGGACATCAAAAATATTTCCTCTGTATGACCTTGGGATGTCCTTGAGATTTACTAGATTAATGATCGTTGCAGCACCAAAATGCCACGTGACTTGTTTCCCCGCTCCTCTGAAGCTACTTCACACCCCTCGCCCGAATGCTCCATCCTATATCTATGATATTTCTATATCCTTGATATTTGCTTTCTTTCTTCTATAAGCTTTCTTCTTTTTCAAATGTACTTTAAGTCATGCATTGACTATGAGTTGTACGGCATCATTGCCGGTCAGTGTAAAGAATTACTATCGATTCTGTTACACCCTGTATAGGTATCATATATTAGGAATATAATTTGAGTACACCTTATTCAGGGTGTACGAAAATTAGCGGATCATTTTTTGAGGGATGATTCCTGAAACAATTATAAGAATTTTTACCCCTTGTCATTTTTGCATATGGAGCCTCATTTTCAAGATATTAGGTGATAAAGATATCATTGGTTAGGCGGAGACATTTCGATAGTTAATGTGAAATAGAGTGTCTCCACCTCGCTTCAACTATGGAGCGTCTTTGTCTATCCAACGATATCTTTATCATTTAATATCTTGAAAATGTGCTCCTAATTTTCAAAATGCCAACAGGAAAAAGCTCTCAGAATTGTGTCAGGAATTACTCCTCAAAAAAGGATACGCCAATTTTTGGACACCCTGTATAAGATGTACTCAAATTATATTCCTAATATATGAAATGGTATACATCCTAAAATATTACTTTTAAACAAAAATCGAAAATAAAGTTTGGTTTAAGAATGCGTATAGCATACTATATGATTTAAAAAACTATTAGTCTCAAAATATAGGTTTCACATACATATTACTTATTCTTCTCTTGAAGAGGAGTTTAAAAGATGACTATTTATAATAGAAAATACCTTTGTATAGGGTGTACTCAAATTATACTTCTAATATATGAATACATATAAGTCGAATGAATTTTTCAGGACTTCTTTAACATTTCCACACTTTAAATAATCTCAAAGTATACGTAAAAAGTATTGGGAGTCTCAAATAATGCTTTTTATATAAAATACCTATAGGTTTAACGTATTATACAGGTACAATCTATAGGAATTATCATATGTTTTAAATATAGTTTAAGGACAATGTATCAACTATTAAACTACTAGAAGAGTCTTCAAAAAATACGTTAGGTATATGAAACAGTATATCTCCTAAAATATTACTTTTAAACAAAAATTGAAAATGAGATTTGACTTAGAAGTGCGCATAGCATATTATATGACTTAAAAAACTATTGGTTTCAAATTATACATTTCACATACATATATATATATATATATATATATATATATAATATATAGAATATATATATAAGTACGGCAAATTAAACATTTCTAACAGATATAAAAGTAACCAGTGTAGTGTAGAAAAATGAACGAATTAGCATATTTTGAAAGAGATGCAGAAAGTCAATCATATGTAAGGAGGATGGATACGTGGATTGCATAATAAATAATATGAAAATAATGTATTAACAATATAAATAAATATAAGCTAATTAAAAATAGGTTAATAAATTATGTTAGTAAGAAGGTGCTGGACTGAATTAGTCAACATAATTTTGTTTTCTAAATGATGTACACAACTTAAAAGTTAACAACAATATAAAACACACTAGACCCGTTTTTTATTTCCTATCCTAAACTCGTGTGTATTCTACATACTGGTCAGTTATAAGTATAGTTTCTGCTGGTTCAGATGTAACACTAGTGCAGCAACGAAGAACAGACATTTGATGTCGGGACTAACATAGGAACATTCGAAATAGAGGGTGTTCCCGAACGACAGTATTGTCCTTGTCGGTAACTCGTTCATTTCAGAATAATTATCTTAATTTTTTCTTTTTTTTATTCTTTTTCAGTTTTAATTTTTTTTGTGCATTTCCTTCTTCCAGTGTCGATTCTTTCTTTTCCAATTTTTCGGATTTATTTTCGCTCTCCTTTCAAGTAAAACAGCATTGATATTCCTAATTTTTTTTTCCTTTTCCTTTATCTTTTTCGGTTCCCTTCGGTGCATCCGTAGATTAATAGCGGAGATAAATATATTTTTTTTCTTTCCTTCTGTTCTTTTCCAGGATTTTGCTTATAGGGAGACCTGGAACCTCCTTCTCTATTTTTTATTTACTTTTCTGGACAGCTAAAGGAGAATTCGCTCAATTGGTCGAGTCCCGTTTGAGAACGAAGGATTTGAGTGCTGCGACCAAAACTATCGCCCCATCCCAGTGGGGAGGGAAAAATTCCTCATCAAGCATTGAGTTGCCGGAAACTACTGTCTCAGCCTTGTTTACGCCAGGATTCTCGCTCACCCTTTAAAAATGATATCAGAGTGAGATCATCGGTCGTGCTCGATGCTTCAATCAATTAACTTCAAACCTGTCAAGATCATCTCACCGCCAAGGTACCATGGATAGTTTACTACAAATCGACCAAGACTTGGAAATGGAACAGTTTCTACTCAAGGAAGCCACTACTTCCCTTCCTTTCGTGTCCCGATAATTGTTTAATTTATTAATGTTTGTTTATTTCATTTCCCTGTCAACTAATATATTTTTATTACTTTTGCAAGCCGTTTTTAATTATTACAGCATAAGATGTAGCGTTTGCAGCCTGTAGTCTAGCAACTAGAAATAGTATTAAATATAAATTATTGTAAGATATTTGTTTTAAAATAGTTTGTCAGAACTAAGCAAACATGTTTTTTCCTCCCTTTTTGTGTCTTCCTGGCCATCATCAAAGTGTAAACAGGTAAACAGGTAAATAGGAAAACAAATTTTAAAAGGTAGAAATAAAATAATAAATATTGGCAATTTCTCATTCAATGTCATAATGAGTTAAAAAATTTTAATTTCAAGTCAGTGGATGATGATACTTTTAACTATTATCACCTCACCTGAAAAGTGTGTATAGGCATTGTTAATTGAAAAATATATACCAACGAGGTATATGCAAGCATGCTCATTGCATATGGAGCCTGCAATAATTCAGTGAGAGAAACAGTGACAAGATATAGGAAATTATACCTTAATCGGTGGATTCCGAATATAAGTGTGATAAGAAGATTAGTGCAAAGAGTTCGCGACACTGGCAACCTACAGTCAAAAAAACCGGATAGTGGACGTGGAAGAATAACCAGGACAGTGGAGATGGAAGAAGCAGTTACTGAAGAAGTCGAAGAAAACCCTGGTACAAGTACCAGGACCATTGGTAGAACCCTTGAAATAGAGAAATCAACAGTGCACGAGGTGCTGAAAGAGGATAGACAATATCCTTACAAGTACTGCCGTATCCAGTAGCTACAACCTGAAGATTATGAGAATAGATACAGATTTTACCGGTGGCTACTGGACAAGGAAGAGGCAGAAGAGAGATTTTATTACAACATCCTCTTTACTGATGAAGGTAAATCGATCAAGAAGAAATTTACAATGTTAAGGACCAGCATTATTGGTTCTTGAGCAATCCCTTTGCCCTTAGGGAAATACAAAAGTCGGTGGAGCCTGAACGTCTGGGCCGGAATCTTGTAAGTATTAATTTTAAATATCATATAATTTTTTAATATTATATAATTGATTCTCTGCATTTCTGCCTGAATACAGGAAGGATGTCACCTTTGGCCTGTTAACTGCCGCCACTGTCATTTCCGTCGCCAACTCAGGAAGCCACGGGTCAGCACTACGGCATATTTTCGTGCTCCTGGGGGACGTCGCCACCCCGTCCCTCGACAAACACCCGGTTGGCACTTTTGCCACTTGCCGATGTTGCCGAGCCAACGGCGGGCGGACGATTCGAGAACCGAGACTTCATGTCCCTTTGATCTTTGGTGTGCGGATATCGGAGAAGGCTGTATCTCCCGTCTAGGCTACCTAGGAGGATAGCCCGTGACGTCATGGGAGCGCCGGAACTTTTATCCGGTCCTCTATCAGTCCTTCTCCTAGTCTCATGGGTGTAGATCTCCCTGGATGCACAACTAAAGGCAGGTTGTTGCAGCTGACAGGTTTCCCTGACCTGACACAACCAGATAGGGCCGCAACCCTAATCCTGGTGCACACTTGACACGAGTACCTTTCCCCGTTGTGACTAGTTTTACTAGTCCACAACAGATGTGACACCTTGTGTCAAGTGTTCGGGATCTTTTACTTTTGTGTATCGAGGAAATCTCGTTGCAATTATTAAAAAATTAAATCATTCATAAAATATCTTTTTCCTTACGTTACAGATCGGACCGGTGGTTTTCCCAGACAAGCTAACCGGAGAATATTACGCCCACTTTATTAGACAAGAACTGTTCGAGCTTCTAGGAGATTTGACACTAGCTACAAGACTGAATATGTGGTATCAGCACGACGGTGCTGGTCCTCATTATTCAGCAGTGGCAAGAGAAGCTCTGAACGATACTTTGTCAGAAATGAATTCGAAAAGGACCAATAATGCTGATTCTTGATGTGGTAAATTCTTTCCTGATCGAATTAACAATCATCTGGTCAGCTTAACGTACACTGTCAACTTCCCTATTATTTTCTTCCTCCTCAAACACAACTTTTTCTATTTCCACTGTTCTCAGCTTTCTCCGGCTTCTTTCGCTGTAAAATACATGTATCGCGAACTCTAATTTCCACCGATTAGAGTACAATTGCCTCTACCTAGTCACTGTTACTCTAATCGAATTGTTGCATGCTTCATATGCAATGAGCATGCGTAACGAGATTTCTCGTTACGTGCCGAAATCGAACAGGATATCGGCGTTTGATAATAGTAGTCACATCTATTGGTGATTTGAAGAGTCAACAATGATGACGTCAGCTATTAAAGACCTCATTAATTGTGGTCACGCATAACCTGCGACAGAATTTCCAGAGCTATTAAAGGTCTGTATTGCAATACGGCGTTTCGGGAATTGGAGAAAATACCTATCGGATGGTCGCAGATAGCGAGGAGGATCGGTTGGAACCTCAGGATATCGAGGAGTCGTTGACGGGCCGCCCGATCGACAACAAGTTCGTAAGGCTGGAGGCCTGGACTGTGTGTCGTGTCGGTTGGGCTGACAGCGCTCCCCTTGGAACGTTCTGGGAGATGCCAGGAGACTGACCGGAAGTTCCAGGGTCGCCATCATCGACGATAGTTGCAGCTGAGCTAAACTTTTCCTCGTATGGCTTACCGCGGAGGAAGACTGCCTTTTGCTGTTGCAGACGGCAGCCGGGAAGCAGTGGAAGGATGTCTGTGCAAATCCTGAGTCACAAAATGTTTTAGAACGGGTTGCTGGTCACCCAATCTTAACCAGCTAGCGCCCAGAGGATATCGTAGACGACAAGTTCTAACGTTTTATGTTCATATAAAATGTTATTAAATTTGATTTTATAATAAATGTCCCTAAATTAATTTAAATTAATTTTAAACTATATTCCGTTTCAAATATTTTGTTTTCCTGTTTACCTGTTTAGAGTTTTATGATGCCAAGGAAGACACAAGAAGTGAAGAAAAAACACGTTTTCTTGGTTCTGGCAAGCGATCTCCAGATAAACATCTTATAATAATTAATATTAAATAGTATTACTAATTGTATAATTGTTGCAATTGATTTTCAGCATAAGAAGTTCCTTTTTCCTTAATCTCTTCCTATACGTGCTACTCATCTTGCCTTGTGCTCTGTTATAAGCGGTCATTTGTTTAATCGTTCTTAGACCCGTCCTTCGTCATTAAAGTTTTTCCTCAGATACTTTGGGAGTCTTAATTATCCCATATATGTGAAGCTTGATAGTTTAACAGGTTTATTTACTTGACTTTCGGATTTACTTTACCTTGCCCACTTATTGTACATAATGACTATATATCATTATAATTATTATTTACAAATATTTGTCCTGGCAGTTATAATGATCTTCAATACCTGGATTTTTCTTTTCTCCCATGATTCCTCCCCTCCCTAATGGTGTGGTTACTTTGCTACTCTTGCTCCCCTCGTTGGTTACTTTGTCTTTGTATTTTGTTGCTATAACTATATCCTCATTTAACTGATCTCGCCATGGGAAATTTTAACTACAAGTCTCATATGGCTCTGGATGTAATGCAACAAGCCTGTTCATATAGTCCTACTTTTGTCTTGTTCTTTCTGTTTTTATTGGTAACTTTTTGTCTTTCGTAGTTAACTTCTTTTACTTGATACAGATGCACAGATTAGAGTCTCGCAGCCATCTTGTTTTTGTATCGCTCCTTTCTCTTGCTTGGAAAATAGGAAGAATCGTTGTCGAAGCATTGAAAAGTCTACCGAAGACAATTTGTTCTTGTACTCTAGTAGTAAAGTCTCTATCTCTTTCATCTCAGACATAGAAATGAAATAGCTCAAACAGATGTAGAAATGGAAAATCGACGAATTGTCAATTTTAAATAAATGTTCACAGAAATATAGAAAGTATTTGGTGAACGTTGTCGAGGTTTGACGAGGTTTGACGAAACCTTTTGACCGAATTCTTCCTGGATCCCTATTGTAACCGTTGGTTTCCTCATTTGGAGGAAATCCACTTCTACGTAACTTAAATAACTGTATTCGAGTTTTGAACGTCAGGAGATTCAACTCCCCTCGGTGGCTCAGTAAAACACCCGTTACACTGTATAATCATCAAAAGGATTTCATGAAAATGAAGTCAATTGTATAGATAACAACACTTTTATTATATATATATATATATATATATATATATATATATATATATATATACGTGAGATAAAATTAATATTAAATATTAATTACATAACAATCATTGATATTACATAATAAATACAAAACGGTACTTTATATTATACTATTATTTATAATACATATATATATATATATATATATATATATATATATATATATACGCGAGAATAATTAATATTAAATATTATTTACCTAACAATTATTTATAACATAATAAATAAATATAAATAATAATTACATAATAAATAAATATTATTACATAATAAATACGAAACGATAATTTATATTAAATATTATTTACCTAACAATTATTTATAACATAATAAATAAATATAAATAATAATTACATAATAAATAAATAAAAATAATAATTACATAATAAATAAATATAAATAATAATTACATAATAAATAAATATTATGACATAATAAATACGAAACGATAATTTATATTATACAGAATGTAACAATGATATTCAGCGAAATTTTAGGAGTTTGAACCTCAAATGATTTTTCACGCACTACGTCCTGATATAAAGCTTAATTTTCGAAATATTAATTAAGCTTTAGATCAAAATGTGGTAGATGAAATATCCTCTTAGAATGAGAGAGGACCCACTTCGATACTTCCCAACTCGACACTAGCGGTTTTTAAATGTCCCAACTCGACACAGACCCATGTGGACACGCAGAACTCGATACGAGTTTAAATGGAAAGAGAGTAAATTGACACGAGTTATGACAAAACAGATATTTAGGGTGGTTACCTCGAAACCAATACTTTATATGGACATTACTTCAAACAATCTTTATTTTTCGAGAAAACAACACATACCCTAGGTGTTAATAACGCGCAACAAGTTAAAATTTTCGAGGGAATGGTCTTTCGACGCAATGTCCATTCGAGGTAATTGATTTGAGGTAACGTCGTGATACCATTTCTGAGATAACTCGTGTCAAGTTGCTCTGTTTTCATTTAAACTCGCGTCCTCAAAATTCATCAAAGTTTCGCTAAAAATTATTGTTATACTCTATAAAATAACCTTATTATCCGTCAAACATCATTTTTAAGTACTTCTTTTCGTACCAATCTTTAAACACTTGCACTTCCTCGTATGGACAGTGCAACCTTTTTCTAAATCTATCACTATATTTTTTAGTGTGCAATATACACGGTGATCTTATATAATTATAATTTCTGTTCAAGATAAGTTCATCAAACTTGGGGCATTTAATACTTTCTAAATCAAAACTTTTAATATTTAATTCAAGCAACAATTTCTTTTCCATTGTGCCTCCTTTATATGCTACTGTTAGATTCTCATAATTATCTGTATTAAGGCAACTTTTTATTGCTTTTAAAATGTCATTTTGATGAAATCTTTCACAGCCATAATTTTTATATAAAATACCATGTACATTCTTAAACAAATATGTACATGTTTTTTGATCTTTAGTCGTTAAATCTCTAAAATCAGATGGTACGAAAAGTGAAGTATTAGAAACAATATTTGTTTTCATATCTATTATAGCCAAGTCTTTATACACTAATTTATTGTTTACTTGGAAAGATTCAATGTCTAAGATGTGAGTAAACTTGTTGAAGCTTTCCTTGTAAAAAAAATTGCTAATTGCATCTGCTTCAAAGCATATGCATAATTCGGACCATCTTGCTAATTCTCCATGAATTTTGCAAAAATTTCCTTTATTTTTTGCCTGGCCTTCTCTTATCAGTGATTTACAAAATTCCTCATTTAACCTTTTTTTCGTTAAATTTAATTCCTCGAGGAATGCTTCTTCCAAATCACTGATGTAACCCACCGTAATTTCTTTTGAGTTACTTAAAGAATTCTTGAAGAAATCAAGAATTAAACCTTCAATATATAATAAATGGATTATTTCGAAACCACAACTTTCGTTATTATACATATAGTTAATATATTGTATATAATTTGTATACATACTTTTGTTAAGATTCCTTTTATCAAATAATAAAGGGCGATTCTTATACTTCATAAAAGAAGCAATATGCTGTTCACTGGTGTTAGCTGAGGTAATAGCTAAGTTCATTTCGCCATATTTTCTTTTAATGCAACGTTTATTTGCAACAACTTCTTCGATGCGAATAATATGACTTATATCAGTGGACTCCATTTTAATAAAAAAACACTGTAAACTATGGTTATATTAAACTGAGAAATATAAGAAAACTATAAAGCGCCTCTTCAACTGCAAGTTCAAACAATTCTGGTCGAAAACCTAAGAAGACCTATGAATTCGCTCTTAATATAGGGCTGCTCCTAAGAAAATTCACTGGAGGGAGAAGGAACCGCTTTTCATTGGCGGAGCGAAAGCCTGTGAGAGGCCAGCTAATTTTTACCCTTATACGTGTAAGGGGGAAATACGTATAGACAGGAGAAAAGAAGGCAATTTTAATAATTCATTTTTTTTCTATCAGAAGAACAAAGAGAAAGAAATGTACAATAATTATTAAATTAATACATTATATGTAGGATTATAGTAGGGTAAGAATTCTACAGGATTTCCGGTAGAAAAGGAGACATTTCTTTAGTGGTGGTTCTTGACGAAATTCTAAGAACTTTTTTCTCTTGGCATTTTTCAATTTAAAGTTTTATTTTTAAGATTTTCAATGATAAAAAAAGCCATTAGTTATACAGAGACTCTCCGATAGTACAAATTAGATAGCGCCACTCTGTTTCATTTCAACTAACGTTGAATCTCTGTCTAACTAATGGCATCTTTCTCGTTGAAAATCTTGAAAATGAAGATTTAAATCAAAAAATGCCAAGTGGATTTGCCGTCAGGAACCACCCCTCATAAAATGTCTTCTTCTTCCGGACACCCTGTATAACTAATAAATTATTTTAAGATGTATTATACCCGACGGAAAATGTCCGTTTTCCTATTATTCAATTTAAAATACAAGTTCTTTGTTCCAATTGTTCTTTGTTCTCGCGATACTCTCTGCCTGTCTCTATACCCCTGAAACTTCTCTGCTTTCCCCATATTTGGGATGTAACAGGTCAAGTGCGGGTGAGAAGGAAGATATGCCTTCTTTATTAGCTATACTCTAAGAAGGCAAGACTCAGGGTGAGGGGAAACAGATTCTGATGAAATTTGGTGGAGACCTTAGTTTGGGTCCAAAACTAACTTCTGTAAAATATTTCGGGTCAGCACTCAATATTTTGCAAGTTAATTAACAATTTATGTCATGACAACGGAACGACTTAAAACCGGCAGGAATCGATAAGGGATAAAAAATGAAATATTTTTTCCTAATATATATGGGGCGCCCACGCTTATCATTTAAAAGTTATTTGCGATTTTTTGTTTTCTGCACTTCTCCTTGTAAGCGCTAGGCGACAACACGTAAATTCGAATAGTCTAATGGTGTAGGTATTAGATCCCTCGGCTGTAGTACCCATGCTAACAGTTCAATAGCCCTTCAAGTTTTCTTAATCTTCTTAATAATATTTTTAACTTGGCGATACAAATATACATCATAAGGTTGACAGATAGGAGTGCACTTTGGTGGTATGATTTTGAGATTTGCAATGATTTGATATGATTTTTTCAGAACTTTCGCCTGACATATTAAAATTTTCTAATAAAACACAATTTTATATGTGCTAGAACAACGAAACGTTTCGTTACAATAGTCAGAGCTCAAGTAAAGCTAATACCTTTGACAAAGGACGAGGAAAATTCTAAAAGAAACAATTTTAGTATGACTTTCACTTTCGTGTCAGTGAAAGTTTAGGGGTATAATGACACAACGATTTTCTCAAGTAATCGCCTGATAGGCTTTACATCGTGTTTCTGCAATCTTTTCAATATTTGCTGTTTTAGCAAATTTTGGAATACTCCATATGTCGAAGAATGCCTGTGTTAATAAAGTTATATTAATATAAACAACAGAAACAAACTTGAAAAAACAAAAGAAAACTTGAAGGGCTATCAAAGTATTAGCTTGGATACTACAGCCAAAGTCTCTAATACATACACCATCGGACTACTCGATTTGCGCGTTGTCCCCTAGCGCTTATAAGGAAAAATGCAAAAAACAAAAAATCGAAAATAATTTTTAAATGTTGAGCTTGGGCAAACCATATATATTAGGAAAAACTATTTCATTTTTTATCCCCTATCGATTCCTGCCGGTTATAAGTCGAACTGTTGTCATGACATAATTTGTTAATTAACTTGCAAAATATTGAGTGCTGACCCGAAGTATTTTACAGAAGTTATTTTTGGACCCAATCTAAGGTCTCCACCAATTTTCAACAAAATTCCTTTCCCCTGACCCTGAGCCTCTCCTTGTAAGTCAGCCATAAACTATGGTTTGTACTGCTTCATTGCCGATTAGTGTGTACTTTCCAAATTCTAAATAAAAATTCCTTTCAATAAAAAGAATGCAGTTCGCTGCCATTAGCAATGCTTTTTTCATTTTCCACATTTTTATCCGAAGCTTAGATTTTTAGATATTTAATGATAAAGGTACTATTAGTTAAACAGAGACAGTTAATTAGTTGAAGTGAGATAACGCCACTCTGTCTCCCTTCAACTGTCTATCTGTCTCAGTCTACCTGATAATATCTTTGTCAGTAAATATTTCGAAAACTAAGCTTCAGATCAAAATGTGGTAAATGAAAAATCGCCCTAGAATCACTTCCTCTACAATCCCTTAAAATTTGGCCGTATCTCACTGAAATGCCCTGTAGTTACATATAGCATAATAGAATTTAAGCTCTACAGAATAATTGTTATATTATACAGGGTATCCGGACAAAACGGAAAAATTTTGGAGGGGTGATTCCTGACGCTATTCCCGAACCACAAATCATTATACACAAATTTTCAATGAACCATAATTTGTACGCATTAACAATACACACTGTTATGATATGGGGAATGCTGAAAATGTAGGAATATTATACAGAATTGTATTAATTCAATAATTATTGTATATTTCTTTCTTTTTGTTCTTCTGATAGAAAAAAATAATTGATTAAAATTGCCTACTTTTCCCCGTCTATACGTATTTGCCTTTTTAAACATATGAGAGTGAAAATTTGTTGGCCTCATGGTCTTTCGATCCGATAATGACAAGCGGTTCCTTCTCCATCCAGTGAACTTCCTAAGGAGCAGCCCTTTTTAAAGGGCGAATTCATAGAAGGTCTCCTTAGATCCTCGATCAGAATTCTTTGAACTTACAGTTGAAGAGGCGCTTTATAGTTTTCTTATATTTCTCAGTTTAATATAACCATAGTTTACAGTGTTTTTTATTAAAATGGAGTCCACTGATATAAGTCATATTATTCGCATCGAAGAAGTTGTTGCAAATAAACGTTGCATTAAAAGAAAATATGGCGAAATGAACTTAGCTATTACCTCAGCTAACACCAGTGAACAGCATATTGCTTCTTTTATGAAGTATAAGAATCGACCTTTATTATTTGATAAAAGGAATCTTAACAAAAGTATGTATACAAATTATATACAATATATTAACTATATGTATAATAACGAAAGTTGTGGTTTCGAAATAATCCATTTATTATATATTGAAGGTTTAATTCTTGATTTTTTCAAGAATTCTTTAAGTAACTCAAAAGAAATTACGGTGGGTTACATCAGTGATTTGGAAGAAGCATTCCTCGAGGAATTAAATTTAACGAAAAAAAGGTTAAATGAGGAATTTTGTAAATCACTGATAAGAGAAGGCCAGGCAGAAAATAAAGGAAATTTTTGCAAAATTCATGGAGAATTAGCAAGATGGTCCGAATTATGCATATGCTTTGAAGCAGATGCAATTAGCAATTTTTTTTACAAGGAAAGCTTCAACAAGTTTACTCACATCTTAGACATTGAATCTTTCCAAGTAAACAATAAATTAGTGTATAAAGACTTGGCTATAATAGATATGAAAACAAATATTGTTTCTAATACTTCACTTTTCGTACCATCTGATTTTAGAGATTTAACGACTAAAGATCAAAAAACATGTACATATTTGTTTAAGAATGTACATGGTATTTTATATAAAAATTATGGCTGTGAAAGATTTCATCAAAATGACATTTTAAAAGCAATAAAAAGTTGCCTTAATACAGATAATTATGAGAATCTAACAGTAGCATATAAAGGAGGCACAATGGAAAAGAAATTGTTGCTTGAATTAAATATTAAAAGTTTTGATTTAGAAAGTATTAAATGCCCCAAGTTTGATGAACTTATCTTGAACAGAAATTATAATTATATAAGATCACCGTGTATATTGCACACTAAAAAATATAGTGATAGATTTAGAAAAAGGTTGCACTGTCCATACGAGGAAGTGCAAGTGTTTAAAGATTGGTACGAAAAGAAGTACTTAAAAATGATGTTTGACGGATAATAAGGTTATTTTATAGAGTATAACAATAATTTTTAGCGAAACTTTGATGAATTTTGAGGACGCGAGTTTAAATGAAAACAGAGCAACTTGACACGAGTTATCTCAGAAATGGTATCACGACGTTACCTCAAATCAATTACCTCGAATGGACATTGCGTCGAAAGACCATTCCCTCGAAAATTTTAACTTGTTGCGCGTTATTAACACCTAGGGTATGTGTTGTTTTCTCGAAAAATAAAGATTGTTTGAAGTAATGTCCATATAAAGTATTGGTTTCGAGGTAACCACCCTAAATATCTGTTTTGTCATAACTCGTGTCAATTTACTCTCTTTCCATTTAAACTCGTATCGAGTTCTGCGTGTCCACATGGGTCTGTGTCGAGTTGGGACATTTAAAAACCGCTAGTGTCGAGTTGGGAAGTATCGAAGTGGGTCCTCTCTCATTCTAAAAGGATATTTCATCGACCACATTTTGATCTAAAGCTTAATTAATATTTCGAAAATTAAGCCTTATATCAGGACGTAGTGCATGAAAAATCATCTGAGGTTCAAACCCTTAAAATTTCGCTGAATATCATTGTTACATTCTGTATAATATAAATTATCGTTTTGTATATATCATGTTATATAAATAATATTTAATATAAATTATTGTCGCGTATATATTTATAATAAAAGTGTTATTGCCTATAAAATTAACTTCATTATCATGGAATTCTTTTAAAACTTATATATACAATTATTTTTGGAATCCGATTAATATATAGATCGCTGTCTCGCGACAGTTGATCCCAACTGTCATAAAATTATTGTTTAATAGTGTAAATGGAGACACATACATATTCCAATTTTTAATGTATTGCTTTTATCTCGAATATATTGCTATCTCCTAAATTGACGACGATTTTCCCATTTCTTGCCCCTTTATTTCATAAGGCTATACGAAAAACTTTTTTCTTTTAAGATGTTTTGATTTGAAGCTTCATTTTCTAAATATTCAGTGATAAAGATGCCATTAGTAAGACAGAGAAAATCCAATAGTTGAAGTGAGGTGGCGTCACTCTGTCTCGCTTCAACTATTAGAGTATCTCTGTCCTACTAGTGACATCTTTATCATTGAATATCTTGAGAATGAAGCTTCAAATCAAAAAATACCAAGAGTAAAAAGGTCTTAGAATGTCTTCATGAACAACGCCCTTTAAGGAAGTGCTGTCGTATTGTTTGCACTCTGTATTTATTAATTGTTCAAATCAGTTGAAATTTATTGTTCTAGTTTCATCAGTAATTGTTCATTAATTGTTCATATTAAATCTTCAAATCAGAACATTTTGAAATGATACATAATACTTTTGTTTGTTGCTTAATATGAATATGCAAAGTGTCCAGAAATAAATGCACATTTTATTAAGGGGTGATTCTTGACAATAGACTATGACGAAAAGTGCTTAGCCACTTTCCAATTCGGAACTTGGTTTTCAAGATATTCAATAATACAACTATTATTAGTCAAATAGAAACAGACAGATAATTGAAGTAAGACAGAATGGTGATCTTTGACAGAACCTTCATTCCAAAGGATTTCTGAAAAACACGATGCTAACATTATAACATTCTGAATAAGAGAATGGATGCATACAACTTTGGTCCCAATACCTTCAATAGTAATAACAAATTATTCCGTTGCATTATTAAATACAGTAGTATTATCGTCTAATAACACAGATTTAAAAACCCATATTGATAATTGACTAAATTCCTCAGAGTTAAGTGATTTAACACTAAAATAAAGATACATCATAAAATTAGATGTAACTCATTTTATTAAACTCACTTGTTGTTGAGAATGTTTTAAGCATAAACTAAAACAAGTTGAAGATTTTTATGTTCATTGTTTAAAGTTTATGACAAAATATCATAACTTCAACTTATTTTTAACATACTCGCAAGACTTAATAATTGTAGCAACTGCAGAAAAAAAATCATTTAATACTAATTGCAGCACTTTGCAAAAAAGAATAATAAAATGCATAAACACATCAAATAGAAATAATCATTAATGAAACTGATGATAAATCGGATAAATCAGATGTTATAATAGAAAATAATTCTGAATTTGAAGAAGATAATGCTTCTGAAATTAACAAATATTTAAAGTTTTTAAATATTCAAAATGATTCATTTATAGAAAGTGATTGTATTTATCATAGACTAAACCCATATTGGTATCCTGAATTAGTTAAAAATTTAAAAAAAGTTTTTAAACATTTCCCATTATGGACATCATTATTAACAGATCCAAATGATGTCTTAACATAATCACGGGTGGAAGAATATTTTAGAAAATCAAAGCATTTAATACTGAAGCAAACAAAACATATCCAATTGGATAAACTTTTACTGTAACATATTGAAACATTAGCGGGACATATGAAAATTTTAAATGCCACTAATGCTAAAAATGAAGATAAAAAAATAAGGAAATGGTGTTTACCAGTAGTCCTATTGCAAGAAATGATAAACCAAATGCAACAATTGATTATCCAAAACATATAAGTTATATTGAAGATAAATCTTATTTGATAGATACGTCAGAAGCAGATTACGCTTAGATTAAATTTAATATTAAAAGAAAAAGCAATAGTTCAGATAATATTAGTAATTCTGAAAATCAAAAAAAATATAAATGCTAATAAAATGATCTTTGTAAGTTTACAGGAAATGATTTCCTAAATAAAATTGAAAATTGGAGAAGCCAAGTAAAACAATTGGCAAAAAAGCAAGGTAAATATGTTAATCTTTGCACAGTTATTATTAGAAGCTTACAGAGATTGGCAATTATAGAGAAATTATATTAATGAAGCTACTAATAATTTTTTAATATTTATTAACAATTTATGGAATAGTAGAGTTACAAAGGAAATATACAAAGAAATATTGAAAAATATATTTAAAACTGAATCAGGAGTAACAAATTGCACAATTAATATTGAAAATTTGGTTTCTTAATATTTACTGAAAACCGAAGAGTCCTACAAATTTTCAGAACAGTATTTTCATTGTAAAATTTCAAAACTGAAAAGTGTGACTGTAATAGATATTAACATAAATTATTTTATGCAAAAGGAATTAATGCATTTTAAAACTTCAATAAATAAAGTCAAAGAATGTGCAAAAAATGGCAAGTGTAAAAAGTGTAGTCACGTAATATACACTGATACAATACCAGGCCAGAATCTAATATTTGATATTGAGCTATTACAACATAAGTTCTTGGCAAAAGAAAACAATTTTACTGATTGCGAAGACTTAATTACCATATCTCAAATACCATTAGAAATGAATTTTAAATGCAAAACTTTTAAATTGAATTCATTATTAGAATATATCGATTAAATAAAATCTGATACAATAGACCATTATGTTGCTTACTGCCATAGAATAATGAACAATTAAATGGCTGATGGGAGGTTTACAACTTATATAAATCAGAAAAGCCAATAACAGCAACATCTAGAACCCGTTCAGAAAAATAACAGCTGTCACTGGTAATACATGTGCAAACTTAAGAGTTTGTTGTTTCATATTAATATATGAAAACTACCATAAAGAAATGCTCCAGCAATGATCTTAAGTTAAGTAAGAACTGTATGTTCCTTTCCTTATATTATATTATTTACAGAACAAACAAACATAGAAAAATTGTGTCATTTGTACCTGCAGCATTAATACTAACTATATTCACGACCATAGGAATGACCTCTACCGATAAAAAGTAAGGTAATATCTTTTATTAATCTTATTAAAAAAAAAAAACACAAACTTTAAAACAATAAGAGAATATACTAAAAATATAAATTTTCAGAATCAAAAGAAGGACATAAAAGAGAACAATCAAAGAATAAAATACTCGTGGGAACAGATAATGTAAAAAACAAAATAAAATATAGTACAGACAATAAATGTTGAATTTTCATTTTATTACCATACGTAAATATACGCCAAATAGAAAATATATATTAATCTAAATTATAAATTTAAACATAGAAGGCATAAAAATTATCTTTGATATTATTGTTAAGCAAATCTATCAACAATTCATATTAATAAAATCATTTCTCTATTTTGCAGACACATAAAATGGAAGAAGAAAAGAGAAAAAATGAAGAGAATGCAGAGGGTTTAAGGAAAACCACCTTGTAGTACTTGGGAATAAACCTATTGCATGCTTAATTTTTAAACTGTTTATGTTAATATTGTTTTTATTCTTATTTATATTATTTATTTCTTTGTGTTATTATTTTCTATTATAATGATATTTTCTATAAAATTAAGAGGTTTTAGAGGGGATAATTCTATGACGAAATTTGATATAACATTTTTGATAAGAAGCTTTATTTTCAAGATATTCAATAATAATGCTATAATTAATTAGATAAAGACAATCAGTATGTTGCAATCAAATAATACTATGCTATTTTAGTTTAACTAGTCAAGTGTCATTATCTAACTAACATTACACTTATCATTGCATACTTATATAAAAAAGTTGTAAATACAAAATCGACTTAGAATCACTCCCTCTACAACGTCTTAAATTTCTGGAACATGTCATTATTACATCCTAGGTCTGTTCGTTTTACCTGTACTTTCTACACTTTTTACATTTTTCATACAATCAATGTGACACAAAATATTACCAAAATACAAAAAGTGTAGAAAGTACAGGTAAAACGAACAGACCTCCTGTATACATTTTATATATTTATGTTTATTACTTATACAGGGTGTAACATTGACACATTCCGTAAATTTAAGAAGTTGTAGAGAGAGTGATTCTCAAACGATTTTTCATTTATCACTTTTCGATCTGAGGCTTAATTTTAAAGATATTCAACGATAAAGGTACTATTAGTTAGACAGAGACAAATAGATAGTTGAAGTGAGACAGAGTGGCATTATCTCATTTCAACCTATTGACTGTCTCTATCTAACTAATAGTACCTTTATCATTGAATATCTTTAAAATTAAGCCTCAGATCAAAAGGTGGTATATATAAATGAAAATACGTTTTAGAATTACTCTCTCTACAACTCCTTAAATTTGTGGAATATGTAAATGTTACACCCTTTATAAAGGGTGTTTCAGTGAGGTAAGGCCAAATTTTAAGGGGTATAGAGGGAGTGATTGTGAGATGATTTTTGATTTACCACATTTTGATCTGAACCTTAGTTTTCGACATATTTAATGATAAAGGTACTATTAGTTAGACGGAGACAGATAGATAATTGAAGCGAGACAGAGTGGCGCTATCTCACTTCAACTAACTCTCTCTCTCTCTCTCTCTCTCTCTCTCTCTCTCTCTCTCTCTCTCTCTCTCTCTCTCTCTCTCTCTCTCTCTCTCTCTCTCTCTCTCTCTCTCTCTCTCTCTCTCTCTCTGTCTAACTAATAGTATCTTTATCATTAAATATCTCAAAAACTAAGCTTCGAATCAAAATGCGGTAAATGAAAAATTGTCTTAGAATCGCCACCTTTACAATCCCCTAAAATTTGGCCGTGCCACACTAAAACACCCTGTATACGTACATATATTTTGTAACGTGGAATTTCTCGTCAAACCGAAAGCTTTGAAAATGTCAACAATTATCAGGCAGGAAAAGGTCGTTACGGGAAGTCTATACCGAGTAACTAATTCCAACTCCTAAATAACGTCTGAGAAAGCTAGAAAAAATACAGATTCCAAGAAGAGGTACATTACCGAGGACACAAAACACAGGATTACCGATAATACAAAAGAACAGAGTCTCCGACAACACAGTCATACCCAATCACCGATTACACAGATAAACAGCTACACCAAGGGTTCAAAGAGATAGGATTACTGACTCGTACAAGGACAATTGGGAGAAAAATTTATGATAAATGTAATACGTGACGCCAACACAACGCTGCTGGTCCAAATTATTCATTAATGGCACAAAAAGTTCTGAATAATTCTTTCTATGGTAAAAAAATGGATTTAGCAATAAAAATACTATTTGCTAAATACAGTCAGATAGAGTGAGACAACGTACATTGTCTTAGTTACATAAATTAAAGGAACGTTTGTTTGTTAATAAATATTTAAAGAGATCTCTGTAATTGGTTTAAATACAATTATTCTTGTATAACAATATTTTAATGATTGAATATAGGAAAATACACTTATTACATGTACAATAGTTATAAATTCAAAATTTTATATATTATATAAGAGTTCTATTTAAATATTAATTAAGAAGCAAATGCTTCTTTAATTTATGTAACTTTAATATTGATGTCCATCGAATAATAAAAGAAAGCAAATAAAAAACTTACCGAGTAGATTTTCATTTTCTTCCTATTCTTCGCAGATCTGATGAATTCTTTAAACTAAATGATGCCTCACTGTTAAATTATATTTCAACTTTGGCAAAGGATTAAAACTTGTAATGCTTTTATACATAATTTTGCTAAATACGCAAACTTCTTCAGCAAATACAAAATGTAATTTTAAACCTCGAGAGTGCATTTGCGAGATTGGATTCGATTTTATATTTTAAAAATTGTCTACACACACGATTTTACTTCTACCAAAGATTAATTCAGCAACATGTGCTCCGTACCACGTCCACGTTGAAAATGAACTTCCTTCGTTAGGCCACTTCAGGTTTGTTCTGCGCATTCTCCTTCTGATTAAATTGTGCGCAATTATGTATATTAATAAACAGTCACCTAATAAAACGCGATTATTGGTAATAAAATAACTTAATTTATTAAAATAATGTAATTACGTTTCATATTTTATATAAAACTATGATTGCAGTAATTAAACATAAATATGAAATTTAATTTTCTTTTCGCCAGCAAGTACGTCACTTTCTTTAAATTCGCACTTCCTTTCTTTATCCTTATTCATTTACCATAGCAACCGTAATATTGCGTACAAAATACAGGGAGTCCGGAAATAAAGGAGACATTTGAGACATTTGAGGAGTGGTTCCTGATGCAATTATAAGAACTTTTTTCTTTTGCCATTTTTTAACTTAAAACTTCATTTTCAAGATATTCAACGATAAAGATGCCAAGAGTAGACATAGACATTATGATAATCGAAGCGAGATAGAGTGGCGCCACCTCACTTCAACTATCGGAGAGTCTTTGTCTAACTAATGGTATCTTTATCGTTAAATATGTTACAAATGAAACTTCAAATTAAAATTACCAGGAGAAAAAGTTCTTAGAATTATGTCAAAAACCATCATGGAGATAAAAATAACGGGAGGGAACATAAAGTCCCACTTTTGACGACGGGCGTGAAGCATACTAAAAGGAGCAAGGATTACAGTTGTTCGAATTTGGTACCGCATTGATGATTGGTTACTAATAAGTAGTGTTCAATACATTATACATTAAATGTATTAAATCTATATTCGAGTCTAGTCGAAAATTTGTGGTTTTCATACAATTTTAATATTAAATAAATATTAGTTTAAATGTGCCGATATATGTAGTGAAAAATTGACGAAATTGTACAAGAAGTCGTCCAATAATTACAGAATAACTCTGAAAATACAGCAGATATAATATTAAGAAGATATTTTATAATTTAAATGAACATGCGATAAGACAAGATGTATTTGAAAATCACGTATTAAATTTTATTCGTTCAATATGCAATAGACATTTTAATATTAGATTGTGCTTTGCAGCCAAACAAACAAATATATCTACAAATATGCATCATACATTGAATAAAAAAATATTGTTCAACAGTCAATAAATTAAAATAAAATATACAGGGTGATCTAAGAATTCCGGAACAGCAGGATAATTCGACAGGAGCAATATATGGAGAAAAAATTCTAAATAAAGGTTGAAGGATTTTTCCTGTACTATCGAATGGTGACCATAACCAAGACCTTGAGAATGATTTTGAAGGTGATTTCAAGGTCACGGTCAATTTTTCTAATAAGAATCCCTATTTTTGACCCCGGAAATGTAAAGAGCGAAAAATTTTACGTCCAGATATGACTGTGACAATGATCTTAAGGGTGATTTCAAAGTCAAATTCGGCATATTTATGGGAATCACAATTTTTATCCATAAATAAAAAACTAAAAATTTAACCACGGTTTTCACTTTGACCATGACCTTGAAGGCGATTTTATGGTCAAGGTCGATTTTTGAAATGGAAACCCCTACTTTGATTACGGAAATGAAAAGTGGGGAAAATTTTACCTAACCGGTTAAAGCAAGGTGAGATGCATACTCAACTGGTTAAGGCAACGCGGGCTCAGCCCAACCAATAATGGCAAGACGAAGTGCACATCCCTCCAAATATTGTAAGATATGTTTACCTACACATAATTATAAGCCATTTGATAGTACTTCATTAGAGCTCATGTTCAAATTGATTACCACTATTTTCTCGACAATATGTCAAGCGATCATTTCTGCATCAATCATATCAATTTCATCTCGTATTCTTTTGTTTAAGCTCCTCAATGTTTATCGGTTATATCTGATACACTCTCTCTCTTTCAAATAACCCCATAGGAAGTAGTAAAAATAGTGGTTCCCATAAATAAGCCGAATTTGACCTTGAAATGACCCTCAAGGTCACAGTAAAGATCATATCTGAATGTAAAATTTTCTCGCTCTTTTCATTTCCGAGATCAAAAATAAGGATTTCTATTTGAAAAAATAACCTTAAACTCTCGAAATCACCTTCATGACCGTCAAGGTCATGGTTATAGTCACTATTCGATAGTACAGGAAAAACCCTTCAACCTCCATTTCGAATTTTTTCTCCATGCATTACTCCTGTCGAATTACTCTTGCTGTTCCGGGACTTTTGGATCGCCCTGTATATTAATATATATACAAGACCTTTATTTTTTTAACCTAAACTACTCAATTATACATATATACATATAATTATATATAAATTTAAATTACTTTTTATTCTATTTTAATAAATGCTATTTGTCATGATAAAAATTTAATAAAATTGCAGTTACACCATACAAGATGTTTCAATGAGATATGACCAAATTTTAAGGGATTGTAAAAGTAGTGATTCTAAAACGATTTTTCATTTACCACATTTTAATCTGAAACTTAGTTTTTGAGATATTTAATGATAAAGGTACTATTAGTTAAACAGAGACAGATAGATAGTTGAAGTGAGACAGAGTGGCGTTATCTCACTTCCAACTAGTAGTATCTTTATCATAAAGTATCTGAAAAACTAAGCTTCAGATTAAAATGTGGTAAATGAAAAATCATTCATTAAAATTTTACTGTACCTCACTGAAAGACCCCGTATATTAAAAGACTAATTTATATTTTGTGCAATTTTACTAGAACCAATGATCGTTGCGACAGCAAAATACTACATGACCAAGGTTCCCCGCTCCTCTGAAATTACTTCACACCCCTCACCAGAATGCTCCATCCACTTATTCCTTTGTCCCTGATACAAACTAGTACCAGACGCCATAACAATCTGACATCACACGAGATGGCGCCATTCTGTTTCGCTTCATCTATAGAAGAGTGTTAAAGAATGTTAAAGAGTATACTCCAAATAATAATAGTAGTGTTATGAATTATGGTAGTACTTTAAAATTGTAATGACATTGTGAATTTTTACATAGCTTATACTAATAATTACTCTTCCGGTAAATAATAGCTTTAGTGGCTGTTATTAGAACTGTTTATTAAAAATAATTAATTGCAGTTTACATGCACAATGTGAAATGACTTTTTTACTAACAGTAGAGTTGAAGCATAAAAACAATGATAACTTTAAAGTAGAAGACCCATAATTATTAATCGTCTATTAAATATTAAATTATTAAATATTAAACTATTTAATACAAACCCTTTTTTTCTTTTAATGAAAATCACGTATAATATTCGTTGCATTTTGGGCATTTGTGTGATTTTCTATGCTTTCTTATATGCTTTTTAAGTTGTTTTAGATGATAGAATACTTTGATACATAATAAACATTTATAAGTTTTAGGCATTTTAAAGAAAAAATTGTCTTTTAAACTTGTAGAATTTGTTTTCCGAAGAAGAGTGCCGTTTGGTCGTATGTCATCCGAAGTACCTGAGGTACTCGCCTTCGAATTATCAGTTTCCGGTTGCGTCGACGAACTTGATTTCAGTCTTAATAATCTCCTCTTGGGATTCTTTAAAAAAATTAATATTTTTTAATATAATATTTTTAATATAATTTAATATAATTTTTAAAATGTACTTTTTTAAAACATACTTTTCTTAATTCAGCCCAAGCAGGATCATTTGGATCAAATGATATCATTTGATCATCATCAGTAATAACACCACTAAATTTGAAGTCAGTTGCTGTGATGACTGGCTTTGGTCGGAGAAATTGGTGTTCATGGATATGTCTTTGGTTTTTAATTTTTCGAAGTATACTTATTTGCTGTTAATAAAAAAATAATTGTTTTTATAACATTATTAAAACTCTTATGTTACGCTAATAATTAAAGATATTACTGAAATTAAAGATGTTCATAATTGTTAAAGAACATAGAATCACTGTATTACAATTAATATAACAGCTAAATATGTATAAACAGGATCTCCATAAAATAGTATTACTTTACATTAACTATCTATTTGTACCTGTCAAAGTAATAGCATCTTTACTTTTAACTATCTCGAAAACTAAAATCTGAATAGAAAAGGAATGAAGAACTTTCCTACTTGATTTAATTTGCAGAATTTATCATTTAAAGAAAGTGTGGCAATTTTGCAAAACTGTTTATAATCTTAATATAAAAATACAAACGCAGTCCTAGTTAAGAGATGATTCTTGATATTATACAGGGTATGCAGAAAATAATGAACACTTTTTTCGGAGATGATTCCTAGCTCAATTTTAAGAACTTACTTCTTTCGGCATTTTTTGATTTGAAGCTTTATTTTTAAAATATTCAATGTTAAAGATGCCATTAATAAGACAGACATTTCGATAGTTAAAGTGGGGTTGTCACCACTCTGTTTCACTTCAACTATCGGAAAATATAAAAATTTTTTACTACAATTACAAAATCCTAAGAGAAGCAAATGGTTAGAATTGAGTCTGAATTTACCCCTGAGAAAAGTGTCCATCATTTTCCGAACACCTTGTATTAAGTCAAAAGGTTCTTTACCACTTTTGGATTCCTAAGAATATATTATTCGAGATATTCAATAATTAAACACACTAATAGTTACACAAAGACACAGCCAGCGTTATTTTCCTTCACTCAACCGATTGCCTCTATTTATTTATATTATTATTTGTGACGATTAGCGTTGTTGTTATTCTTATTATTATTATTATGGTTGTAGAACGTCTTGAAAATTAAGTTCTTGATTCAAATGTAGTACAGGATTTTTCAACTCAATTTAATGTTAAGAATTATCGCTTAACTAATGAAGTGGTTTTTTTCGGACACTCTTTCTACTGGTTATGAAAAAAATAATATAAAACATACGTTTCTTCGTTTCATAGTACTAGCTGCAGTTCTTTTGCATAATTTACATAAAATAACAAAACGACCCATTTTATACAAAGTAACAATAAACTTTTTCACTTAGTAATATACAAGAGTACACTCTTATAAGTCCAGCCTGTTCACTTGAACGTCTCAGCAGTAAATCTTTACATTTTAAAACTGTGCTTTCTTATAAAGGCTACTCTCTGAACCTAAGGAAACTATAGTTTTCTCTAAAGGTCTTATTCAATGGGCAACTATCAGGTGTTCTGAAAATGATGAACACTTATTTCAAAGGTGATACCTGACTCAATTGTAAAGATGAACTTTCCTTGGAGTTTTTTGATTTGAAGCTACATTTTCAAGATATATAACGATAAAGATGCCATTAATTAGACAGAGACACTCCGATAGTTGAAGTGAAGTGGCGCCACTTTGTCTCGCTTTAACTATCAGAGTGTCTTTGTCTAACTAAAGGCATCTTTATCATTAAATATCTTAAAAAGAAAGCTTCAAATCAAAAAATGCGAATAGAAGAAAATTCTTAGAAATGAGTCAGAATTCACTCCTGAAAAGTGGGTCCATCATTTTCAAGATACCCTGTATATCTAAAAAAAAAATGAATTTTTTTGTCCTTATTTCATGTAAAATTTTGGTTTTTCCTACAATAATTTCAGTAACTTTCATTTATATAATTTGTAATATTATAAATTTATACAGGGTATAAAATTGACATGTTTCATAAATTTAAGGAGTTGTAAAGGAAGTGATACTAAAACAACTTTTTATTTACCACTTTTTAACCAAGGCTTAATTTTCAAGATAATCTATAATATAGGTACAATAAGTTAGATAGAAACAGAAAGTTGGTTGAAGTGATATAATGCCGCTCTGTCTCACTTCAGTTCTATCTGTCTCTGTCTTACTAATAATAACTTTATCGCTGATAATTTTGAAAATTAAGTCTAAGATCAAAAAGTGGTATAAATGAAAATTTGTTTTAGAATTACTCTCTTTACAATCCTTTAAATTTATGGAACATATCATTATTACCACCTGTATATTTATGTACTATTATATATTATATACAGGATGTCCGAAAAAAAAGAAATTTTTTAAGGGGTGGTTCCTGAGGCTATTCTAAGAGCTTTTTCTCTTGGCATTTTTTAATTTAAAGCTGTATTTTCAAGACATTCAATAATAAGAGAGAGACGTGCAACTATTTAAAAAAAAGCTCTCATAGTTGAAGTGCGACAGAAAGGTACCAATTCACTTCACTATCAAAGTTTTGTTTCTCTAACTAATGGCAGATGTATTATTGAAAATCTTGTAAATAAAGCTATAAATTGAAACATATCAAAGAAAAAAGTTCTTAAAATAGTACTTAAAATATTACTGATACGTACAAAGTGTAACAATGACACTTATTGAAATTTTGATCTGAAGCTTAGTATTCGAGATATTTAATGATGAAGGAGCTATTAGTTAGACAGAGGCAGTTAATCGGTTGAAGTAGTGAAACAGTTATTACACCTAGTCTACAGGGTGTCCGGAAATTGGGGCACTTTCTCTAAGGGCTAGTTTTCTAAGGGTAAACCGAATCGAAAAGTCCTTAGCCACTTTTCAATCCGGAGCTAAGTTTTTGTGATATTTAATAATAAAGGTATTATTAGTTAGACAGAGACAGTCAATTGGTTGAAGTGAGATAGCATTTATCTATCTCACAGTTTCAATGTATTGTACAAAATTTTTATGATCAATTTAGTTTAAAGCACAAGTTAAAATCAATTTACACTTAAAACTGTGCCTGAAATATCGAATGTGCTTTATCTCGTTCTTATTACATTTATTATTACCTTTCCATTTAAAGCCAACTTCTTGCAAACTTATTCAACAGCTTTTCCTTTTGATGGAGGATGTTTTAAAACTGGTGCTTTTTCTTTAAGGAGGTTTTATTTTTAAGGGTAAACTGACTCAAAAAGCTCTATATCATTTTATATTCTGAAGCTTAGTTTTCGAGATATTCAATAATAACGAAGTTCTTAGTTTGACAGAGACAGATAGATAGTTGAAACGAAATAACACTACGAAGTAACTATTTCGTCTTTTATCTTTCTTGCTTGAACTTACTGTGTGTATTTGTCTAACTAACAATATCTTTATTATTGAATGCCAGGTTACTCGAGAGTAACTCTCTTAACCCTTTTGCTACAGGCCGCCGCGGCAATACCGTGCATACTACTTAAATTGAGTAAAAAAACTCGCTTCTCACTCTGGTTCTGTGTTTCTCTGCGGTTATGTGTCACCACTGAAAAAAGTGTTCATCATTTTCCAAACGTCTTTTGAAAACACCTTTTATTTGACTATTTCAAATCAATAATATTCGTTAGCTTTTTTTTTTAATACACATTATTAAGCGATTTTTATTAAAAAGGAAAATAATGGAAGATAAGGAGATTTTATATCCTCGTCTAATACCTGTTAAATGTATACAAAACATAGATATTTTTGTAGGAGTGGTAAAGAATCAGCATGACTTGTTCATCTCTAACTATTTTTTAACCTCTACGTTTATACAGGGTATAATAATGAGCTTAGACCAAATTTCAGGAGGTTGTAAGGGAGGATAAATAAAATATCTTTTATTAACTTACCTGTGATCCACAACCTTTCTATTTGGAAATATAGGTCAGCGAAATTTCACCTGTATTTGGTGTGACTATACAGCCGATGCAGTATCGTGGGCGCTTGATACGTGGCTCGCCAGCTTTACTTCAGTCTCTTCTATTAATCCTTCTTTAAAAATAAATATTCCAAAAATCTGTCATAAAAGACTGAAGTGAGGAGAATGGGGTACGCGGCAAGTATCTACAATACTGGATCGGCTGAACAATAACATCAAAAACAGGTAGAATTTTGATGACCTGTAACTCCAGATTAAATGGTCATGGACCACAGTATGTTAATAAAAAATATTCAATTTATTCTCCCCTATAACTCCCTAAAATTTAACTTAGAGTCGCTGTTACACCCAGTATATACAGAGGTTCGGAAATTGGCACACTTCTTTTGAAGGGTAGTTTTCTAAGGGTAAACAGAGCCGAAAAGTCCTATATCATTTTTTAATCTAGAGCTTAGCTTTCGAAATATTTAATGATAAAGGTACCATTAGTTAGACAGAGATTCTCCGATAGTTGAAGTAAGACAGAATGGCGACATCTCACTTCACTATCAGAGTGTCTCTGTGTAACTAATGGCATCTTTATCGTTGAATATCTTCAAAATAAAGCTTGAAATAAAAAAATGACAAGAGGAAAAAAGTTCTTAGAGTTGAGTTAGGGATCACCCCTGGAAAAAGTGTCCATCATTTTCCGGACACCCTGTATTATTGGCTGTCGCTCGCAAAGTGGCATCATGCTTGACGTCAAATCGTTGTGATGCCAACGGAACAGGATTTTCTGATTTTTGAGTTCGGACTTATCGTCTCGGTTTATATGTAAGTGAGTATAACTAAAAAAAAGAGAGGTTAATACGCCGAACGTGAAAGTGTTCAGTTGATATGTTTGTATATTATTTCCTTGACGTCACATAAAACACGCTGAAATCGTCGATCGTCCTTGAGTACCTATATCTGCTGTGATTTGATATTGGTTGAGCCGCTCAAAAATAGAGACTATAATAAAAGAGTGGCTACGACAATATTACGTCATTTATTAACCCATAGAGGACCGGTATTTTTCCATATAAAATTAACAATTTTTTAAAGTAAAAGTTATGTATATTTGTATTCTATATCATTAATGCAAACCGCAAATTTGCTGCTGGCCACGTATGTGGCCACCCCAGCCATCCGAAGGTTTAATGTTTGGATACCCGCTTTTTTTGTGAGTAGAAATAACAAATATTAATGTTTCGTTTTTAATGCATATCTAATATTCTAAATTAGTTTGGCATATTAATATATACAATCGAGATTATAAATATACTCGTTATTCACAAAATATTTTTCACAAACTTAAAAGTAAAAACATTGGCATTACATATATAGAATTTAACATGAAATTTTGACAGTTTAATTTGACAGTTGCTCATAAGTGGCGGACCAATCAGAATGTTTTGAAGCTCAGCCAGTCTCTTAATATATTAGGTCTGTTCCTTTTAGCTGCGCTTTCTACACTTTTGTCAAAAATCTACAGTTTTCCGTTCTTGTTACCGGTAGTGACATCATAAATGTCTATTCGTTTTGCGAGTGTAACTACACTAAAATTACACTTTCTACACCTATTATGAAAGAAGTACTAAAGTAGCCAAATTGTACTTTCTCGACAATGAAAATTTAGAAATAATCAATGGAAATGTTAAATGTTTTACAGAAGGTAGGTAGATTGAAAGAAAATATTTAACCGTTCGTTTTACTTGGTTACGCTTTTCTTCTTGTATAAATCACCAGAAACTCACCAGTTTCAAAGTGTAAAAATTACAGGTACGAACAAACCTATTGTCTCTACTAGAAAGAAGTGAAGTCAAGCCTATAGCAACGGCATTGTTCAAAATACGGGTCGATCTTGAACGTTCAAGAGTCTCTCCAGCAACATGAGCAGATCGTAATCCGAAGAAATCTGAAATAAAATTCCCGACTCAACTGTAGCTGCAATACAGGAACATCACGTTTCTCCTAACACCATCAACGTTGGTCAAGTCCGTTACTCTTGACAGGCTGGACTCAAATTCTATCAATGATAGGAAAATGAGTGCACAGTAATCACTTACTATTTAAAGGCTAATAAATCAAAAAGAATCTCTAAAACACAATTCGGGTCATCGTAGTCAAGGGGGAAAAGTAGAGTACTCCGAAATCTAATCGCTGTCCTCTTTCCTTGCCGAGGTTAGCATTATAAAAAAAAATTGTTATAAAATTTATTATAAAAAATATTATAAAAGATAATGATAGGTTAATTATCTCCCGGTAGCGAGTACCTCATCTATCCCATCCTTCTTCTTCACCGCTGGAATATTAATTTGTTCGCAGTTCAATAGTAAACGAATTAAATCGAACTACTATGAAAGGAGCATCCAAGTCCTAGGATTTTTTTTATGATCATTGCCAATTCTTTAATCTCTCTAACAACACTTGGACTTTTGTAATTGTTCGCTATCTTTAATAATCGCTTATTCTCATACGAGCTCACGATTACTCGTTTTAAGAAAAGCCAATAGACTCGGATTTTTAAACGTACAAAGTTTTAAGGTTATTCTGTACCGACAAAATTTTAGATCTAAAATTGGATCTATTTATAGCTGAATCACAAAATTCTTTGAAAAAATTATTCAATAAATAAATCTATATCTCGCTACAATTTAGTTTTTGCAAAAGTAAACAAAAACAATATTAACAATTTATTTGAACAAAGTAAATTTTTTCTTGAAGCGAAAATGATGAAAAAAACACTAGTAACGAGTTGCAGAAACTCTATATATATCAATAGAAACCATAAATAAATTGATTCCTTCGAAAGCAAGAGAGAAAAGTCATAATTCAAAGAGAACAAAATTTAGAAAAAATTTAATAAAAAAAGAAGATAAAATAGCTATAGAAAAAAAAGTGAGATAAAGTGGCGTTATCTCTTTTCAGCTAATTAACTGTTTCTTTCTAACAAATTTTACATTTATCATTGAATATTTTTTAAACTAACTAAATATACAATACAGAGTGTTGCAAAACGATCGCACTTCCTTAAAGGGGGTGGTTTCTGAGGCTACTCTAAGAACCTTTTTCTCTTGGCATTTTTGATTTAAAGCTTTATTTTCAAAATATTCAATGATAAAGATGCCACTAGTAAGATAGAGACACTCTGATAGTTGAAGTGAGGTGGCGCCACTCTGTCTCGCTTCAACTATCAGAGTGTCTCTGTCTTACTAGTGGCACCTTTATGGCTGAATATCTCGAAAATGAAGCTTCAAATAAAAAAATGCCAAGAGAAAAAAAGTTCTTAGAATAGCCTCAGGAATCACCTCTTTTAAGGTAGTGCGGTCATTTTGTAACACCCTGTATATTTTATATTACTGATAATAAAATCATTTTGTGTTTGCGGGTATTCTTCTATAAAAATGGTTTTAAAATATACAATATTATTGAATTAATACAATTCTGTACAATATATTGTACTACGCATTCTGTACATGCATATAAATTATGATTTATTGAAAATTTGTTTACAATAATAAATGGTTGAATGAACGATTTTACCACAAATGATTTAATTTTCCCAAGAAAGATACTAATGAGACTGCTAAATCTGCAGACCAAAGCGATGCTAGTGGCAGCGAACTACATTCTTTCCATCTAAATTAATTTTTATTTAAACTTTCGAATGTACATAGTACAATTTGAACAAAGAACTAGGTTTTTAAAAAGAACAATAGTAGGGTAAGAGGCCCCATTAAATTCTATAACAAATAAACCACTTTAAGCTTGACTCAGATAATTCTACGTATAGAAAATGATTTCTTTAAAAATTTTAGGGATTTCTGTAGAAAGTGATTCTAAGGTAACTTTACATCTACCACTTTCTCTTTCTCCTTTTCTTTCCCCGAGTCATCCTTGTCTAACGGCATAGGAAGTAAATAACAGCATGATGAATAGCTAAATCGTTTGGAGTTTCTTCTACTTCAAACTAAAAAAAAACCATGCGAATATCAACGACCAACAAACGGCCACATCGCCGGAGCAAAGCCAAGGAAAAATAAATATGTTTATGTGAATCTACTCTTGCCAATCCAAAATCAAGAGACTCTGCTAAATCTGTCCAAATCCAGCAGATTTGTTTTGACTCGCGCTTCAAGTTTGTACCAATAGAGTTATCAAGTGGCTTTTCAATTCCTGACAGGAGCACAAGGTTGAGAGCATAATCTCATTTTTTGATAATGCAATATCACTGAAGCTCTTTCGCATTCTTTTATGCTGAACTAGAATGAAGCGATGAGAAAGGTTCCAAGAACAATCGAGCAATTACTACTACACAATATTCTAATTATGATATCAACTATGTTTCAGTGATTCCATTCTTCTCTTGCACTACAAAAAATAAATTTTAAAAACAATATACATGGTGTAACTGTGACCCTAGGCCAAATTTTAGAGGGTTGCAAGGGGGAATAAATAGAACATTTTTTATTAACATACTTGTAGTTTATGACCTTTCCATTTGGAGTTACAGATCATCGAAATTCCACCTGTTTTTGATAGCGTCAGAAACCACCCCTTAAAAAATGTCTTCTTTTTTTCGGAAACCCTGTATGCTACTCCAAATGTGTTGAAATTGGTTAAGTGAATTTATGCTTTTTTCCACGTAGATTCATACTTGTATTCCGACGGATTTTCGCTCATTCTACTTACTATCACCACTGTATCTTTTTTAGAACTTTTGATTGGCAATTTACATACAGGGTTTAACAATGATCCCCTTTTAAATTTCAAGGGGTTGTAGAGGGCGTAATTCAAAGGCAATTTTTTATTTACTACTTTTGATTTAAAGCTATTATAGAATAGATTTTCACCTACAATTTTTCTATCCGAAGCTATATGTTACGAATATTCATTTGTAAAAATACCATAAATTACGCAAAGACAGCCAATTAGTTGCAGTAAAACAGCAAATAAATATCTCACTTTAATACTTAAGGAATAGGATTCAGGTAGAAAGGTTTAAATGAAAAATCGTCTTAAAACAATTTTCTCTGTAACTCAATATATTTATGGAACATCTTATTGTTACATCTGTATACAGGGAGTTCGAAAAAGTAATTTATCTTTTTTGAAGGGTATTTTCTGGCGCAATTCTAAACACTTTCATCCTTGGCATTTTGTTAGGTTCTTGGCAACTGGCAAACTGCCATTTAACAAGTTAGGGTCTTCATTTTAAACTATACATATTTTTCTGTACGTAATATGATTGATTCACCTTATACAGAATGTAACAATGATCCTTTTTGAAATTTTAAGAGGTTCTAGAGAAGATTCTATGACGCTTTTCTTGTTTACCACTGTTTCATTTGAGGCTTAGCTTTCAAGATATTCAAGGACAAAGATGCTATTATTTAAACAGAGACAGTAGTTGATTAAAGTAAGAAAGAATTATATTATCTCCAACTAGCTGACTGTTTATGTCTAGTTAATTGTATCTTTATTGTTAAATATCCTTCAAAATAAACTTCAAATCGAAAAATGGTAAATGAAAAATAGTGTTAGAGTTATACCCTCTACAACCCCTTAAAATTTCGAAGGAGATCATTATTACATCCTGTATAAACTTTATTATAAGCTTATATTAGTATAAAAATAAATATAATTAATTACATTAATTATTAAAATGAATATACAGAACTGACAATTTAGTTAAAGATTGAAAAATATCTCGTATGTTAAATTGAAATCCTATTTTATTATTTTAAAATTACTTATTTACAAAACATAATATATAGGGTGTTCTAATATATATATAGTACAATACTAGGCGCGTAATAATAAACATAGTACAACTCATCATTTTATTAATCAATCTCGTTTTAAAGATAATAATTACAATAGTAATTCTTCTTTGTTTGCTCTCATTCTGTGTTTAATTTTTTTACATTTCTTCTTTCCTCCCATTCTTCTCTCTCTTCCCTTTCCTACCTTTTCTGTTCTTTGAAATTTAAGTAATCCGGTACAACGTTTCTTAAGAAATTGTAAAATCCATAAGATACCAAATTGGGTGAGTACTCGATATTAGTAAATCCTTTTATAAATTGCATTATATGTATTCCTTCTACAAATCTAATAACCTCTTTAATAGGCATATGTGAATTTTTTTTTATCTTTTGTCATAATATTATTACATGTAATCTCTTAAATTCAGCAACATAATTGTATATTCTTGTGTTAAAATTCATTTGAAGATTATTCATCTTATACTCAATATGCCAACAATCAGAATAGCCAAATTGTTTTGATAATATATTCAATAAATCTTTCATGCTTAGTATAATAACCCATCTGACGCACGTTGTCGCTCTACCCTTAAGTCTTGATATTGTGATTCCAACAAGCTCTGGTTCTTCGTCAATTAATATATTGCTTAATGCAATATAACATGCTTTTAAGAAATTGGAAAACGAAGTATTAACACCATTGAAATACGGTATAGCTTTGCTTGCTTCTTTAGCTGTCATCATTCCTATATGTCTAATATGCCTATCAATTACTGTACTTGGAATTATATAAGAAGAAGAAGCATGGACTGTTAATCTTAATATTGCGAAAAGACCTCGTTGATCTTGTTCTTCCAATTCATTTGGTGGTATGTCTGATGAAGTGGTAGCTAAATTATTTTTATCCTTATTAAAATTGCTTTCTCTTTGTTTGTTATAATCACGATTTTCAAAACATTTTGCACAAAAACATATTTTTCTGTTTAAATTTACTCCATATTTCTCATTTATATAGTTTGCTGAATTCTCAAAACTTCCATAAAACATTAATGTTTCTATCATATATTTGTTTAAAGTGAACGAAGTAAAAATTCCGCTTATTGTACACCTGTGTGTAGCTTCAAGTCCGTTGAAAAAGTATTTCACATATTTACATTCTACATGTTTAACAATACACTTAATATTGTAATAGTGCTGGAAAGTTTTTATTTTATAATGAAGTATCAAGATATATAGTTTTTGAAATGTATTAATATAATCATATAAATTATTATATTCTTCTAACTTCATTACTTTTATCTTATTTTCACACTCTATAACGTTAAGAAATGGAAAATTATTTTTTATAAGTATGTCCATCAAATCAGTCATTTTAACTAGTTGATTAACTTTCGCGTCCAGTATTCTATTCTCCTTTAACTTAGTAAATATTAAATTTACCAACACCGTTTCTTCGCTTAAGACTATTCTAGTCAATGCTATATAACAAATTCTTATAAAATGAAGAACTGGAATTTCAAAACAAGTCACATTAAATATAAACTTGCTCGCTTCTTTAGTGGTCATTATTCCATTTCTACGTGAATCCAATTCATTGAGTGATAATAAATGATGATTAGGAGGATAGACAGGTACATATCTTTGCAATTTGTTAGATACTTCTAATACTTCCTCTTCAGCCTCGTCTTCTACTATTTCATTCGCACTATGAGCTTCAGTATTCATCTCGATGGTATTTAATTTGTTGATCAGAGAGTTCTCAATTAATAAATAATTGTTTAATTATATGACACGTCTGATACCACAGTAATACTTCTCAGTTTTTAAAAACGTTTCAGAATATAATTCTTCTTTTTGAGTTTCTGCTCACATTAGGCACAAATCAATTCTACTTGAATTTAATTAAAGAATTAATTAACTCTTTCACAAATTTACTGAATTTTGTCACTACACTTTTTTCGCGTAAACTGTTTCTTAAATTGCTATCAGTAGTACTGCGTAATTATTAAATATTCGCTCTTAAATGTTGAACTAACAATAGAGTTTACCAAGTATACTTGAGAACTGATGTTATTAGTATGAGTTGTTTGAAAATTATCGGCCCTTTATATACCTGAAATACGAAGTATACAGGGTGTCTGGAAAAAAACGAGACATATTTTGAGGGGTGGTTCCTGACACAATTCTAAGAACTTTTTTTATCTTGGTATTTTTTGATTTAAAGCTTTATTTTTGAGATATTCAACGATAAAGATGCCATTAGTTAGACAGAGACACTCCGATAGTTGAAGTGAGGTGGCGCCACTCTGTCTCGCTTCAATTATCGGAGTGTCTCTGTCTAACTAATGGCATGTTTATTGTTGAATATCTTGAAAATGAAGCTTCAAATCAGAAAGTGCCAACAGAAAAAAGTTCTTAGAATTAAGTTAGTAATCACCCCACAAAAAATATTTTCTTTTTTTCCGGACACCCTGTATAACTGAATATATTATATTACGCGTTCTATATAAACAAAAAACATAGAAACTCAAAAAAAGCAAGTAAAAATGGTAGATTTTCATCAATACTTGGTAGACACGGTACTAGATTATTCTTTTGAGATATGACTCTGGAGGGTATTATTTTCGGGGAAGTGCAATTCCGAACTGTGTTGACAAGAAGATTGCAGAAATCATCATATCTATCCAAGGTGTTGAAAGAAAAATATTGCGGGGATAAGAAAAGATTAAATGATTTATTGATCTCGCAAAAGAATTGATTCCAGCACGTCCTTTTAGAGCTAATTCTCCTGGAGTTTCCATGAACCATGTACCTGGATTTTAAGAGGATAATGATCCGAGCCCCTTGGGTCGTCAAAAACTGTGAGGCTTATCCCATCTACCATGTCAGATGAAAACAAAACTAAATCCAAACTAGACATGCTATTACGGAAAAAGTCTGCTCATAGAAGGTCCTAATATACTCGTTCAAAAGGATAAAGTCAGATGAAATTTGAGAATTTAACAATATAGTGACATTGTTATTGCTTCTGGAACAATTCCAAGCCATATTGTGGGTGTTAAAATCACCTGGAATCAGACAGGAACCATGAAAGGATATGACCTGAAAAAGGTTATCCCGTTGAGATTAAGGTGTCAAGTTTCAGTGTCGAAAAGGTCAAGAAAGGAAATGTAAATAGAAGTATGAAAGATAGAGTAGTTGTCTTTAAATAATAAATGGGAAGGTAATAATAAATGTAAGAAGAACCAGACAAAGCACGTTCGATATCTCAGGCACAGTTTTAAGCTTATTAAACTAAATTGATCATAAAAATTTTCTACAACAAATTGAAACGGCGTTTTTCCTTAGTATGATTATGAGCATGATTTCCAGAATATTCTAATAACTTAAATAATATTTGATTTAATATTCTATATTCAACTTTTTTGATGTTTCTGAAATTTTGAAAATCGTGTCTGGTAATAAAATTTATATGTAAAGAAACTTAATAGTAATTTTAGCAATGAGAAATTAGTCAATTAACCCCCAATGCAGCTATTACCAACCTGATAACCATGTCCATGGTAGTGGTTTTCGAAATTTGTTTGAAAATTTGAAGGGTTGGCGAAAAGCATCACTTAACCTGTATTAATTATTGCTCGGGAGGACTCTAGATTCATTATCTCTACTGTTCGTAAGGTCATTGAAATGATATTGAGTCATAAGAATTCACAGGGTCTCAATCCTTTTTGGAGGTGTAGGAATTTGGATCATACTTACAATTTTCTTGCTTAATGAGATTCCGATCAAAATAAATTCCTTAATTTTCTAAGGGATACTTGGCATCGATTCTACAAAGTGTTCCGAAATAAGCGCATCCTCAATTCAAAAGTAATTTTTGGCACAAACTAAGTCGAACAGTTCTTAACCAATTTTGGACTCTAAACTTAATTTTTAAGATATTTAATGATATGAGTTATCTGGAAAATGATAGACAATTTATTCAGGGATGATTCCTGGCTTAATTCTAAGAACTTCTTTCCTCTTGGCATTTGTTGATTTGAGGTCTAGTTTCTAAGGTATTCAATGACAAAGCTGCTATAAATTAGACACAGATAGTCAGTTGGCAAAAGTAAGAGAGAGAGAGAGAGAGAGAGAAACGTTAACAACTTCAACTAGTTGAGTGTATGTATCAAACTAATAGCAGTATTATCATATAATATCTTGAATTTTTAACTTCAGAGCAGAAAGTGATAAATGAAAAAGATGCTTAGAATCACCCCCTCTACAATCTCTTAAATTTATGGAATATGTCATTTGTAATTCCTGTATAATGTTTTATATTTTATGCTTATATAATATTCTTTCTTTTTATTTAATTATTAGGAAAATAAAGAATACATATAATTTATGTTTAAAAGTTATCTTTTATTGTTAGCATTTTAATCACTGAAAAAATAAATATTAAGTACATTATTTTCTATTTCTAAATTGGAAGGAGATTAAATATACAATTTTTGTTAAAGAACATATACGTTTATTAATAAAATGCAAAGTATTTCATGACTGAGATTAAATAACATAACATAATTCAAAAAATATTTTGATTCGATATAATTATAAAACTTCTTAAAAAGTCAATCGCTTAAAAAATCAATTTATCAATTGCTCGTCTATATATTATCACGATAGCATCAATCACTCTTGTATTTTTCAGCACATTTTTATGGTCAGTCGATTCCTTATTGAAAGTTTTCCAAAAAAATCCTTTTCAAGGTTCGTAGATAATATTTACGATTGTCTTTTCTCTATTAGTAATTTATTTAGTGCTAATCTGTGCTTATAATATGATTTAGCGCAAACAAAACAATAGGAAGCAGGATTTATTTCTGATGTTATCTTACACTTATTGCAAGAATTTATGCCACCTTTGAATGAAATAGCATGGGAAATTGCTATATAATGTTTAGCAGTATTGTTTTCTATATGAAAACAATCGCTGCAAATAAACGTCGTTTTTCCCAATTGGTAGATTGGAGTATTAGATTTTTTACAAATCATTAATTTCAAGTAATCTCCGTTTCTTGTATAGTTTACAATATCAGTTTGTTTTTTCTCTTCTTGCTGAGAATCGGGTGAAAGACTTGCTGAGAGACTCATAGGTTTCGGAGAACTCATTTTTCACTTTAAACTGGTCAATTTGTATTTGATTAAGATTTTGTTAACTTAATGTTTACAGTTAAAACTAAAAGCTTTTAACTTTTAATATTAGGTTTTGAACTTATAACTTGAGAACTTATTAAGAGGTACTGAATTTTCCACGTCGAGTAGTTAAATATGAGTAACGTTAATTGAATGTGTTAAACACAGTTAAAGAGGAGACTTCTATATAGTGGACAGTACCACCTATACAATACTAACTTTTGCAGTTATGAGAAACTAGGTTTGATGGGGATACAGCGCATTTAAACCTTTAATTATAGAAAAATACCTCTAATTATAGACTAGGCATAATGCTGTTTCTAGAAGAAATTTCGAGAACTTTCAACTATGGTAATTCTTCAATTAAATTAAATTTTTAAGATTTTCAATGATAAAGAAGCCATTAGTTAGACAAAGACGCTCCGATATTTGAAACAAGGTATAGTGGCGCTACCTACTTCAACTATCAGAGTGTCTCTGTCTAACTGGTGGCATCTTTATTATTCGATAATTGAAAATGTAAGGTTCAATTCAAAAATTATCAAAAGGATAAAATTCTTAAAATAGTGTTAGAAATCACCTCCTTTAAAGAAGGAATTTTAAGGAATCTTAATATTTTCTATTGATGTATGTAATATGTAAATTAGATATTTATTGATACAATTTTATTACTTTTAAAAATAATTTGCAAATTTTCTAGATTAAGGATGATAAAGAAAATTTTATAAGTAAAACATTGAAACTATGAGGATTATTATTATATAATTTATTAATGTTACAAGAAATTTAAACTAAATTTGTTTTCTCTTTTCAAATACTAAACAATGAGCATTCATTCTGACCTCTAATCCTATAAAGAGTGAAAGTCCTTTTAAGTATAAAAGAACCGATGGTATTGTAAAACATTCAGTTGCATTCTGCATCAGCACAGAGTTACAAGTTCTGAGCTCCCAAAAGCTTAATACTAATAGTTTTGCAAAGTTCGTTGAAAACATAAGTACAAGTCAAATCATTTAAAACAAAAATGAATCGTGAAGATAAGTTGCTGTTTCTCTACGATATGCGATGCCTCAAATCCAGTAGAATAACGTTTTTTAATGGAAGAAGAATCATGTGTTTAAATTGTTCTATAAAACAATCAACAGAATTCATCGAGTCATTTAAAGAGTTTACTGATTTACATATAATAAGTAATAAAGTATCTCCTGATTGTTTTATTTGCGGAGACAATCTTTGTGAAACAATCACTGTTTCCGACTGTTACGACTGTCAAATTTTATGTATATCAAAAACGGAAACATTAATAACAGATATTTTCAATCCGAATAAAATGATACTTGTTCCTAGATACTCGGAAGATGATAATCCGGATAGGTAAGAGAATATCTATCCCAAAGAAAGAAAAAAAAACAACTAAATTTAAAAATGTGTATTAACACATTATCCACCGGTAGTGGTTGAGGTTGCCACTCAATTAGTACCGGTATAGTTGTGCGCACATTCGTTTCCAATAACGGCTAAATTTTCGTTATTCATTGTGTTGTGCTGATTTTTCTTAATTTCTTAATTTCTGATTTCTATTAATCGAAAAGCCGATTAATAGCCTATCGGTCGATAAATATTGACAATCGAGAAGTCTATTAATAGGCTACCAGTCGATAAAGTATTATAATGTTATATTCAAACTTTATTTTATTTTAATAATTGTACATGTACGAGATAAATTTTTACAAATTTAAATTGTAATTTATTATTCTGATTAAGCAGTGATCATTGACACTTTTTAGTTTTAAGCGTAGTTTAAGTTTAGTTTTGCGTATAACTAGTGCCGAATTAAACATTGCCTAGTTTAATTTTAAATGCGTGCGTTACATTACCTAGTTCCTAAGACGTTAGTTTCACCTTATTATATACAAGTTATACACTACCGTCCAAAAGTTTGGAAGGGTTTACAAATAGTGGAGAAAAAAAGTTTTAAACAGAAATAACCTTTTCTTGATGTTTCAAAAACAATGTAGAAATACAAGAAAGGTATTATAAAAAATAACAGGAGTCTTGAAATGAAAATTGGAAAAATTGGAAAATAGTCGATAAACTTTAAAACGAAATTATATAAAAAATTATATTCTTTCAAACTTTTAGACAGTAGTGTATATATAATTTACATGCTTTGTATACATTTGAATTCCAAATAAAAATATTACAAAAGTACACTCATATATTTTTTAATTACATTTGATAAGATTCGAAAGCTCGTTTTCCATTACATTGGTGGGCAGCTGTAAAATGGAAGCAACTCGATGAAACACCATCGCGAGTCTTATGATTCGTGGAAACCGTTCAGAAAGGCGTTTCTTCGTCTGTCATTGACCCGCTGCAATTACTCGCGATGGAAGTTATTGGCTGGTTCCGCCATTTTAAAAAAGGAGGAGGGCATGAACACAATCGTTCGATAATTGAATCTAATTGATACCAGAAGTTAATTTTAGAGGCCTTCTTGAACTTTCTCATAAACCCGATTCCAATGCTTCGAGTCCTTAACGAGTCAACCGAATTTTTCAAAACAAATTAATCCTCGAAGGATGACCTCTACATTTTTCAGTTGCATGCGACCCCTTTGAAAGAGGGCGACTCATGGACTTAATTGCATCTGAAGGTACAACTTTCTCTGCAATATTATAAAAGAAACCATTAAACAACGCATTCCTTCAAAAAGTGGCAATAAAGTCAACCATCACCGAAATCCTGTTTCCTAGTGGGATGATGGATGTAACAAATTAAGCTTTAAATTAAGATTTTTATTATTAAATATCTTTCAAACTAAGCTTTAGATCGAAAATGGTAAATAAAAATCATCGTTGTTTCTCTCTCTACAACTCCTGAAAATTTCGAAAGGGATCATTGTTACACCTTGTATATGCAGAAAATTAAAAATTTTGTTCATAAAACACACGCGCACGCGCGCGCATGAAACTAAATTTACGCAAAATCGTAACAAATTAAGTGTTTTATAATCTTTATTAGAATTGAATCAGTACTGATTTCCGCGCATGTGCAGTAAGAGCAAATTTTCTGAAAGATATGGGTATTTGTTTGCACTCATGTTTTCAGGTAGACCTCTCTTTTAGAAGTATAAATCACCTGATCGCTTAGAATCGTCCTCTCTATAATTCATTAAATGTGTAGAACATAATATTTTTATACCCAGTATATAGTATCAATTAATAGTATTAATTATATAGTATATTAATTATAATTTAATATTAAAACTCTATTATTTCTTTTTACTATTTGTGTGTACTGTACCCAAAAAATTGGACAATCTTAAAAGATATAATTTGGGATATTAAAAATGACAAACAAGTGTATAATTCCAAATTGCTCTAGATGCAATAAGTATAGGAAAAATTTACACTTCTTTAGGTAAGTAAATGTGTAATTTCAATATGAGAGGCTTGAAAGAAAATATTGCTGAATTAATATATTATATATTTTATTCAAATCTTATTTCTTTTATAACTTAGATTTCCAAAAAATAAAGTTCTACGTGACCAATGGTTGCAAGCAATTGGGAAAGAAAATTTAAAGTTAACTCCTAATAGTAGAATTTGCAGTTTGCATTTTCAAGTCAGTGACTTGTTAGATAGACCAGATTTATATATCAAACGTTTAAAAGAAGATGCGGTTCCATCAATATTTCCACTGATAAAGGCTGTTCCTAAAAACCAACATGATCATTCATATTATAAAACAATTTCGAATATAAATGAAGTTCGAGTGATAAATGAAGTTAAAGGTAAAATCAAACTTCAAATAAGACTTAAATGTTAATATAATTTTCCTATTAAGATTATACATGGATCATATTTTTCAGAAAATTCAAATAAGGTAACAAAAGAAGAAAGAGATACCATAATAGAAGCAAAAGAATTGGAAAGGAAAAAATCTTATGAAATACCACAAACAGGTATAACATATATATCACATTCAAAATTTTATGCATGCACTTATGAACAAAATTTGTGAATAATCTATAACATTTATATTTTTTATAGTGATATTTAAAACTGTAACACCTGAAATAGAATTAAATATAAATAGTGATTCCAATGATTCAGAACTATTAGTAGACAGAATGGAGTCTCCGACAAAAAGGAAATTGAGACAAAAAATTAAAACGTTGCAACAAAAAGTACGTCGTCAGAAAGCTAAAATAGATAAAATGGCAAAGTTATTAAAAGTATTAAAATTAAAAGGCTTAATAAAGAATGATCTTATAACTTAGTAACAAATTTGAATCTTTCTGCATATATTAAAAAGTGAGTTGTGACATAAAAACATGTCTATTAAAAGGATATATTCTATAACATTAAAATTAAATGGTTTACTTTAATATTCCATTACTGTTCTCCTGAAGTACATAAAAATATATTTTTTATTTTTTATTGACTACAATATGATTCTTGATAATATGGCCATGCACAAACAACTTATTTGTGATTTGAATTCTAGTAATAATATAAAGGGTATTATAATTATTAATGAAACTTATTCCTAAAAGATGTAGAAAGTTTTGAAATTAAAGTTCTGGTGTCTATAGTAATAAATTTAAAGAGAATATGGAAATGGCCTGTAGAATTTCTTTGCATAGCATATATATATGTATATATATATATATCTTTCATTGATAAAAAAAGTGCAACATGACTGAATAATTACAACAATATGAAAAATTACTTTAAGTATCCAAAAGAGAACTATAATATTCATTTAATTCTAGTATATTCAAATTATGAATATATTTAGATAAAAATTAAGAATGGACACGATTGATGTCTCTACAAAATGGTCATATATAATAAAGTTTTATGAATATACATATAATATTACAAACAGAAGTAATAAGAAAATTTAAAATATTCATTGGAGATAAGGTAAGATGAAAGTTAATCATCTTCAGTATCATATGTATTAAAGTTTTTATGTGACCAAGGAGTACTGGAATTTCAATAACGTCAAGAATTTTAAATAAAAGAATTTTTGGACATTTTTAAGAAATTTTTAATGGATATACAAAAATTTGTAATAGAAAATATTAATTATTTATTTTTCATAAAAATCAACAAGCTAATTTTCAAATCAAAGAGACATTCATTTTAAGGTTGGTAAGTGGAATTAAATCAAAATAATTTATACACAGTAAAAAACTTATTGAAAGAGTATTATATTTATTGACATATAATTTTTTTCAGGATTATTTAAAAATATTTTTTTCCAAAATTAGAAGAGGAAACATGGGTTCAATAATAATTCTAATGCCCAATATAATTCATATGTGCCATCAAAAGAAATTTTATATAAACTAAAATATCATTTTTCTCTTATACCAATTATATGGTTTTCAATAATGTAAGATGAAATGTTTATTTCTATTTTATTGGAAAAAAAACTTTGCACAATCTTTCGTAGAAGATGAAAAGAATAATTTATTATATTTTTAGCTATGTAGTCGAAGGTCTTTCAAAAATAATTAAATATCCTTCTTGAATAGAAACACTAATTTGTAAATAATTGGATCACACATAAGCTTATATCAGTGTTATTTCTGTTTTTAATTATTACGTTAATAGTAATGAATTAATAACATGATCTTAAAGTTTAATTGATATTACACTAAATATAAAAAGGGAGCTTATTATTCCGCTGAATATTTGAGAATACTGGAAAACAAAAATTCTATGTAAGTTAAAAAAAGTTTTATTAATATATAATAAATTATATTCTAAAAACAGATTTCTACATTTATTAAAAATTACAGTATTAGTAATAGACATAACTTAAATTAATTATGTTCGAAGAATAATTAAGTTAGATAAAATCATATATGTATTACTATTGTAGCATTCGTTCCTATATTTTTACTTTTATAAAAAAATCACTGATAAAATGAAACACTATCATACTGTTTGCACGGTAACATACCAGCAGTATAATAATAAAGTAATAGTAATTTTATAATAAGTTATATATCTGTGTTTAAAATTTCAAATAATAAGAAAAAAAGTGGTGACATGCGTAAAATGTGGTAAATAATAGTTCAGTCAAATTTTGCCCCTTTTTTTTATTTCAGATTTTTTCTTTTTTATACGAGCAATACAATATTACAAATATAAATAAAACAAAATTCCGTTTATTTTAAATTTAATTTCAATGTTAAAGTGCATAAGCAAATTAAATGAAAAATTATTATAGCCGAAGATATCCGAATTATACTCATAAAATTAGTCGAAGTAGACATAGATTCTCTTTCTCTATAGTTCATTCATTGAAAGGTGCACTTGATGCTCAACACATTTCGACTATTTCTGCGCATGTTGATTATTCTTATGAATGTGATTGGTTGGAGGACGAAAAGTCTCAGTCGCGATGTGCGAACAAGTATCGATGAATGAACTATAACCTCTTTCGACTAAAACAAGTCGGTTTATACGAGGTTATGTCTTTCAGTAGACTCAATTGTAAACAGTATCGAAAGAGCAGAAAAGTATCTGGTGCAACACGTGTTTAAAACATCAAAAATTTATTTGTAATTAAAAATATTATTAAAGATAAAATGAGCAAATCTATTTTAAAGGAAGCGTACGTATAATATATTTATATATTTTTTTCGTTTAATTTTTAATATTAATGTAGAATAAAATATATTTTAGGTTTGAGGTGGAATCAAAACATGAATCTTTTTATACGGGAGGAAATATTTTGGTGAGTTTTTGAAAATAATTACAAGTAGTCTAAATTATAAAATAAAATAGTCTAAATTACAAATAATCCTATTAATAATTCAATATTAAATTATGACAGTGGAGTTCGAGTGGCAAATACTTATTTTGTCAAAACGGAAGTGCAGTCTCAGTATTGTCTGTTGAAAAAGGATCAATAATATCATCATTAGAAAAGAATGATGTAGAAGAAGATATTGATATTATTAATTGTTTCGTCTTAAGTCAAAATGACACTTATGTTATTACACATCATAAGAGTAGTCTTTTTAAATTGTGGCGTTGGGAAGGTAAAGACATATTAAATATTTTAACTTTCCTTATTTACTGATTAAACCTTTATTATAGATAATAAGTTGTTGAAAGTATGGAAGTCTATTCACAAAGGACCAGTTGCATGTATTACTTTATCAAATAATGAAAATATAATGGCATCTGGAGGAAGTGATAGTTCTGTTAGATTATGGAATCTTGATCATAATTCCTGTACACATAATTTAAGAGGAATTCAAGGAGTTGTTAGGTAATGATTCTTAAAAATTGTTTTAGGAATAGGTTAATATATTAATAAATATGAAATTCAGTGTTTTAGAATTTCATCCAGATAAGGAAAAGAAATTAATTTTTGCTGCTGCTGATAATACTAAAATTCTTGGATGGAATATTAATGATGGACAGTTAAAGATTACGTTAGATGGTCATTTTAGTAAAGTGACATCCCTTAATTTCCATGAAGATGGTATTCATGCAGTTAGGTAATGACAAAATTTAAAAAAATTATTTTACATTATTTAATAAATTTGATTTTTTTTAGTTCGGGTAGAGATCGAGTATTAATTCTGTGGGATTTATCAACTGGTAGTTCTAAACGTATACTGCCAGTATATGAAGAAATAGAAGAAAGTTTCATTATACCAAGTGGAGTATCATTTCCTGGATATTCTAATAAGTCAAATAATATTTATGTTGCTGCTGCTGGAAAAACTGGTAAAGTTTTCATTAACAATTAACATATTAATTAGTTAGAATGATTTAATATTATACATTCAACTTTTTAGGTGTTGTTAAAATTTGGGAAATTGTGTCTGGTAATGAAATTTACACACAAAGTAACTCGGTAGTAACTTCAGCAGGAGAAAACCAATCAATTATACATTTATTGTATAATACACTGAGCGAATGTTTTGCTGTAGTCTCAAGTGATCATAATGTCATTATACATTCTTTAAATACGTTTGAAATTAAAACACAAGTAAGTAAACCAAATATAAATTGTGTGTAGTTTGATATAATTTCTTATAAAATAACAGTTTTGTATACATACATGTATGTTTACTTTTTAGTTAGTGGGATATAGTGATGAAATTTTGGATATTGCTTTTCTTGGATTAGATAATAGTCACATAGTGGTTGTAACAAATAGTTGTGATATTAAATTGTATAACTTACAATCTATGAATTGTCAATTATTGCGTGGACATACTGATTTTGTTTTATCCGTTGGAACTACACCAGCAAATTTGTATTTATTTATCTCGTCCTCCAAAGTAAGTAAATAAATTTTTAATATATATGAATATATATGTATTTATATAAACAGTAAAAATGTATTATTTAGGATAATAGTGTACGTGTTTGGCTTATGGATAAACAAACATTAAATGTAACCTGTATAGCTTCTGGTACTTGGCATACAGCTTCAGTCAATTGTGTTGCGGTATCTAAAACTAGTACAAAGTTTTTTATATCAGCTGGTCGAGACTTATGTCTAAAGTTATGGGAACTACCTAAAAATATTAACAAACTAGGTAAGAAAAAATTGCATCTAACAGTGAAACTAAAAAAAGTGATAGCTATTAAATTAAATTAACTGTATTTTTTATTATCTAAAATTTTATATAGAACCAAATTCTACGCTCAAAGTGAACAATACTGTATTTGCTCACAACCAAGAAATTAATAGCGTAACATTTTCACCCAATGATAAGTTAATTGCTACAGGATCACAAGATAAAACTGCTAAAGTATGTAATAGTATCTATATAATCAAAATCAATTATATCAATATACTGTTATATATTAATATAAAAAATGTATAAAATGTTTTCCAGCTATGGTCTGTGGAAACATTGGAATTACTTGGCACATTTAGAGGTCACAGACGAGGTGTTTGGTGTACAAGATTTTCACCAATAGATCAAATATTGTTAACTTCATCCGCTGATTGCACTATAAAATTATGGTCTATCGCGGAGCTTAATTGTTTAAAAGTAATGAATACTTATATTTTTTTTATAAGGAAAAATGTTTTAAAAATTATCTCAATTTTTTTAATTTTTATAGACATTTGAAGGCCATGAATCTTCGGTGTTAAAAGCAGAATTTTTATCTCGCGGAATGCAAATTATCTCGTCAAGTAGCGAAGGTTTCTTAAAATTGTGGACAGTCAAAACTTCAGATTGCGTCTGTACTTTGGATCAACATATAAGCAAAGTTTGGGCACTTGCAGGTAATTAATATATCATATTATTATTATTGTTCACTTCTATAAGCCCATTATATTATCAATTCAATTAAATATCTAGTTAACGATGCTGAAACTTGCATAATAAGTGGTGGCAGTGATTCATTGCTGGTCATTTGGAAGGACGTAACTGAAGAAAGAAGAACTAAACTTCTAGAAGAACAGCAACAGTTGGCATTGGAAGAACAAAAATTAGCGAACTTACTGAAAGGAGAAGATTTAACAAAAGCATTGAGATTAGCATTGAAACTAGACCGACCATTAAAAGTTTTACATATTATTGAAAGTTAGTGAAAATAATAGTACTCGCTTATGATGTTTCTTACTTTTATAAGAATCAACTTATTCCTCTTACTCGATTTTTTTATGTGTTTTATAGGTATTCTAAAAAAGGGCATGGATCAATTATTGGATGTTATCCGTAATCTAGAGCCATTAAAAAAAGAAGCTTTGTTAAGATGTGCCATTACATGGAATACAAACAGTAAACATTCTCAAGTTGCTCAGGTAAACTTGATAGAAATTCCTAATTAGTTTTAATCCTATAAAAAATCGTTTAAATCAATCCCTTAATTTCAGATTGTTATAAACGCTCTGATAGTCGAATTAGGATCAAAGCGTCTTGAAATTTCAAACTTTTCTACCGCATTAGAAGAGATGATTCCTTACACGGAGAGACATTTTAAAAGAACAACAAAACTTTTACAAGATTTACATCTACTCTTGCACACAATAAATTGTATGAACCCTTACACTAAAGCTGTAAATATGAAATAAGTTATTTGTATTTATGTAAAAAAGAAACTTGAAAATATTTTAATAAAGTTACAAAAATTTGTAAATATTTTTATAATTATTTAGAAAATAATAAATTTAATCTCATCCAAATTAAGTTCTAGATCTAAGAAAGATTTAGGGATCTTTATCCATGGGCATATATCAGATGTGTTGTATCAGCTTAACATTAAGTTTCTGTTGAAATTGAAACGTGTGTGTTTCAAAGTGTGTATGCATTTGCATGTATATGAGTACATGTATATACATTTAGCAAGCAGAAAAATAGAATGAGTAGGAGTAAGACTTGGTTGGTGTCTGTTTTCCAGTAAATTTGCTCACCCAAGTACACTTGACTTCAAGGAAAGATCAGTTGGATCCCATTGCTGGTACAGTTAACAGACAAGAAGGCCTAGTATGACTCTAGGAGGAAGAGTCTTTGTACTTTCAATAATTTTTTATATTTTGTGGATGACCCTGCTAGTGCATGCTGCTAATGTGTGAGTAATTTTATCCCCTTTACACCCTTAAAGATGACGCATCTCCTCTCATTCATAATGCTTCACATATTTATAAGCAAATATCTAAAATATTTTGATTATCTTTCATTTAATATTAATTTTAATATAATATCACGCATTTCACCAAAAAAAGTGTTCTTCTTACCTGATATTTTTGTTTTCGTTTCCTTTTAATAAAATCACACTTATCGTAATTCGCCAAATGAACACCAATCTCTTTACAAGGTAAAAATTTCAAAATTAAATCTTCACTTCGAATAATCCGAGCAACTAAAAATTCCTCTGATGCGTATTTCAGTAGAGATTAATGAATGGTATATTTGAATGGCTTCTTAATGAATAAATTGATTAAGCATAAATGATGAGATCTTGAACTTAAAACACCCCTAATTGAACTTTGTTAGTGCTTAAATAATGATTTGTATATTCAACAACTGTTTCCTCAATTGAGACAATTGGAATAAAAGTTCTGTAGAAAAGATATCAGAAAAGATGAAGAGAAAAACTCTGGCTTTTTATGTGACATTGAACATATTTTAATGCAGTATTAAACACCCACTAAAGACCAAACATGGAAGCCAAGTGATTAATATAGTCTATAATATTTTTTCCTTATTTTTTTACTCTCCACTTCTTACACAGTTTCACTTCAATACAGTGAAATTCACAAGAGCCTGGCATGATATAGATATTCATATATAGCTAACTACATAAAGCAGTTCTCAAATAATAATCCTCATCCTTGTAAAATACTATGAAAACTTTCAAAGTTATTAGTGCATGACAATTTGACCTTCCTCATGTTAAATCAAAAATTATTTTATATTGTTATATTTGACGTATTTTATTTACTTTGTCTCTTATTAGTTTTTGTACTGATAATCATTTTCAAGTTTCACGGGTAGAAGACAAATTTCGGTAAGCGGGAGTATAAGAAAGTTTTTAAGATACACAATGATAAAAAGAACTCCCGACATATATGACAGTTTTGACAACGTCATTAAAGATTGTATGAAGAAACTAGGTATCATTTTCTTCGCGTTTCTTCAATAGTAAATAAGTGTTGACTCAGAACCACTTGTTTAAACATTGCTCCTCAAACATGATTCTTGCTTTATCAATCCTCTTAATATGTCTTTATTAACTTCCTCTATTCCAGAAAATTTTATTTAACCACCAGACTTTCATTTGCATTATATTTATCCGTAATGAACTCTTTTCTAGAGGAGAATCTTATAGAGACTCTAGAAAAAATAACTTGCCTCTTTAATTTTTGATCAGAGAATTGAAAAACATTAATATGCATACATAATAACGAAGCTCGCCTATATTTTAATGAGATTACAAATAGCAGTTCTAAGCAGTAATGAGCTAGTGTGATTCAAAGAAGAAAAATGCATACAAATATTGGCTTCTTGTATAAACAGTATAATATTTGACGTTGTAAATTCTTACTATCAGTCTCAGAAGATAAGATCTTAATGTACCGGTAACGGTATCCGCTTATTAATTTGAAATAAATGTAATACCCCTGTAAAGAAATCTCAATGTTCCATGAAATTCATTTGCATTATAAAATACGGAAGATTCGACATTATTAAATACGAAGGCACTTTACTCCTAAAGTGCCTGGCTAAGAAATTAATAACATAATGTGAGAGTCACATGCACTTGTGTCACTTGCAAAGTACAAAGAAACAATCAGCCATTCTTCTCATCAGATCAAGTCTGGAATATTAAGTGGGAGATCCTTAGAGGAGAAACAAACATTTTTTGTAAGAACGAATCCATTGTGGTTTCAGTGACAATCATTTTGTCTTTGAGCCTGGTAGGAAGACTAAGCAATCATTTAGGGTGTTTCCATAACTGCATGAATTTTTTACAGACTTGGGAGCTGTCCAACAATAAGCAGTGGCATCTTGACTCAAACCGAACTCCTGCAGGAATTGACAAATGATTGCAGATACGACAAAATGGCCAGACCTCCTGGTGAAGTCAATGCCACCGATCCAATTAAAGTCTACACTAGAACTTATATCTATACCATAAAATCTAACGTGGCGAAAACTCTGGTAAGTTATAAATGACTAATCACGCAATAGGACAATAGGGTAACGGGGCAAAATCTTTCAGGGTGCTATTTGCTAGGTGCTAGCGTGCTTTATTTGCTCCGCTAGAAACGAGAAATCAGTTTGTCTTTTTTGCAGCAATTCGGGGTCCACATGATGCTGCAATTCAGGTATCTGGATAAGAGACTGAAATTCTCTGACATAGCACCTTACTTAAACCAAATATACGGTGGTAAATTTGCCCATGATTTGATCTGGACTCCAACTGTTTACGTAGCGAACGAGCGCAGTTCTGCCATTATGGGCAATAGCGTTAAGGACCTACTAATTTCCATCGACCCATCGGGCATGGTCATTTTGAACACCAGGTTCGTCATAATTTGGTTTGATACGCCCAATTACCGGAACTCCGCACGCCGCGTTTGAATCATTCGATTATTACCGAAATACGGTCATTACCCAAGAAAAACAACTGAACTTCTTTCAGATTAGAAGCTATTTTAAATTGTGGCCTTCGCTTGGAAAAATTCCCCTTCGACGTGCAAGAGTGTCCACTGGTGTTTGAAAGCTGTACGATATCGTTCTCAAGTGTTGGGTCAGAAAGTTTAGTTTCCAAGCCAACCGGAGATCTAGAAATGATCGATGTTCTCCTTTGCAGGGACTCACAATGTTCATGATATGGTTCTGGAGTGGGATGATGATCCAATTGTCCTTGCCGATGAGTTGCATTTGACCGAGTACAAACTGGTGGACAAATGGGTCAACAAGTCGGAAGTTTCTTACACAGCATCTCAGCAGCATTATGGCCACTTTGGTGTGCTGATTTATTACAGATTTTATCACTGCGCCTACATTACATTAGAAATCTCTGATGTAGCCTGCTACTAAAGGCAATTTTAATTACTTTTACTATTCCAGCTGGCAACTTTAGTTCCATAAGTATCACATTTAAGCTGGCGAGAGAAATGGGATTTTTCATGATGGATTATTACATTCCTTCCATATTGATTGTTGTAATATCATGGGTTTCCTTTTGGTTGCACATGGATGCCAGTCCTCCTAGGATCGTTTTAGGTGCTTTTTCCTCTGTCATTCGAGCTTGTGCCATTACACGCTAATTAGATAGACTGATCACGCCGTTTCGTCCACAGGTACAAACACCATACTAACATTTATGACTCTTGCGTCAAAAGTGGAAAACTCATTACCAAAGGTCTCCTACATAAAAGCAAGTGAGATTTGGTTTCTGGGCTGTACAATATTTCTCTTTGCTGCCATGGTAGAGTTTGCTTTTGTAAATACCATTTATAGAAGAAAGTATGTACAATAAATTAGATCCACCAAAACAACAGAAACAAAATTAAAACGAAAACAGAATAAAGCAAAAGAACAATACAAAAAACAAAAACAAAGTGAGCGGCGTGTAGCGAGTAAGTCTAATGAATGAAACTGTGACTTGCAGAAAAACCGTGCCACTCAAGAAGGTGAATAGCAAATATATCCTGAAATCCACTCTGACGCCGAGATTGGCTAGGAAACAGTTTCAAAAAAATACCACCGGATTAGAACGCTCTCGTTCATGGTCATCGCTTGATAATGGAAATATAAGCGAGCAAGATTATTCGAGTCAGAATTATCTGACGGTGCATGTAAGCAAATTGGAATTATCACGACTACCCTCTATCGAATGCGCTGATGTAGCGCAAATCATTGAACTTTCGGAGCTTGACCTTGAAATCTGAATTTCAGAGTTTTCCCAGCACCATCAACATTCCTGCTGTAAAAGTGGACGAGGAGAAGGATCAGGATACCTCGGTTGGGAGTATCGTGACCTTGGACAGTACTCCACCCCCGCAAAAGACATTTGCCAGGCGGGCAACTTTGGCTCAGCTGCACAATTTCACGACAATGACGCCACAAGAAATTGCCCAGTGGATTGATAGACGCAGCAGAATCGTTTTCCCAGTCGCCTTCTTAATCTTCAACGTTCTTTATTGGTCCTTCATCTGGATCTGAGAAGCTTTTGACTGAAACAAAGAATTCGGGGTCTCTGACCCCCTCTCTGTTTATCTCGAATGAATTTTCTTTTTTTTAAATTGTTCTCTCTCTCTCTCTCTCTCTCTCTCTCTCTCTCTCTCTCTCTCTCTCTCTCTCTCTCTCTCTCTCTCTCTCTCTCTCTCTCTCTCTCTCTCTCTCTCTCTCTCTCTCTCTCTCTCTCTCTCTCTCTCTCTCTCTCTCTCTCTCTGCTCTCATCTAATGTTTTTCTTTTTTTTCTTTTTCACATTTACTCGCACGCGAGAACGAACGTTTTTCTTCCAAAGCCCAACGATAGACCATAGCCATCATCAATGACCAGTGTGGGCGTTGAAGAAGTTGAAGAAGTTGATGAAGAGACAGTCTTCCAGTTTGTACTTTCCCCTGGACGTAGGAAATGAAGTTTAAAGATATAGGTAGAGCTACTCCATATATAGGTAGCGGCTGCTTTCCCCCTAGACATGGATTAGAAAGAAATCCAGTTCTTATAGCGTGGCTATCGAATATCCAGGGTCCAAACGCAAACAGTCTTCCGGTTTCCCTGAGCCATTTTTTACTTTTATAACGTTATCGAAGCCTGCGTGGGTAAGCCCAAGATGATTATCTGACCACGTCAGAAGTGCTTATGAATATTCGGAAAAAACAGGTCGAAGGTCACCTTCCTCAAGAAGGGCTTTCGTGCTACACGCAATTTCTTCCACCGGAATGCCTCCCCTTCCTGATCCGACCAAACTTCCAATTTCAAGAGCCAGCATGGTCACCATGAAACGTTCTCTTCTGACCAAGGTCTTTCTCAAAGGTCTTTTCGAAACTACGCGAGGATATCAGTAACAACGAAGATCAATGCTGAAGTAGCGCAAGATGATGGCCTTCGAGGGTTCCATACCCAAAATACTATGCAGGCTTATTTTGGTTATTACGCAATTATAAATTGTACACGAGGTTCTCTGGTGTTGTACAAGCCTGTACAAATAAACCATCTACTTCCTCCAAAGTTGTTTTTATGGCCGGCCTATGATTGCCGGTCTATTTACCATCTACCAACATTTACATTAAAACGTTAAGGCTCCGACATTAAAGATTCATCCAGGACGCTAGCTTGAAGCGTTCCACTTTGCCAATCTTACCACGAGACTTGTTCTCCGTAACTATCGTGAAAAAATCAATCCCTGGCAGCGAGTCTTCAAAGCCCAAGTACAAACGGGAGTCTAGTTGAAATGAGTCATCATCGCAATCATATCGCAGGTAATCATCGTCACCACCATCGTCGTTACTGGCATTATCATCATCATCATCATCATCATCGTCATCGTCATCGTCATCGTCATCATCGTCATCATCATTATCATCATCATCAACATCAGTATCGTCGTCGACTACCTGTAATTTGTTTAAACAGTAAACTCAAGTCAGACTTTGATAATAATGGCGTCGCGCATAACGTTAAATCGCCAATATTTGTTCATCATAAAGAAATCATTGTAGAGTAACATTATTAAGCGATCCACTTTGTGGTAGCCGATATGGATTCAATGGCAGGTTTTCCACGGAAGGCTGCTGGAATGTTCTACATTAGGATTATCGATCGACGGTATCTGGTCAGTCTGCTCTGACCTCGATGCTTAACTATGCCCAGCATTGATTACTTTCACCGGTATGGGGAATGATAGTTAAATGGATACCCACGTGCCTGGTAGAAAGCCGGTAACGAGCTTTTCTTAGAGGAAAAGTGGATGACTAGGAAATCATTTGGATATTAAGGAAACGTCGGTTGGCCTTGACTGTTGCAATAAAGTAGAGTGTATTGGTCTAAAGCATTAGCATGGGGAGTGTCAATAATTCTGTACATTAGTACCGGCTATCGGGTAGCAATGGTAGTGGTTGGTGGTCTGCTAGAGGCAGTGGTGGTAAAGGTAAGTGTCAAGGAGTAAAATGCTGGTTTAAAGGATAACCGGCGGGCTCTACTGGAATACGCCACATTAGCGAAGAGTATTTATTTAGCGGGGCCACTGGATTTAGAAATTGGGCCAAGGTACCACCAATCGGTTATATCATTAGAGGGCTGCGCTATTAAAGAATTATCAAAGTCTATTAATACAGGGCACTGGATTAGAGAAATAACCCCAAGTGCTATATAGAAATTAATAGATCAAATGGCAAGGGTAGGATCTATGAAAAGAATTCGTCTGTCAGCTATCGATGCAGCAACGGCTGATTCACTTCCTTTTTCAAAGAAGTGTCCATTCACGTTTTCTCAGAGCTTAATCGAAACTATGTGTGTGGGTATGCTCGTTGAATTGGCCGATGACTGAGGCACAACCGGACATTCGATCTTCGTTCCTTTCCTGCTCCGCGCGTGCCTTCGCGGCTCGAAGAAGCTCAAGAAGATCATGATGACTCCCCTTATTTTATCTAGGGATCTAGATCCTCCTCGTCTTCTGTTTTCTCGGCATTACCTTCGGTTCCAAAATCTCTGGACCTTTCTTAGCCTTCGAACCTTCCAAGTCTACCGAAATTACCGAATTTACCTGGACAAAGCCAAGTCTTTGTCAGGAAGGAAAAAGATCAGGGGTACCATCAGGATGCACCGCATAAAAATCTATTATTCATGAATGAAAGAGACCCATCATATCATTATTGTTAAGTAAATTAATAATTATCCCCGTCCGCGCGCTTGACGATATCATAAAGCACGAGATCCCAGTGACCCCTGACCGCGAAGCCAGCGGTAGGCCGAGCGACAGGTGAACTTCCAGGGAGTTTCAGTCGGTCGGCAGCCATCGGCGCGACAGCACCTTCTTCCGGACTGACCAGTTGCTTCCAGAAGCCTCGTCAGGCTTGTCGAATTTTACCATTCGACGATTAAGTCCGGGGAGCCTCGTTTCTGGGACAGACAGAGTTCATTGAAGAGGCTGCAGCCACCGTTGGTTCCTCAGCAACCGTCGAATCTAACCGGAAAGATTAAAAAGCAGGTGGCGGGGACAGGGACCACGCGTGCTTTGTTGTTACCGCAGCAGTACTTTGCTTAGCGGTAGACCTTGAATTGTCACAGCGGCAAACACAGTCTCTATGTGGTCCCGTGTTACTATTTGCCGTTCTTTATGGTTCCTCCTGTCGTATTTTTATGGCCTCTCACGCAACGTGGACTCCGCGCCACGTGACTCTTAGGAATCTGACGGGAGGAATATGCGACGCAACCCGCTGCAACCTGCGGATCTCCGATATCTTTTACGTGGAACTTGTGCACGTGCCCCACTCCGGATCCAGGCCATGGGAAGGCCCTTGTAAATCGAGTCTTATCTTCGGCTCCTCGTGGAAAAGAACGGATTTTCCCGCGGGGCTTCCCACGAACCCGAGGACCGCAGCCGGTGGTTGCTTTCCATTGATTTTACCGACGACGTCGATCACCCATTAATTTCTGACGAAAGCTGAAAGGTCCGAGCATTGATCAGTATCGCAAGAAATCTACACGGTACGGGATACGTACTGCGATATACAATACAAGTATGTATCTCTATATGCGTGGCCCAGCTACTACATTATCGAGTACCCTATGATAACATGAGCTAGGCCAAGGAAATTTCCTCCTACAAAATGACGCAATACAGCAGCAGTGGTAGTAGCAGTAGCACCAGTAGCATCGGCCAACGTGACTTCAAGGACCGCTCTTCTCGGGCTACCGAAGAGAAACTCAGGGTAAATATCTCTATGCAAATATCACACGCGCGTCTATCCTCATGAATTTTCAGCTTCTATTTACAAACATTCAGTTATTATAAATAGCCCTGATAAGAGTTTCCATTCGTCACGTTCATTAAACAATTTTGTCATCAATTCTCCGCTTTTGATAACGCTGATAAGCTTCCTCAAATGTAATCCTTCCACTTAGGCTGCAAGCTCTCCTCTTTCTCTTTCTATTCTAGCGCCGTCCCTTCTTTTTCCCCCTCGCACTGCCACTCTGGAAGAATTCATTGCACTTTAATAATAGCAATTTCTCACGCATCTGCGATTGTTGATCGTTACCTTAAGAGGGAGGTTGATAGAACTGCAATGGCAGTATCTCAGCCAATTCTCCAGAGGAGATTCCCGAGACTTGGAGTTTTCTCTTGAACAATTTCCATGCTGTAATCAAGAGCTGGAAAAGTGAACACCTGACAAATGTGACAATTACACGTTAGCTCGAGTGAACGTGTCTCTCTGTCTCTGCATGTGTCCAGTTACAGATGTGTGTAGTCCCAGATAGACACAGACGCACGTATACATGCAGGAGGAAAAAGAAAACATTGGTAAGGGTTAATCGATGGTGGGTCGTTGTGCCCATGCCGTTACCGAGCGTTAACTACATCCACACAGACACAAAAGAAGGGAGTCGAATGGCTCTGGTCGATCAATCATTTTTTTTCCCCCGGGTGACTGTCACGTTTAACTTCGCAACGCTTCGAATCCTTAAATAAAGAAAAAAGTTAAAAAGTTAGGTTAGGCACACCACGTGCTTTCGTTCGAACTTGAAATTTTAAATTTCAGGAAAAATTACTTACATCGCAATATCCTCGTACTTACGCGCGTTTATCGATCGGCAAACAGTAATTGCGAAAATAAAAATAGCGTGCCCCGGTAGCAATGTGGTAGATTTTGAAAAATCCTTCTCCCGACCTACCCCACTGTTGACACCTGCCGTATCTTTTCCAGCGATCAAAATCGATGACGCGAAAATCGAACGGGTTCGAGAGAATCCTCCAAATCCTATGAATAAATAGTTGAATGAGGCTGATAAATAATTCGAACACACCGATACGTTCGATTACCTCCAATCGTTTCACGTGTAATAAAATTATTTATATTAAGTAAGTGTGTGCGCACCCGGAGAGTTTATCGAATCGATAAATCATGCTTTTTTCAAACCGATGTAGAGTTGACTATGTGCACTGAAAAAACTTACAAAGTCAACCCTGCAAGTTTCGTATGTGTATCTGCCGCCTGTGTACATACCGACTCATCCACACACACACACATACACACACGTGGAAGAACGCAAAGTCAACTCTAGTGCAGAATAATTCAACCGGTCTGTTTGCCTTGGAGGGTTGAATTTTGTTTCTTTCATTTTTTTTTTGTTTTCTTTTCAACAAGCTGCACTTTGTCGACATTGTCGCAAACACGACATTGGCTTTTAAACGTTTGGATTGAGAAATTATGCATAATTTGCAGGTCGCTGTACGAATTAGACCCCTCGCACGCGATGAAGCCGATACCAGAGCTCTCCACGTGGTCAACGATACGGTAAACTTGATTCATTGCTCGTTTTTCATCGATCTTTGTCTCTTCGTGGATCTGACGCTCGAGAGGTTCTCGAGTTTTCTCACGCTCATCCAAAAATGTTCCACAGATGGTCATGCTGGACGACACCGATGGCGATAAAATTAAGAGAAGCGCCCCAAGGCAATACTTGTACGACGTCGTATTTGGCGAAGATTCCACTCAGGTAGGTCATTTCGCAGAGTTAAATTTTGCAAGGTCATAAGACTGAAATAGAAATTTGCTTCTTCAGGAGGCAGTTTACGAGGGGACCGCCAAGAACCTTGTTCAGGATATTCTAAATGGCTATAACGCGACTGTCTTTGCTTACGGTGCAACCGGAGCAGGTAAAACGCACACGATGGTGGGAACACCGTCCGATCCTGGTATCATGGTGCGTGCCTTGAACGACATATTTCTCGCAAATCGCCAGATGCCCAGCAACGTTGAATTTACGGTAATAGCTCCATCGATAACCGATAACAACGAGAACACGTTGATCACACTTTCGACATCATTCGCACGTTTGTCACCGATGTTGCTCTATCGTTGCACGACTCGCATTACTTTCCACATTCATTTATTTGTTGCTGGAACAAAGCGACCATGCTGAAGATCACTTGGAATTGGATGGAAATTGATGGTCCATTGCGTTCATTTATTTTATTCGTTTGTTCGTCACAAAACAAGAAGATACGACGATAACATCGGAAACCGCCTGAGACGTTCACTACCGATGTTCCATCGATGCACGACTCACATTCATTTATTTGTTGCTAGAACAAAGCGACAACGTTGAAGATCACTTGGAATTGTATGGAAATTGATGTTCCATTGCGTTTATTTATTTTATTCGTTTGTTCGTTACAAAACCAAAGATACGACGATGGCATCGGAAACCGCCTGAGACGTTCGCTACCGATGTTCCATCATTGTACGACTCGCATTTCTTCCTGCATACATTTATTTACTTTGCAGCACCTGGATGGAGTCCAAAACATTCTTTATTTTGTAATTTCTGCCCGTACTTGCAGACCCAACGACCCACGTAACAGCACCCTTGCACGATAGAAAATGCGTCAGCACAAAAATTTCCATGCGTGCCTGTCCTGTACATACCGAACAACTTTTTCTCACGCAAGCACGCAAATGTAAACGACAAGGTTTTCAATGAAAGTTCTCCGCTCACTCGTGCCAAGAGTAACCTTTTTAATCTCTCTCGCGTAATCAAGAATTGCTCCGGCAGCTCTCACACAGGTAGTATAACCTTTATCAAATTAAGTACTGTTTCCCCCGTGTAATTATTCCAATTACCAGAAAGAATGTCGATCTATCAAGTCGTAGGAGTTGACGTACATGCTGAGAAATTCCTCGACCGATCAATGACGCGATCTTTCACTACAACAGGTCACGATGTCCTACGTGGAAATCTACAATGAGAACATCCGCGACCTTCTGAACCCCAGCAGTGGATACCTGGAGCTACGCGAGGACTCCCGAGGTCGCAACGTTCAAGTCTCCGGACTCACCGAAGTTTCCACGAACTCCACCGAGGAGGTAAGGTCTTCCTTCTCGGAGTTTCCGTCGCCAGTTGTCAAACAATCCGAAAGAGTCGATGCGTATTAATGTGGTGCACATTACGATGGTGTTAACGTAGGTGATGCAGTTGCTACACAGAGGGAACAGAGCCAGAACGGTGGAACCTACAGCGGCGAACGAAACCTCTTCGAGGAGCCACGCGTTGCTCAGTGTCACGGTGAGGCAATCCTCGAGACCCGTGGAGGATGGAGAACAGCGTCTGAGGACCAGAGTCAAGCAGGGCAGACTCTTCATGATAGATCTTGCCGGTTCCGAGAGAGCAAAGCAAACTAAGGTAAGTGCCCTTTTGTCCTCCTGCTCTCCCGCGAGGGTTCCCAGAGACAGTTCCCAACGGGAAAACTTAACGGCTTCTCTTTCAGAACAAAGGGAAGCGACTGCAAGAGGGTGCTCACATAAACAGATCCCTCTTGGCACTGGGCAATTGTATAAATGCACTGTCCGGTGGTGCTCGTTACGTCAACTATCGGGACTCGAAGCTTACCAGGCTTCTGAAGGAGGCCCTCAGTGGCAATTGCAAAACCATCATGATAGCCCACGTGTCACCAGCCGCGATCCATCGCGACGAGAGCAAAAACACCTTGATCTACGCCGACCGTGCCAATAAAATCTCGAACAAAGTCGAGAGGAATCTGCTGGACGTCAGTTTCCTGCACGTAGCGCAATACAGGGACATCATCAGCGACCTGAAGAACGAAATCTCGAGACTGAGGAATAAGATGAAGGACGACAGGCCTCCGAGAATCGAGGAAGATCCCCCTGACCTCAGACCCAATGACTTCAGGACCTTGAGGGAGAAAATCGTCTCTGTTTTCAAGGAGCAGATGAGGCTCAGGTTAGCGATCCGGATGATCCTGATCTTGCGAAAGCTCCACCTACTTGTCATACGCCTCTCACCGGAGTCCCTTTCTTGCAGGAGGAAACTCATGGAGCTGGACAGCCACCTGCTGAGCCTGAACATAGCGGCGGAGCAGCAGCACTCGATAATCTCCCACTGGGAATCTAGGAACAACCGGGTTTACGGTGCGAATCGCGAGGCCAATTTCCGGCGATCCGGAACTGGCTCCCGGGTAGAGGAAGTCGACGATGGTGAGTTCCTCGAGTAGGCCAGTCACGAGTGTGGAAGGTACTCTCCTGGTAACGTTTGCGTTTGCCTTGGTAGATCTCATGGAGGAGGCAGACCTGGAGGACGACACCACGGTCCAGCAGGCCTGGACGGAACTGGCGGAGATCAGCAGAGAACAGGAACGGTATGCCAGCATGAGAGCCTCCGCCGAGAGGGAGCTGGAAGCTTGCAGAAAACGAAGTGCTTCCCTAGAAGATGTAAGAGCGTTGTTAATTCCCTGCGTCTATGCACACCTATCACCTCCCACCTCCCTCGCATACTGACGAAGTTCTCCAAACTCTCCCCCAGGAGTTACCCGCGCGAATCAATTCCGACGAGGAGCGGGAACTTCTGGCGCTCATGCTCAAAGTCCACGAGCTCGAGGCGGACAAGATGATGCTGCAGAGCGAGAGGCTGGTGAAACAGCACGAGCTCAGACGGAGGGAACTCTTGCTATTGAGGTACGACAGACAACGACAGATATCCGACGAAATTATCACCAGGCAACGACAGATTATGGAAGGTAACGCCGCGAGGCTCTTCGCATCGAATTCCTGCACGAGGCAACTGTTGCTTCCTACTGCATAATTCCTCTGTCCACAGATGGCCGTTTGACCTTGCCCCCTGATTTGCAAGATTTATACGCAATGTATCAGCAGGAAATTCAGACGGCGACGTTTATCGACAGCAGCTTAGCGGATCTGATATCCCCCGGAGTGATATCGGGCAATAAGTTACCGCCTATAGCCACCAGACTCAGCTATGACAACCTTAACAATGACATCAGAATTGGCAGTAGGTGTGTGCCGCTGCATTATCATATCGATTTGTGATTTTATTAACTGATGAGCCTATGTACTTCAGTTGGATCGATGCTACAGTCGCGGTAAACCCTTCGAGAGACCTTTCGACCAGTTAAAAAATCCTTCCGCTTCTCGAGAAAACTTGTTGAGCTTCTTCCGGTGCGGATGAATTCCGCAGAGTGGAAAAATTCCATTGACCTCCTTTTCTTGCTAGTATTGATTCGTTCTTACTGCGAAGTAGCAACCCCTTCGAAGGTTCTTATCGGTTGTTGGGATCCCTATCGATTTTCTTAGCCTCGCTCGTGTATGTTTTCACTTAATCGTACAATCGACTAAACGCACCCATGTATTATTCACGCTCTTGTTTAACAGCTCGTTAAACCCTCAAAGATTTTTTATGATCTCCGTAGATAGTATCGGGAACTTTTGTTTTTTAGAGCTAGGTATTAGACGGGTTTGGTTTTCTTAAAAAAAAAAACAATCTTTTCTGTTTTTTCTCTCGCCTGTCCCATTTTACCCGGGGTTTCCGTGCAAGTTTTTTCTACGAATTTACGTGTAATTTTGTGTCAAAGCTCCACCGATTCTGACTGGGAGACCTCGCAGTTACCGCCGATTATGGAACCTCCGGAAGTGGAGAGAGTCATGGGCCCAGTGGTACAACCGCTAATTTCTCCGGCCATTCTCTTTCCGCCCATTTCAAACAGTCGAACGCAGTAGGCACAAGTTATCATTTATTCGTTGATTTTTTCTTGCTCCAACGGACGAAATCAATCGTTTCTCCTCTGGTTTTTTCTTTCAAGAGAGAAGAGACTTCGAAGAATAGCCAGTGACGACAGCATGGACTCCATAAGATTCGTGCAACAAGGGAATTCTCGTTACAATTCATTGAGAAGAACCGATGACAGAGGAATCCCAAGTTGAGGCAAGTGTATTTTAAACGATAGTTGTGCGATGTGGAAAGAACGTTTTCTTCAAGGGCTTGAAAAGCATTGAAAATTGTTTGGATCTTAGTGCGCGTTACTCGCAATAATTTAAATTCTTAAGTCTATCGATTTGTGTTGGGAATCGTCTTAGCTCTACTTTTCTAAAAGTAGGCTGCTATTGGTCAATAATCTCTTACTTCGAACAATAAAACGTACGTTTTACCCTACAATTACGCAGTAACGATGCCCGACTGGCACACATTTGCCAATGCAAAATACTTTCTCGAGATAATGCTTTTCAATGTATATAAGCTGTGGAGAAAACTCTATATATATATATATGTGTATATATCTAAATATGAGGAGAAAAACTTATACTTTTATGTTTTTCTTTACAAGAATTGAAGATTGATAAATTTCTTAATTTGAAAATTATTTCAGGGTGAGTCTTGTAATTTTCGACGTCTCTCCCTGGCAGTGCTGTTCTTATTTTGTTGCTGAGTGGTTGCTTTACTAAGAAATTTTTCTCGAAGAATTTGCTGTTCTGGCGAAATAGATTTCAGCCCGTATAACTCAGCAACGGGATGCACAAACGGATCAGAAATTCCTAGAGAAGTTTTTCAGTATTAGTAGAATTCGGTACCGATAAGCTCATGAATTATACCGATTAATTAGTAAGTGAATGCGAACGTTGACTTCTTTGATTTTCAAGTGTGCCTTGCCATTCAAGTAAACTGGATGTTCGAATAAAATTAGATGGCATTTTTTTAGCTTTTACGATGGAAAATCTATCTTTCTTTGTTATACCTTTCGTAACTTTTTCTTCTGTATCTTGAAGTTCATCCTCGTCTGAAATAAGGAGCAACAAGACTAATGAAGCATTGGATACACTGAAATATTAAACTGAAGATAAAACCTGTGGAAGAATCTTCATCCTGTATAACATTATTCTCTTTCCACTCTTGTATTTGTTCGCTCCATTCCTTTTTCTTATCATACCAGTGTGTCATGGTTTTGCCAAACACTCTATTTTCTCCGCAAAAGAATATAGTGGTACAACTCTGCTCTGAAGAAAACGAATTTATACGCGAATAACGAGTTTTAAAAAGTTTTTTTACAGTAGTGCAAAAAGGCCTCTCATATTAACATTAAAACTACCTTGCTTATTGCCTCAAACATTACATTAATTTAATTGCTGAAGATTTAAATTAGTAATAAACAATATAGATAAATGTGACTAATCTTTTACCATTGCTTCTGGTTCATACCCCAATTTATCTAAAGATTCCTCATATTTTCGAAAAGCTTCCATTTTATTTATAGCTTCGTCCAATACATTACTTAAAAATTTAATCATAATATCATAACATTTATCATTCACTTTTGTTGGGAAAGTTTGACGTAAGTATTGTACCAAGGAAGAGCCAAAAATCTAAATATAATTTTAAGTTCTAATCATTATAAATCATTTATGATTAAGTTAAAATATGGTTATTATTTATATTTAGGAATATCCTTTGTTAAAATTAATTCTACTAACATACATATCGTTCCGATCAAGTTTCATATCTTTATGCACCATTGCAATATAGCCAACAAATCTATCTAACTTTTTTGGCTTATAAGAATAATCCAAAAATATAAATGCCAATGCTTCTGTGATTACAGTAAATTTTGCTATTGCCTTACTTTCAAAATTTACAGATCCATGAGGAGTTAATGTAAAATATTTTGAGTATTTCGGGTAATTTCCACATAACCTAAAAACTAGAATTTTTTAAATCCCTTCTTTTTTAATAATTAATTAAAAATCAGTTTAATTTCTCGAGGATCTTATGAATGCATCATATTCTTAATTTAACATTTTTTTAGAATCAATCTTGTCTGTATTTAATGAAATTACACCAACCCACGAAAGAAACAGTGCCCATGAAATTGAGGATTTGTTTCTATTCCTGCCCAGACGGATTTTAATAAAATAAGCTCTTCATGGCTTAATTTTATATAATTAGCAGTGGTTAATCTCTCATAAGCGCTTAACCGGATTCCCATATTTTTTTCGTATTTACATCGTTCGACTTTCATCCACTTGATTTATATCAAAAATTGTTTTACACAAATAAGAAGTTATCCATTGATAATCTTGACAACAACTTTAGCGATAAATGATAACTTGAGAAATTTATAGGCTTTCAAGTAACATTACCAACTGATAATAATAATATTCAAATTAAAAATATATTTAAATTTTCTTTTTTTTAAATTTATTTTTTTATAAAATTATATATATATTAAAATTTATGCTAAGATATTTGTTGAACCAGGTGGTAAGATGTTAATTCTAAAATTCACTAATCTATATATAAAATCCATACTTTCCGCCCAATAATTATCTTTCCTAACAGAATCTATCTTCCAAGAAACAGTTAAGAGTCCTTCATTAAACTTTTTACTTTTTAATGGTTTAATGATCACTAATAAATGAGCCATGTGCCTGAGAGCATTAGAAATTACACTTGGAGAACAAGATAAAGACCCTACTGTATAACAGTGGTTAAGAATATAAAGTTGATGATGTCTAGTTTCCAGAAATGATCTAACATATTTGAGAAACATCATCACTTCCATTGTATTTAAACCTAAATTAAATAAATGATTGAGGTCATCTAAAATGACTACAACTGAACCACTATACTTTTCAGCTTTGGAATACTCGTTCAGAAATTCTGTATATAATTTTTGTGCTGTAACTACAGTATTTCTCGCTTCTGCTTCGCAAGGAAGAGACGATTTCTTCTCAGAAGATTCATCCAAATCATTGAGATTATTAAAAAGTTCATTTATACTGTCTCCCAGTATACTTATACAATCGACAACGGTAACTTGCTTGGTTTCTACCAAAGAACGAAGATTATACCCAACCCTTGTTCCAACATTGTGATAATGTTCGAAGGTGTTATGAAAAAGGAATAGGCAAATTCCATGATTATTCTTAATTGAATATTTTAAGATCGAACTTAATATAAAGTGTCCATTGGTACCAGAGAATTCTTCTATCAACGTTAATTTGTGTTCCATGTTTACCCTATCAATACCAAGAGTAGAGATAACAGGATCTACAGCCAATGCCATAATTCTATCTGAAAATGAAACAATTTTACCAATAAAAAATCAAGGAATAATTTATTGTAACACTTTATATCAACATAACCTAGAAAGTGTTCTCATAAGTCATGCACTTGTAATAATTTAGTTACCAAGGTCAAAACACAGTAGAAATGTTAGTATTTAGATTTATTTCATTAACTGATAAATATTGCTCGCACAACTTTGCCTTCATCTAGTATGCACGTGGATGTCAGCTGACATGCGTGCGCCTTTTTTGATTCGACGACGTTGACCATTAAAAGTTGCTCAACCATCAGTCGGTGTCCAGCCTTTTCCAGGAACGTTGCTATCAGCAACGTTGAGCCGACTGTAAGTTTCTCCAATATATTAATAAAGAATTCATCAATTATAACGAGCACAATAATCGATAAATGAAGTCACTTAGTACAATTGCAACGATTTAACTTGAGAAACTCGTTTGTTAAAGTATTTCATTCCAATCATGATATTTATTGACCTACTCTTATTCTGGAACTGTACTTTCACCAATATTTCCAAAACATTCAATAGTAAAATATATAAACTTTATAAATCTGTTATATATACATATTGTACGATTGTAATTTAGTTTGCTTTTAAATTGATTTAATTTTCTTGTGTTTGTGAGTGTGTGTGCAAATGTTTTGATATCAGGAATTTGTTATCCACTTGTTCAAACAATTCATTAATTGTTGATATTAAAATGCACTGCACACTTTTGTTTGAATTAAATTTTGCCTGTATTATCATCATTCGATCCAATAAATTTAATTGTTTTAACATTTTTTTTTATTTTACTTGAGCCACAATAGTATTGTATGAATGAAAATAAACAAATTATTCATGTATTTATGTATATACAAATATGTGTATATATAATTATGTAAGTCATCCACTTATCAGAGAATAAAAAAAAATGTAAGAATACACTTTAACGTGTCAGATTTGTGGAAGTTAACATCAAGGTCACTCACTTATTTTAGAACAAATTTATAATTAATTTCAAGGGTCTTCTCCTTTCTTTAAACTATGAATAGAACAGTGAATGTGATATGCTATAATTAATTTTTTTTTTTTATTAGTTCCATTAGCTGAAATATATTTATCTATATCTCTTTTTATTTATAAATGCATTGTTCATCACTCATGTCCAGTTCTCTCATGAATCTTCTTTTATTTAAACTTTTTTTCAATGCATTTCTTCCAGGTCTTCTACCTCATAATACTTCCCCTTCAAATCAAGATGAATTTTTTTATTAATGATTCCTTTGAGTAATTTATAAATCAATTCCAAATACAGGTAAAAATTGTTTATACCACTGTTAATCTAACTTTTAGTTCTCATAGATTTTACAATGCTCACAATTTTTTTCAGAAATTTATTATGTTATTATCTTGAATAAAGAACAGTAATAGGCAAATAGAAAAATGAATGATAAAAGTAAAAAATTGTCCAGATGGTATTTTGGAGGAATTTCATCAGCTGGTGCTGCATGTGTTACCCATCCATTAGATTTATTAAAGGTTTTGCATTTTTCATTTTGTACTAAGAATAATGTGTATACTTGAATAGTTTTAGTATATGTCATTCTAGTAAAATGTACAAATTGAAGCATTTGGAATGAGACCATTTCAAAGTTACATAACACATTGAATGAGCATGACTCTACAATATTTAAATATTTCCAAACATATTCATTGATTATCAACTAGTATATAATGTACATTTTATTTTTAGGTTCACTTACAAACTCAACAAGAAGGAAAAATTTCTGCAGCAAGATCTGCAGTTAATATAATTAAAAAACAAGGCATTTTAGCTTTGTACAATGGTCTTAGCGCTTCCCTCTTAAGACAGCTCACATATTCCACAATAAGATTTGGAGTATACGAGGTAAAAACTATTTAAAAATTTACTCTAGATCCTATTATTGTTTATAATAAATAATTCATTTAATTGAAAAAATTATTCAATATTTTCCAGGTTGGTAAGCAAACATTGGAAACACCTGATAAACCATTATCCTTTACAAAAAAATTATTACTAGCTGGTGCAGCTGGTGCAGCTGGCGGTGTTTTTGGCACACCAGGAGATTTAATAAATGTCCGCATGCAAAATGACATAAAATTAGCACCAGAGTTAAGAAGAAAGTAATAATAAAGCAAAATTTAGAGAAATATTTTATGCATAATGCATACGCTTCTTTAAAAAACGCTTATATAAAATCTTTATTACATATTCACAGTTATAAACATGCCTTGGACGGTGTAGTTAAAGTCATTCAAAAAGAAGGCATTCGTCAGCTGTTTAGTGGATGCAGTACTGCAACAATGAGAGCAATATTAATGACTATGGGACAGTTGAGCTTTTACGATCAAATTAAAATAACATTATTAAAATCAGGCTATTTCAAGGATAATCCTACAACCCATGTTCTCTCAAGCATGTCTGCTGTAAGTTATTCGCATTGTTTGGTATTTTTCTCTCCTGGTACTCGTGCTAATTAATTTATACATTAAAGGGTGCCATAGCGACAACTTTTACGCAACCATTGGACGTTTTGAAAACTCGTGCAATGAACGCGAAACCTGGTGAATTCAAGGCAAGTACAATAAATCGAAATAATTGCAAAGCTTGCGTAAGTCTAACATAAAATTGTTTTACAGAATCTCTTGGAAATTTTTATGTATACTGCCAAACTCGGCCCTTTTGCTTTCTTTAAGGTATATATATATATATATATGTGTGTACACACATCAACTATGCATTAAATAGACTTACGTTAAACTGAAATTTTTTACAGGGCTACATACCAGCATTTGTTAGACTTGGTCCACATACGATATTGACATTTGTATTCTTGGAACAATTAAGGAGTAACTTTGGTTTTTATCCTATATCGGTTGAATAATGCTAATTATGAATTGATTTGGCATAAGCAACGCGAGATAAGACTTTATTTTCTTTCTTTCCTGGAGATTTGTTAACAGGGTACAATATTGGCACAAAGATACCAAACATACGAAACTTACATTCTTAGCCGATTGAAATCAATTATACAGTATAAATGCACAATTATGAATTTTTAACAAAATATTTTAAACACGAATATTCCATACGAAACATTCCTCGTAAAGATTTGTATGCTGGCATATATTTTCTTAATGATTCAAGTGAATTTAAAGAATTTATTTATAATATTCAAATATGAGCAGCGCTCATTTAATAGATATGTTTTTTCGTTATAACAAAATACGCATTTTTACATGTATTTTGTCGTCACAAATGGAATTGCCAATTAAATTAAATGTACAGTACAATAACAAAATACGTATACTATTTGACTTAAGACAATACTATATTTTCAATTGTGAATATTGAAGGTGAAAGAAATTTATATTTACGATGAGAGAACATTGTAAATTATTCAAATGCTATATTTTGTTAATGAACTAAAAATCTAAAGATTTTACTAGAGATGCTAATATTTTTAATACACATATAAAGTTATTGTACACGGGAAAACTGTTATATTCTATTTTATGTTTACACATTAGATTATATTGTTCACTGCAATTTTAAGGTGAAATTGAATTTATTGATAAAAATGATCAATGGTAATATATAAAAAGTACAATATTCTAATTGTATCAGAGAGTTAAAGAAAATATATATGTACATATATTTAAATTAAGTGTTTGCATGCATTTACCTGTTTTCTCCCTATTCTTGTGACCGTTTAATTGTTTCTTTACGATATAACCAATAAAATGTTACAAAAGAAATATGGACGTAAATTCTGGTGGATCAAAATTTTCTTTATTTTGTAAATTAATCTCGATTACATAGTAATTAAAGAACTTATCAAAAGATAATTAAATCTTGCAGCACAAATGTTGACTATTTTTTATTTAATTACTATATAGTCACAAGTATATAATATAAATTTGAATTTTAACTTTTAAATTACTTTTGCTGTTTAAGTAGTTATACTATAATTATGCACAAAAATTATATAAATTTATAAATAGGTCAGAGAGATTTTGATTCTCAAAACGATTATAATAGAATAATATATTGGGCCATGTAAGCTCTTCATTTCTTAATTTTTTTTTTGTCTTTATAAAAATCTTTCAATCAATACTATTTATATATTATTCCTCCTAATATTTACTATGAAAAATGTTCTCTAAACTTTTGATTCTAAATCATGTAAAAAACACTTTAATATTATTTACATATTTCTTTGTATTATATGAATATTCCTCAGATTGCAATATTTTTAAGGAATCTTCGAACCTTCGAAAATATTTGAAGATAACGAGATAAAGAGACAAGAGAGTACTCTCTACTTTTTATAACATTCTATTTCTTTCTTTGCGATTCCAACATTTGAGTAAGTATGAGGTATGAGTGACTAAATAACTCAAATGCTGGAATTTTATATTTCTTTCAAATGACTTTGGTGCAGCGCACAAACTTATAAAATGATTTGTATAAAAAAACTGTAATAAAAGAAAAAAAATTAGTCTTATGCTACGCATTATGATCGGTATCCGGTAAATCTAATATTTCGCCAACAAATTCGGCAACATTTGTCGCCTTCTCAGCATGAACTTTTATGAATTCGAGTTCTAGCAATTGATTGTAGTTAGGTCGAGCTTTACAATCTTTCGTTAAACTAAAACAAAATTATTAATTAAGTATCTTGTGCCTCAAAAAAATGATTATTGACCATATCCAGATGTTTACCATTTATTGATAAATTCTTCAAAATTTGCTGAGAATTTGCCTTCCGGCAATTTGGGTGCATCATCCTTCACGACTTGTTTCAACTGTTCAAACGGTGTGCCCCAAGAAGCATAGGGAAACTTTCCTGTTGCTAACTCAACGAAAGAAATTCCTAATGACCACACATCTGACCTAATATCGTATTGCGCAGGATTTCCTGTTGGATCTATCCTTTCTGGCTGAAACGAACAATAGTTACAAATGTTATACAATAAGTAAATAAGGCAAGATAATAATTAAAGTAAAATATATTTAAAATATACATACTGCCATGTACGGTTTACAGCCAGCATCTATTGTTTTGGCCACAGAATCTACGAGGTAGCCAGAAATCCCAAAGTCGCACATTTTCACTTCTCCTTGTCGGTTTATCAAAATATTACTGGGTTTTACATCTCTGTGAATTACTCTCAGTTCTGAATAAAGATAATGTAGTGCACTTACTACCTGGTACCATTGATTGCACACACATGTTTTAATATAAATGAATTAATTTATTAAACATTAATAACATTCATTTTTTATATTCATTTTTCTGTTTTATGCTTACCGCAAAAGCTATCTTTCCTAAAATTTCCTCAGGAATCTTCCTATTATTTTGATATACTTTTGCATAAAATTTATCAAGACTCATATCCATTACCTCCATACATATCCAAACGTCTCCCTCTCTAAACAGAGCACCATAAAATTGTACCGTGTATGGACATGCAGAACTACGCATGGAAATATCTAGGTCCATGAGTAATCTTTTCTGTTCTTGTGTATTCACTGTTGCTGTAATTCTCTACAAGGGTATAAACAAAATTTGTTTAATAACGGTCAATTCATTTCTCAGGAATTACTTACTTTCACAGCCATTATGGTGTCACTTTGTTTATGTTTCATTTTTTCAACGACTCCATATGCACCTCTGCCAAGAACACAAAGAACTTCAAGATCATCGGCTTCTACAACAAACGTTTTCTCACCTATGGTAATTGTAGTGCGTTTATCTAAATTTCTCGGAGCTGTCCTAAAGATAGAAAAGGAAAATTACATAATAACAGAATCACATTCATAAGAATTTCTCATTGCTTTTAATTTATTACATTTTACTTACACTGGGACATGAACATCCTCAGGCACCTTGAGCTTTAAGTCTCTTTTTCCCTTGCGTGAGGCCATGGTATTGATTTGTAATCAATAAAAGCTCACTCTAAAATGCCATAAGATCACGCACAGTGTGTACCGAAAACTAACCGGTGAGTCGCTATCTAAAAAAAAACCTCAAAAATAAGATTTACACCACTTTGTTATTAGTTTTAGCAATGGTTCTAGGTTATTTTAGAATCTCTTTCAGCAATTCTTGTCATCGGAAAGATGGAAAATCATTTGATAATTAAATCCCATTACCTGGCACAAGATAAGAAATTATTTATGTTATATCTCTTTAATAAAATTACACCACTTCCAGTAGAAACAAAATTCCGAATTCAACTTACCATATATGAAGTCTTCCGCTAACTCAAACGTTAAGCTGAAGTTGGCTACTGATCGCGGAATAGTAAAATGAGTATAGTTACAAGAGAGAAATTTGAGATATAATACTGAAAACAAAAAGTTCCAGAGCGCAGGCTCACCTTCATCGGGAATTACCAACGAAATCCACCTGACGAACAAATTAATAATTTCCACTAAAATGCCTCTGCAAGAATAACAATCGAGTTTGCATTGAATTTTAATCTTATTTGAATTTTTTAAAAATTCAATTTTTTTATTCCGACTAATCGATCATCGAATTTCCAGCGGCGTTTCTGAAACAATAAACAATCCTTCATTTTCCAATTACGCGATACAACGTTAATCTTATCTATTCTCTATTTTTAACTTTAATCAGAGACGCGTGTGCGTGCGTGATATTCATTCGCGCACTGAGTTCACTCGTTAAATCGCATCTTTAATAATTACAGCGGTTCATTCGCGCGATGTACAGTGGCGGACATTAACGAAGTCCGGAATCTCGTTAGGGGCTAACTTCAGAGCGTCCCCACCATGCGCGTAGACTGCGAGGGAATATACTTACTTCTCACTCGGCGGATTATACGGGCGACTAGCCGATACCCCAACGTACGTTTGACCAATTCCTATGATGGCTGTCACCTATTTTGTTCTCTCTCGCTCAACCGTATTTTGAGTGGCGTCTTTGTTCAATCGCACGAGGACGCGAATTCGCCAATGCGCGAATTTGCAATGTTTACAGAGGCGACGCTGTTGAACCTACTGACAGGAGGCGCGACGTTTCAAGCGGCAGGAGTTCGAATCCCAGCTGAAAATAATTATCTTATTTTTTATTATTTTTTTTTTTATATGTCGTATTCCCAAGTCCTTCTTTCATCAAATTATGATTTTATCACATTTCTTCTATTTATTAATACGGTTGTATCCCGCTTCCTATTTTATTTTCAGACACTACTCATATTTATCTAAAGCTATTCGATGCTGATAGGAGTTCAGACACATATTTTTATGAAAGTTATCTAAATATGAATATTTTATAATAATTTAAGCAGTTCTCAGATTGAACTTGCACTGAATTAATGACAGAGAAAATGATTATATAATAAAATTAAAATTTTCACAACATTCGTTAAATCATTTAACAATGATTATTAACGTATTTCTTATACGATTAAGATTAAAACGAACATAAATTTGACACAATTCGAATTTTTTTCACTAATAACAATTTACATCTATATCAATTTATTTGACTTAACACTTAAAAATTATTCGAATTGTACTATGTTTAGATATTTCAATCGCTGCGACACAAGGATTACGTTAATAATAATTGTTAAATGATTTAATAAATGTTGTAAAAATTTTAATTTGATTAATACATGATTATTCGCATGGTACGTTTTACGCGCGGATCCGCTCAATGGAATCAGCGAGGAATTTAAGAGAAGAAATTTCACGACCGACTACAGTATCATCACGTACGTTAGCATAATTCAAAGCACGAATTTGCAAAATGTCCACAACGCCAGAACGAATACACTCACCAGCTTGGACGCAGTCGGATATTGAGATTTTTCGTAATTCGCGAGGCTAACATTTCTGTTTTTTTTTTTCTTTTTTAAGTAGCGCAGAGGAAGAAACATTTGATGTAAAGCCATCACATGGGAAAGAATTACAAGACGATTTAAAGTTGTTTAAGAAATTTTTAAATATATATGTGTATGTGCATATGTATATGCATGTATAAAATTTAGAAGAAAGATCTTCCTTATCCTCTGCAATAAGCGTTCGCTTCTTCACATGATTTTCTTTATTTTCTTTACAACCAATAACTTTCATTTCATCAAACAACTTATCATATTCATACTCACTCTCTACGTCGCTGTTAATTATATTAGGATTTGTCTCATCAATCGATTCAGATTTTAACGTAAATTCTGATCGTACTGCTAAACCAGTGAGTCGTGACGTTAAATATACCTATAAACATAATGTTTTTGTCACAAATTTCGTTATTTGTTAGAAATATAATAATGTATTACCTGTTTTATAAGTTTCTTAGTTTCAATGTGGCGTACTCGTAAAAATCTATCTAAACTTGTACTTATTACATAGGGTTCAACTTTACTACATGCAATTCCTGTAATACTGCCAGTAAAACCTTTGTAAGAATTTAATACTTTTCTTGGTTTTCTTAAATCAACAAGATTCATTTTTCCTTTGTTCTAACCAACTATGATATGACTGCAAATAATTTTCTTATTTAATGAACTTTGATTATTTAAAATTTTAAAGCATTTAAAAATGTCTTTTAAACTTACTGATCTTTAGGAGCAACGGTTAAATTAGTTATTGCTTGATGCTTCATTTGAATATTTATGACAGTCCTTCTTTGTGCACCAGTGTCATAGAGATGTACCTAATATTGTTTCATAAAAATGTTTTTATAAAAAAGTATACTTCATATTTTAATATAATTTTAAATAAAGAATTATACTTACATGACCAAATTTACCAGCAGTAATTAATATTGCTTATTATATTTGGAAGCTCCAACTATTGCTCCTTTTTCATAATCACATATGAACGATGATATAAATGATAAGCAATAAAAAAATGTCTTAAATTTAGCAAAATCCTGTTGCTCTTTTTAGATGCTAAATTAAATACAGAGTACTGAGAATAATTTAATTTTCTTTTAAAAAGCACAACCTTCTAACATCTTTGTATCCAGGAGCAACGATAACTTCTTTTTCTGTCTCATCTGCCCAATTCACTAAAGATATTCGGTCATGCTCCGTTATAGATACCAAGCTTTGAATATTCTCCGATGCACGTGAATCTTCGATTTAGTTTTATATCTGTAATGTTAATCGTACATAAATTAGAACAAAGACATCGGATTGAGATTCTAATCAATACGTTGCGGACCGCGTGCATCGCTATGTGATGCACTCTTTTCATTCCCAATATGGTCAAGTCGAACAAAATAGAATCAATTTATACAAAAGTTGACCAGACAATAATAATAAAAATAAGTGAAATGATAAAACTTTTCCATGTGTTTGAGTGCATCATCATATCACACCATTAAAAATAAGTGTCGGTCCGACACCTGTTATGAGAGCGTTAAAATAATCGGTCTATTACTCGGATAAATGATCAGTTTAAAACTACTGTGATTCAATTGTACGCTAATAGATGTCCACGAATTTATCAAACTTTCTCGCAAGTACTCGAGGAAACTCACGTTTCTTTATATATTAGGATCGAGACTCGTTTAGTAGCCGTCTAAGGCAAGGGATAAGGACAAGTCTTGTTGAGGAGTTCAGTCGTTTAATCCTCGGATGAAACGGTGCGCACTTCTTTCGCTACAAACATACACCATCCTTGTACATATGCATATATGTACATATTTGGAAGATACGTGTATCATGCACATATGCATGTTACGTACAATATCTATATATGTAAGAATAAAGTGTGAAAATCTAGTCAACCGTTGTCAAGGAAAAGAGGGGTTGACGGCACCTTACTGATGAGTCCAGTCCATAACCCTGGGACGAAACTTCAACAATTTTCTTTCCTTTTTTCACACTATTCTCGTGAGAAAGTTGATATCTTTTTATCGCATTATTTATTCATTTTTCATCAAATATTTTTGTTTGTTTTTAGTTTGTTTTATTTTTTAAATTTTCTTTGCCACTATTAGTGTCGTATACAGGGTGTTACAAAACGACCGCACTTCCTTAAAGAGGGTGACTCCCGAGGCCATTCTAAGAACTTTTTCCTCTTGGCATTTCTTGATTTCAGAGGATGTAAACTCGACTGAAAATCGTATTTTTCGAATTTCTCCCTTAAAAACGAACGGATTTAAAAACCGTTTGACATGGATCTACTGAAGTTACTAGATTTTCTTTAACAATTTGTACTTTTGCAAAAGAATAAGGAATTTAATCGAAAAAAGGGTTCTGTACAAGAGTTCTATTTTTTTTTTAAGAAATCATTATATACAGTCTACTTTCAATCATATCTTCTAAGAAATGAGAAAGAAATCCAAAATGTAAGATTTTGCCAAAAATATTCGACTGTTTTTATCTCAAAGTAGATAAAACAAAGAAAAAAATAGTTCATCGAATCTCATATAGATAAATAACAGATAATTCTTATAAGTATTAAAAAGAGAGGAGATCTCTCTCTCTCTCTCTCTCTCTCTCTCTAACGTGAAAGGAAGGTATTTTTTGTGTTTGTAGTAGTGCAACAAAAGCTAAAGTAATGCTTACGGATTGTATTGTATTGTTGTATTTAGTTAAGCACTTATTGCATGTCATTTATTGTGTTTTTATACATAATATATCGATTTGTAATTGAAAGCGTGTTATTTATTCAACTTATACAAAACTTATATATATGGAGATAATTTATGGGGTTTTTCTTTTTAATTGTTTGGGTATTAAACCAAATATTTGTAGAATCACGGGTTATGCTTTTATGGCGCTTCCTAATCCCTTTAGAGATCAGGAAGTACAGCATAGAGGCAGAACCATCAGGTGAATGAAGTAAGCCTAGCGGAGATACCATCCGGTGGTTTATAAAATGCCTAGGTAAGGAGTTTAGTGAGTCGAACCCCACACTACTATCAGCCGCTTTTCCTCAGAAGATTCTATCTTTAAGGATGAGCAGCCAAAAGTGTCTGGTAGTCAGATCCTCCTCACCTGTCAAAAAAAACAAAAAAAATGCTGCTAACTGAATGACAATTGAATTACGATTCAATTTTCAGTTGTCATTGAAGACATAAATGAAGATATTATAGTGGGAGAATAATTGATAAGTTTTTAAACATTAAGTTAAACAAAAGTATGTAACTTAAATATACGTAAGAAAATGAATATAAATAAAAAACTTTCCTATATATATACATATATATATATATATGCATACATATTTATTTCACCCATTTCATCCTACAACCCATAATCCTACATATTTACAGAAATTCGGCACGCTTATCGCAGTTTTCAGCACATTTAAAGCAATTGATCTTTCATCGATTTTTCCGAAAATCCCAAGAGCTACCACTTCGAAAAAATTTTCGGAAAATTGAAGTTTTTCCGACGGAACTTTCTTGGATGTGCAAAAGTACGTCGTTCCTAAGTCCGCGTTTTTTGAGTTCGGAATGCCGGAAAAGCGTCGGGAAAGCGGAAAACTCGAATGCATTTTCCAGGAAAATGCACTTTTCCAAAATCTGAGAATGCAGTTCGTCTTCTCTCGTCGAGCTCTATCCGTATGCTAAGTTTCAGAAAATTCGAGTCCTTATCAATTTTGCGTTTTCAAAAAAACAAATCATCATTAGACTATCTTGCGTTGACAAAGATTCATTATTCGGTGAATAGTAATTAATGCAGCAGAATTTTTCTAATAACTCTTACTCTTCTGGAAAGTTAGTTTCGTTTCGCATGTACTGAAAACTACTATAAGCTGTCTCAAATGTTGTGAATATGGAATAATAAGTTTTTGGGTGAAATGGGTGAAAGAAATATGTATGCACATATAAATAGTAAATTTTTTTATTTGTATTGTCTTACATACATTTAATTTACATACTTTTAACAAAACATTTAACAGTAATCTTAAAAAACATCAATTAATCGCTCACTATTATAAGTTCATTATTGTCTTGATTGGCAGATGGAAATTCAATTAAATTTCATTTGCCATTCAGTTGACATCAAATTTTTTTTTTTTGACAGGTGAGGAGAATCTGAATCCAGACACCCTCGACCCCGAACCATGAAGATTGAACTTCCTGGGTCAGGTGTCCAAAAGTAGTGTGGGGTTCGACCCACTAAACTCCTCACCCAGGCATTTTCTGAACCACCGAATGGAATCACCACATGGGGTACTTCTTTCGATGGTTCTGCCTCTATTCTGTACTTCCTGACCTCTAAAGAGGCTAGAAAGCACTATGAAAACATGACTCGTTTTATTCTATTTATAATAAATAAGTATTGTTTAAAAGAAAAATATTATTTTGCAGTTCAATTGAAGACATAAGTAAGAAGTATAAGGAATTCAAAGAAATTGAAGAAAAAAATAAACTTTTACAGAAAAGGTTGAATATCTGCTAGTAAAAATGTACAAAATACACATCAAAAATTGATCTCACACACACAGAGTCATTTCATATACGTTTATTATTTAATTTATGTTTCAGCCACTGAATGCGATAGCGCCAGTACCTAGCGCTATCGCATTCATCCTCTTAATTAAAGCTTTATTTTCAAGAAATTCAATGGTAAAGATGCCACTAGTTAGAGAGAGACACTCCGATAGTTGAACCGAGACAGAGTGGTGCCACCTAACTAAATAAATAAATAAATCATTAAATAAATATATAAAAATTAAGAAAAAAAAAAATAAGGAAATTAAATGTTGCGCATAAGTATATTTTATATTAATTATAATTTACTACCAATAAAAAATTGAATTAATTAAAATTAATTATATTAATGAATTTTATTTATGATCTCTTTTAATTAATTACATTATAATTAACCTAAGAGACACAGCCTAACAAGCATCGTCTATATTTCCGCGATACTCTCCGCCCGTCTCGATCTAGTGGTACTTCTCCCGCCGTCACCTATGCAGGAAAGAAAGAGAAAAAAGCATGCTGCCGAGCGCCTGTCAGACAAGGACGACGATAGTGACGCCAATTCTGTCCGAAAATCTGAATTTCCCCGGTTTAGGGTCCTTGTCTTCCTCATAGCAGAAAACAAGGATGAAATCAAAAAGCCTCCCTCCGCTACACCACCAATCCCCACTTTCTACCCAGGGGTATTGGATGGAAAAGGAAAACAAGTGAATGGCGCTCATCTGAGAGAGAGACAGAGAGAGAGAGAGAGAGAGAGAGAGAGAGAGAGAGAGAACCGAGTCAGTGGAAGCATCGCCTATATTTTCGCGATACTCTCTATACTCATGACACTTCTCCGCCTGTTAAATTCTAAACATATTTGCCGCTATGTGCGAGTGAGAGGGAAGATGAGGGATGTCAGGCATAAACTATGAGTTTGGTCGGCATAATTGTCGGTCGGTGTACCGGACAAGGACGCATTACGATATCTTGAATATCGAAGCAATGAATTACGAACTTTACTCCGGACAATAAACTTTTCGCATTGTTCCGAGCAGAGCCTGAAAAAAGATTCGTAAATTTAATCGCTCGGACAAATACTATCGAATAAAATATCGAGGCAGGTAACTATGAACAACTCGCTGTTGTCATACCGCTCATTTGTTTATCGTTCGCTTTGATCTTCGCTCTTCGCTCTTTATTCTATTCTTAGTTTTATCCCATTGTTTAGACTTTGTTGTATTGTATCGAACGATACGTTCTTCCTCGAAGCCAAGTGAAGGAGTGGAGACCACACAGCTCCCAATTCTTATCACTCGTTACTTTTATCGCGTTCGATGTACAGGAAAAGCATCGAACGGAGAGTTTGAATTCTCTTATAATTTAACACAATTCATAAAAACTTGAGGATTCTTCGCCGTAAATATAGAGATAGCGGTTCTGTACGTATATGCGCATCCAAACTCATGCGTGTACAGTGATATATGCGAAATTTTACGATATTCGTAACCAGTAGAGGTGCGTATACCCGTCTGCGAGTGTGTTTCACTGGCAGTTACATTGAAATTATGATTAGTTTGTAAGAGATCCTGCGAATAAGCTTATAACTGTGCATTGTTTTTAGTATTGTCGTCGTCGTCATCGAGAAATCACAAGGGAACGGTAGGCAACGATGTTCTTGGTTGGATTAACCGGAGGAATAGCAACTGGAAAGACCACCGTTGCTGATATTTTTCGCGAATTCGGTATACCTGTTATCGATGCTGATATTATCGCGCGAAAAGGTTAGACAAGTTTCTTTCCTGTAATTGACTGATGGGTCAACTTGTGTTACGATGAAACGCCACTTTCCAGTTTCATGCGATTGTCAATGGTCACTGAGAAAATTCTTCGTTTTACAGTTGTCGAACCAGGGAAACCAGCATGGCACAAACTGAGGAAAGAATTTGGCTCGGAGTACTTCCTGGATAATAAAGAACTCGACAGACTCAAGATGGGAGATTTGGTATTTACTGACAAAGATATGAGGAAAAAATTAAATTCTATTACGCATCCTTATATTTATAAGGAGATATATTGGCAAATTATTAAGTACTTTTTGCAAGGTCATGCGTTTATAGTGCTAGAGTTGCCATTACTTTTTGAATCGGGCTATATGTTAAACTATTTACACAAAATCATCGTTGTTACTTGGTAAGCTATACCATATATGTATCGTGTGTTAATTATTAAAGACTGGTATTGTATGTGATTTGATAATTGTATTGAGAAACTGTTTGTTTTAGCGAGGAAGATTTGCAATTGCAACGTTTAATGGAAAAGACAGGACTCACCGAAGCCAAGTCAAAACTGAGAATAGCCGCACAAATGCCACTTGAAGAAAAATGTGAAATGGCAAACTATATGATTGAAAATTCTGGTCACCAAGATGAGACCAGAGAAGAAACGATCAAAATAATAGAAGAATTAAAAAAATCTAAACACCATTGGCGGCTACGTTTCATACTTGGTGTTTGTTGCTCTGTTTTTATAGCTGGAGTTTACTGGTTCAAAGAGAAATCTCCAAAAGCTTTGAAAGCTTCCTCTTAGATAGTAATTATACGTAAAAATTTATAGTTATTTACATTAAAACTATTGTAAATAATAATCATAGAAATTTAATCAAAACTCTTCTCACCAAGAGTATAATGGGTGATTGAAAAATATATGTTAGATATTTTTTTAATAGTTAATAGTAGCATGCGAATAAAATTGTTATATAAATGAAAAGTATGATATACACTAATTAATCGCTATTAAATAATATCTAACTTTTATAAATAAGCTGAAGTTATTTTCATATTTAAAAGAGGCATTTGTTTTGTTTATAAATAATATATTTTTGTTTTAAAATGAGAAGAATTTTTGTAGAAACTTCTTGAAAACCAAATGAAATTTTTTTATCGAATGAATGATTTTTTGTTTTGTTTTGTAATACTTACCACTATAATATTAAACTATAACATGTAACATTGTAAAAACAGAAATTTCGTGCCTGTGTATATAAATTTAATAAGAATTTATAACATTCGAGAAAGCATAAAATATCCGTATCTTTAAGGGTTGAATAATTTATGATCGATTAAAAAATAATGCACTACGTAATGCATATTTGCATAGTTTTAAAAAGTTAAGTGTATTTCTGCATATATATGAAATAATACACCGACATTCCCCCAATCGATTGTCTAATTTACTTTTATGTAAAGTATATACATATTCATAAATTCATAACAATGTAAAATTTAAAACCAGATATATATTTATTTGTTTCGTAGGGTACGTGTTACAAGACCGTAAAGCTTGCTCTAACATTTATTCCACCACAGCTGCATTTTCACTACTTGAATTATAATTTCTGGTGCGTTAATGAAAATTTATAAAACTGTGTGAGTGTGTTTGATAAGTACTTATTCCAGTGATCTATAACTATGAGAAAAAGCTAATTAACTTAATCCTTAAAAGAGGAAGTATAAAAATTCTTTCTCTAGGAAAACGTGGAAGCAACAAAATCTTATTTACAGCGTCGAATATAGAAAAGTAGTATCTCTATTAATATGCAAGATTAGCGATACATATTAGCGCGAATATTAAGCTCGATCCAATCTACGAAGAGAAAGAGGGAGGGAGAGAGATTGGAGTTTTATATACTATGGTATATGTGTGTGAATAATTACACACTCAACATACATGCGTATAGTATAAATATAATTTGGCTACACATTCCATTGAAAATTTTATACTTTTATATATATATATATATATATAAACTATTGTCTACCTACGTACTTTTACTTTACAATGGTTTAACTTGTTTTAATTTTTGCTTACATACTTTATACATTGCATAATACCTACGTGATGCATTCTAAAGAAACAAGAAATCGTTATTTAAACGCTCAGCTTCACAAGATTGTCTTCCTACAACGTGTTACAACTTTTATCGCTTTGGATTCATCTTTGTCGTATTCCTATGCTCTTTTTTTTTTACAGATTAACCATAATATTTTCCTAACGCTATTAAACGAATATAAGAGTATAAATTAAATTTATACAACTCCTTATAAGGAACTCATATTTTTACAATTATAAAAAAAAAAAAACGATTCTTTTTGTTACATTAAAGATTTATAACAAAAAACGTATTTTTCCTTGTAATTTACAAAATCATATTTTCGGGAAATTTAATTTCCAGACATTTTTAAGTAGCGAAAATAAACGATATTTCTCTCATTACACACTAAACGCTGTCCCAGAATTTGAATCAAAAGTCTTCTCAGTTTTTACCAACGCTCTCCATTGGTAGAACCATGAAAAAAAGCACCCGTAAAGTTAACGTCTGAACTCTTTTTCAAGCGTCAATTGGCCAGTGACGTTAACATTTTTGTCGTGCATCCGGGAAAGACTTCGCAGCCTAAGAAATTCGAAAGAAATGCTTCTCCTGCCACGTTGTACCAAGGATTCTCTTAGAGAAAACTTAAGGAGTCGACGCATTATTGCAGAACTGGCCTGAGTTCTTGAGTCATGATCGGATAAGAGACCAAGGGCGCAGTTGCACCTGAGATCGAGAGAGGTAAACTGGCGGGTTGTTGCGAATTTTGGGGTTGCTGGTTGGTGTTTTGTGGTCCAGATCCACTCATGGTAATGGTTTGCTGGGCCATTGTCACAATGGGGGGCGGTATAGAGACCGGAGCCATGGAGACTGCCGCAATTGACACTGGAGTGACAGTGGCTATACTCACCGGAACAGTCGCAACACTTGCCGTTACGGTACGAAGAGTTCCAGCAGCCACAGCTGCGTTTACCATTTGCTGAGGCGTTGGAGCCTGCGACGGTGGAACGGTATTCGTTATTGTCACTGCTGGAACTGTCACGGCCGTCACGTTCGCCGTCCTCTTCCCGGACATCCTCAATTGAGCATTTTGATCCAAGAGGAACTCGTTTGTCGCCGTTAAATCGTTAACCTGAAATGATCAGTGGTCTCCCATTACCTGGTGCTCCAGACAAAAGCACCGCCGACCCAACGAGACGAGCATCGTCCTCGCGACTCTCAACTACCTGCTTCTTTAACTCCTCTATTTTCTTCCGCAGCAGAGCATTCTCGTCCTCGAGCACAATCGCCCTGGCTTCGTTACGCGGTATCACCGGATAATAGTACCCTGGCGTAACAGGTTGAGCAGCAGCGTGTTGGCCAACGATCGGCGATGCCTCGAAGTGGACGACGGTCTCACCCGACATGATGCGTCTTTTTGGCTCCGGAGGTCCTAGGTAATCCGTGGGATGCGAGGATGACGCGCTGTAGCCATTGGTACCAACCAGATTGTGCTGGTCCTCCATCTGCCAATGGTAGCTGTAACGACGCAACGAGTTCAAGTACCACGTACCACGCAAATGCGATAACTAACGGAAATGCCTCGAGACAACGTTCGCCGATGGATGCGAACGTATGCTCGTAGACATTTCTCTGACCTTGAAGAGGAACCTAACGTACTTTCTATCTTCCTCGAAGCGACGACCATCCCCGTTGCTGTTGCCATTGAAATTATGCTGAGGTCTCTGCAGATTGTGATGGTGAACGGGCGAGATCAGAGTGTGCTGGTGCTCGTCCTTCTTCACGTGTCTGAATTTACAGTTGACCCTCTGGCAGCTACCCTTGATGAAGTCCTTGCACAGGGGAAACTCCAGCTTGTCCGTGGTGCTCTTGAGTCTCTGCAGAACGTGAGCGGGTAACTCGCCAGTGGCCCGAAATCTTTTCTCCTCGCTCTCCGTACAGTGCAGGAACTTGCAACCGGGCCAGTTGCACATGCCATTTTGAAAGTCGTGGCAGAACGTGTACTCCTCGACGGGGTCGTCCTCCGACCTCTCGTGCAAGTACTTGCAACGCTTTCCTCTGTGGCAAACGTTGCGCAGGAAGTCCCTGCAGACTCGCGTCGGGGAAGAATCTAAGTTTCCGTTTCCGTTTCCGTTCAATCCTCCCGCCATGGTAGATAAGACTTGCCCCTTCAATGTTCTCTCCAATCTTTTCTTTAAGTTCTTCATCAATGAATCATTGCGAACACCGCGAGTCTTCGTGGTCCTGTTTCCCTCGTTAGTCAACGATCACCGAGATCCGTGGCTCGGCCGCTGAAAAATCAAAAGCAAACAAAAAACCATTAGGTCTCGTGGGTACGATTCATCAGGTGGCGTCGAAACTTACTGTAACGCGACACAGCCCCTTCCCTCCCCCCGGGTGATTTTTGGAAAATCGATCGTCGCGCTGATCGAAAAGCGTACGACGATGAGGGACGATGAAATTTTCACTCGATCCTCATCCGGAGAGGAAATCGCTATAGCGAGTTCTTACCTTTTTTCAATATCAACGCGTTTCACTAATTTGCTTCTTTATCACTTACGAGGGTCAAGGTCATTGAAACGCTCAGGGTCGCAATCGTGCGCGAGAGAGGAATTTCTTTTGTGGAAAAAAGAGAAAAGAAAGATTGTAACTAGAAGAAGAACAAAATTCGTGTTTCTTCTTTATTTATTGCTGAAGAATTTGACACTTTATATATTTATATACATTTTAGTTTTTTTGGCTTTTTTTTTTTTTTTTTTTGTTGTAAAATGTGGTACATTACGATGCACTTGTGTCTCTTTGTGTGTTAGTTTTGGAACTGAAATGTATCAACCTTGTGCAAAAGAGAGAGGAAGGGAGAGAGAAAGGGAGAAAGAGAGGGAATGAGATTACATTGGTATTGATTTATTATTTACACCATCACATTTTCATTATTTAACATAAAATGTGTAATTGGCCGTTTTGCGCAACGTGTGTGATATCTGGAAGTAGAATCTTTTCAGGAATCAATCCAGATTTTAATAGTCAATTTGGAATCTAAGAACTTTTACGTAGAACTATGTTTATGGAAAAAAAGAAGAAACAATTTGAATTAAATACTTATATATTTTTTTTGTATAATGCCTATTATTACATATGTGATAAGATTATAACAACAATATTATATACAGAGATTGAGGAGGAGGGGAGACAGAAAGAATGACAGAAAGAACGAAAAAAAAAAAAAGGAAGAGTATTTTGATAGAGGAATTTATGTAATTATAACAATGAATTCTGTCAAAGAAAAAAAATGTAGCTTCTTTAACTACTTGTCTTGTTCTTCCTTACTACTTATTAAATAAATATCGAAATGAACGCGAGACAAAATTAGAATTAGTAATGGCACTCTTGGATAATAATTTAAGGAAATACAGTTGATGTTTATAATCACAATCGTATAAAAAAACTCAATAAAAACTAGAACTACATAATAATGTTTACAAAATGTGTCTAGGCCACTTTCCTTACTCTTTTAATAGACCAGTGCAGCAGTATCGAGTATAAAGAATTTATGTTTGAAAAATCTTCCCGTTTAGAATTAATTAGGTCGATTGAATGCGGATATGCTCTCAGTGTTATAAAATGAACGAATGGAATAAGATAGGGCGAAAAAGAAGAGTAGAAAAGATATACGGTGAGGAGGGGAGAGGATTAAAAAAAGGAGTATAAACGAAGAAGGAAGGGAAGGAAATATTTAAATTTGTTAAAATCAGCTCAACATTTTAAACCAAAAATAATACTTAAAGAAAATTTACAGCATAATACAAGCTAATAATAGAACAATATGACAGTATTATTCTTAATTGTACAAAATTGTTAAAAAACGTGTTTCTAACAAAATTTAGAAAGAGCTAGATCCAAGTACTTTATCCTCATTCTCTTGTAGAAGAGTGTACATTGAAACAAAATAACAAACGGAAGAAACAATTAATTAAGTAAATTATCTGTGCGACAAATTCTTACAAATTGCTTTCAATACTGTAACTAGAAACTAGCAATGTTCCAATATTTTGCCAAAATGTAAACTCATGAAAAGCAATTGTACGATCACTGTTAAACAATTATTTAAAATATTAGAACATGGCTATAATAATTTATAAATATATCTTTAGACTAATTTTACATAAAATGTGCAGCTTTATTAAATTATTGACAATTAAGTTATTAACGTAGGAAGTTATGATGTACAGAATGGCAGCAAGTTCAACATTTTAAAATGGTATTGTCTACATGTTTTCTAACATATTTTTGTTAGTTACTTCTTTAATATACATATTTACTGATACAAGTTTCAATCCTTTGATTTTGGTTCCTTGTTTCTAATGGTAACGTTACCTCTGTTTTTATTTTTCATTTATCAGAGGAATTTTTATAATTGGTACTTTTATAATAAGGACAGTGAAATATTTACAATTTTTATATCTGTGTAAAAACATTGTTCATTTGGAAACTATGCATCTTTTAGACTTGCGTGTCTGTTAATATTGTTTTAATAGACCTATCATTAATATATAACTGCACCATAGACAAAAAGAAAGGAGAACCGAACATTTTAGAAAGATGCAATCTTCCCTTGCTATACGTATTTACAATGATAATAGATTAAAATATTTTTTCCAATAGCATCCACAGTAGCACTATAACAATAGGAGCTACATAATGTATGGGAATGGTGTAAGATGCATTTAATAAATCACCGCATTGCGTTTTAAGTGTTGCATAATTTTTTGAAAGCTCAGTCTTTTCTTCCATAAACGCATTGCATTTTTCTTTCAATATAACTAATTCTTCGTTAACTTCTTGAATTCTTTGGGCTTCGTTCTTTGCACCATAATAGAGTTCTTTTAATTTACTAATTACACTTTCATTTGGTTCTCGTACCAACCAACTCCTGAGGTCTTCTAATTCATTCTTGACTAATTCTTGAGATTCTAGATCATCGTCACTTTTCAACGAATCCAATGATTCTATTAATGTCTGAAGAATGCATTCCCTTGTGTACGCAGTCTGTGGAATATCAATTTTGGATGACGGCTTTAATGTTTTAATATATTCTCCCTCTAAATGTTCCTCTTCCGTTTTCTTAATTGACTCATTGTGGGGCGAATCATCCTTATTTGCATCATTAAGTTTATCAGGATCCATAGTTTCTTCCACTGGTAATTCGGGAGGTTCATACTCAATTTCTGTTTTTTCATTATCTACATTGGCAAATCTAACTTCAATCTTTTGAGTTATGCAAGATTCTTTTATATATTCGGCAATTTGCTCATCCTTCTTATTTTCTATGACAGATTTTTCACTGATTTCATCATTGACAATGCTACTAGTATCATCAATGGTTTCTGAAGCAGTATCGGATTCAGTCTTAGTATCTACAATATCAGAATCAGCAGTGCCATTGACTAAAGTTCTCCTGGTCGGTGGTGGTAAAATGTATTCCGTTAGATTGTCTTCCTCACATATCGTTTGGTTATTCGAAGTTTTCGAGTTAAGCTGGTTTAATGCTGCAGCAATTGTTTCTAAGAGATTTTCTTCATCCTTGGCATCCAATACATTATCAGCTACTAATTTCGAAATTGCATCTTGTAAGGTTTGCATGTAGTTCCTTAAGGCAGTGATCTGTTTTTGTATATTAACCGAATCAAATGTGGATTCTAATAGTTTTGACTTTAAATTTGCCTCCTTTTTCGATTGTTCCTCCAGCTTTTTTGTTAATTCCATTCTTTCTTGTTCCGAAAACTCTATGATATCCTTTAACTTTTCTTCAGTTTCTGCAAGCTTATTCGTTGCTTCCTGCAATTTCTTTTGCGCCTCGGTATATTTATTGCTAAGCTCTTGCAGTTCGGCCTGGGTATACTTTGCCACATTATGTAAACTTTGACACTCTTCTTCAGTTCCACTTAAACGTGTTTCAAGTTGAACCAGCCTCTGGGTAACTTCTAGTTTTTCCTCCATGATCTTTTGCAATGTTTCTTTCGCCGTATTCTGATACTGTGCCTTCTCTTCGTGTAGTTTGGCTAAGTCATTTCTAATCTTATCCTCTGTATAATTTGCAGAATATACAGCTAATTGACTTTCAACCGTGTCCACCCATGATAATAAACGATCTTCGGCAATCATGGCTTTCCACGATTGACTAGCAGACTTTCTCGTAGTTTCAACCAACTGTCTCAGGTATCCTACTTTACCAGAAAGGGTCTTTTCTCGTCTAGCAGCTTCTTGCATCAAATAATTGAGTTTGTACAAATCTTCCAGAGATACATTGTCAGCCGTGGAAGCGACGGACGTGCTTAAACTAGCTTTGGCTTCCTTCCCATCGGGCAAATACAACTTTAATGTCGCAACAATGCAGCCATGAGTCACTTTTTTTGTACTTTCCACCACGTCTACCCCAAATTGCACTATGTCCCCGGAACACACTTCCTTCGGCGTTGACTCCAAGCCAGAAGTACTGAGTCTCTGATTATTAATAAAGGTCCCATTGCTGCTTCGCGTATCCTGCAGGTAGAACTTGCCAGCATTGTACCAAAGTAAGGCATGGTTTCTGGAGAGAACTTTGCAGTCAAAAATTGCATTGTTTGGAGCAGCCCTTGCCTTGGCCACCGAACGGCCGATTTTCACCGGCTGATCCAACGACAGCGTACGCTCTTGAAAAGGGTGAGAATTATCCCGACAGATCAGGATACCCTTAGCGGTCATTTTACCGTCTTGTACAGAGTTCGAGTCTAGGTTAGTATCATCTTGGCCCACGGGAAAGTTTGCACTTCGTTTCCAACCGCCACTAGCTACCACCATAGCCGAAGAGGAATTTTCCCAAGGTGCACTCACTCAAAAGAATATCCGTCGTTGATCATCCAGATCTGTCATCGGTGGAAATTAACCAGCAACACCAATGCAGAGAGAGACACATCAAATATCTTCCCAATTGTCTCTATAGATCCTGCTGCCTTGGCTCCTTTTCTCTTCCTCCCCTCTCTCTTTCTCTCTCCCTCTTAACACCCAGTCACTCTTTCTCTTTTCCTCACTTATCCTTTTACTCGCAATCTTCCTCCCTCCCTCTCTCTCTCTCTCTCTCTCCCTCTCACACTCCTCCCACTTCTCCACTTGCCAGAGAAACTAAATTCACCTTCGAAATTTCTTCCGTATCGCCCGTGGACGACTTGCACCACTACGAGACACTTACCGCCTTTTTTAATTGTTTTTATTTATACAAATGCTATTCCTTTATTTACAGGGAAGGCACGCCGACCTTTGCTGACCCGCGATAAGTCACGAGGAGGCGTGACACTCGATTTTGCATGTTTCTACCATGAAAAAAATTCCGTCGCTCTTTTACTTCACTCTCTCTCTCTCTCTTTTTCGATGTGGGTGTCGTGCACGTAGGCGCTCCTCTTCCTCGGGGACGAGACTCTCCTTCCACTCTCCAGGTCACAATTTTACTCTGGAAATGACAATGGCAGCAATAACCACCAGCAACTCGTACATGCCAATCAGTTGTAACCACTACCAATCGCTCCCAGGAATTCCAATCTTGTAATTTTTTTTTCTCTCACCAGTGTTACATTTCAAGCTTACTGCTCCCGCTGCTGCTGCCGCTGCCGCTGCTGCTGCTACCACCTTCTTTCTCTTTCCCCTTCTTTTCCTTTTCTTTCCTTGACTCTCCTCTCCTCTCCTCTCTTCTCCTTCTTCTATTTCTATTCTACGAGTTCCTCTTCCTTATTTCCTTTGGCAAGGAAAAGACAGATTCTTTGCTTCTCTCTTTTCTGACTCTCTCTCTCTCTCTCTCTCTCTCTCTCTCTCTCTCTCTCTCTCTCTGTCTCTCCCTCTCTCTCTCCCTTCGTGCAAGCTGTCAGAGGATGGTGTTACATGTTCCCTTTCGTCATTCGACGCGCATTTCCTGGGAAATTCCAAATCGACGAGTTTTCCGCGACCACTCGCGAGAATCGAGTGCGAGAGAGTTTCGATCGATGAATGAGAGGGACGAATATTGATCGGAGAAACGGGGGAATCGGTCGATGGCAGATGAAAAATATCGTAGGAGTCGTGAAAATACACTGACCCACGCGTTCCTGTAGTTCATTGCTACTCCGTTCCACGTTCCACTGGTTTATCGACCGTCGGCGCGTTCTACGACACGAAATCATCCCGGAAACTATCAAAAATCTTTTTCCTTCTTCTTCTTCTCCTCCTCCTCCTACTACTACTACTACTACTACTCTTTTCTCTCGTATCTTCCTTCTTCTTCTCGAATGAAAATCCAACGGATTCGAAACTTTGTTTTTTATGCGAACACGCCTCGATTTTTTTCGACGTCGAATCGCCCGATTTTCATTATCTCCTTTTTGACATACCGATGAGAGGAAGGAAAAAAGAAAAGATAAAGAGAGAGAGAGAGAGAGAACACAGCCACTGAGACACTGAAACGCTTTCGCGATTTTAGCTGTCGCGTGGAATTATGCGAGCGACGTAAAATGCGTTTTGAAAATGCGAGGGTGCGATGACAGGGGGGAGAGAAAAAAAAATGTCGGGTTTGACCGGGTAGAAGCAGAATTTGGAATTTTCCTCCTCTTTTAATAGAATCGGAGGAGACAATCGTTGATTGGACGACGGAATGAGATTTTTACGCAAGCTGGGAGGGAAGGAAACTCATAGATGTAAAAAAAAATCTGACGAAAGATCGAAGATTACGCGGAGAGACTATTTTAGGGCGGAATTTGTACGAGGGTTTGGAGCAAATTTTTATTTGGAGCCTTAAAAAACTTCTGTCTTTCAACAGTCGATGACGTACGATGGGATAGATGGGAGAAAATCAATGAGATTGATACACAGTTTACCTACTTTGCGATCCTAAAAATTCTTAAGCCATGCACGATTTTTCGTGAGAAATTATAAACGAGAACAAAAATCAAGACGTTTCCTCTAACGTCGAAGATCCGTGCGAAGAATATTTGTAATTCTTTGAGCAATCGATTAAATAAGTCAAAACGTCATGACAGCTCTGGACACAGGATCGATGTTTTTCAAACGAATGATAGAGGAGAGTGACATAACCTAAACACTTTAAAGGCAACGCGAAACTTGTCCTTTGCTTAACGTCATTGCGCTGTTATTATGAAAATTGTTTTTATCATCGATTGGAAAAGTACTTGAACAATATATTTTGCAAATAATTTTAACAACTGTAAAGAACAATTAAGTAAAGATAAAAGCTTAAATAGTTACTGGTAAATAGCATAGGTCTTCTTAAATTGTATACAAAATATTTAATTGCACTTTACTTATTATTCTTAATAAACATTTGTAGGGTTTTAAGAATTCTTATATACGATAAAAGCTTTGTAAAATGTCGGATGACGAAGATTATATGTCCGATAAGTTTTTATTAGGCATTGATAAAGAAGCTGCCCCAAGTCTCATTCATAAGAGAGCAAATAAAAGAGAGATTGAACTTGAAAAGAAGAAAGCTTTACTGAAGGAAAAAAATAAACCAATTAAAATTATTGAACAAGAAAAAAGAGAAGAAGGCTTATCATCTGCTATTTCTAGCGATAATAAAGGTTTTTTTTTAATTAAATTTTATAAAAATTAATGCACAAACTTAAATTATATTTCTTAATAACTAAATTTTAATTTTCTCTTTTGATAGGCTTTGCGATGCTTTTAAAAATGGGTTATAAAGTTGGTCAAGGTATTGGCAAAGATCAATCAGGCATAGTTGAACCAATTCCAGTAACATTAAAAACAGATAAAGGTGGTTTGGGAAAAACTACAGTTAAAAAGAAAAGCAAAACACGAAATTTTGATGAAAAATTGGAGCAAGTCAATATGCAGGATTTTCGTGGCAGACTGGCACAGAAAAGATTAGAGCAAAGATATAATTCTGATCTACATAAAAGTCAAAAGGTTTGTGAACAATTAGATTCACAGAATAATAAAGAAGCTTTGGAAAAATGGTTTTGGCCACCTGTAATTAAGACTAAAGACACGGAAGATGAGAAAGAGGAGGAAGAAGAAGAAGAAGAAGAAGATGAAGAAGAGAGCGAGTTGCTCACTACTCAAGAGAAATTAGAAATAATTACCAAGTACTTAAGAGATAATTATTTCTATTGCATTTGGTGTGGAGTAAAATACAACGATGAAGATGATATAAAAGATTCTTGCCCAGGCTGTACAAGGGATGATCATTAAGAGTATCAAGTTATTTTAGTTTTTATATATAAAAAAAAAATGTAATAAAAGCTTTCTTTATTTTCAAATTTTAAATAAAACTTTGATTTAACGTAATAAAATATTTCAATGTTCAATTCTTATAATATTCTTCAGAAATAGTAAAATCACGTTGAACATAAAATTTGATACAAGTCAAAAAGGAAGAAGGAATCTGATCTAATTTCTAAAATTACGCGATAACACAAAAAATCCATTTAGTATATATAATGTAAACTGTTGAAAAGAAAATATATCAAACTCTGTAATATCAGACAGTATATAATGTTAAGAGGAGAAAGAAAATATCCTGATTTCAGAATGCTATTATGAGCTAACAGCAGGAGACCGGCACCCCAAGTTGCAGAGTACAAGAGAGCAAGCTACCTATAAAAGTGCTGGTAGATTTCTTAAGGTTTTACTGTATCCGGAATCTTTGCGAGAAACCGATCGTCAATTTATACAGAAATAATTAAAGCATAGACAAAATGTTTACATCTATGACAATTATATTAATGGTGGCATCTTGTTGCACATGTAGCATAATTGCTCAACTAGTCGATGATGAAAGCTGTGAAACCTTACAATCAGAAATACACATAACGAAAGGTACAGAAAATTTATTTCTATACAATTTAACAAAAGTTTTAAACAACTCTAAGAGTTAACTAAACATCGCTATTTTTCAGATGAATTTGATGAAATTGGACGCTTAAAACGAACGTGCAGCGGAGATGTATCTGTTACTAAGTGTGAAGGCTTTTGCAATTCACACGTTCAACCGAGTGTTAACAGTGCTACAGGATTCTTAAAGGTGAGTACATTAAATTAAATTATTTATAAAGTATAATTTTGTTATTCATGTAATTTCATTGATTGCGAGAGATAACAAATTGACTATTGCCACTACTTTTTACTGCCTGTTAAGATTTCATAGAAAATTTATAAGCTTTTCAATTTGAATAAACTAATTAATATTTTTAATAGGAATGCTACTGCTGTCGAGAAAGCTATTTAAAGGAACGATTTGTTCTTCTAAATCATTGTTATAATGCTGATGGTGTTAAATTAATGAATGATGAAGATAGATTCATGGAAGTTAAGCTACGTGAGCCAGCTGAATGTAAATGTATCAAGTGTGGAACCTTCTCCAGTTGAGAATATTGAGCAAAATCTATAAAATATTATATCGAATAAATAAATTATTTAACTACTAATCCAAGTCATTTTATTCTTTAAAAAATCCCAAAATTTCCCTGATAAAACTTTCTGTTATTAAATATAATTTCTTTGCAAAAAAGTAGTATATATAAATATATTTTTAATAATAGTCCTAAATTATGTAGTATAAACTTTCTGTAAAGTCAAATTTAGTTGTATTTTTATAAAGAATTAAAAATTTTGAAAATTTTGAAAATTGCAATAAAAACGAATACTCTTTACAGAAACAGTTATTATCTTAATTTTAATTATTAGTTTTTCTTATTTCAAATAATTTGAAGTAATTTAATTTTAAAATACAAAATAAACATCTTTGATTATCAAAACAAAATCTATATAAATACGAACATGCAATGAATATGAATTATAAAGCAAACTATTTTCAAAAATGTAAAAAAAAATTTATATATATATGTATAATTAGTCATATTAATAAACTTTTATCAAAATGATAAATTATTCAATTAGTTACTTGTACCAGGTTCATGCAATTTATATATGAAAAATACTTTAAAAAAATATATTAATTAAAATTTATTTTGCAATGAAGAATATATTATATTAAATATATAATATAAAACATATTTTAATTATTTCCAACGTTTCTATGCATAAGAAGATTATAAGAGTATAATCATGTAAATTATTATTCAAAAAGGAAAGTTTAGTAGCTCTTAGTGATGTAATGTTCCTTTGGAAAATATTATATTTACAGAATGTTAACAAGGATAGAGCATTAAATAAAGCTACGTAAATCCTCATTCTGCTCAGTAGGGAGTCTTAATGGAACCAGACTTAATATTGATCGATAATTGAATACGTATCTTCAAAATTTAAATTATTATTAAAATATGTTATTTACGTACAACGTTGATAGAAAGTTGCACAAGATATGTAAATTTTTATTTTTACAAATATAAAATTTCAAATAAAAATAAAATAAATATTTAACTTCTAGTGTATTTTTTAATGCGGTATTACGTATATAATAAAATGTTAAAATTTTTCTTTTTAATAATAATTTACCAAACAATTTGGTAATTTTCTTAGAATAACACAAAGGTATATCTCCCTTTAATGGAATTTAATGGTAGATGAAAAGGGTAGAAAAAGTGGTCACCTACAGAGTATAAAAGCTTGTGCTTTGAAACCTACAAGCACAGTGAAGTGCTGCAGGAAGAAGAAAATGGATCTTGGCACATGTTTATTTTCATACCAAATCAGTAAGAAAAAGAATAGGATATTATAAAATATACAGTAAAATAATAATGTATTGTCATTTTATTACTTACTGTTCAGTGATCACAAGTTTGCTCCTATTCTTCCTTCATGGAGTATCCGAAGCTATTGTGGATATAGACGAGTGTACTGCTACCCCTGTTATGCATGTTCTTCAATATCCAGGTTGTTTACCAAAGCAAATTCCTAGCTACGCTTGTACTGGCAGATGCAGCAGCTATCTGCAGGTAATAAACAAAAAACAATCACGTTAATATGTTAAGCATATTACTATTTATAAGAAACACTATAATTAAATATAATTATACTTGAATAATAGCTTTTCAATCTTCGTCTTTATGCACATATATTATTAAAAATTATTTTAAAATAATAAAGAAATTAAACGATGCATCAACGTTAAATGCACTTTTACTTAAAGTCATCTATATCGAACTTAAAAAAATAATCAATTTTTCCTCCTCGTACAATCGACTATTACAACAATGTATCTTAGTAAGGGAAAATGCTATGTTGCAGATATGCTAACCTACATAAAAATCCTCACTGCTCCATTTTTGCTATACGCATGAATTTGAAAAGAAGAAAACATTTGCTTGATACAGGTTAAAAAATGTGTGATATAAGAAAAAATAATAATCTTGTAAAAAGATACGCGTCCCTTCTTTTTGCAAAGAATCTCCTGAATTATTGATTACTTTTTTCTGATAGAAGGAAATTGATTAGTAACAGCAAACACAGCGATTGCAAAAAATTGTAAACAGTAATAGCGGATGTCACAAAAAAGTTAGATAAGAGAAACTTTCAACCGACAATGCTCATTGAGTGTCTCGTTTAATTTTATTACGACGTCAATTGCAATATTGACGTAAATTTTCAATTAAAGCAAATTGACTCTTCCAACATCGAACGTAAACATCCAGTCGGAGAGAAAACTTCATACACAGCGACGCAGGAAAAAAATTGCCGAGAGGAGAGACGAATCCCCATGGGCGAATTACCTTTGATTAATTGTTATTCCCGTTGATTTCCGCAGGTATCTGGATCGAAAATTTGGCAAATGGAGAGGAGTTGCATGTGTTGTCAAGAAAGCGGCGAGAGGGAGGCCAGTGTATCCTTGTTCTGTCCTAAAGCGAAACCAGGCGAGAAAAAGTTCCGAAAGGTCCGAAAATTTTCTCTCACTATACGCTCGATTCTCCAAACGATCAAATAATCACCGATTACCTGACCTAGCGCACCAAATCAATGACACTCTCTAAGAAAACTGGGAGAACAGCGTTTGACACCACGAGTTTCGGGCAGCCATATTGTTTTTTCTCGATTCACCAATACAAGACGTTTTACTACGCGCACGTGGCGCCAATTCACAATCCTCATTCGAATTCGCTTTTGCTAAAATCTCCCGCAAATTTTGTTTCAAAAAAATCTTTTTTGAACGAATCACTGGCAAAAACAAAAAAATAAAAAAAATAAAAAAAATAAAACAATCGACCACAACGACGGCGATCGTTAAATTCTCCAATTTGGCCGATTCTTCGAGCAAACGCAAATTCTTTTGAGTAATTTCAGGAGAGACAGAGAGAGAGAGAGATAGGACGTTAGAGAAAATAATCGCGTGAGAAATTTTGATACCCGTAACAACATAGATAAGTTCTCCCAGATTTTTCGACAGCGTCGTCATTGGAGTTGCGATTGGAAGTTTCGTTGAATGGAAATTGTCAAAGGGTCTAGGGATAATGATCGATGATATTTTCTTTTACGAAGGTCATCACGAAAGCGCCATTGGAGTGCATGTGCAGACCATGCGCTACCATCGAAGAGTACGCTATAATCCCTCAGGAAATTGCGGGCTTTGCCGAGGACAGTCCATTAACAACGAGCGCCCATTTTCGAAGATCTTCGACGAGCTTTCAATAACTTTCGACAGCTTTCGACACCAATCGTCGAACGAGGAACGACGAAACAATCTCCCGGTGACTCTCACGCTTGACTTTGGATCAGCTTCCGGTGGTTCTCCTCCTCCTCTTCCTCTTCCAGAGCCCCGGATTCGAAATAAGAAAAATTCCGTGTAACTCTTAACTAATGAAATTAGAGGCTGTCTGGATAAAAAGGAAATAAAGAAAATGAAAAAATCTGCAGAAAATTCGATGTTCCATCCGTGTCCGAAAGATGACCTTGACGCGACCTTCCTCGGGATTTGACCGATATCCGTTCACCATCGAGGGAAGGTCTCTTCTCGTTGCTTCTTCCAGAAAAATTCCGTAACTCTTAGCTTTTCAGATTCCAAGCTATCCGAATAAAAGAGAGAAACTCGAGAAAGTTCAATGACCTCGCGTCGCAGTCCTCCTCGAGATTTGGCCGATTTTATCGTTCACCATCCAACATCGTCGTTCTCCTCCTGGAGTAACGCGTGGTAGGTGGTGGTATCACGAGAAACTCCAACGCGAGACGATGCAACGACGCTCCGCGATGAAAAATGCGGCGAAACGACGAAAATTTGTAAAAATCTTAGAAAAATTTTTGCGCGAACAACAATGGGGATGGAACGGAGCATGGAATGGAGGCGGTGGAATATACGATTGAGAAATGAGACGGTTTGGCATGGAGTTCTTTTTTATTTTTTTTTCCTTTTTTTATAGATATGATTTATCATAGAAGTTATGTGTTTCTGTGTATCGTGTGGTTCTTAGCGCATTAATTTTATTTATATTATATATAGATTTATATGTATATATGTATATCAGTACACGTAGGCGCACGCAAATACATGTATATACAGCGATATAATTGCGTGTCCATCGTTAGCACAATGCGCGAATGTCATATTCGAGTAGCCCTTGCAAGTCGGCAAAGGGCACAAAATATTTGAGAATCGACACTAGTTTTTATCTTGCGTCCTCTTACTACTCGCCTGTGTTTGTCCGTCTCTCCGGACTATCCTCCTCCTCCTCCTCCTCCTCCTCTCAACATCGTTATCATCGTCGTGATCATCGTAATCATCATTATTAATATTATTATTATTATTATTTACTAACTCGGTTTTAATCCCTTAGAACTCCTATTAATTATTTACAGCGATAACCCCATGTGAGGAGTCGACCGCTTATCCACGTATTTTTTTTTAACGATACTGCCCGCCCTCATCTTCTTCTTCACTCGCATCATATAAATTATCGTAGCTTCGTTAAACCACTTTTTTTTTTTTTCCCCTGGAGAGAACATGCCGTATCTCTCGTATATCGTATATCGTATATTCGCGTATTCATCTCGTCAAACGACACATTCGCCTAATTCGAGAGAATGTCACACGTTCAAGGAGATGACTTACCATGGATAATTTTATTAATCTGTCTAGCACAATTTATACTTCTTTCGAAATATATAATCGCGTCACGTATTATTATTATTATTATTATTTCTATTTCGTCCTCTCTTTATCTCCGTCCATTCATTCCCTCTTTCTCTCGATCAATCTTTTACTATTTTATCTAATCGCTCTCATTCTCCCTATATATGCATATACATACATATACATGTATACATGCGTATGCACAGGCGCGCGAACACTCATGTGTACACGTACATATGTATTAAAATGTTCATTAGCAATATTGATATATATATATATACACATATATAGAGTCATTCTCTCCTACTATACACATATACATAAGCATAACGGAACACAGATGTAGAGATAAATTTCTAGCATTTTGACGGCCACCGGCGAGGTCCATACCACACCACACCATCACCACCCACCACCCTCTTTCTTTAAAGGAGAAGTTCTATCGAAAATTGACAATTTGAAACTTCTTCGCCGTGAAAAAACTAGAAGTATGTCACGTATGAATATACGAATAATTGGGCTGCTTTGCTCGGTATTTGCAAATGATACAAAATTCTTATATTACAAAATACATTACAAGAGAGGGACACGTAGTTTGTGAAAATCACAAAAATGAAGAAGATGTGGTTACGTCACGAACGCGTAATTACCACCGCAAGTATTTATGTATAATTCTGGGCGTATAATATGTACATGCTATAATTTTATCAAGTTTATCAATAGCATTTACGAGAGGTACCACGGCGGTATTGATGCCCCTTTGGCAAAGCATGCTAATCTAAAATATCCTGGTTCGAAGGAATCCGTATGAAAAAAGTCAAATACTTTATTTTTTTGTTTTGTTTTGAAGGGTTTAAAATAAAATCTGTTACATTTGTTTTCATCGCTGTCTATACAACTCGACGCTAGAGTATTACTTTTTTACCTTTCCTTTTTCTTACTTAATACCTCTCATTCAATGTGAAACACAATAGCTTCGAAGATGCTCCGCTTTACGAAGGATTATTAAAAAAGTGCACTTCTCTGGCAATAAAAACTTGCGCTTGGGCGCGTAGCATTATCATCATAGTATCATCATCATCATCATCATCGTTCTCTTAATAGCTGTATATACAGTGAAAATAAAGAGTATTTGGTTTCTTTCATTCGAATGTGTAAAGCTGAAATTATATGTAACTTTCACACCGTTCCACAAGTTTTTCAGTGTAATAACAACTTTATACAATTCATTACGGTCTGCATGGTTGTAAGTAAACGCTGATATTTTTGTTGTTCTATTTTATGTTTATTGAACGATTTATTTCTTAACTTTTCATCATGGCTGTTGTTGTTGCTGTTGCTGCCGTTCCTGTTATTTTTATTATTGTTTCTACTTTTATTATCGCGCTCATCCCCACCCCCCTCATACGCATGCATCCGTACAATGATTATAAATAACCAGCATTTAAAAAATAGTAGCGTATTAATTTACACACGATCTATATTTCACCTTTCACACATTTACTTCATTTCCTAGGCTTTGAATCGGTATTGATAAATTTTTATCATTGTCGCTGTTGCTTCGATCCCAGTGTTAATTTCAATATTGCGCGAACGTTTTTTCAACACTATTTCTTCTTGCTTCCTAAAATATAATACATTACAAGTTCCTATTCGCAAAGATATAAATTAGTATTTCTGTTATATTCGTTATAATAATAGGAAGAACCATCGCTCTCACATCAGACTTGGTTATTGATAAATTTTATTTTTTGTTACTCCCGAAATTTAATAATCTTAAAATTGACCTACTTACACATACTTCTGCATATTTTAGCAGTTTTTATTATTTGTAATGTTTCTAAATATCTCGTAAATAATATACAATACATACATACATACATACATATATACGTATATATATATATATATATATATATATATATATATAAAATTTATACATACACATACATATATATATTTTTTTTTGCATATATATATATATATACATATACATACATATAAATGTTTTTGTGTGTGTATATATATATATATATACATACATATACAAACACAAACAATTTTCATTTGCTTATAGTTCTTAAAGCATTAATCACCGAAAGAGAATTTAAGGCTGTTTTTAAACACGAAAACAATGTACGATCCTAAATTAACGAGCGATTAACAATATATAGAGACATTCTTGCCGTTTTAATGTATTTACTATTTGTTTCAAGACATAAGAAATATGATAATAACTTGCTCGATTTTTTTTTCCTTTATTTAAACTTTAAATGAATCAATTAATTATGTATAATATTCCTTCTTTTACTTCTGTATAATTAATAGTTAATCTGTATCTTCATTATTTATAGCGTATGTCAAACACGGCCAACATCCCTTTCGTTCTTTCAAATGGACTGTCATGTCATTACCATTTAGACACCTTTATTTAAAGTCCATGACTATATATTATATACACATCCGTGTACACGATTACGTCCATTTCAAATTTTTCAATCGATAATGAAGCCTGTAATATCGGTACTGTCAACAGCAGTCTTGAGTCATATTGTTCGACCCTTCTTCAACACTGGAAGCATCTTCGGGTTCGTGCAAGCTCGTGAAGAATGATGTTAGCATCATCATGGAGACACTATGACCCTCGCAATCAACTGGACCTTTCTTATTCTGCCAAGCGAAGAATCCATCGCTGGATATAACTCCGAATTCGTACAGCTGCTGCACTATACTTGCAAGGATGCCTGTCAAATAAAAATGTACTTCATTAATACATCATAGAACATAATATTTCTTAATAATGCAATATTTTTTTTAAATTTAAAATATCGATTTTACAAAGATCACCCCCCTTCCCTCTAAACCAAATTCAATATCTAATGAAATTAATTAAACTTACCGGAGGGATGTAGCAATTTATTCACATATGCTTGAATCGTGTATAAGCAATGCAGTTCAAGCATTTCATCTGCATCAACAAAACGTTGAATTAAAATTTGCAGACTTTTAAATGTTTCTTGTTTAAATTTATAGGTATCATTGTTTGGTTCTATAGATGTTTCTAATATGGCAGTCGTTAGAACCCGTATAAATTTGGGATCTTTTATTCTATCACCGACATTTGCCTGAAAAACAATTCAAATCGTAAAAAACACGCGCTTACGCTGGAAATATCACACATTCGAATATTAAAGGAAAATTGTACTTACAGTGATCCAGCTGTGTAATTCACTGCATTTTGTTGTCTCTTTCATTAATCTTTTAAGCTGGCTGTGGATTTGTTCTAAACTTAGCTGACTCTCATTTGAAGTTTTGGCACTTTCAAAATTACCCGTGAGAAAGTCTAAGTTCTGTGTGAAAAGAATTAATTTTTTAAGAATAATAAAACAGAATTTAACTTTCCTTGTACAGAAAAATATAAAAGTTCACTTTAACTTACATATTCTTTAATGATGTCATCCACGCTTTCATTCTTCGCGTCAATTAAAGTATTTAGTTTTAGTCCACTTTGGTCCCATTTATCCGCGATCCATTTAGGTCCTTTATCTCTAGATACCTTCGACAATAATTCGCCAAGTAACTTTCCAACATAACCTTGGCTTTTTAAAGCTGCAAATATCGGTTTCATTCCTGAGAGTGGCAAGGCATCTTCTTCAACCATGAAACCTAAATTTAAAAAAAAGAGCAAAATTGTTTATATTTGATAATAAAAAGTACCTATAAATTGATCTATGATTATAAACTCAGGCCTGTTGAGCAAAAAAAAACCCGCATGGCTTATTCTAAGGTAGATTAATGTCATCATAAGTTTTACAAATAAGATTCAGTAATTCATAAGGCTTTGATAAACGATCTTAAGCACTTACACAATATTTCGGTTAGGTACGTCCAGATTTTTGGAATATCGATGATCAGATCATCTACTACTTCCAAAACTTCAATAAATCTGGAACAAAATAAGATTATCGTGTTAAATCGTCATACGGATAAAAAATAATTTATTAATTGATGTTAATTAATATCAGTATCCTTTTGGCTAAATAACACAGAGATATTAATTTATATCTTTCTATAAGAGATTTGTCATCAAATTCTATTTTAAATATTTATTTTAAACGGTATTTAAGTACTTGAGTAATGACTGATTGAATTTGCTCACCCAGAATTGAAAGATTGCTGTGGTATAACATTTTGACTAACTAATCTGGAGAATAATCGTGAAGCTTGTTCACGATCATTAACCGATTTTTCAAGAACATGATTTATTCCCTCACGTACGAAGTTCGACAATGATGCATTATCGAAGGTATCCTTCACCTCGGCTACAGCAATCTGAAATAAAAAATTGTGATCATGAGAATATTTGATTTCATAATCATTATTAACAAGTTGTCACTTGAATTATTGTTCCTTCATTGGATTAGTTGATAATAGGAACAGATCCTGTTGAATAACAACGTGACAAGTCCAATGAATAAATATTGCATATTCTTGCACGCTTATGACTCAAGCATCTCTTAATATGAACAGAGATGGATCTAAGGAACGTGCTTATAAAAAAAGGTTTATAAAAATAATAATGCTGCTTGTTTGCGAGAAAACCTCTAGAGATACGTCAAGTATATTTATAGATTTAGGCGAATAAACTTACTTCCAGATTAGGCTCTTTGAGGTATTTCTTGAAAATGCTACTTAATGCCTTCTGGAACTGTTCTTCTGTTAACGGAGGTTTATTATGGTTAGAGGTAGGCTGCGGTATCGATTTGATAGATGGTGGTGGCATGGAAACGCTTTGACTTCGAGGGACTTCGAGGAGCGAGGAGCTTTCCCTACTCGATGAGCTACCGCTTAATTGGTGACTGCCATTACGGGAACTTCTGCCTTCTGTGTAAAATAAAAAAAAAATATTTTATAGAAAAAACTTTGTATAAAATACAATTAATCTATAATAAAGCTAAATCAGTATCCTTTTGGCTAAGCAACACAAAGTTCTACTTTGAAGAACTTTACTCTTAAGAAAATTGTCATCAAGTTTGAATTGTTTCAAAGAATGCATAAAAGACTAAAAAAATATACGGGTAATTATAAATGAACGAATAAAAACTTACCGTACGAAGACTTGTAATCTGATCGGCCATACTCTCTTGGGCCAATAGATCGTGAACTGAAAGAAAATGCAATGGCTCACATTAGGATTACTATTAAGAGAATATTAACATTTTATAAGAAGTATTGTAAATCTTCAGAATTTAAAAATAATCATGGTAGTTTTAGAAGATTCAGAAACTCCAGTCTGGCATGACATATAAATCTCATCATTTACACATTGAGAACTTTATAATTAAAAATTAATAATGTTCATAAAAGATAATTACCCTGAGAGCTGTAATGGAGTCCTCTTATCTTGTTCTATTTGCTCCAAGCATGCAAATTTATTTGGAGTGAGTGTCTTTTCACGCGGTGCTGTGTTAGGTTGTTTCCACATGAACATGTATCTACTTCCTAACTGTAAATCGTCCATCGATGGCTGTAAAGAAAAGCATTTTTAGTGTAACAGGAAAATGTTTTAAAGTGTAATTCTTTTTACACAAATAACTTATGTAATTGTAACAATAACTTACTGGTTTATTCTTTAGTTTGGCAGTTTCGACAGAATAAGTTTGTTGTCTCGTTCTTCCCACTGCCTGACTCCAACCACCTTCGTCAGCAGGTCCCATTCCTGCATAAAATGAAAAAAATTATATTAACACGAATGATACGGTAAAACTTGTATAAACAGTTTTCGAATAAAATTAAAATGTCAGCATATACTTACGGTTTCGTTTCCTATCGTTATTTCTATCGTCTTTTCGTGGTGTGTTTAATGGAGTGTTATTTAATTGGCTATCTAGTCTTTCATTTTCGGCTTCCTTAGTAATTTGGTCTATCGTTTTTGGATTACTATCATCTCTCCTAGGAATCCATTTGTTAGCTCTTAAATCGAGCACATCTTGTAACATAAAACGTATCCTAGAACTGATTTTCTTGGATGTTTTATTTGATACGATATCTTGCATTTTATTGAAATACTCGTGCATGTCCTATAAATTAAAATTAAAAGATTTTCAATTAAATCATCTCTCCATAGTACGATGCTTGCAGATTATGCAATATATACTTACATCGCTAGGCCCTCGTGGCTCTAAAATGTTACCTATCGTAGTTAATAATTTACATAGACATTCAAGACTATCCTCATCATTTTGGTCTAATAAAGCTAGTATACACCTATGCATGATTTTGGAAGTTAGCATGCCCTGCTTGAAAATCTCGCCGATAAATCTATAAGAAAAACAAAACCACGTATTTACAATAAAGTTAATTTATAAAAAAGTTAAGTTATAATATAATGAAATACTTAATTCACTTACCTAATATTACCTACGGATTTTACACGTACACGGCGCTCTTCATCTTCAAGGACCGATTGCAATTCCTTTTTCTTTTCCTGAAAAAAACAAAAAAAAAATTCAAGATATTGAAGCTAACTCATAATAAATGAACAAAATTTAAGAAAATGAATGATTTTTCTCAAAAATCCAATAATATCAGTATCCTTTTGGCTAAACAACACAAAGTTCCCTTTTAAGAACTTTACTCTTAGAACAAAATTTTCATCATAAAATAGAAAAAAGTAAATTTTTATAAACCATTTTGATAAAATTTAAATAAATTAACTTACCGGATCTGCACAATCTTTGATTTCCTTTAGTTTAGCTGCTCTCCAAACTTCATCAATAGGATTCTTTTCGAATTCGCGTTGGCAGCGAGTAATAATCAGTTTCTTAAAGTTAAGGCTATTTTCTTCGTGCTCTTCCGCGTTAGTAGCCCCTATTGATGAAAGTTCTTTGCACATAAGTGCATAGGTAACTGAGAAATTGGGTTCATCAACAGCCTGAAAGAACGAAAGTATCATATACCAATTGTAATACGATAAAAAACTTCATGAGATATTCTGAAATTTTTTATGTCTGCAAGATATTCGAACACTCACCTTCTCAAAAACTAGATTAATGACCCCTTGTAGTCTCTCAACGGTATCGATCGTAAGTGCTCTAACTTGTTCAATAAGTGTATTGAACTTCTGAGGAGTGAGCTTGTTTAAGACGCTCCTGAATTTCTTATAAAGGACTTCGGTTTTAGCTTCTTCTTCAGTGAGGCTGCCTGGCTTCATTCTAGTTGGTTTCCACGCATTCTCAGTTTCACGAAGCTTAATGTCCTCTCTTAGCGACAATGTAACGTGTATTACGTTGGGTTTTGACTTTGTTAATTTTCCCTTAGAGCCCAAACCACGCATTGAAGGCCCCTATGAGAAAATAACCGAGAAAAAAAAGAAGAAATTAAGCCGATGGCACGAATAACACGAGACAAAATTAACTTTATAAATCTTATATCAGATGTGAGTTTTTTTCAACGATCAATCAATCCACTACTTTCTTGCATAATGCAAAACATCATGTATCAAACAAGCGAATTCTTATTTTTCATTCGATATCTCACGAATTGTTACTTACCATAGTACGATTGTGAATGTTATTTTTGGCAAAATCGGGCAATAGCGATTCGTGCCTATTTGAAAGGTTAGGCTCCTTGAATGGTCGAACATCCGATATGGTACGAATCTATAAATTAAAAATAAGACCATGAATACGGAACTTGCTTCTCAAGTAAAAAGCTCAAACTGAGCAAAGGATTCTCAAGTATAATAAATACGCACCTTCGTCATGTCTTTTAAGACTATCTCCAAATCCGGTAAATTGGCAGGCTTAACTTTGCTAAAAGGATCATCTTGTAATTTCATTAAGAAATCTCGATCATACATCTTTTTGCCACTTCTGTTAAGTGGGCTCCACTGCCAGTCTAAATAACTGTATTTTAACGTCGGCTGTTCTTTCTCCTCAGTAGTAGGTGCGTCGGTAGATTCTGTTTTTGGAGTTTTCTCTTCGGACGTAGACTCTTCTGCTGCTGTTTCAGGCAACTTTTCCTCACTAGGCGGCACAGCTGCTGCAGATGCTTTGGAATTCTCCTCATTTTTCTGTGCCACTATCGTTTCTACTTCTACGTCTTTGACTTTTGCGTGGTCGACCACGTCATTAGGAACTGTGTTAACCTGAGCATTACTACTGCTTGATGCAATAGCATTGTCTTCTAATTTCTGTGAGGGCTCTTTTACAGTCTCTTTGCTTGGTAATTTTTCTACGTGAGCTGAAATCGGAGCGCTGTCTTTCTGGGATACCTCTAGAGTCGCCGCTGGTGGCTTCTCTAATTTTGCCTGTGCCAAAGAAAGATCTTTCTCCTTCTTCTCATAGTTCTCCAGATCTTTAATATCTTTCGTTATCTCTCTGGCTGGCTCTTTGCTACCTTCCTTTGGCGCAGCCAAGGGTTCCTTTTCCGCTTGTTTAATTTCAGGCTTCGCAGATGAGACTGTATTTACATTAAATGCGTCCATATCCGTGCCTTCTTTTTCAGCTCCCTTGCGATTCAACTCGCGAGGCTTCAGCTTACTTTTGTTTTTCTGTTTCTGCATGGCTTTACCTGTAACCAAAACCAATAATAGAAATTAATCACTTTGAAATTTCAAGCACAGTCTATGGAATAATTTGCATCATAAAAGGCCGAATAATCTCGATTTTCCTCATCATTCACCAAATTCCGATATTTATGGTCGAGAGCCATCAATGTTTATGGCAGCTAAATGGAATTTTTTTAAAAAGTCGAAACAACGCGTACACGACGAGTTCAACCAATTCTTATTCTTTTGTTCATAAAACTTAACATTTAATGATTTATAATGTATGTAATCATGTAATGTAAATGTCATGCTTATTCTTTGAGACATTTTTTTACATGGCGTCACGCGTTAAGGTCAAACAGACAAAGAATGACCTCCGTTAAGAAAATCTCAAGCCGATATCTGTACTTTTATAATCAAGATGCATTGAAAGCAAATAGTCTATTTTTACTGCAAGCTATTAGGAAAATCTGCCGAATAAAAATAGATTTATAAGCATAGGCGAATGAAGGTTAACAAGATATCACACGCACGATTGTACACTTGAAACAGAATTCAATTCTTTTCTCTCCATCTCTCTCTAAAAATGTCATCGATTAATTCTTATTAATAAATCGACAATTGTCAATTAAACACGAAAAGTGGAGCAACGACGACGTTTCCCTTGCTTGCTCCATATAAATAAGTCAATGCTCGAGATCCGATTGGCCTAGCAAAATTTATTTCAAAATTATCGTGGCGAATGAACTAGAAAGACCTCTTCCCCCGCACCCCTCCTTCTTCCAACGCAACCACTCGGGGGTTCATCGTTGTTTATATTTAAACTTCTCCTTTTCTAAAATAAGGATTCTTTACCGCGGAAGAAGGACGGGAGTGAGTTGATCTTAAAATTGAGAATAACGATAAAAGGTAAAACTGATGAAGGCGATGACGATGGATGTACCATGATCTCTAGAGCCGCGACGATTTCGACTCCTCGATCTTGAGCTAGAGCTGGCACGGCTGCCGCCCCTGTTGACTCTACGATCACCCATTTTTCTCATTCGCCTCTCCACTCTCTTTTCTCCTCAATGAAAACTGCGCGACGACATAATTACCCCGACGACGACACGCTCCTCGCTATCAAAAATGAATTTCCACCTCTTCCCACTGCATTTGACTCTAACAATTCTTCCCACTGAAAAGGCACAAAATTGTCACTCTTGGAGATGGGCCAAGAACAAGGTAGCAGCGGGCATCGTCTCGTTCTTTCTCTCTTTTTCTCAATCTTTAAGGAAATGGAAATTGATGTACAAAGAAGACGCAAAGAGAGACGTGGGACTGCGCGCGTGTGCGTGAGGGGGAGGGAGAGAGAGGAACTTCGCGTACGGCTCAGGTTTCTGCGGTCCGTGGGACTGCGCTGTGTACTGATTCAGTATTTATTTATAAAACTGCCAGATCTTTGCCAGAAGTGGCGTTGTTGACTGTCTCTGCTTTTGCGAATACAATGTGCAATCGTCAAAGATCGCGTTGGATCTTTCACCTCTCGAGGAACTTCGATATGACCGACTATCATCGAGAGGACTCTCTCCTCGCGGATCTTGCGTACGAGTCGCTAAGAATCGGGTGGAAAAAGAGGGGCGAGAGGGGAAGAGACAGAGAACCGAAAAAACGAGCGAGAGCTCCTTCCCTCGGTAGCTTCTTTCGATTCCCTTCGGTTATTAAGGGTTTTTCCGAGATTTCACGAGTTTGCGAACGGAATTAGGAAAACCACTGGGTTCGCAGTCGATGGAAAAATCTTCGAACGTTATCTCTAAGAAGGTATAAAGAGAAGCTCCAAGAAAGAGGGGCGCTACGGCAAGAAGGTGCCACCGCCAACACCACCACCACCACTAGCAAAGCACCACAATGCCAAGAAGAAGAGTGACGCAATCCATGCTGAAAGTTGAATTTTTGATAAGCGTTTGATGCCTGGATTTCTCGCGCGGTTGAGAAAGTTGAATGCGAATCGAAACGTCGCTGGTTTTAGGTCCTCGGTGCTGGTGAAAAATTTGTAAGAAAACTGGAAACCGGCGAGTGGAGGAGCCACGAGGAATTTGAAAGTCTGCAAATTCCCGAAGATGCGGAAAGACGTGGGTAATGCAAAGCGAGACGAGGCGAAGGAAAGGAAAGGAAAGGAAAGAGAGGGAAAGGAAGGATCCGTCCCATACCAAGGAGACTTGAGAATTCTTCAGGTATCCAGAGGCAACAACGTACACCGTTGAACTTGCCACGAGAATACCACTGAAGTAACTCGAAATTTTCTAAAAGTCACGCGTCAAGGGGAGGGGGGAAGGTGTGGGACCTTAAAGTTCCACAAATGGAAAAGCCTGGAAAACGTTCTTTACATTTCCACGGTTGAGATAAGGAACCGAGGGGTTGTGTGCAAGGGGGACTACCCAAGAAGCTAGCGGGGGGGGGGGGCACCATCCGAGGAAAGTCCACAGCTGGGCCCGATTTCTTCAAGTACGCGCTAGCGAGATAAACTTGGGGAAGTTCTTGGAAGGTCGCAAAAACGGACAGAGATCGGCGAGGAGGAAACAGTCAAAACCAATAGATCAATGCTCCTCGGGTAATCCAATATGAAGAAAAAGTGAAAGGTGGTCGCGACGTAAATTACGTTTGCAAGGATATCAGAACTATAACAGCCAGAGTAGCCAGATACTGCGAGTATTATCAAAGTGATAAATTAGAGAAGCACCGTCTCTCCCTCTCCTTCATTCGTTGCTACCACCACCACCACCACCAAGCTACCGCTAAAATAGGAAATCCGAATTATCAGGAAACACGTCCACCATAAGTCACAGCCAGTATCTCGCGTGTCTCATGAAAATTAATAAATAGATAATATTCAAAAGAGCTTCCACCACCGGTCGAATGGAACACGACCGAGGCATTATTATTATTATTAAATCTTGCGCACAGCGAACGACTGTGAGTTTCGATAATAGCGAGGCTCCCAGTTCTTTCCAAGGAGATCATCGTCGGTATAGCCGGACAACTAGCATATTTCCACAAGAAAACACGAGGTCTCCTCGAGAGATACGGTGGACGAGGGTAAGTTCCAGGAGATGGTAGAAAAGTGATAGGTACCAGCGCACTGGCATTGCTATCGGTGTTGGTAATGAGATTAGCGCGGATGGGCCAATGGGAACGAACGAGGTTCTCGCAAAGATGGACAAGGTGAAAGAGACGAGAATAAACGAAAAAGGAGAAAGTTCAACCAGGAGGAGACGTCGTACCGATTCTCTTCCCTTGCAAGGGAAAAGCTTTGGTAGGGCTAGGAATTGGGAGGAGAAGGAGAAGAGGAGGAGGAGGGGAGGGGTAAAGGGATAGGGTGAAAGAGGAAGAGCAAACGGGTCCTTCGCGATTCTCCCGTTGGATATGCACGCACACACGCACGCACGCACGCACACATACACAGATGGGCTTTCAACGATGCAACTAAAAAAGTCTTTGAGATACTCTTCTGGTGAGCATAACGCACGCACGATTTTCACGCTTCTATTTTAACATTCAAACTGGCGTAGGTAAGCCGACAGACACGGCATAGTGTTTCTTAAATTAGTTCAGTTCACCGGTTATTCCGTAGAGCACGCGCACTGTGTGCCGAGAAACGTATAGGAAGAACTTTGCTTAACCTAAGAGCAAGAGCAAAAGCAAAAGCCGGAGGAGCAAGAAGACACCTCGCTGGTTCTTTCACCGAGAAATGAAAAGTTCATCGAGTGCCCGGATGAATTTGCCTCGATAATCTCGCCCTATTTCATTCTCGGGCGGGGGGAGAGGGGGAGAGACCGATGATTTTTGAAAATTCATCGAAACTCGTGGAGCGAAGGAGCCAAACGCGAAATTTTACAGTCGCCCCACCATCCTCGTTATACTTTTTCTTTTTTTTTTGCAACAAGACTATCACACCCGGATAATATTATCGAGAATTCGATTTCTAGGTGAAAAATTCGATCGTCGAAATTGAACATTTTCCGCCAGTCCTCCACACCACGACACAAATGATTTTTCTCGCGACGACGGGGCAGAAATTTCATTTCCAGCTGGTTTTTATCGCTCCGCGCGCGTGGAGATTCCGAGAAATTCACTTGGTGGAATTTGGAAGGCACTTTCCAAGATGGCCGGACACATTGTTTAGATAATTAGATAAGTCGTAATATGTTGCTGATATGTGTGCGTGTGTGTATGCACGCGCGTGTATCTCCAAGGTCTCAAGCGACGACGACGACGACGACGACGACAAATTTGGCAAAATCCACGAGTGAATTTTTTTACCGGTGGAGTGCAATAAAAGGCGGAAGTCGAGGGGAAATACCGAAAGCTGAGCAATTAGATAAAATTTCTACCGAACACGCTTAATTAAAGTGTAATTAACGACCGGATAGCGTAATGCATCGTGCAATTAATCGTCTACGAATACAATTAGCCGTTAAACAGCCGAAACATTAATGATTTTCGGTCAATTTCCAAAATTTATCATCGATGATGGTCGTCGACGACCCATTGCCCGGCCAACAATTTTTATAACGCAGCGTTTTCATAGAATCGATCCGATTTCTCTATCTCTCTCTCTCTCTCTCGCCTCTCCGAACGTGAGAAAAATCTCGTAGTGGGAGTAAAACGGAAAAGGAAGGGGGTGGGAGGGGAGGGGAAGCGTGGATCATTTTTCTCACTATCAACTCGAGCAAAATTCCATAATTAGGAATACGCTTTTAGATTTGTTTAGTGGTACTCGGTATAGCGGAGGATAGTGATTCATAGAAAACAATCATTCGTTACATGGCAACAGTTAATGTGATGCATGAAAGTAGGTTGAGTAAGAGATTTTATAAAAGCAGGTCGAGGTGGTATCGCAAAACTATTGCAGTGAACTTGTCTGGTGAGAATCGAATTAAATTAAACTGTACACTCGGTGGGAATTGCGCGCGAGGACTCCGTTTTACAAATTCTGTTTTTTTTTTTCTGCTCCGACGAAAAAACGAAAATTACATTCGAATCGATCGAGCGTCGCGACGCTCCTTTCGACACTGAGAGATTTCATTGAGAAAATCCGTCGAATAATTTCTAATATTCGAAATCACGCGTAAATTGATGAGAAAACAGGGGGGGGGGGGGGGGGGGAGAGACACGAAAAAACGAATTCGAGCAAATAAAGATATTTTTGATAATTTTAACGAAAGATGCAAAAGCATGGAAGCAATGAACTTCTCAAATTTCTCGTAGAGCATATTTGGGTAAAAATAAAATGGTTAAAGCCGTGTGTGTGTGAAAAAGAGCACACCCACGTTGTCTCTTATTAGAATTGGAAGAGAGAAGGGGACCTGGTCGAGAGAGAACAGGGAGAGGCGGAGGAGAACGTACACCTAGAGACAGCTGGCTGGTTTATACTTTCATTCATTTAAAACCATCGAATCATAAATTACACGGCGAAACTCAAACTTCTAAATAAAAAATAAACTCCGAACTATTTCCAATGAATTAGAACGCGCGCTCCTGCGCGCAGTAATATAATTCGCTTAAAACATTACATAATCGCGTACCGAAGATCGGATAACGCTTTGCCATGAAAAAAGATTATCTTCCCGCAACGGATGGAGATTGATAAAATGAAAATGAAAAAGAAAAAAAAAAAAAAAAAAAAAAAAAATGAAAAAGAAAAAAAAATAGCGGATGATCGAAAAAGAGGCAACGTGAGAAAAGGCGAAAAACAGGAGAGAGAGAAAAAAAATCTATTTAAAAGATTCTCTGTATTCGACAGCGTTTTAACTTTATGGGAGAAATTCGTCGGTGATCCGATGGCATAGCGCCGTCCTTCGGTCATCATTCACAAAATGGCTACCGCCCAATTTTTCCAGAAAAATTATCTCCGCTGCTCGGGAGCGAGCGAATTCCATCACGAGCGGAACACTTTCGTGGGAATTATCGACAAAACCCGGGAGGAGCATGTGCGTGTGCGAGGATGAGGTTCCGTTGTCGAAAAATATGGCAAAAGTCGTAAAAAAGAATTGTCTCGCGCTCGAAAGGCGCACACCACACTCACCACGTGGAGAAAACGTGATCGGTGATATTTTTACCAGGCGCATGCCACATGACCGTAAGAAACTCTGGACCGTTGATGATTTTTTTTTTTCTTTTTGGAAATTCCAGTTAGAAGCGCGATAGCGGACCGGTCATTTTGCGCAAATATCGCAGGGACGCGAGTCCGCGATCGATAAAAAAAATAGCCGTATGCTCGAGGAATTTCTTAGCCTCGCGAACAGCAGACGGAGGCAGGCACACAGGCAGCAGCCATATTTGAACATATTTCGTGAAAAAACTTCTCCACGACCTTCGTCGCTCTGCAAATCCGATATTTTCAACGAGATCCGTAGTTTTAACGCGAAACGCCTACCGTCCCGACATTGACACTCCGAAATGCAAATCGATTTTTTTACAATTTATTTCCGAAAAATTATAATCCGACGATTTCGTGAAATATCGGCGAGTACTCTCTCTCTCTCTCTCTCTCTCTCTCTCTTTCTCTCTTTCTCATAATTCGATCTTCGTAATTCAGCATGAAAATATGTTGGATCGCTCGAGTGAAAAATAAAATAAAATAAAAAAAAAAAAAAAAAAAAGAAGCAAGTTAAAAGAATCGAAAAAGCGCATGAAAATAAATGAAAAATATGAGCATACATACATCGTACTTTCGACGTATTCTTCCATCTGGTGCTCCCTTCGCTCGATGCAGTATATTCAATAAATAATACAAAAATAAAATCTCGAAAGAATTCACAGCGATAAAAATTTCATAAATATGCTATGCCAGTATCACGTGAATTGTATTAAAAAGAGACGATTGAAAAAAGGTAGAAAAAGAAAAAGTACGGTAGACTTGTGCGTGTAAAGGGCGCTCGGATTTAGGTTAAATTATAAAAAGTTCGTGTATAATAGTTAAAAAAAAAAAGAAGAAACGGGCAACGATTAAAAAATTTATATACTAAAAACTCGTTTCTATAAGTTATGTACTCTCTTAAAATCGCGCGTTATGTGAAAATACGCGTATAAAAGCCTATGGAAGTCATGAATATATATATATATATATATATATCTAAATATATATATACACACACACACGCGCGCGCGCGACACAGATGTACATATAATATATATATATATATATATATACACACACTATACTATACGTTTAAATTAATGCAAATTGGATATAATTAAAAATGTTATAATAAGCGTAATAGTTCGAACCCGATTGGTAGTAAAATAAATATGTTACGTTAAAAGGTAAAAATAAAAAGATTTTTCTTATAAAAAAAAAGAAAAAAAAAAAAAGTAAAATTAATAAGAAACGGAGATGGAGGAAAATTTTAAGTCCGGCTAGCACAGCACGTGCTGGCTACTGAAGGACTTGGAAACTCTGGAAAGGGGGAAAGAACGAACGAGGGAGGGGGGAGAGAGAGAGGAAGCTGGTACTTCCCCCTAGCGAGCAATTTCAAGTACTTTCACCTTCGGGAATCTCCGGGAGACTTCGTATTTCTTCGAGCGGGCCTCGGGCCTTTCCGTCATCTCGACTTTCATTCGGCTCGTTCGGCCTTCCCGATGACGTCATCGTTTGACGCGCGCGCGACGACGACGACGACTACAACGACGACGACAAGCAACTTGCTCCGAAAGGCCGTAGCCTTACATTTCGATGACCAAAGATTATCCATCCGTTCACTTACGTTGCTAGCTATCTCCTCACCCCCCACCCCACCCCTCCCGCCATCATCCAACCCACCGCAATCACTTCGCATGACTCGAATTGCCATATTTCATCGATTAGCGAATTAAATACGAGAAATCGCGCTGGAAAAACAACGTCGTGTCAATTTTCCTGACGCAAAAATTTACCCCCCCCCCCACCGGATCAATTTTCATTATTTTTCACAGGATCGAAAATCGTTCTCGAAAGGAACGTTTGGACTTTTCCAAATTCGAAGAAATCCGTGTGCTCGGCACTCGGGAGGCGAACCTAACCTCGCAATCATACGAAATCCTCGTGCGAAAGTCTATAGAAAATGTTTACGTGTCGCGCCATATTGAAACGACCACGAGCCACATTTGGAAGATTTTTACCTTCGCGTAAATCTAATCGTTTTCTCTCGACATTTCGTCAGTTTCGTCGTAGCATAGCGACACAACACGCGCGATTGTTCATCGATGAACATCGAGAGTCGAACAACGGACTCCTCCAACCGATCCAACGGAGCATTTTCGTTAATTAAACGACGACGACGACGACGACGTCCCCACACACACACGCGCGCGTCGTCGTCGTCGTTATGGATCCTTGGGGGAAAAAACGTAGAATAAAATGATCTCTCCATAGCTTACCGCGCTTTTTATTCCCCATTTTGTGTGGCGAGCTTTATTGCGATAACGATCACTCTATCACTCTGCACTGAACTCAACTTCACTGATTTACCCATTAAATTTCATGTATGCGATATCCAACATTTTTGCCGTTTGAATGCACAAATTGAAACATCCACAACCTCCAAATCTTCTTCCCATTCTTAAATCCTTCTATTTCCTCCTCTCATCTCGCATCTATTTGTACCATTGATATTGCAATGCGCGAATATACACGGTGTTACACACACATATATATATATATAATAGATCTTTGCGAATATCGCGAGATGTTGCTTTTATCACATTGGTATTTAACGTAAAACAGGAACGAAAAAAAAGAAAAAAGAAAAAAAAAAAACTATGAGTATTCGAATACAATTTGAGTAAAATTGCGCAGAAATTGAGAGAGAGAGAATCCAAGACTTTTTTTTTCCTTTTTTAATGAAATTCCTAGGAGAGCGTGTTTTCGCGTATCGGCGCACCAAGCGAACTTCCAAGTTTATAATGTAAATATAGATTTAAAAAAAAAAAAAAAAAAAAAAATATATTAAGCAAGTTAAAACGAAACAGCAAAAATAATGAGATACCAAGGTGAACACGAGGGATAAGTTAAAAGTAGCAGAGACTACGACATAGAGATACACACGAGTGATAAAATTTTATTCTCTCTCTTTCTGAGAACCACCTTATAAATTTCGTCCTGTTACTATTGATCAACAGTTATCGTGTGTGTTCAAATGTTAGGTTAGGGAGAGAACAATACATCAATGTTATCGAAGGTATCCGTCTCAAAGACGAATTGGTATTGGCGAGGCGAACAGCGATCAGTATAAACACTGCGCGATCGAAGAAACTATATCTTAAGCAAAAGATTATAAAAAATGTATATATTGATATGCGATACGACTCGATCCACCATTATTCCCGACTGGATATTTTAGCGAGACTAACCGATCCATTCGCCTTAATTGTTATATTTAATAAAATGAGCGACGACCCCCGATGATGATACTTATAACTTCCGAAAACTCTTACGAATAAAAAATACACGAGGGATTTGTAGGATTTCCCAAAGGAAAGCTCGTGTCTCATTTGGGGGGGGTAATCAACCGTTCCTCTTTTCCCTATCAGTTAATTAACTATTATTGCACCGGGAAAACCATTTTGCGGTAACCGCGTATAGTTTCAGCGCGACTATATACAGGGTGTAGCAACGATTACACGTTCCATGCATTTTAAGAGTTGCAGAGAGAATTGTTTTCTAAGGTGACTTCTTCCCTGGCATCTGCTGCCACTTTTCTATCTGAAACTTAGTTCTCAAGATATCATTGGTTGGACGAGGACAGTCCCCGGTAGTCGAAGTGGGACGGGTGGTACGACTTAATCTCACTCCTCTGCTACCCGACTATCATTGTTTTATCAATAGTATCTTTATAATCGAATACACTGAAAACTAAGCTCCAAGCGGAGAGAAGTGGTGATAAATGGAAGAAAACTATAAAATCTTTAGAATCATCACCTTCTGTACAGCTCCTTGAATTTATGGAACGTGTCGTTGACACACACCATGTATATGTGCAGTGAAAAGAACTTGAGCCGCGGATATCGGCAGCTTATTCTGACTGACAAGAAGTTATCGATAATGCTAAGAACAAAGTTCAGGTAGACTAGAAGAACCAGATAGGCACGAGAAATATTTTAGACTCGAATATTTTAGTACTTGGTTTGGAGAAATTCTAATAATGATTATGCATCTGACGACACTAACTCTTATAGAAAAAAAAAAAAAAAAAAAAAGAGAGAGAGAGAGGTTGTTAAATGTTACTTACCGTCTACTTGTTTCGACGGAGCCTCATTCCTGGAAGGTACCTCGGCTTCAGCTTTATCACTGAGAGCATCACTATTAGATTTCTGATGATGATCCGCTTGACTACTGTGTGATGCGGGTGTAGGAGTAGCACCCCTGGAGCTGAGGCTCTTCTCACGAGTCTTCTTATCTTTGTCTTTGGTGTTGGATGTTGACGGTTGCTGATGCTGTTGTTGCTGCTGCTGCTGCTGTTGTTGTTGTTGTTGTTGCACCGGTATTTCAGCCGAATTGGAAGATTGCAGCTGCTGTTGCGACTGCTGTTGAGGTTGCTGCTTTCTTCTCGAGGTCGGGCTTGTAGTCTTGTATAAATTGGGGAAAGGTTCCCTGGCAGGAACGGGGTTAGCACTTAGGGCAGTGACGGACGGTTTGGAGACTTCCGGTATACTTGAATTCGACACAGCCACGAAAGGAACCGTTGTCTGATTAACGTTTGCCGTTGACGCACTGCTGCTGTTGCTAGTGGTGTTGCTGCTTTTAACATCTACTTCTACAACAGTTGCTGCTACTGGGGCAGACGGTGCTGTTGCCGTACTAGTCACCACGGTGTTAGTTGTAGGCTGTGTAGGAATATTATCTTTATTCACAATGGGTTTTGCAGGTTCCTCAAGTACCACAGTCTTTATTTCGTTTCTAGGTTGAAACTCCTTTGCGGGAAGTTGTAACGACTTAGATTCATTTTTAACCGTACAACGAGAATCTACTTGAGCGACATTGCTAGAAGTACCTAATTGAGATTGATTACACAGTACGGAAACAGGTATATTTTGCGTTGACGTTGAAGGAGTTTCGGTACTACATTGACTACTCGTCGTTTCGTTATTAGAATTTGTTTGGACGCTCAATAAACTTTGAGATGCATTTTGTGACGCCGTAGAAGAATCGGACGTATTCACCGACACCGGAGAGCCTGAATCAGACTCTTCGGTTGCGGCTTTCATAACGCGGGCCGCGAAATCAGCCACCACCTCCGCACCATTATTCTGTAACAATCACCAAATCTATGTGATAGACGGCAATACATACTATTCATCAGAGGATTGCATTTTAACAACTAAAAACTGGCTCCAAACTCAAATTATAAGGGACAACAGTTATAAAACGCACAGATATAAATCAAATAAATTTCCAAGAAGAATTTTACACATAATGTTCACCCCATGATCATGGAATTCATACCGATCCTTTTTACTTCTTATATAAGAGAAAGTATATCAAAATTATAGAAAATCGTAAAACTTTAGTTGTATCTCGTATGAATCGTAATCATAGATCCCGAAAGCTTTCTTAAGGATATAGTTTAACGATAGAAGTTATCCATGACGATGAAGTATACAACAAATATACATTTAACTGACTAAAAGATACTGGAATATAATTCATTTACATAACTGTACAATGCACACATACATATTTGCAATATAAAAAGAAATAGAGGATAGCCAAATGTAATTACGAGTGTTATTTTAAAAATGGCAGATTCTTTTAGTCAGTCACTTAATTAGATTTTTTCTAAGATAACTCACCTGCGGTTGTGGCGTTTGGCGACTACTAGATTCACCACTACGGGTAGCTGATTCATCTTCGTAAATCTCTTCACTAATATTTTTTCCTGTTTTTGGATCTACGATATCCAAAATGGCCTTCGTCCGCCTTTTATTCCGATTTTTCATCGTATTATTGGCCGTACTTGATGATGCTCCACCATTTTGACCATTGTACATGTCTTAAATAATGAAAAAGTTTATAGAATTACTTATAAAATCCTGACGACCACCAATGTATAATTATTATTGTGCATGCGGTTATAGAGAAAAAAATATAATGAATTAAAAAATGTTTAAGGAATACTAACCACCATGCATGTAATACAATCCGTTTTTCTGTACGAACATTTCTAAAATTTAGTGAAATTTAAATTAGAATAAAAAAAATAAAAAAAAAAAAAAATATATATATATAAAAATTAGATGAATGTATCGATAAATCTTACTAAAATATCGTAAAAATTATACAAAATATCTCGGCTAGATGTGCTTTCGAACGAATCTTAGCATCGACTAAACAGCCGCCAGCCAGATGAGCCTTTCTTATACAGGGTTTTAGGCTCTTACCTGAAGCTGACCTGGCGTAAAATTATGACCGCTAGTAGGGTAACAAAGAATTTTTAAAATGCGCACATTCGGAGGAGGAATTTAAGGCAAGCTTTTCACTTCAACATTAAGTACTTAATCTTTGCAAATGTGTGTGCGACTTTTCTTGAAAAATTGAATTTTACTTTCAACTTTCTAAATTTTGTACTTAAATTATATACAGGGGACGCGTTATTAATAAGGCAAAGCAAAACATTAAAAGACTAAAACGTTATTTTAAAATGATTTTTCGTTTCGAAACATTGTAATATTCATAATATTTAATAATAAAAGTACTATACGTTAGACAAAAATAGTTAGTTAATTGAAGTAAAATGAGTATATGGCATTGTCCCATTTAAACTAATTGACAACCCCTAACTAATGAACCCTAAGGAAAGGGTCAGTTTAAAACTAGCCTTTTGTTAATGAATACCTTTAAAGCAACTTCGGATCGAAAGGTCGAAAGTGAAAAATCATATTAGAATCACTCTTTCTACAACCTCTACAACATTTCAATGAAATGTCATAAACTGATTAAAAAAAATTGCAATTGTATGACAAAAATATGAGAACAAAAAAAAAAAAATCATAGTCACTTCATTTTATGATTTATGAAAAGTTTTACTAAGAGAAATCTAGTACTCTTTCAAATATTTACTTTGTGAATGTCTAGTTTTAATATTATTCAAACCATATTATTATATTTTTTGCACTTATCTCGAGCAAAGTTGTTATTAAGAGAATAAAAATAATTTTATGTACATTATATATAAATAGTATTATTTAAGCTTATAAGCACAATTATATTAATTTATGCAAAATACTGTATATTTCAAATATTTAATATAATGTAGCTCTACTTATATATACTATACATAAAAAATTAGATACATACCATTCTGAGTAAGAGCTATGGCCAAGGGGGCTATAGCAGGAGGTTGTTGCGTAGATTGCTGTAAAGAAGGCTGAGGTACTACCGTGGCTCCTTGAGCACTACCAAGTGGACCTCCATGTTGTGCTCCACCGCTAACAGCATTTGCACTTGTCCCTCTTAAATTTATTGTGTTATTTGGGTAAAAAACTAGAGAAAAGATGAACATAATTGTTAGTCAGCTACAAATAAAGATACAACGATTATCACAAAGTTTTGGAAATATTTCTATCGAACTAACAATTATGTTGAGCCGTAGGTGCATGGGGATAGCCAAACATATTTGGTGTTAACGAAGGTGTTTGAAATGGTTGGTGGTAGAAAGGCTGACTTAGATGCGTTTGATGCCTGGGTGGACCAGGAAACTGGAATAAAATACATAAAACATATTTTAAGTAAGAATTGCATCAGAGAGATAAGGAAGAAAAGGTTAAGGCATTATATAACAATCGCTACCTGAAGGGGTATTTGGTTATTCATCGAATAAACAGGTTGTTGATGTGCACCAGGATGAATGCCAGGCTGAACATACATAGTCGATTGGACTGGCAAACTAGTTAAATGAGGGAACATGGCGGTAGGTTGACCACCCCCACCTGCAACTCCTGGCATTCCTACCACTTGAGTCGTACCACTTCCTCCTTGAGCAACCCTATGGCTAAGGCTCCTTGGCTGCTGCGATCTTGGGCCAGGATAATAATTCTGCAAAACAATCAGCATTACCTAGCATTAGAAACGCGTCGTCCATGGCTCATCCAGGAAGCGTACCCCAGGTAAATATACGGGCTAAAAGCTCGAATTTTCCGCATTGCTTTCAAAGTATACCCAAAAATTCTTTCAAACTTCTCGCGCTGCACATTTCTCGCAAGTAGTTGCGTAGATAATTTGCGAAAGGCATGAAAATTTTATGAAATACCTCCGGTCATGAATCATCGGTTTGCTTACTTGGGTACCCGGCCTTGTCTGCGAGGGTACATAGACCTGAGACAAGGGCGGTTGTTGTGTTTGCAAATGGGCCTGTTGCTTTCCCATTTCTTGAGGCGAAGGCGTATGAACGGGAGGTGTAGTCGTGGGTGCAGGTCCCTGCGGCTGTTGCGCTTGCACACCGGGTGCTGGAGCTTGGGATGGTGCTGGTTGTCCACCAGCAGGAGGTCCGGGCGGTATACCTGTTGCCGATTGACCTATAGACTGAATACTACCTAGTGGTGGAGGTCCTCTGCCTCCAGGAACTCCTACACTACCCCCTCCCCCTCCCACCTGGCCCCCCTGGGCACCGTAGTTCTGCCCAGGTGCATGAAAGTCCGTCCCTGCAACAAACGGTAAAATTCATCGTTACTTTCGAATTTTAAGTCCAATTACCAAAATCCTCTTGAAACCTACTACCACCGCCGCCGCCCGAACGAGGATAATTCTTGTTACTTTTCATTGTTTTTCTTTCTCGTTGTCTCTTTGAAAATTCGAAACGCCTACGACGTTTCGCGCACGGGGAAATCCATATTTCTCGGAGGATCTCCCTCCTAAATGATTTCTCCTCTAACGAGGATGACGGGGGGAAGTCGGGGGTAGCGGGGAGGGCGGCCAATTGAATAATAACGAAACGATAACGAGGGTGCGGGGGGTTGGGGTTGGGGTTGGGGTTTCGGTTTGCCCGTCAACAATTCCTCTTTTCTCTATGAAATTTCTTCCTCCTGCACTTTGACCTTGAATCCGCACGGCATTGCCTTTTTAAACGTGATAAGAACTCTGTACGGAGAAGAAAATCAAATTGAAACCATACGTGCGATTACGTAAGCCATGCATGAATTATAAATGTCACGTATTTATCTTTCGTTACAGGCTAATACATCGTGTCTATCGACTTCATTTATCGATAAGTGGTCTATTGAAAAAAATCTAGGGACAACCATGATAAATTTGCTTCGAGTTCAGCGGGGAACTTCACGGCCCAGAATTTGTCCACAAACGCTATACGTGTGGAAGAAAAAAAAAACAAAACACAAAGTATATAAATAAATGTGTTAGAAGAAAAAAAAAAAAAAAAAAAAAAAAAAAAAAAAACCAAAATGTTGCAAAAATTTAATGTCGCATCTACCCAGAGGGGAAAGAGGCAGGGGGGGGGGGGGATAGAAGAGATCAGACAGATCCAATTGTTCGGGGGAATCCCATAAAATGAATAATCGGCGACAGTGCTGGCAACAATTAATTAAAAAAGAAATTCGCATAAAAAAGAAACTCGCATAGAAAATCACGATGCTCCTCCAGAATTAACAGAACTGAAATATTTCTATCGATACGATACGATACGATACGATACGATACGATTCGATACGACACGACACGACACGACACGAAACGACACTACACGACACCACCATATTTCGAATGAATTACCGATCATCAAACTTATCACACTGGATAATAATAAATATTTGAAATAAAAACATGTCGTCAGTTGACACGTCGCGATCCACGAGGTAAAAAGAAAACGTTTTGCCCGATGTTCACGCGGTGCAAAAATATTTTCGAGATAACAATACGTCGAATACGCATATGTGTGTGTCGGAGAGGGAGGGGAGAGAGAGAGAGAGAGAGAGAGAGAGAGAGAGAGAGAGAGAGAAAGAGCGCAAGAGAGAGGCATAGCAGCAACAATACAAATTTCGAGCGGTGCCTCTGAAAAGTATAGAAAATGAAAAATGGAAAAGAGATCCAAGATGACTCGTGGAAGTAGGGGGGAGGGAGAGAGAGAGAGAGAGAGAGAGAATTTGAAAATTTTCGGAAAACTTCCGGGGTGGAAGAGACACGGTTGTAACTATAGAGGAAAGAAAAAAGAGAAAGAGAAGAAAAAAATGAAGAAAAGAGAAGAGAGGAGAGGAGAGGAGAGGAAAAGAGAATAGAAAAGAGAGGAGAGAAGAGTCTAATCGAGTCGAGGAAAAGAACGCGTGCGATATGAAAAACGGTTAACGGATGGTGCGAAAGAAATGCCAAAGAGAGCAAAGAGCTCTCCTCCCGGACATGAGAGAACGGAAGAGAGCGCGTAGAGAGGAGAGAACAGCAGGGAGAGGATAGATTTTCGTTAGCGAGCTCACCGTTCAGGAACACGACGTCGTTCAATCAAGGTTAACTTCAGAGTGGACTCCTTGGTAGAATTTGCTTAGTGCGTGGCGGTAGAAACGAGTGGCTCGAGAATTTCTAATGAAAAGGAAGAAACCGACAAGACAGCCTCGCGAGCGGCCATCTTTGCACATGTGGGCAGGGACTGGAGCAGTGCTGCCATCTCTAGTTCCATTGGTGCATTGATTGCCATGAAAGGGGGGCGAGGCCAGGCATGACTGTTGTCAGGGACGTATCACGCGCTTTCGGAACCTCGACGCAACACCGCGCCGTGTCCCTTCGATTCACTCTCTCTCTCTCTCCCCCCCCCCTCCCCCCGCACTCGAAGAAAAAGAGAATCGAACAAAATTAAGAAACTTTGCGAAAAGAGAAATCTCTCCCCCCTCCGACCGACTCCGCGGAGCTCTCTATAAACAATTGCTACGAACTTTCGACGATTGATGGACGATGATCGGGGAACCCCTCCCCTCACCCCGCCCCCACCGTGGTTCTCATCGCTCCGCGACGACGAATTTTCGAATCTGTCGCGCGCGCGCCACGCGCTTTCCACGGGGCACATTTTTCTCGGTGGAACTCTGCGCGAGTTTCGTTCCACCCCCCGCCCCCAACCCCACCCACACCCCCAACCGGGGTACCGTGGAATGACAATAAACAGAGTAATTTGTGCCGTATGAAACGTCATTGGTCGCAAGTTGAGAAGTGAATAATAGCGTAGAAACTTTTATGGTCCGTGCAGAGTCGTTTCATTTAACTGAGATATTCGGAGCATCCCCCCTCCCACCCACCGCTGCGAGACTGTCGCTCTTGCGCTTCTGCAGGAGAGCGAAGAGAATGAAAATATAAGAAATTTCGCGGAAACGCTACGTTGTTGAAATCCGAGCGAGTATTCCTCGTATTTTCGGGGGGGGGGGGGGGGGATGGAAAGAATTAGGTTTTTCGTGGAAAGATAAGAATTCTGGATATGCTGCAGTAACCGATAACGTAATTATTTAATTAGGGTGAATGTTGGGAAGAGAGAGAGAGAGAGAGAGAGAGAGAGAGAGACTAGAGCAAAGTCATGGCAACGCAACGATAAAGACCAGAGACTCGAGAATTCAAAGTTGGAATGCGAGGGGCCGCGCCTGACACAAACGTCATTTCCGGAGGAACGAATGACGCAATGCACCCCCTTTCCCCGCGCGCCATTTACTAATGAACTTCTTGTACACGTAACGCCGTCGTGCAGCAGCAGCAGCAGCAGCAATCCACCACACATCCACCACACACTTCTATATATGGAGTTACGTATATCTAATATCGATCTTGGGAAAGGTCGTTCGAAAAGTTCGATGCGTTAAGGCGATCTCATTCTATACCGATGGTACATTCAAGAATATGCACAATCGACTGCTGCATTCTCACGACTGAATGGCGCGAAAGTAAAAGTGAGGTTAGAATGTCCACAAATTCGCCACGTGGCATCCAGACTCGGAGAACGCGGCGTGTCTCTCCCTCGTCTTGCGTGTGTGCGTGCGTGCGTGCGTGCGCGCGCGCGCGCGCAGTACACGTGAATTCAGCGAAAGAACCACGTACCCGATATACACGCGTACACCGCGTACGCGTATACGCAAAAACGCGAAAAACACAAAATTCGAGCGACAACAAATTTATCCCTCGGTGTTTTCGACGAGAGAGAAGCGAGCGTGATACCTGCGATAGGAATCGTGAGGGGAAAATCGAGAAAAAAGTAAAATGAATAAAACAAAAAATTAAAAAAAAAAAAAAAAAATTGCCTCTCGCATTTGCGGCAAAAATTCTTTGGTCAAGGTATTTCTTGGATTTTCGCGCATCTCTCGATCTTTGGCGATTATACCGATGCAAATCTCATTTACCTTAAAAGCAGCGGCAAAACGCTCAAGCTAAATAATTTATGCGGCGAATTAAAAACGATTTTGTACTCGGTATCGGTAAATGCATGGAGTGGAGAATTGCTAGGACGTTGCTTCCTCCGATTATTCTCGCGAATGTTTTTCGAAAATAACCTAGCGATTTCCTTCGGTTAATTTTCGCAAAGGTAACCACCAACGGCTCCACCATCATCACCACACGCGAGATGTTCAATATGGATTTTTCGCTAGAATTTTTCCTGGACAAATATTCGTCGATACAACAAAATTATATATACACGGTGGTAGGGGGGGGGGGGGGAGAGGTCGCGGCGAATCGGGCAAAAGGAGGAAAGGATCGAATATCTCATCGTCCTATAAGGTGGAAAGCATTTTATCGATTGACCTATATCACCACCACGGGAACGTCTAGGATATCGCCCAGGGGCGCCAGAATCTCACCTAAATTCGCGTGCAAAATATGAAATAGAAGTATAAAGAGAAACAGAGTACTCTCGTTAATCATGCGCAATTTCGAACTCGTTTCCCTTAATTCTACTCGCTGCAATTTTGGCAAATTCGATTTTCCCTTCGGCGGCGTCGCATCTCTGAGTTTGTTTCATCTTGCTCTGTCTATCTCATCCCTATCCAATCCCATCTAACCTTACCCTACCATTCCATTCCATTCCATTCCATACCTTACCCTACCCTACCCTACTCTACCCTACCCTACCCTACCTTACCCTACCCTACCTACCTACCTACCCTGTCGCGTATCCTACTCTACACAACTTTATCCCATTATATCCGGTTCCGGACTTTTCTTCCAATGTGAAAGAAATGTTCCACGGTCCTGACTACGGTAGGCTCTATTCGGGACCTTAAAAATATCTATGGCAAAAAGTAAAAAGTGCGATAAAACTTGCTCTCATTGGTCGTCAGATCTTATATCCATAGTGGAGCAATTTTTAACGTAAGCAGAACATGGGATGCAGCGGTAAATAATGGTATGCCAAGTTAACGCTATTGCTACTTTACTGGCACAACCACCACTAATATTAGCATTACTACTACTACTAATACTACTACTACTACTACTACCACCAATACTACTACCACTATCACTACCACTATCACTATTAATGTAAGTGGTAAACAAGAGAATGAAATTTAATAAATATCATCAAAGCTTAAGATATTGCTTCTTGAAAAGTTATTCTTCGACCCATTAGACGAGTTTTCCCAATGATCTCATTCGTGGTAATGACGCTTACAGTAGACCATTAAACTTCGATTACCGATTATCTGATGGCTTAGTCAACGCCTACAATATCGGTATTTACATCTCATAAATCAGTAGATTACTTTAGGAGTAGAGTAAATAAATATGTATCGAATTATAATAAAAACCGTATCGCGTTGCTACAGAGATAGCATTCGGTGCATTAGCCAAAATACCAAGTAATATCGAGAATTATATTACGCATCGTCGTGTTTTCGATAGAATTACATTTGATGCAGCGCAAGAATCAACAAGGAGGCCTCAACCTTGACTTGCCAAATCTCTATTGAAATCCATTTGTGCGAGCACGAATAATATCGCATCGCAATTCAACAAGACTCATAGATTGGTAATGCAATTGGCGGATCCTCCCTCTCCATTGCCACACGCACACGTATACATACAATAAATGAAATCTTGCGTCAATGACAAATCAATCGATTAATGAAATATCAGCGCAATTGGCAAATGAGGAAAAGGTACTTCCGCGCGTGAACAATCAAAAATGACTTTCGTCTCAGAAGCGCAGCGTTTGCCACGCGTTTTGCACTAGGATTGTGCGACTGTGTGCGATAAAGAGAAACTGTTTTAAAGGAGAGAAGCGACGAAAAAGCGATCAAAGGACGAACGACTATGATGAACTTCCGGCTATATTCTCTAAGAGAAACAGGAGAAACGTTCGGTCCGTATTCTCTTAGTAGGTTTACGTTCAAGGAGATCGAGACACATATATGTTGCACGGATTTTTTACTTACTGGCGTTAGCAACTACTCGGTATTGCTGTGTCGTTTGTTGATTTTGCTGTTGTTGTTGCTGATGATTTAGATGATTAATGTTGACCGTTAGCTGATGATTCAAGTGATGGTTCAAGTGAGGACTAGCCGAAGGAGTATTTTGGTGACTTGGGTGCACGTGATGATTATGGCCAGATTGAGGGTTTTGCGGATGCGGCGGTGGAAGGTGGTGGTGATGATGAGGCCCGCATTGAACTAAGCAATGCATAGGACCCACACCAACTGCAACCCCCACTGCACCCTCTTTCGAAACACCGTACCTCGAAACCATTATTCCTTTCTTTTATGTTCACTGACTCTTTACTCTATACGGCTTTACGTCTCTCCTACTGGAAGCTTATCCTTTTAGAAACCATTTTTAAGTCGGCATTTTGCCGCTTCGTTCAGAATTTTATGTACTTTCCAATCCTTTCTCTCTCTCTCTCTCTCTCTCTCTCGTTTTTTCCTATCCTTTATTAACGACCTATCTTCACGGTCAGAGTATTGTTCAAGTTGAAACTTTATGAAATTACAAAGGAGCAATCCATAAAATTGTTGTATCCTGAGAGGGGGGAGAGGAGTATCGTCAAGTCCTCGAATCTTCCCTCGTAGAATTGTCCAGTTCCTCCTTTAGGTGATTTCCACAAATAACTCTTGTCGAATCCCAAGTAGAACCAGAAGCATCGATGATCAAACGTCCTTTAAATGTTGCACGTTGTCAATCGTCGATTAAGAGGAATGTATGTAAAGATAATGCGACGTGTACATATATATATATATATACACACACGCGCGCACATGTATATATACCTTCGAAAGTCTTAGACCTCTTTGGGCTCGGTTGGGTCATTTATCGTTCCTTAGGAACGTACCTACGTGACCTTGGTAACGCCTCGAGAAAAGTGCGAATACACTCCAGTAATTACTGGAAATCCCACGGAATCCTCGGTAGAGTAGCAGTAGTGTCTTTATTCTCTCCTAGAAGACTTCAGAGGTTCTCAGGACAGAGAGACCATTCCCTTCGATGCCTATAACAAAATCCGTATTTGATTCCCTGATCGAGTCATGGAACTCATCAACGATCATCGACTACTAGCCGAGGGTATGCCACACCACACCACACCACACAGTCGTTCTGTTGTACGGACGCTCGTAACCCAGTAAATGTTATGTTTCTGTCTCGCTTCTACCGAGACGTCTGTTTATATTTATATCTCCAGCAGTCTCGTTAACAGCAATGGTCACCCCGTAATTCTCGCGGGAGTTCCCTTTTACAACGTGTCGAGGAAAGCGGCGACGGCGACGGCGACGGCGACGGGTCGAGGGCTGGCCGGAACAAATGGAAAACAGCCACACGCACGCACACACGCGTGGTTGAAGGTGAGAAGAGGAGAAACGGGGAAAAACTCAATGTCCCGAAGAGACGACGAGTTCGCGACTCAAGGACGAGGACGGCGATGGCGACGACCACCGCCCCCAGGAGTAGGACGTAGGAACGGAAACGACGTTCTCGAAGGAGAAGGAGCAGGTGGAGATGGAGAAGGACGAAGAGACGGAAGTGCATGGAGGAAGGACAACGGGGTGCACCTTGGCGAGCAGCATCAGAGGATCAACGATCGAGCGATCGTCGTCCATTCTCCCACCTCCCAGTGTCCGTCGTCTCAGCGGGGATGGGGCACACACGTGACTGTTTCCACACTCGTCAACGTCAACCTCGACGACGACGACGACATCAACATCAACATCAACATCAACATTCTCGCGAGTCCTACGCGGCTAACCGGGAAAAGTTCCTCGCGGAGGGCTTGGGGGACGGGGGAGGCTCGAGCCTGGCAACGGCGAGGACGCGGCCGACGGAGATGACGTAGTAGCACCACGGCAGAAGATGAAGATGCAGATGCAGCAGCAGCAGATTCACCACCACTACCACCACCAGCAGCACCACCCGCGACTACCTGCAGCACAACCTCCTCGCTCGTCTCCTGGACTCTCGACTCGCCTTCAAATCGTCGTCCGCACTCCACGAGCGACGGGGAAGAGTACCAGAGTACCACCACCACCACCACCTTCGTATCGATTCGATTCACGTACGCATTTTGCTGGCCGCGGTTCGCTTCGGTTCCGGTTCGGTTCGGTTCAGTTCCGTCAGGTCGAGTAGGACGTCGGGGGTTGGGGTTGGGGTTGGGGTCGGGTTCAGGGTGCACCAGGGTGCGCGGCGAGGTCACCGTTGATCAACTTCGTTACGTTCGTTACGTTCGTTACGTTCGTCCGTTTCTGTTTATTTCCGCTGAAAACCCGCGCGAGTTCCTCTCGCGGAAGGTTCCTCGCTTCTGCAGCCTCTAGGCCTCGACGGAGAAGGGGAGGGTAGGGGAAGGCAGAGGGTGGTGGGTGGCGTCCGTCGGGGAGGGAGCCGCCGTGTCGTTGCAGTTCGACCGTGGGGCAAAATCGATAGTCAACGACGGACGACGCGGACGACGTCGAGGAGGGTCGTCGTCGTCGCGCGACGGTCCCTCGCACGATCCTCAAGGTCGTTCCGCTTCTCCCCTCCGTGGCAGTTCCCTCGGGGAGAAAAAGTTCCTGCAGCGAGCGACTCTCTCGCTCGTTCCGCTCCTTTACCTGAGTACCTGCTGCTGTGTGTCGCTGTTTCGGGCTACAATTCGTTTGCTTGCTTTTGGCCTTGAGAGTTCCTGGTGTCGCTTTGCTCCAGTAGACGAGGAGGGCGAGAACGACACGCGTCGTGTCCACCCGCGCACTTTCCGCTCACAATTCCGCGCGCGCGCGCGCGCGCGATCGGCAACTCCACCGGAGAATTCGGGGGCTTTCGGCGGCTCGCGCCAGACAGCGATGGCGGCAACCGGGAGGACGCCGCGGGGTGCGGGGTGCGGGACACGAGTGTCGGACGAAGAGGACGAGAGGCGCGAGTGCCACGAGGGAGAGAGACGGAGTTCGCGTTGCGTCTCCTTCTCTCGCACTAGCGGCGGCGGCGGCGACGGCGGCAGCGGCGACGGCGGCGGCGACGATCGGGAATGTTCGGTTTCAATCCGAAAATTGCCGAACAGCCTTGTCGCGTTGTGTGTACGAACACACCACTAGCGCTGCCTTCCCTCCTCTATCCTGACAGGAGCAACGTCGTCGTCGTCGTCGTTGCTCGGTTACTCGAGCTCGAAATTCCTGACGATGATCCTCTCTCTGTTCTTGCAGTATACCTCCTCGTCGCGATCCTCGGGAATCGACCGACACTCGAAAACTTGACCTTGCACCACACTCGCACGGCCCGGCAGCAGCGGAACGCGCGATGCTCGTCGTCTGGTGGGCACGACGACTACTTACGACGACGACGACACGAACGACACACACAATCTCAGGCGGAGCCTGCTACACCGACGATCGCGGTGAGGTACAGTCCAAACGGAAGACCACTACAAACGAAAAAGTGTAGTGGGATAGTAGTAGTAGCAGTAGTAGTAGTAGTAGTGTAGTAGTGTAGTAGTAGAGTAGCAGAAGTAATAAGTAGTAGCAAAGCTCAACGAGACAAGACAACGTTTTTCTTCGGAACGTGAGTTAACACTGATTTTCTCTCGTGTTCCTCTTCTCTTCTCGGCTACCGTCTTCCCCCACCAACTTCCGACTAAACCCTGCCAAATTCACTCCCTCCGCCCCTCTCTCGAGTTTTCCCGCTGTCCCGACGTCCTTCGTTTCTCCCTGGGGACTCGGAAGCGATAGAAAATCTCGGAGGAGCCCTCGTCGACCGGAGATGAAAAACTGTCCGGAGCTTCTGCCTTTCGATTGGCGAATTGGGTCCTCTGTCCCGTTTCGTCGCCCCGCCTCGCCCCGCCCCGCCCCGCACCAAACGCACCAAAACGCAGTGTCCAACGCAACGCAACGCAACGCGGAAGGTCGGTGCGCGCGAGCGCGCGGAAAATATTTTCACCGTCGTTGACTCAACCTGGTGGTAGCGTCACGAGGACGCGACAGGGTTGAGGAGGCTGGGGCTGGACTATCCTCGCTCGCCATTGGCCATCGCGCGATTTGCCGAGTCTGCTCCCGCCGCGCTCCTTTTCCCGCGGTTCCCGCAAACTTTGGCGGATTTTTCCCTTTTCCGACTCGTCGCGAGCGAGTCGATCAAACGCGGACGGACGGACAGCAGACGGACAAACGGAGAGATGGAGCGACACAATAGGGGGGCGTACCCTTTTGAAAGGGACGCCTTGCAGACTGATTCAGGCCACTTCTGGCGCGACCTACGAACTCGCGCGCCTGCCCCCTACCTGCAGCACGATGCACTAACCGGGTTCAGGTCCGTACACCCCCGCCGGGGAACCCCGTCCCGCCCCGATCAACACCTGCGCGCACCCTTGTCGATCGCGGCCCACTTTCTCCCGCTGTCAACATTTCAGAAAGGGGCGGGGCTTCTTTGAGAAAATTCATTTTTCAACAGTCGGGCACCGCCCCCTGGAGAGTCGACTCTCGTCGCTTTGATCGACTCGAGTTTTCAACGTGTGCGCTATGGCGAGACCAAGGGAGGGCGAGGGGGAGGGATCCAAGGGGGTTCTGGCGGAAAAAATTGAACTCGCGGGGGCGAATGACGGGCGTGGGGGAGGGGCCTGATGTTGATGCTGGGAAATCGTTCGATGGGGTGTTGCTCCGCAGCAGCTGGGGGGATGATCTCCGAAACGCGGAGAAACGTACACCCCTGCGCGGCGGTGGAGTACCACCGAGGTAACAAGCGATGCGATGCGACGCGACGCAACGCAACGCGATGCGATACTGCTCGCATGCGCGGTGTGAAACGGAGGAACAGACGACAATGCGCAAGCGTCGTTTTGTCAACGTCGTCAGGAACGAAGAATCAACCCACGAGCACTCGAACACGACGACTAGCTGAAATTTGGATTTCAGATCTTATGAACGTTGACGACGACGACGATCAAGTCGCACCTTGCACGATTCGTCGACTTGTTGATCAACCCGTCGATCGAATCGCGCGGCGGGGATGTTTCATCAGCGTGGATCGATGCACTCTCGTCGATTACGCAAGCGTCCAAAAGAAAGTCGAAATCGAGCGATGGAGAAAAAGAGAGAAAAAAAAAAACGAAAAAAGTTGATAAAGTTGACGATTGAAATTCTATGAAATTATCGCAATTCCCGCGCCGTCAACAGGTACGAAGACACTCCGGCTTTTATTGGCAATGTCTTTTGTCCAATATTGATTTTATGAACTTCCGTCCGTCCACCTGTCCCTCCTCCATTATCCGTCCACCGTTGTCGCTTCTCTCTCTCCGCTTTTCAACTTTTCACTCCGCCTCCTCCCTTTCCTCCTAAATCTTTAAAAGGAGACGAAGATAGAAATCGATAAGACGCGGGAAAATGGAATTTCGGTACACGCGACCCATTTGAAAAGATTTTCATCGATTTCATCGTCCAAATATAAACCGTCGACTTCCGATCTATCGAGAAAGTATGCGAATATGCTAATAATCGAATTACGACACCACAATTGGTAATATAACGAGCCCGATCAAAAAAAAAAAAAATAAAACCGATCGATCTATCCTCGCGTTAATCAGGCGCGTTTTATCGAATGTCACGTTTTCATGGAATTTCTTTAATTGAACGTTTTGTCGAATCACCCTTCCCCCCCTCCCCCCTCTCCCCGTTCTCACCGACGGTAACGATAATTTCTCGATTACTCGTAAATTATACGACATACTATTTTACCTTTGCACGGGGAGATTCTTGCGTGCGTGTAATTGTAAACCGTATTACAGCTCTATTAATTACACGTTTTTCCTAATTAGGCTCTAGTCGTTTTCACGAAGATCGTTATTAACATTTTTTCCTTTTTCTCTCTTCCTTCTTTCCCCCTCCAATCCTCTCGTAGAAGGCGCGCACTTCGATTCCCGTCGTTTTTCGGAAAACGCGGAAATTCGGGTGAAATCGTTTTTTTTTTTTTTAATAGATCGAACTCTCTTACCGCCAATTTAATTTCGCGATTAATAGCTAAGTAGTGTCAGAGCTCTATTGGCTTCAACCGCTGATTCCCGACGAGACAAAAGTTATGTCACGGACAAAGAAAAGATGAAACAGCTGATTCATACCGACGATATACATGCGCGACGTTTCTATTAAGTTTTATGTAATCCAATTTATACAATCCTAGAAACGTGATTTTATGTTCTCCATTAAAAGACGAGAGTCGATGATTACGCGAGATTAATGAGATTGCGACTACTACGCCCACCCCCCTCCCCCGCCCCATCTCACGCTTAAATATAGGAAGAAGGTATACACAAGCGCGCGCGGGATACGTTGAAAATTTGTGAAATTTTCAAAAAAAAAAAAAAAAAAAAAATTGTAAAAAATTGTAACGACGATTGAGAAAAATTTTGACGCGGTTCGAGATTCTATCTTCAGCGGCGAATGATGGCAGAGGGAAAACGGGTGAAAAACGTGTACGCGGAAAAGCAAATGATAAAAACTTGATAAAAAAGGAGAGGTAGATCCTATAATCAGAGCACATTGAGGCGCTTGATTAGAGTAGCGTGTGAATTCGCGCAGTTATTCCACACAGCTAATAGCAAAATCCCTAACAGAACCAATGAGAAGGAGCGAGGAAGGGGGAGGGGAGAGGGAGAGATAGGTAAAAAAGACCATAAAATCTCCCACGAGCGTACGGACAAAATTGCTGGCGATTGCTTTTGCTCGCTTGCTACTTGCTCGAAGTTGAATTCTTAAAACCTTCCGGTAACCTTCCTAGAATAACAGCAAACGAGAGGCCTATTGAAAAACGGAGGAGAATCGAAGGAATATACGACGACCGCCGCCAGTGGGTGCGATAACGTTGAAAAATGAAAACAAACTGAAAACAATCATGAAAATGACAGAGACTACTCGATGATCTACAAATACAATATCTTTAATTGCTTTTGCAATAAAGCGAGCAACGGGGCTCTGCTATCTGATGGGAAAACATTGTCGATGGTAGCCGTCGAGCATTTGTGATTTACGACAAGGAATTTGCGCGCGTGACGCAACAGCCAAGTTCGTTTGAAGGTAGTGCGTGCAAGAATCGAAGAAGGAAAAATTAGGGTCCTGCGAAACTGACCATTTTGAATTTAAGACTAAGCTTAAGATTTAGTAGCAAGCGAGCAAGTAGGTAAATAAAGTAAGCGGATAAAGACCCAAGTGTATAAGCAAGGAAGAGGAAGAAGGAGGAGAAGAAGAAGAAGAAGAAGAAGAAGAAGAAGAAGAAGATGATGATGATGATAAATGAGGAGAATGGAAAGCGAGGTAAAAATAGAAAAGGAGAAAGAGAAAAGGGAGAAATAGACCAAGAGAGATACCAGGGGCCGTTGGAGGACGTTCAGTCGTTTGAGGAAGAAGAGAGGTGAAGATGATTACGGCAGACTTTGCTTGCGGTAGTATAAGCTAGGTAGGTAGGTAACCCAGTTTTGTCAGTGCAGCAGACTAGCCTGCAGTACTGCCGACGACCGTGAGAGTCGATCGATACCTATCCTCTCTTTTCCTTCCATTGCTCTCTTTCTCTCTCTCTCGTCTCTCTCATCCTCTCTTCTCCTCTCTCATACGCTTTGTGTACGCAGCACACACGTTTCCACTTCCCCTCGACCCGACCACTACCACGATCAGCCAAAATTCACTCATCCAGAGCTTAACCACCCCCATATGTGGCAAGGGTTGCATGACCCGCTTTTCCCGTTGTCTCTTCACGCTCTTTTTTTTATCTTTGCTTCCTCCTCCTCTCATCCTCGCACCATTCCCCGACACCACCTCTTCGTTATTTCTTCCTCTCCTAGGGTACCTACTAAGGTTGCACTTGCGACTCCACTCGCAAGGCCACTGGGCTAACTCGCCCACACCTTTAATAGCGCACAATACGTCATGCATCAATGAATCGGAGTAAAGAGAACGTGCAGCAGCAGCAGCAGCAGCAGCAGCCAAAGCACTTGTCCGTCTCTCCTTTCCTTTCTCTTTTACCTTTGAAAGAGACTGTCGAGCGCAGCCTCTACTCGTCTTCGTTTACTTGGCGAACAGGAACTCGTGCTCGCTTCTGTCTCTCTTTTTGTCCGTTTTTCTTCGAAGACGCAGATGTGATAATTAATATTCGTTTATCATCGATGCTCGTCGGCCAGCACTCGATGATGATGGCGATGTTGATGATGTTGATGATAATGCGCTTATTTGTCCGGAGATACGTTCAATGAATTGATGTTAGCTCTAGGATGATGCTCTGGTGGCACGTGTCTATTTTTGGCAAAAGGGAGAAGTCGGATCTAGCGCATTTTAGCAACGTTTGTCCCTTCCAGGTCTTCCGGGGAACATCGATCGATTGTCTTTATGATAAAAATTGATCGATTCGCACCAGCAGGAGCCATTCTCAAAATTGGATCAGGCGATGGTCCTTAAGCGGATAGATCATATTTCGCGGAGAAAACAATGAATATTTAATAGGAACGAATCCAAGGTCGTTTCTTGCCACTTTCTATGGCTGCTCGCTACATTCTCTTTTGCCTGCAAATTGGCCATGGAGAGCTCGCTTTTTTCTTTTCGACCTTTTTTGCATCCAAACGGATCAAAACAGAAATATCGTGAAAAATATGTACTGACGTTATCGCGTCTATTCCTGGCTTTTTATGGTTTGGCGACAAGACTCTCTTTCTTATGTTTAATGGTGAATTCGTTTAATTATGATTTTTTTTTCTTTTTTTTTTCTTTTTCTTTATATGACACGCATGCAAGAATCGCAAGTAATAATCCGAATGTTCGAGCTAATCTAATAAACAACTACTTTAGTTTTCTTCCAAGTAGAACGCGCGTAACTAGTTTTTACGCTTGATAAGGAGAGAGAATGAGAAAATAAATAAAAACCTTAGCAAATAACAATATTCTTTTGAAGTTTGGATTAAAGCTTTTAGAAAGTATTATTTGGAAAATACCCTGGCAAATTTTAGCGAGACAGAAAGCCAGGAAGTAATATTTTAAAAGTCAAATAATATAGTTGTGATTTATTTTAAAAAGTCTTTTGTCTCAGAAGCAAAGGTTCAAGAACTACTCCCTGGGTTTAGCAAAGTTTCCTTTTGGGACTATTCATCATTAGGTGAAAAAGAAAATTTTGTCAGGAGTAATCAATTATATTCAGAATTTTCAGTATTCTTATCTATTGTGTTTACCGGCCATATAACAGGATAAATGCTTAACAAAAGTTTCATTGTTTGCAGGAGTAAAACTTTTTTCGTAATTTTTGAACTTGTTTACAGCATACTCTCCTCTTTCTCTTTCGTACTTTCTAACGCAGCATATGAAACATTAAAAGAAAAGGTCCGAAGCAAAACACATTTTTCATTCGAAGATTCAGTAGAATTTGAGAATAAACATTAAGCAAAGTTTGTGAATTTATGGGTCGTTCATTCCATTTTGCTTAAAGAGGGTGTAAGAAGAAAGTCTGAAAACCCTTAAAAATGATACAAGTTTTCAAACAGTTGTTAAAATTAATAGAATAAAAAAAGCAATTTTGGATCAGACCATTCACCGGTTGATAAACTTTATACATTTTTACAGTATTTGCAAATTATTAACATTTAAAGAAAATATGCATTTTTTAAAATGTTTCTGCATGGATAAATTAAAATATCAAAATATACATTTGATAGAAAAGGTGGAAATTAATGTAGTATCGAAATTTCATGGGAATCGAATCATAAATTTAAAAATTACAGCTTGTTAAATATGCAAAAAATATTCAATTTACAACAGATCTTGAAAAACCAAACTTTTTTTTTGCATTTTCAGCAAGCTGTATCTTCCTCAATTATGTCCAGATTTGCACAGAATTTTAAAAGGGTGCTAATTTCCACTTTTTCTATTAAACGTATATTTCGATATTAAAATTTATCCATACAGGGTGTAAAAATGATCCCTTTCGAAATTTTCATGGGTTGTAAAGGGAGTGATTCTAAAATAACTTTTAATGTACCACATTTTAAGCTGAAGCTTAGTTTTCCAAGTATTTAATGATAAAGGTACTATTAGTTAGACAGAGACAGATAGATAGTTGAAGCGAGACAGAATAGCGTTATCTCAGTTCAACCAATTGATTGTCTCGGTCTAACTAATAGCATCTTTGTCATTGAATATTTTGGAAACTAAGCCTGTAATCAAAAAGTGGTAAATAAAAAATTGTTCTAAAATCATACGCTCTACAAGCCTTTCAAATTTCGAAGGGGATCGTTGTTACACCCTGTATAAATAAATTTTTAAAAATGCAAATTTTCCTCATATAAACTCTAATCATTTGCAAACACTGCATTTTGTAAGGAATTCCTAAAGCACGTCAACTACCCCAAATAGTCTAATCTAAAATCACTGTTTCTCCCTATTAATTTTAACAATTGATCAAAAACTTATGCCACTTTTAAGAGCGTACTAAACCTTTTTTTACACGCTCACTGTACGTAAAAATATTAATTTTCAGCAGTGATTTTTGACGAGGCATTCGCTCGTCAGAGAAAGTTGGATAATCAGATAAACTGTTGAAACATTGAGAACCGACGTTCGCAATGTCCGCCATATCTTGGCACGTAAAAGCTTAAGAGTTTATCAAATTGAGCGATATTTAAACGTAGAATGAGCGTAGGACAAAAATTCAAGAGATACGCGAGTGCGTGTCTGTTAACGTTGTTAAAGGGGAGTTGTAACAGTTGCCAACGGTTGTTACAAAGGTACACGCTGTTGGATGCTCCTACAAATTATTTGAAATTTGTGGATAATGCCCATAATGTACAACAGGTATTTGCTCGTGAGCATAGTGAATAGGGCCATTAAAACTTTACCATGCCAAGTGTAAATGTAGATAAAAACTCAAGGGACTTGTGTGTGTTCGCGGTAACATCGCTAACTATAGACGGTGCACATTGCAAATGAGGTATTGTCACAAAAAGTAATCCAAGAAGTATTTATTCTACCAGTCGACTCTCATCCATTCAGGTACATCCGCTCAATATGGAATTAAAAATAAGTATGCGTCATCCGTGCTGCAAAATATGTTTAATGGGAACAGGTGGAAATCAAACATTTCAATCCACGGGAGAGACGGAGTACCACGTGGCCCAAAACAAAGGCTACGCTACGTGACGCGTCGCGTGCATTACCCATACCTTGTACCGCTATACCTTGCAAAGGACGATGTTCCTACCGAAATGTCGCCGAATCTAATGCGATTTTTTTCACGCGAATCTAAGGTAAATTGTAATCTCTCACTGCCCCCCCCCCCTATTTTAACTCAGCACGGAAGCAAAGCGATTCCAAAAAATTGCAAAGAATCAGAAAGTGTCCGTTGAACGGTCGCAATTGCACGGTGCGGATACTTTTATGAGGAAATTTGTCCGCGAAGGATTTTGGCGCTATCTCGCCGAGATAATTCAAGTTTTCCGAAAATCATTTTCAATGACTTTTCGGAGAGCGGAAGTCCATCCAACGAGCAGGTCTCATCGCACGCTGTTTGTAGCAAGGTATATGTTTTTACCGTTAAGATGGCTTTTTGTTTATGCAGGTAGAGTTGGGTGGTGAACACGTGTTCCCAGATACCGACGTCGTTAAGGCGGAAACGAGAAAGGGAGGATCGATCATTTTAAAAGGCGGACGAAATTTACGACTAGGACATCGCAAATATCGATGCCGTTTACCTGGACGCGTGCGACGTTGCACGCGCGCACACGCGCGCACGCACACGCAACACACACACACACAGAGATGAGTCGATGAAAATGACTGCTGCGAGTTCCAAAATAACTTGGAGAGATTCAATTCTCGAGGAACAAATAGATAAGCGATCAATTAACGAAACTCAAAGGACCCTGAGATAATCTGGAACGAGTGATAATTTCCACCGAGATAAATCCAGACTGTCAACGACGGTAGTTTTCTAGAGCAACGAAACGACACTTTCTCTCACGCGTGGAAGGAAAATAAAACCAAAATTCCCGAAGAATACCACGATCGAGTGAAACATTACTAATCTTTAGAGGAGGAGGTGGTCTCGAGATCAAAGAGATGATTTTTCCTCCGATCGATGATAACGAGACAAAAGAAAAATTATGAGGGAAGAGCAAAAAAAGCACGGTTTACAAAGGAAGAATCGGTAAGGTAATGGGCGGTCAGGGTCTAATAATCCGTGGAGGAAAATGTCCAGAAAAAAAGGAGAAGAGATAAGATAATTCGTGAGATCAAGGGGTACGCGGGGAAAACCATGAAAGAAAAAAACAGTGAGTAGGGGGCGAAGATACGCGCACGCATACAAAGAAAAAGAGAGAGAGAGAGAGAGAATTGGCGCAGAGAGAGCATATTTTCCAGAGGTCTTTGAGCCCCCGAGCCGTTGACCTTGGAAAGGTAGCGAACTGAGCGGAGAGACAGGAGAGGAGAGCTGGCGGCTGTAGCGGCGGGCTTCTCTCTTTTTACGTAGGCGTCAGGCGGCAGGAGGTGACTACTACTACTACTACTACTACTACTACCAGCAGCAACGGAAAGGAGCTTAATCCATACTAGAAGGGAGGATACGACGCTCAGCGTCTGATGTTTCTCAGAGGGAGGGAGACTGCTGACTTTGAGAAAGAAATTGCTGAAAAACTATCGATCTCGCACCCCGCCAACGCACACAACCACACCACCGTCGACGCCATCAACGTCATCAAGAGCAACGCGCTTCGATTTTTACACGCGTCAAATCGACACCCGATCGATTCCTTTCAAGATAATCCAGTGATCCTCCCTCCTTTTCCTCGTCCCCTTCCGAATTTCCCAATGGAGTCGGATATTAACGATCATGAGAGAGAGAGAGAGAGAGAGAGAGAGAGAGAGAGAGAGAGAGAGAGAGAGAGAGAGAGAGAGAGAGAGAGAGAGAGAGAGAGAGAGAGAGAGAGAGAGAGAGAGAGAGAGACTCGGAGGTCAGACGGCGAGACAAGAGACTCTTGGAGGAGCCGCGGTGCAAAGTCCAATCGAAAACGAAGATGGAAATTGGCGATAAATCGCAAATCGGCCACGGCAGGTTTGTCGGGGTGAAAGGGGGTGGAAAATCTTCCGTCGATATTCCCGCGTTAGACTCGCGCGAGTCGCGGGGAGGGGACGGAATGGCAAAAGGTGGTTGGGGTAGGTACCGCGCGAAGGTTGATCGGACGAAATCGATCGATGCTCAGGTGAGAAAAAATCGATCGTCCAGCAGCGGAGCAACCGTCCATCGCTGAAAAATCCTCGACCATCCGCATTTCCCCGGTGGAGACGGAGAGTCTGCACGCAGGGAGTCGATACGCGTCGACCTTACCCTCCACCCCTCTCTCTTTCTCTTTCCCTCTTTCTCGCTCTCCTCACCCTGGCCGATTCTCTCTTTGACTCCAACTCTCCCTCTGTGGCATTACCCATTGGTTTCTCCTCCTTAACACCCCCTCGCGCGTTGTTCGGCCAACGACCTACGCACCACCCCGCATACGCGCTTGTCTGTCGCCCCTTTACCACCCCCACACCCTCCCCCGTCGCCGTTCCTCAACTTCATCCATTTTCTTGTCAGCCTGTTAGGCTTTCCCCCCGATTTCCCCCCGCTTTCTCTTGTAGCTACTGCTACCTACTACCACCATCACCGGGTACTACTACCCCCTTCTCCCTCTCCTGCCCTTTTGGAACTTTCCTTACTCTTCCGTCCTTAATCGCACCGCTCTTCGTTCCGGGTTTACCTTCCGTCCTTCGCTCTTTTCCCGCCCCTCCTCTGCGATCTTCAGGCTTTTCCTACCTATCCATCAAACGCCATCCCAAGGTAGTTACTATATTTCCTTTTCCACATCTGCGTTGACCTTTGCTCTTCGTAATCTCGGAGAACCCGAAAAAGGCACGTAACAGCCTCTTAAGAGGTTTAAGCGAGGAGAAACACGAGCCAAAATTATCCGCAAAATTATTCATCTTCCTTGTCTCAACGCGATGCTAACGCGTCGTTCGGTCCACGGGGAGCTATCGAGAATCGAGTCTGGTCGGTGTCTGCTTTATCTAGGATTTCGTTTATCTCCCCATTTACCAACACCCACCAACCACACTCTCTTCCTTCCTTTAATCAGTTCGTTGCATCGAACTCGTTGCTTGATATCGCTCGTGAGAGGCGCGGGAGGCAACGCTCCCCGGTTAAGGGACCGGTGTCGGTGACGCCTCCTCCTCCTCGGAGTCGCCGGTCCGAAAAAATTGCAAATGTCATCGAAACCGTTACCATCGCCAGTAGCGCGCCATATCGAAGAAAATTCACGGCGAATTCACGGTGAATTCCTTTTAAGAGCTCGTTGCAGCCGTGCACGCGTGTCCGCGGTTGAACACAGCGGTTCAACCTCCAGATCCAGAGCCGCGACTACAACCATCACCACTGTTGCCCTCTAGTTCTGGTAGCAACCAACCGACTTCTTCATGCCGCGCGCCGGTTCTTTCCTCCTTCTTAAGCGGTAAAGCGAATTGTAGAAACTGACGCACAACCTCCTCCTCCTCCTCCTCCTCCTCTACGCTCACTTTTTCTTTCGAGCGCCAATAAGCCGCTCGATATCGCGGCGGATAAAAAAGAAGCTGCTTTCCGCGCTGCTACGCGCGCCTATACGTGCGGATGTGCGGATGCGTGTGTCACGATTCTTCAAAGCTTACGAAAGTGTAGCGCGCGCATGCTGATGAAAGCACAATGAGAGATTGCGGTATGCCGGACAGATAAGAGGCGACGAGCCGAGAAAAAAATGAGAAACTTTCGTCGGACTCGAAGAACCCCGTCCGGTTCTCTCCGTCGCGGCCGCCATCTTGAAACGGGGCTAACTGTACTCCTCGAACGTTTTACGAGAAAAGTAGCGACCTTGGCCGCGTCGTCGCTTCCGAGGCGCGATGAGATCGCAAGTTCGATTCGATCGCGACCGAATCTCAGAGATTCGCGCAAGGTAACCTTGGGCAATTTATAATTGCCGCGCGAAGGGCGGAGGAAGATTCTCCGAGGATGCGACGATCATCATCGGACAATTATCCGGGGGAAATGTTCAGCGAGGAGTAATGGGACTTCGCCAAAGATGGCGGCAGCAGCGTTTCCCGGGGTTCCCCTGGCACGAGCGCGAGCATCGTGGATCAAAATGACTCTGGCATTCCTAACTGTACCTACGCGGATTCTTGAATGACCTGTCTTGATGTCCTCGTGATCATCCAGCTCCCCCCCTCCCCGCCACCTCATTCCCCCTTTCCACTTTATAACCACCTGCGAGCGACGCGCCTCCTCCTCTCTAACCTAAATTCTGTATTTCCGTGGCACAGTTTTGCCAAAGCCGAGAAACTTTTCAAGAACACCGCACCGATAAACCAGAAATAAAGATAAGATTCGACGCAAACTTCTTTTTTTCTCTCTTCCTCGTCCAATGGTGCGACAGCGCACATCGACGCCCGATATCTTTTAACAACGAGATATAAAAATTAAGAAAAAACGAGATAGGCAAAACAGCTGATATTACGCGTGAGTGAAAAGAACCGTCTCTCTCTCTCTCTCTCTCTCCTTTTTATTGTGGTTTTATCTCAGGACGTTAATGCGAAAAATACATTTACTACTTTGATATTTCATAAAATAATCTATGTAACGCGCGCGCGCGTGTGTGTGTGTGTGTGTGTTTTTTTCTTTTTTAGCGTATATCACACACTCCGGATGTATTTTTAAATGAAAAGCTTTGCGAAGCTTTCCAATGCCAGTGTGGTCTATCGGTTCCTTTGGTCCAATACGGAGAATAGAGCTAAAATGTCATTGACCCCGTGAAAGCATCTTCCGTGCAATATGCTACGATGCACGAGGAATAAAATACCAATTATTTGGGGGAGGGGGGTTGTCGCATTCTTTTGAAATTGACAAAAAACTCCCCCCTCCCACCTGCTTCACCTATACGCGTCACGATAACCGAATTTATGTTTCAGGCTTATCGAGCGAGAATGCTGAAAAATACGAATAAACGTAAACAGCTGTGTGGTTATGGAAAAAATTCATGCAGCCGAGCGCATAGATATACTTTCTACCAGGAACCGCCGTTAAGAACCTGGTTCACTTGAATGACTGGTACTTCTTGGCACATTATAAATGTCAGAATGTTGTTATACAAGCTACTTATGAGAAGCAATATGTTTGGGATTTAGAACAATCTCTCTCTCTCTCTTTCTCTCTATCTCATTTTCCAGTCGCTTCCACTTTGTAAAAACGAAAACATTGGTGTCACCACACCTTTGAAAGAATAAGCTGAGTTTTCGTTACTTTCTAGCAGGTAAGCGAAGGTGCGAAGACAGAGAGAGATAGAGAGATAGAGATAGAGATAGAGATAGAGAGAGGGGTCCTACCTGCAATCTCACCAACACTACTGATACCGTAATAATGTACTTGTGGATATGATCAATGGAATTTTAACACCGCCAATTATTTTATAGAGACCAACCAAAGGTTGTCCTACGCGCGTCTACCTTGAAAATCCCAACAATGCAATTAGAAGGTTGACGAGGAGGGAACGAAAATCTAAATTGCACTGGAAAAGTAGTAAAGCAGTGAATAAAACGGAAAAGTAAACGAGCAAATAAGAGAAAGTATAGAGATATTGGGTGATAAAATTCTTAGAGAATGGTAAAAGAAAAAAAAAAAAGAACAGAATTAATTGGAAGAAGGAAGATGGAAGATGGAAAGAAGATCAGGTGTAAGGAAAGACAGAAGGAAAAGGAAGAAGACGTAGGAGAGAAGAAACTCTCTGTGGTGTAGGATTCTACTAGATATGCCATGGTGTGTGTGTGTGTGTGTACGCGCGCGCGCGCGCGAGTGAAGTGTGTAATGTTGGAAGTTAGAAGGAGAGGGCTAAACAGCTAGCAAGAAGCGAGTGAAGTACGGTTAGTTTCTCCCCGGATATACGGTGGCCTCTTTTTTCACCAAGCGGCCTTGTCAGGAATGCACATTTTCTTCCAGCTCTTTTTGCTTTTCCGTCAAATCAATTTCATAAACAGTTAGCCTTTTGGCAATATCTAAAATACTCTTGCTGTAAAATTGATAAGATCGTTTCATAAGTTTCTCTAAATTCCCCCCTCTCTCCACACACACACACACACACACACACACACACACACACGCAATACACGCATCTCCTCAACATTTGAAAATAATGCTGCGAAAATAGACTTCCATCAAAAAACATCCAAAGTCTACCAGACTAATGGATCCACGCCACCGCCACCGTCTTCTTATTTTCCGTTTCCTCCTCCTCCTCCTCCTCCACACCTTTTTCCGTTTTCCTCGTCCTCTCGACGAAAACGCATTCTTTCGTGGAAACTCGCTCCAGGGTTTTTTCATTCCCCAAAGAAATTCGCGGCGAGTTTTTTGCTTACCCAACACAACATTACCCGGAATTTAGCTTGATAAAACATAATCCAAGTTTCTCCGAGCATAAAATCTGTTAAAATGTTTATCCACGTTCGGACAGCCATCACCACTACCACCACCAAGAGGCTAGGTGAAAATCATCGGTCTCGCGATATCCACCACACCGCGCGATTTTTCCAAGCTTTTCAAGCTACCTTTATCAAAAACGATCATATCTCAGTGGGAAAATTTCTTACCAAAAACACCCAGAAGTAACACATCCATCGGCTACGCCGACTTACGCGCGCACGCTCGCTCGTACACACACACACACACACATACATAAAGAGTGAAAGTTATTGGCAGTTTTAACATTTTGCGATTAAAACTTGCCGTGGCGTTGAGGCAAAATACACGCACGCGATTCGCGTTATCGCGCGGTAACTGGAAAATTATTCGACCGCTTCTTCAAGATACAAAGGTGCATTTTATGCTTCCATTCGCCATTCCAGCGAAGAACTATTCGAGGAATGGAATGGAATGGAAGGGAAGGGAAGGGAAGAGAATGGAAGAGAATTTTAAGTTTGCGAAGCAGGAACGAGGTTACGACGACTAGCGCGATCATTCGCCATGCGTAGATTAGAAATAAAATGACAATCGGGGGATCGATCATCCGAAACGATGAAAGGATCATTTCGTGCGATTACTCTTGACGTCATCGACGGTCGACGAAGAGTACTCTTCCTCCTCCGGCCGGTCGTCGTCGTCGTCGTCGTCGTCTCTTCCTACTTTGCTTTGAAAATCATCGCGACGGAGTGGCAAAAGCGCGAAACTTCAGTCGCGCGAGGAAAATTCTCAAAAAATTCAAAGCGAATTTTATCTCTCGAAGCATTGCACGGATCAAGTGCGGAGAGATATATTTGTGGCGAGTATTCGAGACACTCGATGCATCGAGTTTTAATCAACGTTAACAGACGGGGACCCAGTGCGCGTTCCCGTCTCCGAGAAAGGGAGATAAAACGCGCATGGACGCTCCGAATGACAGAAAATCGCGTACGGAGACGAATCGCACGGCGTCGTGGATTAAAATTCTAAATATACACGGTAATTATAATATTAACGCGACATTTCGTGCCTAACCCTGAAATCATCCAACGCGCGCAGCAGCAGCGCACCTTCCTCCGCCGTTGTCGCGGACGTTTTAGCGCAAATAGCTAAATTCTTACGTAACGCGGTATTGTGTTAAAATCAGTCTCTCTAGAGATACGAAAATGCTCGTGGTGGCGTTACATAAATAAAAAATTATGCCACTATCGAGACTGATGCGAACCGGAAGATGTCTACGCTCCGCGTAAAAATCCGAGCCTCCCCCCCGCCTCCCGCGCGTGTTTGGATCGAGGAACAAAATACGAGAAATTGAAGCGGAAAAAAAAAGAAAATTTTCAAAAAGGCTCTCCAAGCGGAGGGTGAAATTTTTCAGGCTGAAAAGTGTCAACGAGGATCAACCGGGCGAGAGATTTGGCTGATCGATAAAAAGAAAAAAAAAGTGAGTTCGTTAAGGCGATCCTTGAGCAAAGCGAGCGCGAGTGCGCTGACGTAAAGTCGTGCAAACTTCGCGCAGGAAGAGCGGCGATCATCAATTTTCAAGTCGAACACTTGGACGTATTTCATTCAATAAGCGGAATATGTTTGATTCGATCCGATCGATCATTCCTCGTCGCTACGTGCGTGCATACACGCTTGAAAATTCGACACGTGTTGGTAGTTCCACGCGCCGTGGCGCTATCGACCATTCCAAAAACATCCGGCGGCCCTGCGAAAGCCACAGCGGCCACGTGACATCTGCCACAAGTGGTCTAAAGCTCGCGCGACATCTCGCGACGATCGCAAATGCAGCGCGCGCGCGTGTGTATGGGCGCGCACGCGCGCACTCACACACAACTCGCACGGCGCGTGCGACGCCTATTAATTCGTCGTTCCTATGAAACGCCGGTAGAGAAAAAGAGAGACTCGGAGGACTGGAAAAAAAAACGTGCAAAAAAATTTATGTAAAAAAAAAAAGGGATGGGGGAGGAAAAACGATACCAAATCGAGACGTCGAGAGATTTCGCGTGGGTGTGGAAATCGGCGCGGGCCCGCTATTGGCGGAGCGAAAAACATCGGGCCGGCCGGTACCGAGAGTGGGGGGTGGCGCGGGAGAAACCTTTCCAAAAACATCGGGCGGAACCGCGCGTGTGTGTGCGCGCGCGCGCGCGCGCACACGGGGAAAAACCTAGCGATCCGTAGTGCAACGTGACACGCAACTTACCTATCACGGTGGACATTTCCGTGATGTCGTGCCTCGTAATTCTCGTTGTGAATTTTCCTAGTGGCGGCCGTCCGTCGTTGCAGATGTTTCTCTCACGGTGTTAACGAAGCGCATGTTTGTGTGCGCAACTGTCCACACAGATACAATCGTCTTTTCTTGTCCGGAGAGTGACATACGTTCATGAATATCCACCTCTCTCTCTCTCTCTCTCTCTCTCTCTCTCTCTTTGTCTCTGTCTCTCTGTCCTCTCACTTTATCTAGAGCATGGAGAGCAACGCACACCAAGAAACGGAAAGAACACGAGGGGGAGGGGGAGAGGATCTCCCGCGATATCCCGAAATCCGTCGAATTCGATCGCACTCGAATTTCCGACGAAAACGTGGACGACGACGAGTCTCTGCCACCACCACTGACTCCTCGTGCCGCGGATGAGAGAAGAGAAAAAAATGGTCCCGATGAAATTATATAACCTCTCGGCGGACGATCCGCCTTGGCGAACGGTCGATGTTTTCGCGCCGGCTAGTACAGCGGTGCTACCACCACCCCCCACCACCAGCACACCAGAGCACCAGCACCACCGTTGCTCGCGCTACTTGCCGTTTTTCCAGACCGGCCAAACTGCTGCCGCTGTTTTATCGTCGACGTTCGCGTCGATGTCGTCGATGTCGTCGATGACGTCGCTGTCGTTGCTGTTGATCCGCGTTGCTACGATGATCGGCAACTTTTTTTTTGATTTTTGATTTTTTTTTTTTTTCTCAAAAAAGGAAAATTCCTCCCGCGAGACACCTCCTGCCTCCCTTCTCCCGCAGTTTCTTCCAGGAACTTCCACTCGGCTTCCCCGAGTTCCGTCTACGACGACGACACCGTCGACGGTCCTCCAGCTGCGACGCACTCGTCGTCTTCAAGGTTCATTTACGTGCACGAGCCACCAGGTTCGTCGACCATATGCTTGCCCGGTGCAACGCAAGCAACCGCGTGAAACCGCACGAGACGCGCGGCTTTCGTCGAGAAACTGCGGCCGTGGCGACGGTGCACCAGGTGCAACCAACTGCCCGCGGTTGCTTTCGCTGTTTCAGATGGTGGTGGTGGTGGTGGTGGTGATGGTGGTGGTGGTAGATCAGTGGTGGTGGTGGTATTGGTGATGATGGTGCGGTGGTAGTGGTGGATCCTCGAAATCCCAGGTCGCTAGTCTGGTCGCTCCGGTCTCGTATGGTTGGGTTGGGTTGGGTCGGGTCGGGTTCGACTGGGTCGTCTCGTTCCCTGGAACCGACGGATGGCACCGGCTTCCACGCGCGCACCACGTCGGTTGCTCGACGGCGCCCAATTTTTTTCTCAACTTCGACGACGTGTCGCGCGCGTGAATTTCAACGGGAGGCGACACGACGCGACGCGATGCGATGCGACACGACACGACACGACACGACACGACACAAGCGAGTTTCTAGAATGAAAAAGCTTGCGCACTTGCGAAGTATTTTGCGTAAAGCAGCTGAAAAATTGTTGAGAGATTTTTTTGAGTTTTTTTTTTCTTTTCACGGACCAGCCGAGAAAGGAACGCGTGTTCTGCTGTGTGCTTTGATTGCCACATGTACACGGACTACGCGCTATGCCACCCGAACTCCCACCTCGGCCACTTTCGGCCATCATCGACATCCCGTCGCGTCCCTCGCGCGAGTATATCGTCGTCTTCCTCCCCCTCTCTCTCTCTCTCTCTCTCCACCTCGTAATCTGGCTCCTTCACCTTTATGCACTTTTTCACAGATTTTTTGGCTCGTTGCGACTATCCTCGTTTCTCTCTCTCTCTCTCTCTCATTCCACCACCTCAATATCACCTTTCTTTCTCTTCTCTTCTCTCCTCTCCCCTTCCCTTCCCCTCGATATTAATCCAAAGTACCTTATCGCCTCAATCAACCAACGCACACTCGTGCGTAAAAGCCATCTCCTCCCCCATTTTTTTTGTACGCATCGAATTACACACGTACGACTAATTATCGAGATTTAGCTGTCCTATCGCGGGTCAACCAGCCTTCGCTTCGTTAGTTGGTTAGTTCGTTAGTTCGTTCGCTCATTCGTTCACTCGTTCACGAGGTAACGAGAGCGCGGCGAACGCGCGCCATAAATTCGTGACTCTTCACTTTTCCGTCGACGCAAACAAATTTCCCATTAATATTTCGCTTTGTCCGACGGCTAATTTAGGAGTCGGCGCTCTTTCAGCGGTGCATCGACGACGAATCGAACTCTCGTCGCCGTCGTCCTCGGAGGGTCCCCGTCCGGAGGATATCGCGCGTTTTCTTTCTCCTCGTCGGCCGACGACGTCCCAATTTTTCGAGAACGTCGCGGGGCAAAGCGGAAGAAGCTCGGGAACAGCCGAGAACGATCGTTAGACGCAGCGCGAACTCATTTTTACGATCGCCGACCGCAAATTTATGATAATGCAAATTTATTCGCGCGAAGCAGAAGCGATACATACGACCGTCGTCGCCGACGTCGATGGCGACGCCGACGCTTTTTATCGATTTCGAGAAACAACGTCGACGACGACTATCCGATCGACGCGCGCGATCGTTTTTCTCAGGACGACGCTCTGACGTCATCGTCGTCGTCGTCATCGACGTACGATCGGTAACGAATTTTACGCAAATTACCGTCGTCGACGGCGACGCTCTTTTTCGATTTTAAGAAACAACGTCGACGACCGTCGTCGTCGACGTTATCGGCGTACGATCGTCGACGAATTTCACGCAAATTACCGTCGTCATCCCGAGGAATCGCACACCCCTGACACACGCCGCGACATTACAGCGCGAAACGCGGATATTTCCGTGGAGACAAACGCTAAATTTAGTCTTCTAGAAATTATGTCACCCTTGTTACACGGAACGAGGCCTATTTGCGAGAATCCCCCCTCCCCCTCCCCCTCCCCTAACCGTACTCAATAATTGCCATCGGATGTCGGAGGCCGGTGATTCCCCGGGTCTCTTTTTTTTTTCGCTCTTTCAATTTTACGATGGACGTTCCACCGCGACACGCTTCTCCTTTATTTCGTCGATTCGACGAAATCTCTCGCGATATTCGCGATGAAACGGGGGAAAAAAAAAATTTTGCCAGAGTGCAACTCGAGTGCATTGAAGGAAAAAAAAATGAAAGAAAAGCACACGATTTTACGGAGTTCTACGGTAGCTCGACGATGATCCCGCGGTCTCTCGCTATCATGCGCGCGCGCAACGATAAAAATGAGAGTCGCTTCGATATCGAAAGAGTTTCTTTGATTTCGTTTCCATTCCTATAAAGAATGCGGCATTATCGCGATGTCCTTTCATGGCTTCCATAATCCAGTTATCGCAGTTTTTCAATACGTTTATAACAGTCAATACCATACGCATTCCGATATTAGCGAAATATACGAAAAAAAAGGGGGAAACAAAGCAGAAAGAAAGCAGAGAGAGAAAGAAAGCAGAGAGAGAGAGAGAGAGAAAAAGAGAAGAAATGAAAAAAAAAAAAAAAAAAAAGTTTCAGAACATTGGCAGCGAACCTTCTCTCTCATCCGTTTCATTTACCGCACACGCTAATTCCTCTTTGCTGTGTACACAGAGAAAAACTTATAGATACCCCTCCCCAACCCCGCCTCACCACCCGTGTCTCTCACCGACACGAAAATAAATCTCGACCGCGTAGATTAATCATGTTTTATCCGAGAAAATACACGCGCGCCTTTGCGAGCGTGTGTGCCACGCGTGTACACACACGCACACACGCGCGCGCGCACATAGAGCGCTGTAAATAAATAAATAGATAAAAAAAAGGGACTCGGAGGAGAGATATTTTTTTTAGACCACCCTCCCCCGCCGACAGTGCCACAAAAAATTTCTATCTCAAGGGCGACGATGATCTTTGAAATTCGTCGTGGAACCGATGGTTACCACCACGCACGTATACGCGCGCACACACATATACACGCGCGCGCGCAAAATATTCAAGAAAACGAAGATGCATCTGCGCGCGCGCATTGCGCCTAGGTACGTGCGCGCGCGCGCGTGTGTGTGCGTTGCGCCCAATATACATACATACACGTGCCGCATGGCCGCCCTAACCTCAAAATTGTATTTCGTCACACAGGAAACGAGAGGGACCAAAGTTTTCGGTCAACTTTCAGCCGGACATCGGCCGCCCCCCGCAATTCCCACGTGAAAAAAGTGGGCGGGCCCAAAGGAAAATGCTGAGAAAACTACGAACGTACATTCGTCTCTCCTCTCCTCTCCTCTCCTTCTCTCCTCCTCCTCCTCCACTTCGTCTCCTCGCTTTTCTTCTCTTACCTGCATTGGGAACGAAGCGTGGGGTGTTCGATGTGACAACAGCGTTGTAGGCCTGTGGCGTATGCGAGATGCTCGAATGGTTGACGTTTACCACCAGTGGATGCTGATGCTGATGCTGATGTTGATGCTGGTGCTGATGCTGATGCTGCAACTGCTGGTGTTGATGTTGTTGATGTTGGTGCTGCTGTTGCAGATTATGATGCTGCTGCTGCTGCTGCTGCTGCTGCGAGTGATGTTGATGTTGGTGGTGATGGGGCAGATGGTGTTTCCCTTTCAACGGCATACTCATCGCAGGTTTGGACCACGTTTCTTGAAGCAGTCCGCGACCTTCAAACTTTGCTGAACACAATTCACTTGAGTCCTCATAAGTATTCGAGTGTTATCAGAGTGTTTTATGGCTTTGTCGCTGGATACTCGAAATCGAATTTGACTGCAAACGCGGAGCATAACTAGAGGGCGCGACACTCGCACCCTAGTGGGAAACAAGCCTTCCCCTCCCCACCGCCGGGTTCTAGGTCTTTTTCTTTGGTGGGTTAGAGCCTTCCGAGAGAGTTCTAGGATCTTTTGCCCCCCCCCCCCCAGATGATCCGACGATCTTCGGGGTTCCGTATCACGCTTCTCTTTTCGAACTTTCTCCTCTCTCTCTCTCTCTCTCGCTAGTTTTGTCTCTTTTCCTTTTCACTCTTTTCCTAGGTTACTCGACGTTCCACCCCTACCCCTATCTTTGACAACCTTGAAAAACTACCCGTGATTTCTGGAAGAACCTTCCCGACTCGCTCGCACGACGACGCTTTCTAGAAATCGAATTTCATTGGAAACGCGGAAAATTTCACTAGAGGGCGTGACGCTTGCACTCTCGCTCGAAAAACCTAGTGGATTTTTATTTGCGTGTTTTGTGTGTGTGTGTGTGTGTGTGTGTGTGTGCTACGTGCACACGCTTTCCATGTCTCCTCTCTCTTTTCTTCTCGCTTCGAGCGAGCGTGACTCGTTGACTCGAGGCTGTCAAATCCAAAAGTTTACGTCATGTAGGTGAGCGACTCTCTCTCTCTCTCTCTCTTCTTTCAAGTTGATTTGTTTGTTTGTTTGTTTGTTTTTTATTAATAATTCAACGTTTTCCAGCCTTGCTCCTCGTTTAGGTTCATCGTTATCATTGCTGTCATTCTAAAGTCCAGATACTATTGTGGCAGCTCTTCGACTGGTGTGTTGTTGTACCTATCTGTTGCAAGAATTGCTGATTTGAATAGTTTGAATTTGAATTTGAGCGTTTGTCGAGCTTTGAGAAACAAAGTGGGAAAGGAGAACCTTTTTGGTGGGAAGCAAATAGAGCGTTGCTGGTGATATTGTTTTGGTAAACTCCAGGCGAGCTCTATTTTTTCTTCAGAGAAATATTTTCTTGATTGTTGTTTGTATTTCAGGAAGCAGTAGCACACGTGTCGAGGAACATCACTTTTGAGGTTACTAGTTTGAGCGGGGTATTTTAAAATGGTGATAATAACGGAGTATGTAGAACCGGACAATCTCTCCACTGTCAACTCGTCAGAATCATCGAGGGAGAATTCTAACTCGTTGCAACAGATTCCGACAAATTCGAGGATCGACGAAGCTTTTGATTTTAGAGAAGAATTGCGCGAACCTGCCGAAATAAGAGGTAGCAAAATGAATGGTGCTCTGGAATGCGCACGAACGTTTAACAATTGGTCAGTAGACGTCAATTCGACTAGGGGTAAATTGCAATACACGAATAGTTGCTCAACCAGTAGCAGAATAGAAGAAGAAAACACATCATCGATGCACAGATATACGAAAAAGAGAAAACTCTGTTGAGCTCTGCTCTTCCACTTTTAGGTAATTTAGTTAACAAATTTAACAAGTTTTAAATGCAACAGCGTACACACATTCAAGAATATTTTTTTAAAAGTTAAAGAAACGGCGACAAACCCCAAAAAATGAAGTTAACTGAGCAAATCAGCATGTATTGTATTTTACATTCAAATAACATCTTAGAAACTAATGAAATGGTGCTTGTATTTTTATTCCTTTACTGCCCCACAAATTTACAAAGTGGCAGTAAAAATTTTGTAATTTTTAGAAACGTTTTACAATAGACTGAAAGAAGCTATATTTACGTGTATTCATAATTGTCATATGCTTACTTGTACAAATTAATGACTACTATATCTTTATCTAATTAAATGAATTAGAGTTACAAACATTGATCTACCAATTAAGCGTCAATTTTATAATTCTTATGCATAAGTAAATGTTCCTAATTATATCTTATGACGTATGCACAATGTATATTTAAAAAATACTTATACAGTAAATTTTAACTTGATGAATATAAAAATTATTTTATATATGTTGAATTATTGATCAATTATTTTTAATATAGTCTTATAACAATATTTTTCAATTGTTAAATAAATATAAAATAATTCAATCAAGTTATTTGATTTTTCTTGTATTATAGAACAATGACTTATGAAAATTCTTCATTTGTTCTATTAAATAAAAACTTTATTATTGATGTTTATAGATCTATTTAATGATTGTATGTTGTGTATAATGCATATATATATACACAATCATTGAATAAATCAATAAACATTAGTAATCAAATTTTTATTTGATATAAACATATCAAATAAAAACTTTATATGTATCAAATAGAAATATATATTGTTAGGAATAGTTACTGTAAAAAATTACCTCAAAGAATCATTTATTTCTTCGAAAAGTTTCACTCTCTAGTAATATTAGAATTTAGGTTCTAAATTCGCATGATTTCATAATAAATCTTACCTGGTAAAATTAGTATTTTCAATTTTTTCAAAGTAAACACATATCATTTATGACATTCTATACAGGTTGCATATGACATTAGGATCATACTGCTTGTGATATATAGACTGTATTTCGTAGCTTGTATGCAACATAACCTTAATAATATTTAGTGTTCAAAATTTTCTGTTGATAAATTGACATTGAAATAAATCATAAAAATGAGTTCTCATGGTAAAGCTGAAACTGAAAGGCTACGTAAAAATCTTGAATATCAATTAGAGAGATTGGTGCAGCAGTTAGATGACATTGAAGAGTGCAAGTAAGTTATTTTCATGTTCATTTTTAGTTTTTCAATTAAAATTTATTGAAGTTAATTTATGCGCATTATAAAATTTTAATATTAAAACGTATTTTCTATTTCAAAATTTATAATACAGAGAAGAACTGGATAGTTTTGAGTATGAAGAAAATAAAAAAGAAACAATGGAACAATTGCATGAATTTAATGAAAGTCTACAAAGAATGATTTCTGGAGATATGACACTTGTTGATGAACTTGGAGCAGTGCAATTGGTATAATAATTAATAAAACTATAATGTATATTCTTCTTAAATTTGTATTTGACGCATAATTGATATTTTAGGCAACTCAAGCTGCCATTAGCAAAGCTTTCAAAACTCCTGCTGTAATAAGAATGTTTGTAAAGCGTGAACCAACTTTACTGCGAAAACAACTTGTAGAATTTGAGCGTGATTATAAATTAGGAAAGTTAATTGCAAGTAGCTTTGACCAAAAACGTGTAGAAATATATCATGCTTTAAGGCAACTTGGTGAAAAATTAGAACCTTCTGAACTACAATTATTAGAGAAATTATCATCAAATAGTATTGATACTGCAAGTTTAATTAAAGTAACTGAAAACTTAGAAAAAGGTGAAATGGCTTTAGCACATGTAGGTAAGGAAGTTAAAGCAACTAAAAAAGAGTAATATTTTACAATCTGCTACATTATATATATGCATGTACCTATTATAAAGTAATATAATTAGTAATCTGATAATTCATCGAATATATTTTTATTTAAAATTTTGTTGTTCTTGTGGTAAATTATAAACTTCTATAAACTGTTCTTATCTTATAATATTTTATCATTAAAATTTTCAAAGTAAATATTCAGTCAATTTCAACATTATTTTACACTGAAGCTTCTTAATTAAAATTAAAATAAGTAAATCTTGTATGAATTATATATTTAGAAATGAGTGCTTTTCATAAGACTGATAATGGGAAAATATTACTACCCTACAAATACAAGTTTACATAGAACAGTAATTGTAGTATTAATATATTTTAATTAATCAATTATTTAAAAAAAATCATTTTTTAAAATAATATGCGAGATATTTTATTGTATTAAGCATTTTATATTTGCATACTATTCTCTTCTTTAGAAAAATAGTGAATTTTCCAATTACTTATGATACAAATAATTATATTTTTTGAAATCCTTTTTGTCAGTAACATGGGATAACGATTATATAATTTGATTTATAAGTAATATAAATCTAATGAAACAGCCATGCACTAAATTGTTTTAAAAATTAATGATAGAAATTCTGTTCCTACGCGAGATAAGTCTTTTTTTTTTTCTTTTCTTTTTTGTTAAAATATTTATATAATATGTAGAAACAAAGATTTGTTCACTAGAAAATATGTAAAAATAAACAAAAAATTAAAAAGGAAAATAATTTTATTATTTTAAAAACTAATGTTTATATATTGATGATGCTATAATAAAGTTTATCTCAATAAAGATAGCATATTTATAATTTTTAAGTTTTCGCAACTTAAACTGTATATGCATAATACTTCCTCACTTTTACGAAATTTTCGTACACTTATACACTTCACAGTGTTTGTATCAAGAAACTTATCAATGCTTTTAGTAAATTTTGTTCTACACACAAGTAAACAATGTCGGTGAAATTGTTCGATTGTGGGTGTATTTATAAGTAATTACTGTATATAATCTTTAAATTAACGTTTACGCCGACAAACCCTCTTATGTTCGCGCTGCCAGTGTACTTGTTGACAATCTGTACTACAGTAAGCTGTGTTCCAGCAACAATGATATATCGCTTCAGCCTCGCAATTGTAACACTGTAAATAAAATAGATATTCATAAGTAGAGTATGCTTTGATACTAAGTAATAGACTATAAACCTCCTATTATAAAAAAGGTTTATCCTACACATTTATTTATTGAAATAAATAATAATAATAATAAACAATATAAATAAACTTACCCATTGTTTCTTTTTAATCTCCGATATGATTTGTTGATGTCTATCAGTTAACTGACGTATTTCTTTGGCATGTTCTGCTTGTAGTCTTTCAATTTCCCGACATTTGTCAAGTTCTAACTCGCGTCTTAATTTTTCTAATGCTGTTGTCGTAGGTTGTTCCGATGTTCTACGATCTCGTTTTACCTGTTAATTGTACGAAACATATAAGAACATCATTGCTTCACACATATATGCTACAATGTATGATTGCTAACGGTAAAAATTTACCTTAGCAGGTATAACTTCTGTTTGAATTTGTTCAGTTTGTATCAAAACGCATTTATATCTTAACTCTTGAGAGCTGGATGTTACCGTATCTTCCTGTGACCCTTCTTTCCTTAAACCTTGTGGACACGTGCTTGAAATTTCTCTGGGTGGTTCATCTTCGGCTACTGGTAAACAAGGTACTTGACTCTCTTCGTTTCCCTCTTTATCTTTGATATTATTTTCATTCTCTGGTGTCTCAGCTCGTGATTGCAAATCTACATGTCCATCGGAACTTAGACGCTCTACCTTTACTCTCAAGTCTTTAAATAATGGTTTTGTCTTACTTAGATTGTTCGACGTTGTTTTGGAACTTGACGATTCTAATTTTATTTTTTTTAACGGTATATCTTCATTGTTGTCATCGTTAAAACTATCAGATTCCGAAACACTTTTTCCTAATTTTTGCAACAAGTTCTGATGATGCTTCAATTCTTCAAAAGCTCTGTTCCACGCGGTGGATCTTTTTATCTAGACAATGCATAAATATGTAAAAGATGATTATAGAAACATATGTATATATATATATATATACACATATTTTCTTGTATGCTCGAATAACTGAAATACGAAACAATTTTATGAAATCAATTTTACCTGTAATGTTTGCAAATTTGCGGTAATAGGTCGAATAAAAAGTTTCTCAATGTTTGCCCTCATGTGGTATCCTCCAAAAAAACGAACATCGTACGTATTGCCATTAACTTGCATCACTTTTGCAGGCCAATAAGGATATCCTTTTTGCTTTGCGTAAACTAATTGGTGAGGCGGATTACAAGGGATACAAAACCACATTTTTTCAGATTTTTCATTTGATATTCGATAGCAATCGGAACATCGTCGAATTTCTTGAAGATCGTAACAGCAATCTTTATACATTGTAAGGCCCATCGTTCCTACCATACTGTTAACTGTAATATTATTTTAATTATAATAACAAAGTAGAAAACTTTAACGTTCACATTAATAACTATAAAAATTACCTCCGTGATATATGTTAATATTATGTAAAATATTGTGCGCGTCTGCTTGAAATTCAGACAAGTTATTATATTCATTATTTGTAGTCTTAGCATCCATTATAGCCAGGTCCATATGATTTTTAATAAGTACCCCTGGTCTCCATGCATCCTCTCCTTCACTTACCCAAGTTGGTCCAGAAATTCCATTAACAGGCGTGACAATAGTATTATTGTTAAAAACTATTGTACGATTTGTAATTTCTGGCGGTAATTTAGCTTTCATATGACCACAAGTAAAACTAAGTATATGATTTAACTCTGCCTTATCTTGATATGTATCGTTCATTATTTTCTGCAAAATTATACACTTGATAATATTCATATAAAACCAAGTGATTATTGTGAAATTTACTTTAAATTAATACATATATACCTCACAAAATTCACATATTTGTAATTTTGGATTTGTAGGCACGTAACACTCTGAATGATAAACCCTAAAACATTGTTGGCAAGACTCAACAAGTCCTGCCTTTTGGCACTTGAAGCAATACCAATCATGACTAACATTTTGTTCTACTTCCGTAGGGAGTCTGTAACTTTCTTGATCTAAACCATTTTTAGTAGGCACTTTTTTTAGTAAAATGAGTCCATCTTCGACAGCTTTTTTTAATTCACTTTGAGCTTCCTGTTCTGTAAGTCCATATACTCGAACTAAATGACGTGCCATACGATCATGACTAGGCAAACTTCTTTGATGTACTGTTATTTTTATGCCATCCCATATTTGTTGTAAAATATCTGGATCATTTTGCCGACGTACAGACATTTTTTATCTCTGTAAAAAATTGAATAAAAAAAATTTTTGCCAAAATATGTTTGATACTTTAATTTTATCTAATGTAATTAATAAATAAGTAATATAAGAATATCGCTTTTTTTCTATTTTATTATGTAATGAGTATTATAATGCTGATATTCTATATACTATAATACCAGCATGAATGGTGTCATCAACTAGATTATATTACCCCTATTCTACTTATCTTAAATATAACATCTAAAACATAATTTTATCGCATACTGGTCCCCCATAGTTACTAGTGCATTCCGTTTTTGTAAGCTTAACTTAATACTTAGTTATATGTGAAACATGTGGTGTGTAAGCAGGTTTTAAAACATTTTTAAGTATATACAATTACTTGTTTAGACTATATTATTTTGCATTATCAAAAGTGAATTTAATAAAATGAATTCTATAGTGCTAGCAACTGCTGGATTTGTATTAATGATATCCAGTTTTATATTTCTCATTATGATTATTATAAAAGGATTTAGTTTATGGAGAAAGTCATCATTACGTATAATGTTAACATCCAATTTATTTAATTGCGTATTTACTGCAATAATATTGCTCTTACATTACTTTAAAATGAATAATGGAACTAATAATACTAATAAGTTGGACATATTTTATAAAACTGATAATGTATGGAAAAATATCAATAAGGATATTTATAATGAAACAAATGAATTTCTAAATAGTATTCATTATAGTGAATGTTCAATTAATGATGTGTTATTGCATTATTCCATGTTTTTACTACCATTAACAAATGCGTTTATTTCTATCTTTGCTGCATTAATGCAGTATGTTTTGCACTTCAAATCTATTCAGAAGTATATAAAATTTGTCTGCAAAGAAAATTCTTTAGAAAATAGAAATTATTTTACTGAAAAATTTAAAATAAAAAGGAAATGCGAACACGAAAATAAAAAGTCAACAGGAGTAGTTGAGCAAACACCTAAAAGTGAATTGGATAATATTTCAATACCCTTACATTCTTCTGGATTTAAACCAAGTATGAATATGCCTAACACAATAACTAGTGTTTGTACCATTAGCGAATGGATTATTTTATTTCTTATTATAACAGTTTTATATTTTGCAAAATATTTTACTATTAATGAAGCACAAATAAATAAAGATATGGAATGTAATTTTATTGCAAACTTTCCTTTGGATAGTTGGCCAATAGTAACAGATATACCTCTGTTGACACAAATTTCATTACCAAATTCTAGCTATATCGAAGCTGAAGATTTTGAAGTGTCTGATGAAAATTTTACCAAAGTTGATGAAGTAATAATTAAAATACAAGAAATAGTACAAACCACACTAAATGATATTCAAAATATATCTTCAGAGTTAAAAAAATCTGATAATACATCTATGGAACCTTTGAATATTCAAGAAAACATGAATGATAAGTACATTATTTCATTTGACAATGATCAAATAAAACCCACAGAACTTACTATTTCTTCAAATTTGAAAAATAATACAAATGTTAATTCATTACAAGATAACATACATAATACCGAAAGTACTGTTCCTTCTGATTATGTGGAAAATAATATTTCATTACAATATGATACAACCAATCCTACACAAATTTTATCTTTAAATAATATTGCAAAAGTAACTACTACCATGAAAGTGTCTGATAATAAAATATACATGGATATTATTAAAAGAATTCAAAGTATTATTACAAAAAACAAAGAACAAAATCAAGTAAAACATAAAAATAGTAAAGTTTTTAAACAAAGGAATATAGAATTTATAGAAAATGTTAACTATTTAAAAACAAATTATACAAATGAATTAAAAATGAACAAGTGTCTTTTACCTACAGAATTTATGAAAGTATACTTGATCTTATTAATTTTAATAGTATACTTTATTCCAATTATATGTTCAATTTCTTTACAACTTTACATGAATATTCTATCTAAAAATGTTGTAAGTAAATTAGATAAAATTAAAATAGATGTTCGCTGCAATGTTGGCATATCGCTGAAAGTTCAAGAGAAAACTGTTAAGAAATTGACTAACGAAAACTATGAGGCACTTGATGATATATGTATTGAATCGGATGATTTTTCCACAATAAGTGAAAAAAATAATAAAATAACAGAAACGAATCAACAAAATTTATCAGATTCCAATTATTCTGGTGTAAATGATTTACTACAGAATGAAAGCCAAATCTTGAAAGAAATAATTAAACAAGTAGAAATGTTTCAAAAGCTTTTACAAGTTCTTAAAATATCGTTAATAATGGGCATAATATCATGGACTCCAATGATTGTAGAAACGTTTCTTAGAATATTTTTATGCATGCAAACTCCTAATTGGCTATTGAACAGTACTTATTTAGGTGCTACGATATCTAGTGTACTGAGGAATATGCTTAATTATATCATGATAAGAACACAAGAAAATGATTGTGGTATCAAGTGTAAAGAAAACAGCATACATCCCATAGAATAACAAGTTCATAATATATTAAGACTAACAAATTAAAGTGTACTATCGATTTTATACTATTATAGTATTTGTATATATAATATTAGAAAGTAATGAATTACATCAATTTCAATTTGTTATATAGACATTAATGTTGAAATTGATAACGATATGTAACATGTATATATACATTGAGAGACATCTTGAAAGAAATGATAATACTTTCACCACAAGCTAATTGACACGTAAGTAAAATTGATAGAATTTTACTACTTTTTTATTACAGTTATCATTAGTTAAGGTGTTTAACAGTATGATAATACCTTTTTGTGATAAGCTCGAGTCATCAATAAAAACTTGTATATACTGTTACAGGAGCTTGTGAAACTTCGAACCGGATATCGGCAGATTTAACAAACAATGGATGAAAGAAGGAATTTTAAATTTAAGATCGATTATTAAGTTTAATTCTGTTTCACTTTAAGTGTATTATTCTGATAGACGTATAAATTGAGAAGTTTTATGTTCAAGTGTAACACGAAGATAATTAATATCCCACGTACACACATCACGCACTGAAACACACGTGCACACACAGTCACCTAAGTATACAGCATACAGTTTATGTATATACTTTAATATATACATCCTAGAGAGAATTGATACGTCACGTATACCATTGTATAGTATCACACTTCAACTTATGCTAGCTTTTACTAGTAGTTTGTTTTGATAAATTGTCAAATATATTTTATTAATATCGTAATTATTGAAATAGATATTAAACAGCAATAAGTGCTTACACGTTAAACGGGAATTAAATAAACACTATACCTATTATATAGCTTTACTTTTATTATTTTATATCATGTCTATATATAAATATTACAAGTAAATCATTAACTTAAAATTAAAAGGTTTCAATCTCTCGAATCACATTTTATTCGAAATTATGTAATATTGGAATGCCTTAGAAATAAATAAAGCAAAGGTCCCTTCGTTATTTTAAAAGCAATATTTATTAATATTCTTTTTATTAAATTTTGCCCTTCATCAATGTCTCATCTAATTCTTTTAAAATTTCTTCTCCTGTATTCCATGGAATGAGTTTTGCTTTTATTTGTGGTATATTACGCTTTTTCTCATTTATTAACTTCATAAGTTTATAATTAATTCTAGGAAAAGCCAGGTCAGTATCAGATAATCCTAATATAGGACATAAATCATTTTCACCATCCCCAATGTAAGCAATATGATCAAAAGATTCACCTTCTTCATTTCTCGTCTTGATATAATTTTGCAGTATATGGCCTTTACATAAATTAACAGTACTAAATTTGCACCAATCTTGAGTATGATATCCATCAATCTTTAACATGCCATCTGAATTAACTTGCGCAGGATTTGTGAAAATTTTTGTAAAAACATGATTTAACTTTTTACTTTTCAACCACTTATCTATAAATAAGGTATTCGCATCACTGATAATAATTACTTCATAATCTCGTGAATGCAATTCTTTAAGGAGAATATCCATGCCAGGAACTGGTGGAATATTAACTATAGCAGCTTCAATCTCTGACACGCTGATAGAATTAATATGAAGTAATTCAAAAATCTTCCCCATATAAGTTGTCCATCCATTTGAATGGTATAAACTTTGCACATCTTTTGTCAATTTTCCTTCAGGTAGCAAATCACGAACAACAATGTCCACATTATCATCAATGATTGTGTGATCAAAGTCAAATGCGATGAGTAAAGGTTTATGCATCTAATAAAAATTAAGTTCAATTAAAAAAAACTTTAACTCTTGTAAATGTACGTGTATGGACATGGTGTCTTTTACAGTGATAAATATATACTTACTATGCATTTAAGATATTTTTTACTATGATGTTTTAATACTACTTTCGGTAACTGATTATAAATTTTATAACATAAAAACATCAAGTAAAGGTATACTTAAATTGATTGAATTTTGACATAATTGATACGAGTGAAAGCCGGATAAGATTAATAAAAATATTAATACTTAGTTTTTAAATAAGTGAATAGTGTTTATTGAATCACTTAAACGTAATGATTATCTTATGTTCCGCAATTTTTAATAATTACTTCTGCATGTAAAGTACTCTTTCATTGACTGTATTGACTTCGAACTGCGCTTATTTATCCTTTCCGGTTGACTCGTCAAATAAATATTATACAAGATATGTGTGTATGTACGATTGCCTCGTTTTAAAGTGCAGTAACACCCTTACACATATATACTTTTATGTATAGTCTGTGTCGTTTTGTAGGGTGTTTCAATTTTCTGTTTTACGTGCTTAAAAAGCAACAAAAATTTATAAAATCAATTTTAACTGATAGAGAAAAGTTTATAGATACGCGCTCTGATCAGTTTGAAATAGAATCATTTTAATTAAATAAAAAACATAAGTTCAAAATTACGAAAAGATTTATAGCTTATTCCCCAACATTCTCGATACTAATTTAAAATTTTCAAGCAAAGTTTATCTTGTTTTTACTTTGTAATTGTATTGAATATTAATTATAGCTATTGCGTGAGAAACACCATCTCCATAAATAATTCTAAATTTTCAGTAATCTTGTATTTGAATTAGCTCCCAACCCCACACCCACCACTCTTATTATTGACTCAATTTTTTAAGTATTTTAGCATTATTCTTAAAAATAGGGTTTAAAACACCTTTCAGTTAACTCTGTAAAACTTCAAGGGTATTACAAAATCTTTATTGAGAATTTTGATGTTTTTAAAACTTACTATACTTATAAAAAGTAATGTATACAATACATACAGAATTTGTATATACTAATGAAAAAAAAAACACAATAGCTTTAAAGGCTTTATCAGTTTTTATTTTTTTTGTAATATTTTTATATTTTATACATTTTTATTTAATTTTTGTTCTTAATAAATACATTTTATTGTAATATACAATATACAGGGTGTTTCAGTGAGGTACAGCTAAATTTTAAGGGATTTTATAAATTCTAAAACGATTTTTCATTTTCCACATTTTGATCCGAAGCTTAGTTTTTGAGATATTTAATGATAAGGGTACTATATTAGCTAGATAGAGTCAGTTAGTTGGTTGACGTGCGATAACGCCACTCTGTCTCGCTTTAACTATCTACCTGTCTCTGTCAAATAGCCATTTATCATTAATTATCTCAAAAACTAAGCTACATTCCCTTTATAACTCCTTAAAATTTTGCTGTAACACTCTGTATATGAAACATTTTAATGCATAAAATTATTTTTCTATTTTAGAACATTTTTTTTTATTTTAGATTTCTTTTTTTCTGGACTGACAGTAATCTAGAATTAAGAGTATGTATTAATACAAATTTAATTAAAGAGCGAAAATTAGAGTTAATTACTTTAGATTAGTACTTACAACAGCTTCTTCTTTATCCTCTGCAATAAGCGTTCGTTTCTTCACATGATTTTCTTTATTTTCTTTACAACCAATAACTTTCATATCATCAAATAACTTATCATATTCATCCTCACTCTCTATGTCGCTATTAATTACATTAGGATTTGCATCATCAATATCACAATTTGTTTCAGATTCTATCGTAAATTCTGATCGTACTGCTAAACCAGTGAGTCGTGACGTTAAATATACCTACAAACATAATGTTTGTGTTACAAATTTCGTTATTTTGTAGAAATATAATAATCTATTACCTGTTTTATAAGTTTCTTAGTTTCAATGTGATGTACTCGTAAAAACCTATCTAAACTTGTACTTATTACATAGGGTTCAGCTTTACTACATGCAATTCCTGTAATACTGCCAGTAAAACCTTTGTAAGAATTTAATACTTTTCCTGGTTTTCTTAAATCAACAAGATTCATTTTTCCTTTGTTCGAACCAACTATGATATGACTGCAAATAATTTACTTATTTAATGAACTTTGATTATTTAAAATTTTAAAGTATTTAAAAATGTCTTTTAAACTTACTAATCTTTAGGAGCAACGGTTAAATTAGTTATTGCTTGATCCTTCATTTGAATATTTATGACAGGTCTTCTCTGTGCACTAGTGTCGTAGAGACGTACCTAATATTGTTTCATAAAAATGCTTTTATAAAAAAGTATACTTAATATTAATATATTTTTAAATAAAGAATTATAACTTACATGACCAAATCTACCAGCAGTAGCCACTTTGTACTTTCCAGGAAGAAATGCTATATCAGAGATCCAAATTTTATTTCTCAACTGTAACCAGTTGTGTGGTAAATTTTTCTCAGTAAATACTTTAGTTTGTGTATTTAAGTCATATAGTTTTAATTCATTTTCATGTCCACCAGTTGCTATTATATTTTCATGTTCATACGAACGGCACATTTTACATAAATCTTGTCCTACATTTAAAATAATTTTATCGTCATCTTTAAATCTCCAAAGTTTTATTTCTCCTGATTTAACTGCAGTAAGAATGTCACTAAAACAAAATAGGGATAATGTATTATTTATAGTAATTAAATTAAATGGTTACTCTCTCTCTCTCTCTTTCTCTCCCTCCATAAGTTTATATAATTAATATTACTTATTATATTTGGCAGCTCCAACTATTGCTCCTTTTCCATAATCACATATGAACGATGATGTAAATGATAAGTTCTCTATATTGCAAACTTTAATGCTGTAATAAAAAAATGTCTTAAATTTAGTAAAATCCTGTGGCTCCTTTTAGATGCTAAATTAAAAGCGGAGTACTGAGAATAATTTAATTTTCTTTTAAAAAGTACAACCTTCTAACATCTTTGTATCCACAAGCAACGATAACTTCTTTTTCTGTCTCATCTGCCCAATTCACTAAAGATATTTGGTCATGCTCCGTTATAGATACTAAGCTTTGAATATTCTCCGATACATGTGAATCTTTGAATAGTTTTATACCTGTAATGTTAATCGTAAATAAATTAGAACAAGATCAGATTGTAATTCTAACTAATATGTTGCGGACCGCGTGCATCAACACGTGATGCACCTTTTTCATTCCCAATATGGTCAAGTCAAACAAAATGGAATCAATTTATATACAAGTTGACCAGACAATAATAATAAAAATAAGTGAAATAATAAATCTTTTCCGTGTGTTTGAGTGCATCATCTTATCACACACAAATGAAAATAAACAAAGGCCTCGACCACGTGCGGTCACTATTAAAAAAAAACGTCGGTCCGACTTATAAAGTAAAGCTAACGTAGTGTTAAGAGTTAAACAGATGAGTTGAATAACGTACAAGTTACGTTTATTTGATATAATTTTCCGTAAAACACTTACACTCTAATAGATAGAAGAAATTAAATAGATTACCTTTTAAAAGTCCTGTTTTAGTTCCAACGAATGCACCAAAATTATCTTTGTAACTCATCTTTACGCAACTACATAGGTAATGTCGTTTTTGACTTTAGGTTATGTGACTTTACACGTGCTCGGATAAATAATCTGTGGGGGTTTCGAGACGCACACTAGATGTCACTTTATTTCTCGCTAGTGGTTGAACTGGCTCCCTGTTCCATATATACGAATTTCGATCAAATACTGCCAAGTGTGCAAGGCAGGGGTTCTCAGCACAGCCTTACTGACGAATCTGGTTGTCAACCTCGGGACAGGTTTTTTGAGTTAGTTCGGTTAAGTCCGCGTTTCTTGAGCTCGGAATGCCGGAAAAGCGTCGGGAAAGCCGGAAAACTCGAATGCATTTTCCAGAAAAATGCACTTTTCCAAAATCTGAAGATGCAGTTGTTTTTCTCTCGTCGAGCTCTCTTCTATCCGTATGCTAAGTTTCAGAAGATTTTTGTGTTTATGGGTTAAAGGGGACCCTCTTCGGACCCTTTGCACTTTCAGAAAATCTATTCACCATTAGATTATCTTTTTTTAACGAATATTTAATACTCTATGAATCGTAATTAATTGAGAAGTAGTAATCTAATTAGTCCTGCACTTCCTGGATAGTTTGCATCGTTTTACATAAGCTGCAACCTGCTAGCTGAATTGCTGTGAATATAGGATAATGGATTGTAGGGTGAAATGGGTGAAATAAATACATATACATATATAAATAGTAAATTTGTTTATTTATATTTTATCTTACATGCATTCCGTTAATTTACATACTTATGACAAAATATTTTACATTAATCTCGCTCACTGTTATAACTTCATTTGTGTCATCAAAGGCAATTGAAAATTCAATTAATTTTCAATCGCCATCCAGTTGGCATCTTGGTTTTTTTTTTTTTTTAACAGGTGAAGGAGAATCTGATATCAGACACCCTCGATCGCCGATCCCTGAAGAGTGAACTTCCGGGGTCAGGCGTCCGAGGGTAGTGTGGGGTTCGACCCACTAAACTCCTCACCCAGGCATTTTCTGAACCACCGAATGGAATCACCACATGGGGTACTTCTTTCGATGGTTCTGCCTCTATCCTGTACTGCCTGACCTCTAAAGAGGCTAGAAAGCGCTATGAAAACATGACCCGTTTTATTTTATTTATAATTTAATAAGTATTATTGAAAAGAAACATATTTTGCAACTCAATTGAAGACACGAGTAAAAAGTATAAGGAATTAGAAGAAATGAATGAAAAAAATAATCTTTTACAGAAAGAGTTAAAGATCTGCCAGTAAAAATGTAGAAAATATAAATCAAAAATGTGATTCCTTGAGAAAAAAGGAAAACATGAGAAAAGAAATTAGGTAAAGTTTGGTAGAGAAACATATACAGCCACACACTGTATTCATGATTTGGAACACTTATCCATATACCAGGTGTTCTAAGACACCGCAACGAATCATTTCATATACTTTTATTATTTAATTTATGTTTCAGCCACTGAATGTGATGGCGCTAGATACTGGACTTAGCGAAGACACAAACCCCGAAATGGATATTTTCTGTTGAGTATGCATCCTCTTAAGCCTTACTGATGTGTCCAGTCGATAGCCCTGGGATGAGACGCAACCATTTTTTTCTTTTTTTACACTATTCTCGTGAGAAAGTTCATATTTTTTTTATCGCATTATTGATTTTTCATCAAATTTAACACTAATCAGTTATGTAATACTACTATATCGCGGGTTCGGTTGAAATCTGGGAAGTGAGACTGGATGACATTACCCCTTAGTAGTTACCCCTACTGTGTTCTGCGTATGCGTTTGTTGAAAAGTTTTTGGAATTACCATAAACAAATGCGCAAAGCATAGCAGGGATAACTATTGAACAAAGAGGATTTCACTCTCCGTTCTGTTCACGTTGCCAGATTAGGGAACCCGCGATATAATAGTATTACATATATGACACTAATAGTGGCTAAGAAAAATTTAAAAAAATAAAAGAAACTAAAAACAAATAAAAATATTAGCCTTAAGTTCACTATATGATTGGTGGAAATTCTTTTACACACCCCATTATTCTGATAAAATCAACGTATTTGTACTTATTCGTTTTTCATGATTCTAAGAAATAAAAATTATTGTTCTATAAGAATTTATTATATTTTTATTTTCCTTCTCATTATACAAGCAAATAATATGCAAATTCGACCATACATTGCCGAGAATTTGTTTATTAAACTTAAAAACTCCTTAACATTGTCGACTAGTCATTGATCATCACTAGATTATCAAAGAATATAATATTATGCTGTAATATAATTTATGGTTGTCTATTTTTTCAATTATTAACTAATGTTCGCTAATGATCGTCAAGACTAGCTGATAATATAAAAAAGTTGTCGAGGTCGGTCATTTCCATAAAAAAAATATAAAAACGTGATTTTTTGAATTACATATAGTATCGGTAATAGTAACATTCGTACTGAATATACAATTAAAGGTATTAACAATTTCTGTATTTTAAATAAATTTAAAAATTAAAATCACTCGCGCAATTGCAAGGTACCATTGTTTCAAGAAGCAAATTGTACCTCAGAATTTCCATTTCATTGATAAAAAGAAAAAAGATTAGCCACTGTTTTGTTTACTAATGAAGAGCTTAACAAATTTATAAGAAATTGAAAAAGAAACGTATAATAAAAGTTGTTTTTTTAAAAGAGTCGTAAAAAAATTCTCCATATGTACTCACAAATCTTATTCGTTCAAAAATCTATTTCATTAATCTCCTTTGTAATACACTAGTGGCAGCCGTACAAAAAGGGTATTGTAAATAGTAGCAAAGTAAAAATATGCTATAATATAAGAATGTTATATAAATTAAGAATAATATATTATTAACTTATACGATGATTGTTTCACAAAATGTTCTTAATATACACATATATTTTAAACGAATACACATTTGTTCTCATCTACATACACCGACAAGAGAATTCCAAAAACTATTACGTTACACTGAAAATAAATATTAATTAAAATTAGAACAAACCTCTCTAAGTAAATATATTCTAAATGATTGCTATAAGTAATTACGAATTTTAACTTTGCAATGTATTATTATATGGTGTACTTTAAAGAGTACGAGAGCACTAATCATTGCCTACATAGTTGCTTTTATGTAATAGAGATGATAATTGGTAATTCCTCGAAAAAAAGCTTTTTGTGTATCCTTTTGTCGGTGTGGCATAGCAGAATGTAGGATTCAGCAATTAGTATTAGTTTTAAACCGAGAGATATTGCGCATAAAAAGTTCGCCTATATTCTATTCCTCAAAAGAGCAATATTATATATTGTTAGACCGGCGAATTTTCAGTCTCCTTACGATTTGATTTATAGGCAATTATTTATCTGTCATACTTCTATTAAACTTCCATTGTATAATTCAACAAGGTGCAAACGTGATTAACACGATGCCGTTCGCTATTTAGCGTACAACATTTTGCGGGGAAGGCATTTTCTTAGTACTAGTAATCATATGGCTAGCAGAAATGCAAGCGTACTTGAAAAGCCAGAATTATATCTTTTCGGCTTTGATTTTATATTTTAGAAAACTTTATTTTAGTCATTTACCGTTCAATTTAAGTTGGTTAGCACAATGAAGAGAAATCTTAATATTTTTACTATAAATTAATTAAATTAATTTACTTTACGTAAACTACTTCGCGATCTCTCGGCCGATTTAAATTTATTACAATTATTAATGATAATAAAAATATGAAAAAGTGATGAATACGATTGAAAGATAATTACTCATAATATCATGTCATAACATTAATTTCCTTTAAAGATAGAGACCCTACAAAATCGTATTTACATTGATTCGCTCCAAATCTTTTTCCAAATTTATTGACTTGTGATATTTTAAATAATTTTCTTTCAATCATTATGTATTAAAAATTCATATACAATTGTCAATTATTTTAAAGAAATTTAAATTTGATATATGTGCGTTGTGAGCAATTCTAAAATCTTTTTAAACTAACATTGAATTTAATTAACATTTAATGGCATAATTTTGCTAGAGTAAAAATAATTTAGTTATGACTCAAACGAATCGTACTTGATTGATTGATGTCAGTGTTTTCCAAATTTCAACAATATTTCTAATTATAATATTATATTTTTTCGCGAATTGACGGTTTAGTTTTCTGGATACTTAAATCCTGACAATACAGAGACTGCCTTATTAAATTTCTTTCTCTAGAAGGTATAACTTCTATAATTTTTAAGACCATTCGTCTCCATGGTGTTTACTAAATGTTACAAAGATGTATCGGATGGTGGTGTGCTTTCATGGTGACTAACTTGACTCAGCGAATGCTGCAGAGCATCTGGCGTTAACCATTCTTTTGGTAGACAACGTTGAAGAAATGGTACACAAGAACTAAAATATGCTAAGCGATTAACCCAACCAGGTATTTCTTGTCCACATAAAATCTACAAAGAATAACATATTATACAACAATAGATTATTTACGGATCTTACTATAGATAGTATGAATTTAATTATATTAAATTTATACCGCTGTTAGTTGACTGCTAAAGTGATTACAATTCTTATTCATTAAATGGTACCGGTCACCTCTGAAATCTTTTCCTAATTCATTGACAATTCTTGAAACATCTTCTTCTGTAAAGTCTGTATATCCAATATGAACTGACTGCCTATAATATCAAATTATTTAAATCATATTATTAAATTTTTTATTTTATTCTTATGTTTAAGAAAAAAATATATTTACCTATATCTAAATTGCTCTCCTAGTTCATCTGCAATCTTTGGCGTTATTTCAAATATACCCGAAATTGGACGGGGGTGACCACCATAAGCATATTCTATATAATTTTAGAAGCATTTAATACTCTCACTAATTTATTTAGTAATTTTCATTTATAATAATTATATATCTTTTATACCTGTTCCATATATTTCAACACCAGAGTGAAATACTCCAAGTCCGATAGGAGTAGTATATTCATTTATCCAATACTGAAATATAAAATTGATTACAATAGAGTAAACATTTAATAAATTCTCTCTTTATCTCTCTCTCTCTTAGTTCAAATTATAACATAAATTTAATATTGATATTTTTTAATTCATACCATATCATAAACATTTAGAATAATTGGTTCACGAGCCATTTTGGGTAATAATTCCTCACTATCCTGTGGATAACCCAAACAACTAGGGAATGAAAGATTGCAGCCAAGACCTGACGAAAACATCATACAGATACTTGTAGTCGAAGATTTATAATGGCACTATCTACGTTGTAGCAAACCTAAGAAGCAAATATATATCCTAATAATTCATCTAAAATTACAAGGCAAATTTGCAACTAACATGTAAAACAAAAGAAAAACTTTTACTGTTTGTCTTTAGTTCAATATAATCTGTTACATGTACTTTTTAATTGGTCCATAAGTAAAAATTATTACATCTTTATGCTAATACTTATGAAAAAATTATGTTTAATACAAAAAGCTTAAATAAATTACTTAAAAATTTAAGCCTATAGACAAACACTAGAAGCTTTTAAAAAAAGTAAGCACTACACTAATTAACTTACAAAGAAGATTATATCAGCTGATTAATATCAGTAAGTTGTCTTTATCATTTAATCGTATAATAACCAATAAGATACATTAAACTTTTTATTAATTTTAATATTAATCAAACTTTAAATATTAATTTTAATAAAAGAATTATATTAATTCTTTTAAGAATTTATCTTTAATGCAATATGTTTAATAGAATATATTCAATTGAGATTTATACATTATTTCAATAAATTATATTACCTATAATCTTTTATAAATTTTCGATAAGAGTGAAATTATGTTTCTCATGATAGAAAATAATACTCATAATTATAGAAACATATTTTAGCATGGATATATTTATGATATTACACAGATGTAAAATGCAAAGCTGAAATCTTCATTGTATCTAATTATCTATAAATAAGAATATTATTGACATACCTCTGAAAATAATAGCATTAATATCTCATCATATTTAATGTATTTTTTCATTAAGATAAAATTTCAAGAGGCAATGTATTGGAATAATTTTCAATATTTATGAACAAAAATTATACTCTACTAGCTTTCTTGATTAAAAAACATTCTTTTTATACAGTCAAAGCTTTTAGTAACTGTTTATAATACGAGTCACTATTATAGTATATAAACAATTCAAACTTGTTATATTTTTAAAATAAGGGAAAAACGTCTTTTTAATAAAAAAAATATTGTACTTTAATCTGTGATTAAATCATCTTTTGTTCCTATTGTCCACTTATTTATTGGGTAGACTTTTATTATTTTTCACAATCATACACCACGATAATGAATTAATAGGTAACTTTTCACGCTTTGTTTACACTTTAAATATATTTGTATATTTTCAATATTATGAAAATTTTCATAGACTCTACTTTCATCTTACTGTAACACAAGTTTATCAATTGTGAACAAGTGACAGATCCATGCATCGGTTCACAATAGATATATAAATCAGTGGTAATATACCTATATCAGAGATGAGAGAACTCTCTCCCTTTTCCTCTTCCATTGATTAAGCTTCATACATAGTGTGAGATAACTGCCTCGTTTTTAAAGAGTTTTTCAGAAACATGAGTTTCTGAAAATGTTCATACCTCTCAATTAGAAACGTGTCGTACTAATTATCCTCAAAAATAAAATAACTTATGAATTATTTATCTATGCCTCTTCCTATTACACATTTATGTTAAAACAGAGTTACATCGTTCATTCTACCTTTGTTTTACAATGAGATCAAACGATTGGGCTTTTCTTTGGTATTGTTTACTAAACTATATAGATTATGGATGAATGTGGCACAGGATTCTTTTGCGTGTACTGTTTTTCAAATAATTTTAAGCTATTTAATTATTGAAATATTGCTAAAAAATATCTGAATGGAAGGAAAACAGTCAGAGAGAAAAAAACTTTAAATATAACTATTGTTGGTAATCGATGTAGTACAGCACGTAGTATAGCGAATATAAAAAATTAAAGGATCATTGAAAATCCAAACAAAAAAAGCTAACACGTTTTCCGTCCCATAGGTTCTGCACATTTTTGTATCTACCGTTCCCTCTCTAACAGTGCAAGCTCTATGGATTAGAGTTTCGAGAGTGTTGTTTATTATCATTAAGTTTCTTAAATAATCGTCAAAAAATAACTCAAGTGAAATTATCAATGGAAGAATCCAATATAAAACAGCTACCTCATCATATAAAGAAAGACTTATGTTATACACGTTCTATGTATAGACAAGGAAAAAAGTTAACATCGGTCAAGGTAGCTTGGAAGAATTGTATCCTATTGTATTTAAATATTATTTCCAATATGTTTTTGTCTTTGAATCATATCTTTATTACTATAATGGAGCAAAACATGACTTTATATGTTATTACTAGCGCACTCATTACTCATTTATATTTATCTTGTTTTATTTTAACCATTAACAAGTTTTATCGCATTTACATTTCCTTAACGATATAGCTCTGTGTAATAGGTTTACACGGTGAATGACGAATCTCAGCATTTGATAATAAGCGGTGTGCCCAAATTAAAATTAAATGCAGAAGTAGAGAAACTATTTGCTGCGTATGGGGAGATAAAAAAAATTGGTGTTATTACTAATTATCCAACTGAGGAATTTACAGAGGCTTTTCATGTACATTATGCAACTATTCAAAATGCTAGGTTTGCTTTGATTTTGTACATTTTTTTAATTTCTTAATAAGTTTTTGTATATTTATTAAAATCTTCAAAAACTAGAATATCAAAACGGTTTACCGATGGTAAAAACTTTTTTGGAGGTTTACTACATGTATTTTATGCTCCTGAGTTGGAGTCTATTGAGGAAACAAGATTAAAGCTTAATAAACGTCGCAAGGATGTAATTATGAGAATTCATAAAAATCAGAAGAGTCTTTCAAATCCAAAAACAGATAATTTTTCTCCAGTGTAAGTAATTGAATGCTATATCATTATATATATTATATTTATAAGTAACATCCTATTTTTAGACAACAATATCATAGAAAAAAGAAGAATCCAGCATTACCTCTGACCGAAGATAGACTTCATAAAACAAATCCTGGAGAAACCTTACAAACTATATATAATGGTATTCCACAAACATTAGATTCACGTCCTGTACCTTATCCAGCTTTACCTACTCATTTATTTAATAATGACAATCAACACAATTCGAATAAAATATTAAACGAGTCAACAGACGAAACATCAAATTCTACATTTAATGAAAGTTTGAAATTGTCTGTAAATTTTCACCATAAGAAAAGAAATTATAAAGGACAACTTATTAGTAATGCAATAAAAAATAAAGTAGTAAGACCAATAATCATAGATACTAGGCAAGTGAGCAAATTAAACGAAGCTAAAAATTTAAATACTTTTGTCAATGTTAAAAAAGTTGATAAAGGTATAACTATAAAAATTAAGAATCAAATTGATGATAATAAGAAAAGAATTGTGATAAAGGATGAAAGGTATATTTTATATATATATATTGTAGATATATAATTAATTTATATATATTTTTTTTTATTAAAATATAATTTTTTAAATTTTGTTATAGTGTAAAACAGCTAGTGAAACCAAGTGAAAAACTACAAGAGAGTATTAACTCGGTTCGATCTAATATACGCATAGCTATGATGAAAAATAATAGTGAAAATAATTAAAAGGAAAACTATAATTTATTTAAATATAAATAAATATACAGATTTATGGAAAATCGTCATTTTAATTATTACCTTTTTATGACTAAGTATCTTACTTCTTTGAATCTATTTTTAAAATCAAATGATTACAATATTTAAATTAGATTATAAAATGTACGATCGTTATATTTTTACACTTTATTTAAGTAAAAACTAATTTCAAGAAGTGAATCGTTAAATGATAATTGTGGAATCTGGATCCCAGTTAGTGTTTAATTTAGATTTTATTACTGTGTTTTGTGGAGGTGCATTTTCTTGATGCAATTTAATTGATAAGCCTTTATTTCGTAGTAAGTGTTGTGGAGACTTGGTATGCATAACTGACACTTGTTCATTATTTGATCTATTTGCAAGAGGTGTTCGACACTATAAATAGAGAAATAAAATTTAAAAAAAAGTTAGTTAATTTCTATATTAATTTTATTTTGAAGCTATAAATTATATTTTACCTTTGGCATCTCAAATTTCTTATCAGGACTGAAAATTTTCTTTTCATTGATATTATTTGCTTGATCTGACTTAAATAGTTTATTTTCCATGTCTTGTTTATCAGTATTATTTTTATTTTTTACCACTTTCGTTTTATGTGGCTTTTTAACCGGAGTATCTTCATCAAATGTTATAATGATTTCTTCTTTTAAAACTTCTTGGTTTGTTTCATTCATTGGCTTATTGACCTTCTCAGAATTTAATGATGTCACTGAATCTTTCCAGATTTTAATCTTATTATTATGTTTTTTAGGTGAATACGTATCTTGCAAAAGTTGTTTACTGTTGTCATTTGGTTTGTTAGAAATTAACAATTTTTCTTTATTTAATTCAGTATCGTTTTCCAATTGTTGGCTTTCTTTAACAAATGATGCATTCATCTCTAAATCATTTACATCCTCTAATTTATCTTCAATTTTGACTTTTATTACTGTGATTTCATTTTCACTTTCATTTTCATTTTTATTTTCATTAAGGCTTTCTGCACTGTTGCAATCGATGCTATTGTTATTACCACTACTACTGCTACTACTGTTACCACTGCTACTGCAGTTAGAATAGTTGAGTGTAACTTTATTATCTTGTTCAACATATTCATTATTAGTCGGTATAGAATTATCTGTATTTAAAGAAATAGAATTGATTGCTTCTGGAGATGTGAACTTTTCTACAGCTTGAATTTCTGGGATATTATATATTGTAGTAGTTTCACAATATGAAAATCTAGAACTGTATACAATTTCATCATTATTATGCAGATTTATATGTTCATGAGAACCTGTTTCGAGTTGCTCAATAGATCGTGATTTTATAATTGGTGTTCTATTAAAATTAAATGCTGGAGACCTAGGATCAATTCCTAATATTTCATAGTGTTCTTCATCTATAAGTTGTGTTATTTTTTTGACATAATTTTTATATTTCTTAGGAGTATTATACGTATTTGAATCCTACATTAATTAATTCATGATTTAATTTAAAATTAATTATACATATATTAAAAGGAAAGTTTAAACTTAATTTTATAAATATCGTTTAACATACCGAAATTGGTGTTGAAGAACAATTATTTTGAAACTCATCAGGATTTCTTTTGGGTGTCAATGGAAGAATCACTGCATCAATATCAGTCTCTATATAAGGCTTACTTTTCAAATAATTTGGTACGGCTGAAACACTTTTTAAAATTCCAGGAGGAGTACAGTTTACCTATTGAAATCAAATAAAAATGAAATGAATCTTATTTTGAAAAAAAGCAATGAATAATTTTTAATTTTAAGGGGTGAACAATTTTCTGTTATAATTTAAAATTCTCAATTAAAGAAATACTGAATTATGAATATTATTACCTCAATCGGAGTCCTTGGTATACCAGAAGTAGCTGATCTGGGGTCAATAGGCAATATCTTTTGTAAAACTTTTGGCGTTGAAAGTGCATCAATTACATTATTAGGTAATTGTGACATTTTTACTTTATGGTCATTGTCGGCATTACGATGAAAGAGTTTACTGCCATAATTACCCATGGTATCTAAAAGGATGAACGAGGAACAATTTATATAGCTTTTAAATATTTTGAATAAACTAATATGCTGCTAAACATTGATTGTGCGTTATCTTTAAAAAATAAAAGTATTTAAACGATTTAAAGAATCTTCACTATTCCACGGATAAACATGTAACGGTCATTCAAAAATGAGAATATAAAAAGTCTCTTATTTCAATGGATATACACACATGCTTTTATTTATTTAAATTCCCTTGATATTTAGAATTTTGTTAATTGGAATGTTAAACTCGATTAACTATACTTAATGCCTTTATTTTAAAGTAATAGCATTATAAAATTAATTGAAATCAAACACAGTCTAGAGAATTACTCGGAACTGCCAACTCCTCAGTGTTAGCAACTGAGAGTATAGAGTAAGAAAATATGTGAATATTTTTCTAAGGGTACGTTCAATTTCATTAAATGCGCGCATTGACAGCACCGACAGCGTTAAAATTTTTTAGATCCCCAGTAATAAATACGTTTTTATTTATTTTTATGCGAATAAAATTTTGAGTAATACTTCTTCTTTTTTATCACTGGTACGTTAAATATATACAAGTACAAAATATTTAATAACAATGAAAAGATGATAAATAAATTCACAGATATATGTATAAATAATTGTATATTTATTATATAAATTAATTAAAAATTGTTTATTTCACTAATTTTTATTAACATTTACAGATTACTTATTTACACTTTCTTTAATTTTCAATATCTTATAATTTAGCAAATGCAAGTGGATCGTCCTCATCTATTTGATAATCTAATATGTCAACTTTGGTTTGTTGATGTTTTTGCTTATGAACTTTCAACGAACCGGGCTGTTTAAATGTTTTTTGACAAACATCACATGAATAAGGCTTTTCGCCAGAATGAATACGTTCATGGCGAATTATATGACTTTGGTGATGAAATCGTTTTCCACAGGAACGACAGATATAAGGACGTTCATTTGTGTGCGTTCTACTATGAGTTTTTAGGTCGAATTTTTTGAAAAACGATTTACCACAGTGAGGGCAAACATGATTTCGTTGTTTCAAATGGTCTCTTTTCACATGTTCCTGTTGATTAAATAAAAATCATTAGTATTCTTTTAAATTCTAATTAAGGAGAATTAAATAATTAACGAAAATATAATTTACATTAACTTGCGATAAAGTAGTATAGACTCTTGGACAAATATCGCAGACAAATTTCTGTGGACCATCAGGTCGATGGTTATTTGCAATATGCTTATTTAACGTTGACTTCCATGCAAATGATATACCACAGTCTTTACACTTAAATCTTTGTTGGTCCATAAAATGTGTTCCTATATGTTGTTTATAATTATAACTAGTAGAGAAAGCTTTGTTGCATACTTTGCATTGAAATCTTTTTATGGATAACTTTGATTTTTTTTTGCTTTGAGGAGGATCGGCACTTTCTACAACAATTGGATTACCTAAACTTGTTTCTGTTTTTGTTTTACTTTTCTCAGTATCTTCTTCATTATTTGAATCTAATTGAAATTCAATATCATTGATACGAATTAATAAATCTGATCTATTTTCATCCGTGGGCGATAGACAATCGACAGACTTCAAATAGGCAGTCTTATTATTTTCGCTCGCACTTAATGACTTTGCAAATTGTTGACTTTGGTATTTATTTGTTTCCAGGGAGTCGTGTAATAATTCTAGAAGTTGGTCTCCTTCATTTTGTATTACACAAAGCATTGGCGATTGTTTAGAAGGGGAACCTTTAAGTGCATCGCTATCGGTATTGCCAATTTCAATAAATTCAAGAAATCGTTCTTCACTATTTTCAAAAGTTGTTTTATCAAATACTTCTAAATTGTGTTGAACATAATTTTCAAAATCTGTCTGAGTATCGTTATCTAAATGACACAAGTTAAAAGGTTGCATATTTTGCATCTCTTTCTCAGATATGCCAATAGAAAATTCTTTATTTTTTAAATTCATGCATAACTGATCATTTTCATTGTTTTGTAATGATTCCAATTCTTTTTCTTGCCTTTGCAACTCTTGATGGGTATAATATAATTCATTATGCAAATCCGTAAGGCTTTGCAAATGTTCATTAGTTTCATATTCATCGTATCTCTGTATAAAATCTAAGGTTGTTGAGTTTTTATCAGTAATTTGTGATTTATTAATATAGTCAGAATAAATAGATTCTTCTAAATGACTTTTATCAGAATTCTTAGTGTTTGAAGATACCGGCACTTTATCTAAAAAATTATTTATTAACAATTCATAGAATTGTTCACCACTTTCAGTTTGAACCAATCTCAGTGTGGGCTCTATATAATTTAATATAGTATTATTTACATTATTAGAATAATCAAAGTCATTCTCGTTACTTGGCAAAATTCTACTATCCTCCTTTTCTATGGATTCAATCTGGAATCTATTATTATCAACAATATGTGAAGTTGCAGGTTTTGATAAATCAGTCTCATAATTGTCACTGACAATCTTTTTATTTTCACTTAATAATAAACTTCTATTACTCTGTGAATTAAAATTAAGTGTTTTTAATTTTTCATGTTGATCTTCAATACTTAGACGTGTACACACATCCGAAATAATGGAATTAAATTCAAGTGATTCAGATTGATATCTTTCATCCGAAGGTTTAAAATTCTCTTCCTTGTTATTGCTTATAACTGCAGATTCTTCATTTTGATCTACAAATTGATGTACATAAATAACATCTGTATCTGTTATGTCTGTACTTTTATAAGGAATAATATCAACATTATTTAGTGATTCATTTTGATCGTAATCACAGCTATTAAGAATTTCTGCTATGTTTATATTTAAATCTTTATTTTGTATTGTATCTGTAGTTCTTAATTTTGTTGCAATCTCAGCTAAATGGTCTTGAAAGAGTGGGTCGTCCTCTATATTATCTGTGCTTATCTTTTCAGCCTTAAAATATTAAATTGTATAAAAATATTAGATCTTTTATATTTTCGCACACAAAGAAAACCACTAATAATAGTTGTTTATTACCTGATCTGAAGATATATAAATAATTCTTTCAGTAACAGTTTTTGATTCTGGTTGTTTGGCATCTTTCAATTCCTTAAGTTTACTTTTATTTAATCCATCGTCTAAATTTGAAGATGTTTTTTCTTCATTGGTATCATTTTTACTTTTTCTTTTTTTTAATTTTACATCTTTAAGGTTTAAGGTATTACACTTATGATCCTTTACATCGTTTAGTCCTTGAAAATTCTAAAGGAAATGAAATTTATAATTAGGAATTTTATAAATTTTAAAGAAACATTTTTCATTGTAACATTTTAGCATTACCTTTCCACAGTCCTTACATTGAAATTTTCCACTATTAATATGATATTTCTCATGTTGCCGTAGCAAACATATAAAACGAAAACTCTCACCACAAATTTTACAATAGTGTTGACGTTTAATAATTTTTTGCCTATCAGGTTTATTACTTTCATTAAACTGTAAATTAAAAAAAAGATATACATTATATTTATAACTTAACAAATGTTAATGATTATACCTTATTGTTATTTTTACATTTTTTATTTTTTAAATTTTTATTAATTTCAGTTGGATAATGAATTTTTTCATTATTATCCTGTATTTTCTCATGAATACGTTTATGTCTAGCAAGAGAACTAATTTGTGTAAATCTTTTTCCACATATTGAACAAGGATATGGTTTTATACCTATGAAAATATAAGTTTTCAATATTTACTATTAAAAAAGTAAATTTAGTAAAGAACGAGTAAGTATCTTAAAATCATTATAATACAAACCAGCATGCATTCGACAGTGCCTGATTAAATTTGAGACATGATTAAATTTTCTTCCACAGACTTCGCAAATACAATAATTTGTTCCTAAGTGAATATTCAAATGTGTTCTTAGATCTGTCTTTCTAAAAAATCCTTTTCCACAAATTTGACATATATGAGATTTTTCTCCCAAATGTATACTTCGATGATGATAATCCAGCTGAGAAGCACGATCAAATGTCAAACAACAAAGGTCACATTTGAAAGGTCTTACTACTTGATGACATAAATTTTCATGCATTTTCAATTTAGCTTGAGATTCAAATTCTACATTCTTATCTTTACATTGGAAACATTTCCAAGTTACTTCTCCAGAATGCACTTGGAGATGACCATAAAATTGTTTCTCATTTGCATAACGACAGCTGCAAACTGGACAAATAAAGTCTGCTAAATTATCATCTTTTGTATTATCTTTATCACTAATGTTTGTCGTAAGTATTTTGTCAAATTGCTGTAACATATTGATTTCAGAGGTTTCATCCATTAAAAAATCTTATGTCCTTCTATAAAAATACTTCTTACTTCTTGAACTACAAAGAAAATTATTATAATTATTTTAAAATATTTTAAGGCTTAATTATTTAATGCGTTAATAAATTTACGTACCTTATCAAGCATCAAAAATCTCATAATGTAATTTTTTCTTTTAAATGTTAGGGATCCTTCGTTATACAGATAATTAACTCATCATATGAAATTACGCGTACATCAGTAAATTCATTTAAATCGCATTATAGGTTATTTTTGTTTTTCTTTTTTAACAAATCTAAAATAAAGAAAAAAGGAAATTTACATGAAAGGACTTTTCAATGACGTAGTGAAATCGGCCATTTGGTAATAGTTATTACGTATTTGTGTTTAGGTGGATAGGTTATGTTCAAGGGCTGAAAATTTTCCATCATAAACCTAAAAGTTAGACATCGATTGTGATGCCACTCACAAGTTATCTTGTACTTTTTAAAACTTAAAATTATATTTATTCATCTAAGTGACATTTCTTCAGAGGTTCGACTCAAAATAAAACAAGGGCTTTCTTTGACTAATTAATAAATTAGATTAGAAAGTTTTTTTTCTTTAGTATAATATATATTCCTGGAGACATTTCTATGGCACATTTCCATGAGCTTTAAAATAGAAGTTTGGACAAATAAAACATCAAGAAATTATGATATAATTAGTTGGTTAGAAATTAATGTAATCAAGTTCAGCTTTGGATAATTCTCTGGTTTTTACTAATAGCTATTGAATAAGTAGTATGACATTTTCAGCTCGTAAAAGTTTATAAAAAATTTCTTTATCAAGTTTGCTCATATATGTATTTTTAATTTTAGAACACACTTTTGTTTTAAACATAAATTTGAAACTTCAAAAATACTCTTATAATTTGAAAAACAATATTGACAAGTATATATATTTATAATAAATATATGAAAAAGGTTTCAACATATTTATGGAATTCAATTTATTCAACTTCTATAATAGAAGTATATATTACAATACAATATTAGAATTTTAAACTTTATATTATATTCTCTTTTTTATGAGTTTTTCTAATCTTTTAATTCTTCCCGCTTCGTGCTCCGGACTATCAGGAGTTATATTATTTCTATTATCAAATGAAGTATTCGTGTTTTCTGGCTGTTTAAACTGTTCTATCAGTTGCATTTGTTCAGTTTTCTTTAGGCCCTATAGAAAAGAAATTTGTATTACTAACTAAAATCATGCATATACTAAAGACATTCAATCGAGCTATTTGTACCTTCATATCTAAAATTTTCTGAAATTCTGGAACTTGCAAATCTGGTAGTCGCATTCTACATTGTTTTACAAAATCATTAGGAGATTCAATAGGCGCCATCACAATTTTTAAAATCATCTCAGCATTTGCTATACCTTTTACAACAACCTGTAAAATGTATTATTTTGTATATGGATAATATAATTATAATGATTATTATTCATTTTAATCTTTTTATTACCTTTGTATAAGTAGCAGGAGCTTTTCTTTGCACCTGATAATCTGTTGATGGTAAATCTAAAAGTGCAGTTTTTAACATATGAACATCCAGTAACAACTGCTCTGCACCAACTGCATTTAATGGTTTACATTTATATAGCTGTTGCACTAACTTAACTATGAAAGAACTGAAATTATAAAAAGAAATAATGAATGTAACTAAATTTGTTAAATATATATATATATAATATGCATATATACATACCTTGCAAATTTTACACAAAGTTGTGTAAAGTACTTTCTACACGAAGACAATCTATCTCTAATTGTTGGAATAGTTTGTCGCAAATGTGCTACAATTGTATTTACATAACTACTTTGGTCCCCAACAACTTCTAACGAACTCCATTGTACCTGAAGTCAAATTTTTATGTCAATGAAGAAAATAGTTCACATAATTTTTAACAGTACCTTTGTCATTGCGGTTAAAGCTGGCTCGCAAGCAGATTCCAGATCTTGCACTAATAGTTGAATACAATTTGAAATAACACTGAAAACGGAATTAATTTTTATTTAACGATTAATTACTCATATTAATCAAATGGTAATTTTTATGCTTACTTATGAAAAATATCCTGTTCTTGAGATAAGTTAATTTTTTCAGCATAACATTTGTCTGTTTTTTCACGCAATTTTTCTTCCAATTGCTGAGTAGTTTCTAGACAATATTCTGCTGTCGTCAAGATACTGAAATAAGAAAGATGAATTAAATGTGCATCGCGGAGAAGTTATCAATAAAATATTAAGATAAGCATCATTTACCAGCATATACGAGCTTGTTCCTCTTTGCTGAATCTAGTATTTTCACCTTCTTTCAAAAAACTTTGAAAATTTTGAATAAAACCTGATGTCGATAAATCCCTAAAATCACGTGTTATATTACTCATACTGGTTCCTAATCCTACGCTTCCACCAATTCTGTAATAAGTGAAATGTTTATTTTTAACATTTATTTACGTAGTTTATTTTTAGCAAAATCTTTATAATGTGGCCTTACTTTGGTAAATTATTTTGTAAAATTTTTAAAGCATATTCACGTAAGTATTTTTGAAAAGTCTCTGCTAAATTCAGCATAATTTTGCCTGTGCTTAATTGAGTGCACTGTAACATGCATTTTTTATAGAACACAAATAGGTCTGCACACGAAGATAAAACACTGCTTGGACCTTCGATACCATCAAAATCTTTTGCTCCTGGTGGTTGGGTTTTGCAGTCTGATATAAATTTATCCATTAAATCTGCTAGATTACGATCCAAACTTTCTATATATATATATAAATATGGCTCAAAACATTTTCCTATGAGACTTGCAAATGGTGATATTGTTGGTTTCGCATTTTCTATTGGATTCTAAAGAAAAAAGACAAAGAATTAGTGAATATAAATATGTGCTTAAACTGAATTAATTTTAAGCTACATAAATACTAAATTACCTGTTCCTCTTCAGAAGTATTCTCTGGTACATTATTTTCTACATTTCCATTGACAGGCGTTTTTGATGTGTCAGGTATTTCCAAAGTGGCACCAGTAAATCTTTTAGCTAATAACGTCTCGAAATTAGTTGTTCTTTGTATGGCGTATAGTAATAATTTCACGTCTATTTCGGCACGCCTTTTATGCATCAGCTTAATAAGATCTTCTCGTGTAACATTACAAAATTGTACTGCAATACGTTCCGATATTTCCCAATCTTGTGGAAAAATTGTGCCAAATTTAGACTCAAAGTCAAGCAAATGTTTTTTGATCCATGCATACCGTCGATCTATCTTATCCAGCCAAGCAAAATCTTGATTTTCGTCAAAAAGATGTGCGTATTCTTGTAACTGAATACCCACAAACCAAGCCAGTAGATCCTTTCTTTGAATAAAAATAATTATTATAAATAAATGAAAACAATATTTAATTATATTAATTTTCAATATAACTTAATATATAAAGAAAGACATACTTTACTTTAGGATCTAGCACCGATAGTACCAAACAACCTTCCGTTAATTGACTAAAATGCTTTGGATTTTGTCCTGAGAATGCTTGTTTAAAATCAGCTGTTATTTGTTGCGCTAACTCAATATGTATTTGACGTACCTAAAAATTTGTTTTGGTTAATTCTTTATAGAAAATTACTATACGACTTTTTAATGCAATATAAATGCATACTTCATCCGATAGCTGTTTTACTTGCGGAATATCCATATAACTATTAAAATGCTGCATAACTTGCATAACAGCTTGCAATGGTAACAATATCTTTCCATACTGTTTTTGTTGGGTTAATACTCTGTAAGAATTTAATTCATGCATTCAACTATTCCAATTGTTGATAATACGAAAAATAAGTAAGAGTTAAGAAAAGAAAGAGAAATAATATACACATACTTTAATGAATCTACACCTTCTACAAGCATGTGTAGATGATTCAAAGTTGTTATGGAAGCAGTAAGATTTCTTTTAGCAAAATCTAATTGTTTTATATCTCTTGTTATTTCCTTGACCACTTCTTCCGATTGTTCAGCTTTATCTTTTATTTCTTTAATATGAATAAAAAGCTGCCTTATTACTTTTTGTGCATCTTCTAGAGCTGCTCGCCCATCGTGACCTACATTTGTTTGACCACGCACAACGGATCGTATTTCTTTATCGATAGTTCTTATTTTTAATTCCATTTTATTTACTACATCATCAATATTGGATAATGATTGTTCCGTGGGAAAAAGAGAATTAATGTAATCAACAACATTGAAGTTTGGCTGATCTAAGGGATCGTTACTTGGTAAAACCTGAAAATAATAAACATCATGTGACAATTCTACTACAGTATTATTACACTGTAATATAATAATGGAATATTTTAGTGCAATTTTAAATATTATTAAACAATGGTATATAGAAATATAGAGTGAAGCACATATGTACAATACTCGATATGCAATAAGATTTTGACATGTCATTATTTTGACAAGTTAATCTACACAGAAACCTAACCTGTTCGATTACTTCTTGTACACTAGGTGGAAATGTATAAACAGTAGTGTGCAAATCTTCCAAATCATCTTCCTCGCGAGATTCCATTCTTAATAGTACATCAAAATTCTTATAAAAATGATGACAGAATTTATATCGTCATTATCCTCCCACGTAATATTTTGTTATGACAAAAATGTCAAATAACTTATTTTCTTGTACCTCGCTATTACTTTAAGAACACCCGTGTGCCCATAGACTGACAAGCCGATGACTTCGCGAACGCACGCAAGGTATAGCGCAATTATTTGTATTTGCAATTAGCGAACGTTCTTAATAAAAAGATTACAGCGAGATCTTGCTACGCTTGCTTAAAAACATTAATAAACAATACTCGACGAACAATCAGAGGTTCGTATAAAAAGCAAAGAGAAAGAAACCAAACGCTTTCTTTCCATCAAAATTAAACAACGGAAATATAATAAAGAGGAAGTTATATTTCAACTATAACTTTAAGGAATTGCCGTGCGTCGAAGAGTACAGAAAATAATGCAATAATACTCGCGATATAAAACGAAGAGGAAAGAGAAGAAACCGACGAAAGAGGCTCCGAAAGGAAGAACTGAAAAAAAAAAAAAAAGTCCAGGAGAAACCTATAAGAAAGAGAAAGAAGAAGAACAAGAGTCACAAGGGTGGGCGAGGAAGTATAGTTGTAGGATGATCTATGGATCACGATCCATATCGGAGAAGAGCCACCGGAATGACACTGGGGGGTGGAAAGGATATCGGGCAAAGTTTCCCCTCTAGATTGCAACTGGATTCATGGGGGTTGGTCGTGCACGATCGAAGGGGCTGCTTGCTTAGGTGGTGGTCGGGGTGGTCCCCGCTCTCTGCTCAGTCGTAGCGCCGACTTGGCTCGAAGTTGCGTAGTTAACGGGTACATACACTCACACTGTACAAAGTAGACGCACGTTTTCCTATTAAGTAATAAAGTAGAAAAGTGAGAGGACCGAACGAGCGCGCGCGGTTGGGATAGCGAAAAAGAAAGAGAAAGAGAGGGAGAGATATATAGATCGAGAAGAGAGAAGAGAGCGCGCGCTAGAGAGCGAAGGAGAGACACAGAGAGATAGATTGCAAGGAAAGAAAAAAAAAAAAAAAAAAGGGGGGGAAATCAAGAAAATTCGGAATCGTCGCTTTCACGACAATGTCACGCCGAGCAGCCGATTGGAAGGGAATTCTATTCGCGTGCTACGCTGTCCACTTATTTTCATGTAAGTTGTCAGAAAAGTTCTCAGCTCGCTCCACTTTCCACCCCTGTTATTCTCCTCCTGGTGGCCGCTCGTTCGTCCCGTTCGCACGTTAATCCTGTCGCAGGGGTTGGAACACGGTGCAGGACACCCGCCTGATTCAGCCGGGACTTTTAAAAAACCACCCCCTGTTACAGGTCCTCCTCCTCCTCCTCCTCCGCCCCACCCCTCCACCCTTGGCTCCGCCGATGTTTTTCTCGCAACCCCCGCGAACACGCACACGGATAGGAGCGTGCACGATCGAAAATAGCCGACACGCGCGTATACGCGCGCACACACACACGTACAGGGGTAGAGCGCGTCAACGAGCAATCGGACCCATTAACGCCAACGTTTACCATTTACCTTTTCGTCCACGCGCTCACTCCCACGCATCGATCCCGCTGAGAATTGTCCGCTTTGCTCCGTTCCGTTCCGTTCTGCTCTGCTCTCCTCGATTTTGCCGAAGGTCCGCGTTCCCTCCCCGGACTCTCCGCTCGGAAGGGGTTGTTTCCTTTGGCGGCTTCCTCCTGCCGTCCCGCCCCTCCCCCTGGATCCTTCGTAGGTCCGACATCCCCGGGAGATCTCCGGGAACGACGCGTGGAACCTAGGGAAGTTCCTCGAGAGCGCGATCGAGGGTGGTCCCGGTGAAGATCGCGCGGAAGATGCTAGAGTGCGGGGGTGGGAAGTTCCATCGATCTCGCGTGGATCGTCGATGGCGTTGGATGGATCTATGGAATTTCCCATGGTTTCTCGGTTCGCACCGTGTAGAACAGCGAAACTCGGGGGTGTCTCGCGTGCGCCCGGCATATGTCGGCCAATGCAATACCGAACGACCCTCTGGCACGTGTGTGTGTGTGTGTGCGTGCGTGTATGCGAGAGGGGTGGGGTAAGGGTGGTTATACGGGGAGACTTTTCTGATCGATCAAGTAACGCCTCTTCGTATGCAGCACGAGCTGGTGAAGCGTGTTTTTTTTTTTTTTCTGATAAATGCAATTCCCTACTACCCCCTTTGCTCTCCCCCCACCCCTCCCCGTGAGTTCGATCGAAATCGATTGGTCTCTTCCCGGAGAGAGTCCAAGACCCCATCGATTGGCGACGGTGATCGAGTCTATGGTTTGGGAATTCGGTTCTTATCGGGACCACCCCTTTCCCCCCTCGCGTCGATGACCTTGACGGAACAAGAGGAAGCGGAAAGAGGGTTTCCTCGAATTCCACCCCTTACGCACCGCAACGGGTTTCGAGCGAGAAACAGAGAGTTTCCCCGATCTATCGATCTTCCCCGACCTACTCCAATTTCGAGAAGCTCGAAAGTGAAAAGATTACCAGCCGCGCGAACCCACTCAAGTTCCGCAAATGTAAAACTTGAACTTTGACCTCGCGCGCGTCCTCGCCGAGGCGATGACGTTGATTCTCGTTAAACGTCGAGGATAACGTTTGGTTTGGCGCGTGCTAATTCGAGGGAACCGATGGAAAACTTTGTTTTCTCATGGTTGCGCGATAATTGATGGGGGTGAAGACGGAGTGAGAGAGAGAGAGAGAGAGAGAGAGATGGCAAGAGCGCGAGACACGTGGGGATGAAATCGGCAAGAGGGAGACAACGTAATTTATTCATTTCCTTATTAATACGAGACATCGACCATTCTACTTTTAAGTGGGACGTCGCATTCGTTTAATTAAACTTCGATCGAAAACTTTCAAACGTCTCGAGTGGATACCCCCACCCCCTCCCCCCGCATCGTTTCCTCAATTTCTCATTCGAAATTATCGCGCGGGGAAAATACGCGTTGCCGCTTCACAGGTGTTATCCCGGATAAGAGAGAGAGAGAGAGAGAGAGAGAGAGAGAGAGAGAGAGAAGACGAATGTTGTGTTTTTTTCTAGATATCAGCTGCAACGTGCAGGTGCAGTTGGTCGCACCCCGTTACGTGAGATATCGCAGCATGGCGGTTCTTATCTGCAACCACAGCGTCCCCGAGGAGCATTTGGACAAGATCGAATTCTCGAAAGATGGCAAAAAAATATTACAGTACATAAAGGGGAGGAAACCACCATTCCTCAAGTGGCCAGTGGAGGGTGCCAATATGGATGTAAGAATTTTCACGTTTCCACCCTTGCGCGCGGTGTTTGCGCCTTCTGGTTTCTCTCGTTCGTGGAAGCTCTGCAACGGCGATCCTCCCGATTCTCTCCCCCGACCCAACTGGAAAATTCCCTCGTTTCCTCTTATCTAATTCCAGTGATCCAGGGGCGAGAGGCGTATCTCGGCGAAAAACAGGGATAACCTTAGCCTCGGGTCCTTTTTGCCCTCGTGCGGCAACCCCCTTGGCGGATCCTTGCGAAAAAACGGCAGGGGCTCTCCTCGATGGGAAACGACAAAACCGTACGGATCCTCGCGTATTGGAGAACGAGGAGAAAAAATGTCGAGGTCGTTCCGAAGGTTTTCTCACGGATTATCCTCCGACTCGTTTGCCATTATCAATCCCCTTCGTTAATAGCGTCTGAGAAACTTTCTGTCACATGCAAGGTTGTGCGGCACAGCTTTGCCGGCTTATATTTATATTTATAACAAAATCAATATTTCAAAGCAGTTCCATACGTGACGTGTAAGAAAAAAGGGTACTGGAGCGATGGGGAAATTTCTACAAAGTCGTCCGGACGCTTAAGCGGGTGTTCGAGAAAGAGAGAGAGAGGTCAAAGGTAAAATTTCTCAAAGTTATTAAAAGAGAGAGAATTAAAACTATTTTTAATCCTCCCTAGCTCCTCGAGAGTTCTCCTCTCTCTCTTCTTTTCGCTCGTGCCTGTTCTCCATTCGACGAAAGGCGAATTGACCTTGACACTCGGGTCGACGACGAACGTTCTAGGAACATCCGAAAAAGTGTCCCATTTGTCGTATTTAGCGAGGCAGCATTGTCCTCCTTCCGTCTTTTCACACCCCCGAAGGAGATGGACGCCATCCCCTTCGCCCCTTGTCCCCCGATGTCACCCGAACCTCATCGATCGCCCGCTATCCGCTAATCGCGAACATCGCGTAATTCCTAACGCGACTAAGCAGCGCTTTCATTTCCGCTTTCAGTACTCGGAAAATGGCACGACGATCAAACTGATGGACGTCGGCTTCGAGGCGTCCGGCTCCTATTTCTGTGCCGTTTCCACGGATACTCCAATTTACACGAAGCCCTCGGAGGAGGTGGAGTTGCACGTGATAGGTGAGGGGACCTGCGTTAAAGACTCGAAAAATGGAACAAAATCTCCCCCACCCTGAAGAGACTAACGTCCGTCGCTTCTGCTTTCAGTACCGCAGACGGAGAACCCGGTGATCACCTTCGAGAAGAGTTCCTACTTCGTGGGCGAGTACCTGGAGGCGAATTGCTCCTCGTCGTCGGCCAGTCCAGTTCCTCACCTGACCTGGTACATCAACGGCAAAGAGGTGGGGGAGTCGTAGCGATAGCGATCCTCTCGCGTTATTAAAATCGATGAAAGACTCGACGACGACGACGATTGCCCACAGGTGGACGTTTCCCTGGTGAACGACTACCCCATCACCCACTACAAGGGTGGGCTGATGTCCGCCACGGCGAAGCTCAAGATCGAAGTTTCCGAGTTGCACGCCGGGGAAAATGGCAGCTTGGAGATCAGCTGTTTCGCGACGATCCCGGCGTATCCCAGTCGGCACCAGGAGTACGCGGACATCAAGAACAGGACGGTCACGGGTAACTTCCTCGGGACTCCTCGGTCTCGTTTCCTCCTTATTTTTTGCATCGGGGGATGTTTCCTTCTCCGTTTTCTACCTCCGCTTCCGTTTCTGTTTTGCAGTGGAGATCATTCCGGCCCGGGTAACCGTGTCTTCCTCCTCAGCGAGAGTCGGCCAGGAGACCACCAGGAAACTGGCTACGATGTTGTGCGCGTTGCTGTTGTCGAGCAAGGTCGTTCCTTAATAAATGTCAATTGTATAAGATAGCGAAACGACGTATTGTACGAACGAGGGATGCGGGACAGGCGTGGAGAGAGGGCGAGGAAGCAGAAAAGACAGAAAACGGAAAAAAACAGAAGAGAACACGCGTGTGTGTGTGTGTGTGTGCGTGTGCTGCGTGAGCGAGCGTATGTGTTTCCGTGGGTACGCAAGGCGAGAAACGACGAGGGAAAAGCAGAAAAGACGAGCAAAAGGGAGGAGGAGGAGAGAAGGAAAACGAGTACAAGAACGAACAATCACAATGTCTTCCTCGATTATTCCAAAACTATGAAGGAATAGTATTTTTATGATTTCGCCTCGAGATTTCGTGATGCGTAGACACTTTTTACGTGATAATTCCGAATTATTGCTCATTAATGCGCTGACTGCTTTACAATGTCAATTGAATTTTACCTCCGCTACATTTTAAATGTTAGAGAGAGAGAGAGAGAGAGAGAGAGAGTGAATGAACGCGCGCGAGAGAGAGAGAGAGAGAGAAAACAATCGTTACCCGAGGAAGGGCACAATTAAATTATATGCGCATACATATATATCTATATATATATGTGTGTGTGTGTATATATATATATGTATACTTTTGAAATATGTTGTACATATGAATAATATGCTAGATAAATTAAATGTTTTCTGTTTTATGGTGCGATCTGACGCGTGTTGCAATAGTTTGATTCGATAGTTTCGATTTCGAATTTGGTAGCTTTTGTTTGCGCGATTATTGTGTCCGAGAAAAAAAAAATTGATTAAACAATCTGTTTGCAAGACGTCGAAATAATTCGGCTTATTTGAAAATATTTCTTTCAAAATTGTAATATTAATAGAGAGATGAAAATTCTTACCTTTTAGATATTTTGCAATTTTTGTATCTCTCAAGTTTCTAGTGTTTCGCAATCCAGACCATGAATAATTTACAGCCAATGTGTCTCAGCTATAATATAACGTAAGCAATTACGTACGAATTTTGTGCCGTTGCACCTCCAATCATTGATAAATGTTTTTTCTGAAAAAATTAACAAAAAAATAAATATAAATGCTATACAGTTATATTAAAAACATTTTATTTCATTACTTACATTATTGCTCCTGTAATATCTCATTCGTTTCTAAATTATCATTAAATTCTTCCACAGATTTTCAAGGAAATAATAACCAATCTACTTGTTCTACAGTAGGATTTTAATGTTGATTACTTAATAAATGTATTATTGTTTGTAGCTTTAGCATAATTTGCTTGTGACATTTTAAAAGCTCCTGTTTACTTAAAAAATCTGAAAAATAATTATACATGTAACATTATCTAATCTCTCTACTTTTAATAATTAATAAATTCAATATAACAAAATTTTAAACGAATATTGATTATTATTAAAAAATGTTATGTTTAATGAGAATATTAATTGATACAAAAAAAAAGAAAATAACAAATTTAATTATTTACCAAGTGAGAACGGTGAATCAGGACGTTCGTATTTAATATTTTCATTTTAACATGAGGATGAAAATGATATTTCATTTTTATTAATATTAAATTTTTGACTTTTTAAGTACATCATTATTATCGGCAATTGCTACAGTACAAACTAGTGTTTTTTACTAATTTCATAAATGTGTACATACATCTAAGAAAATTGCATTATATTGATAAATTAAAGCAATAGTGAAATAATGGTTTCTAAAATAGAAATTCTTACCTAATAATAGTTGAAAATTTATTACTAGTTTTTCCTTGAAAGCAGACAAAGTTTTTATAATTTTTCTTGATATGTTCATGTCTCTATTTTCTTTATCCGTAAAAATAATAATATTTCAATTTCAAGATTATATACATAAATTAAATAAGTCATTAAATACAAACTAATTAGAAACATATATTTGATTAATAGGAATTTTACCTGTACCGTCATCTTCATCGTCTGTCTTGTACAAAAGCATTCGCTTTTTTGTCAAATGACTTTTTTTTTGGATGATTTAATTGATGCTAATACTTCTGCGTTAATTGTATCAGTATTTTCATTGGTAGAGATTTTTTTTACAGTGCTCTTCAATGTCAGAAGATAATTTTAATGTATCTGTAAAATAAATATTATGTTAAGCACATTTATGGTTCATTATATTTTACTTGAAACAGGATATATGAAAAATTTACCAAATGGTCCAAGAATTTTTTTATAATATTATGTTGTCCAAGCTTCTTTTGGAGTGAAATTATAAATTTATTGCTTAGAAAATTTAAGATTTTTAGTTGACTATTTTTCAGTTTTTTTTTTAATCTAGCCAAATTTCTGGTACTATACTGTAATATATTTCATAAAAAACATTCAAGAAAACATTATATTTTGTACAGCAAATGCAGAGATATAAGAAGCTTCTATACAATCTCAGAAAATCAAAAATAATGATATGATATTAAATATTTTATATAATTTTGGTATAACATTTCTGCTAATTTTTCAAATACTACGAATTTCATTGAGATGAGACCGTGGGAATTATTCTTCATGAGAAGAAAGGGATTCTTCTAGTCTGCATTGGATGTTTACGAAATGTGCTGGGAATTCGGTATCTCAGCTTTGAATAAATAAATCACACACAATAAGCTTGTGTTGTCAATATTCTAATGTTGTGTTTAGATTAGTCATTTTCAGACTTAGTTTTGTAACAAGGCTTCTTTTATCAATCATTATGAAGTGATATACCGAACTCTACATAAAGATGGCTTTTGGAATTCTTTTGAAATGAAATGCACAATTTTGAATGCATTCTTGAAAATCATTCCGGCTTCTCTTGGGATATGTGTACTATCTGGGTTGTTAAAGTAAAATAGTTTGATGCAATCTCATTTTAATTATCTGAATAAATTTATTATTGATTATTTTGAAGACTAAGCTTCAGATAAAGAATTGGTAAATAAACAATTGCTTTAAAATCACTTCCTCTGCAACCACTTAAAAATTGTTTTCTGAATGGTTGTTGCAATCTGTATAATTAATTAATTAAATAAATTAAATAATTAATGGCATTTTTCGAGATATTTTAAATTTCCATAAATTTCTAGTAAGAAACTAATGTTTTAAGTAGTTTTTGCTGAAAAGTTTTGTTTCTAATATGTATCAAAGTAAATTATCAAATTTAAATTTTTATATAATATTTATACATAACTATCAATGTTCTCAAAACTTATTATTTATTGAAATAAAAATTATGCTTAATGGCAGTTTTCAATACTTACAAAATTCCGCTTAATTTCTTAAAGATATTAATTACGAAAGTATTTCTTTCGTAGGAATAATAACTTTCGGGCGGATGTAGTATTTTTAGCATTAAAAGTAAAAAAAAAAGTAAATTTTTTATTATATCTTGGTTATATAATTTAAAGTTTTTAAAACTACCCTTTTAAATATAAAATTATATACCTAAAAGTGGTTTTCAGGACTTACAATAAAAAAAATAACTTCAAAATTTCATAATGTATTTACGCTTTTCTCCTATACAAAACTATTGATTTATCTGTTATCTAATGATAGATGTTTTAAAATAACACATTTGTTTAATTTTATTAAAAATTAATATAATCTTGAAGACTGCTAAACAATATATAAACTAATATATTATCAAACATAATAAAGATATATAACTTTTTCTTGAGGGATCATATTCAATTCTAAGTTGCCTATTAATATGCAAAAATAAAAATTTATTGGCGAATTAATTTTTTTAACAATGGTTTAACAATGATCTCCTTCAAAATTTTAAAGGGTTGTAGGAGGACGATTTTTTATTTACCACTTTTTGATTTAAGTCTTAGTTTTAAAGATATTCAATGACAAATATGCTATTAGTTGGACAGAGACAGTCGGTTGGTTGATCTCACTTCAACTAGCTGACTGTCTTTATCTAGCTAATTGTATCTTTATTGTTAAATATCTTCAAACATAAACTTCAGATTAAAATATGGTTAATGAAAAATAGTCTTAGAATCATCTCTTCTACAACCCTTTAAAATTTCGAAGATCATTGTTACTCCCTGTATACGAAACGTATATTTTATAATTTCGTTGCTGCTGTTATTATTATTATTATTATTATTACTGTTCACAAACTTGAACTTCAGATGCTTGTCAAGACCTTCTGTGCTTCTTGAATTGTAAGAAATATAATTACTTGCAATCTGATTGTAAATAAAATGGAGATTGAAATGAAGGAGGCTTGAAAATTAGAGATTTTTTATTATTATATATAATTTATTATTGTAAACTTTTTTAGATACATGTATGTGTGTAGAAAAATATTGCTCGGGTATATAAATACGTAATGAGAATAATAGTCAATTATAACAGAGTATCGGTGTAAATATTGAAATGCAATTATTTCGTCCAAGTGGTTAAACGCTAAGCGGAAATAGTGTGTCATTTCCAAGTACTCTATCGATAGGTTTAAAATGTATATACACGTTACATATTCATTATCAAAGGGTTACCACATCTGAAGATCCTGTAAAACCTGCGTAAAACACAATAATCGTTTGTCGCGTTGTAAACAAAAAAAAAATCAACAAAAATTAAAAATAAGAATATTTCGTCTTGTACAATCCAAATGCTTAAAATTTTCAGAAACTGATTACGCTAATAAATCGTGTCTCCTTCGTTCTGTAAAATCTCGCACATCTCTCTACAGAAAACTTAGGCTTTCGCCTAATACTGCTTCAAGTATATAATACAATTTAAATATATATATATATATATATATGTGTGTGTGTGTGTGTGTGTGTTTGTTTGTTATATACATGCATAATATGTATATAAAATATACGCGCAAATATACTAGTCTATAATAGTTTAACTACAACAATCTAAATTTCAACATTTCTATAATAGGTAGGCTAAGACTTTAATTATCACATTCGCGTTTCAAATATAGGAATGTCGTCGTCGAGTTTAATAACGTTCCTGTAACTTTCCCGAGGAAACCTAGATTTTTCTGTTTCCGCGCATCCTGAAGCATTCCCTTTAATCGGCACTTCTTCTTTTACAGGAGTTCCTTTCCCCCTTCTTCTCCCTCCACTATAATAATTAACTATAAACAAGTGTACAGAGTTTACACAAGCGATGACAGGACTATCATTTCTTTCTTTTTTTTTCCATGTTTCTTACTATTTATCCCACATTAGAGCGATTGGTCTCTAAAGTACCACACAATGCATAGTCAATCGCTAATCTACAGAAGCTAACGGGTTTGAGCTCTTGAGGGGAAGTTAGCTGTAACAGTTTGACAAGCGAGTAATATGTACAGTATGAGATATGATTAGTGAGCAAAAGCTTTTGGCAGCAGGTCTCTGGCCCCCATCAGCGGCGGGGGTAGGAATCTCTAAGATTTCTCCAATAGGGTGTTTGGAATGTACCATTTTGACTTTGACCCGCGACCCCCCACTTAATTTAGGCATTTTCCATAAAACTATCGACTCTCCTGCTAATTTTATCATCGCCGTATCCCCGCGGTCGACTTTGACAGTTTCACTTCTTGACGGCAGCCTCGCTGTCGTTCAACATCACGCCGGAACTCTTGACCCCGTTGAGTTCATCCTGAATCTCCTGCAGAGACTTGCCCTTGGTTTCCGGCAGGATGAAGATCGTGAAGAGGACGCTCAACAGGCAGAACACGGAGAAGCCCCAGAAGGTCGTGTAGTTCCCGAAGGCCGCGCTGATGTTCGACGAGAACTTGGTGATGAAGAAGGCGAGCAGCCAACAGGCGAAGACCGTAATACCGGAAGCCTTCGACTTCACGTTCGAGGCGAACATCTCGCCCATTACCGCCCACGGCAATGGTCCCCAACCTACGCTGTACGTCGAGATGAAGATCACCAGGGAGAGGACCGGAAGCCAACCGGCGATGCTTTCCGCTTCCGATGGCTCGTACGATTGCAGAAAGAAGAACAAACCGAGGGCACCCTGCGTTTATGCGGAAAAAAGCGTCATGAGAAGCTTCGAGGTCTTCGGGACCAGAAACACCTGGCAGGATCTGCCACTTACCAGAGTGAGGATTTCGCCGATGCCGGATATGACGAGGAGCATTCTCCTGCCGAACCTGTCGACCACCAGAGGGGTCACCATGGAAGCCAGAACCTGGACGACTCCGACTATGAGCGTGGCGTTGCTCTCCTTCGGGTTAATGCCCGCGGCCAGGAAAACCGTGTCCATGTAGAAGAGGACGAAGTTGATTCCGGTCAGTTGCTGGAATATCACGAGGATGCAAGCGTACAGGAGAGCCTTGAAATTTGCCTTGACGCTGAAGAGGTCGGCGATGCTCGTCTCCTCCTGGAAGGCGTCGTCGATGATAGCCTGCAACCAGACAAATTTCCATCCGTGAGGCTCCTCCTCTCTTCCGAAGGTCAATGAGGAATCGACGACGGATGGGCCTTCGATGGGACTTTGCAATTGCCCACTTCCGGTTCCAGTTCCGGTTCCGGTACCGGTATCAACCTCACACCCGTCCCGGCTTCGCTTCATCTTCGTGCGTCTACAAAATGGCGTGGCTTACTTTCAACGACGGACGCGACTTCTGTGATTTCCGTGCAATGACCTTGAACCCTGTACAGAACGGCCAATTGGAATTCAAGGGGTCGCTGAAATTTTTGCCGACCATTCGCTCGGGCAGGATGTTCGCGTACCAGTGGAGGCCGTCGGAGGTGGTTGCGCGCGCGCGCACCATTAGAATAACCGGAAAGACTCGAGCTTCTACCTCTGCGACCACGAACGTCCTTCGGATGACCTTGATCGATCCGTCGTCCCGAGAATAACAAGAGGAGAGCGCGTTACTCGCGCGTCGTGAGCTCGTGCCTAAAGAGTCGGGATTATCCGTGACCTTGGGGTCACCTCTATTAGGAAGAACAGCCGCGAAAGCGCTAAATGAGTTTCGCGCGAGTTCCCCCGTGTTTAGCGACGACCCGATAACGCGAGAACTCGCGCGATGGCGATGGCGATGTCGATGGCGATGGCGATGGCGATGGCGATGGCGATGGCGATGGCGATGGTGGCGTGGTCCTCGTGGCGAAGTCGCGCTAAAATTGAAGAAATTCTCGCGTACCTGCATATCGTCGATCTCTTTCCGAAGGTCAGCTGGCGATTTCTTCCTGAGCCAAGCAAGGGAAGCTATGGCCTCGTCCTTTCTGCCCTTGCCAAGCAAATAGTACGGCGACTCCGGCATGAAGAAGAAACAGGCGGAGAAGACGAGTGGCAGGCACCCGCAGCAGATCCAGAGGACCGTGTAGGACACTTGGGGTCCAATCGCGTACGAGTACAGCAGTCCGATCGTTATGAACAATTGCAGGAAGGAACCCAACACCCCACGAATGGCCGTCTGAAAAGAAACGTTCATCCCTCTCAATGGCGTCTCCCCGCTTGTATCAGCGGGGCTGCAACGAAGCTTCTTCGCGCATTATTTTGTTCTCCTCCAAAAATGTGCGTGGAAAAAGTGATTTATGCTAAGTGCAAAAGCATCAACGGGAGAGAGGAAGAGACGAGGTCGATGAATTTGGAGCGACTTTGAATTTGGGGGTGCAGTTGCAGCGGGGTGTCCATACGCGTGTCGCGACTGACACCCCTAAAATTTGGAATTCGCATCGGTGCAAGAACCGATGCCATTTTTCTTGGCATCGAGAGCACACGCGCGTCTCCGCGTCCTCGACATCGTCGTTATCTTCATCCTTCTCTCAACCCTGTTGACACTAGCGCTCCTTCGATCTCTTCCTCGAGTACCATCGCCTCGTTGGATCACGTGGCCGTCGGGTCGTCGCGTGATCGATCGGCGCGAAAGTAACGAGCGAGAAAATTTTATCGAGAGGCGTTCAGCCGTGCTGGAACAGTTCTCGGAAGATTTTCTATCAATAGACTTTTCTTCCGGCTGAACGCCTCTCCTCAATCGAGAGCTCGCTCCCTCTTGCAGAAACGCACCTAAGCAAACAGCAAGAGCAAATGACCCTTATCTTCAACAGCGTGTAATTCAAACTAATCGGAGTAATTGAGCGTACGCTCATTTCTGTGTCCACTTTGGGAAGCTCTGAGATCTTCCATGGAAATTTTCCGCGGTGCGTCAAAACGAGAGGAGGATCAAGATCAAGACCAAGGCCAAGACCAAGACCAAGAAGAAGAAGAAGAAGAAGAAGAAATTTTAACGGGTCCCGATTGCGAGTGGTTTTACCGATGTTGAACTTACCTCGGCGATTTCACCGCAGTACATGGGGACCGCCGTGAATGCGAGTGCCAAGGCCACCCCGAAGATGAACCGGGCGACGTAAAATTGCGCAACGTTGCTGGCCGTCGCGATGAGGATCCATCCGAGGGTGTAGGGTGCCACGCTGCAGAGGAGCGTCCGCTTCCGGCCCCATCTGCGAGAGGAAAACACACGCGCTCGTTAACGAAAGAGAGAGAGAGAGAGAGAGATTTTATGGAAAAGGAAGTTCTCCCCCTCCCTCCCCCCTCCTACGCCTTGCCATGTTTGCGGCTTCTCGATGCTATTTCTCGAAGGTTCCTCGAGAGATTCCCCGAGAGAAAGAACTTACTGTTCGGCAAGGTACCCGGCGAGGACACTGCCGACGAGGGCTCCGACGGGGGTCAACGAACCGATCCAGGAACTCTCCTCCGACGTGATCTCTCGATCCAGGGGGCTGTCGTCCGCGTGTTTCTCGAGTCTCGGCAAAATCGGGCTGGTCCAGGCCAACATCGCTCCGGTCGCCACGATACACAAATTTGCTGAAAGAGAAAAGACATTCGCTTTATCGACCATCGGACGCGCTCTTCGTCAACTTCGACGCTTTGACCTTTGACTTGGACGAGGCATCGGCGGATCCAAAGTTTCGCTTCGGTGAAAATCCTCGAGACACGGCGACCTTGGCTTTTCGTCAATGAAAATATTGGAACGATAAGCTTCTCTCGACTCTGTCTCTCCCCCCTGCCCCCTCCCCCCAATTTGGCGATATAGACTTTTATGGATGAATCGGTTGTCCGTTGACCCGGAGGGAATGGCTCGTCGTGCGATATTCGTGATCCATAACGATCTCCGCTCCGATAAAACTTGCCGATAAGAATCTCGCGCGTTACGTATTACGTTTATTACGCAAACGCTCTCCGATGTTTCTTCCGCTCGCGTGTCGCGTCGGGTGTTCCAACGTCGTTGTTACGCGCTAGACCAGATACTGGATGGAGTGTCGTGTCTCCACGCCACGGAGAAACACGACCTCTCGTCGTTAAAAAATATTGGCCGATAATGAACGTGTTCATAAAAGCGAAATCACGTTGGGCGATCGTCGCCTCGACACGCGAACTGCGAAAATTCGACGTATTTTCCGAGCGGACCCTCGATGGGCGACGGTTTTTTCTTACTTCCGTCGCCCATTGCGCGTCGTCTAATATTCGTCTCGATTGCGTTTCGTTACGCGGATATTTAGCGGCGATTTCAGCGAGGAGGTTTTATCGGAGGCTGAAAAGGTCGATCGACGGCTACGGTAACCCGTGGCTGTACTTGTGGATAATCCGATACTTTTTTAGATTCGACGAGGTTCATCCCCCTTCCTCTTTCCTCCTTCCATCAAGTTTCTCTTTCTTCGAGGCAAGCTCGACGTATATACGTCAATCCAGCGATTGTGAATTCGCTCGGTGAAAAATTCTCGAGTTAACGTCACGTCGCGCGTAAATCTGTCGGTGCGGACGTCGCAACGTGTTTTGAAAGCGTCAATTGGCTTAATGAAAAATCTCCGAACGGAAATGCTCGTCAGAGAGAGAGAGAGAGAGAGAGAGAGAGAGAGAGAGAGAGAGAGAGAGAGAGAGAGAGAGAGAGAGAGATAAAGGCTCCACTTTGGCTACCTACCGAAAGCTTTTAGACCTCCGGACTTTTGCCGATCGTCAGGAAAAGAAAAAAATGAAATTTCCCGAACGATTGAAAAACGAAGTTTACCGATAAGTTTAGCGATATCGGAGCAGATGCGAGAGAAAAAGACGCCTGCTGCGCTTGATACGAAACTGATAGAACAGGTCACTCGCGGACTACAGGGGCAGCGCTGAAATTGCTCAAGTTTTGCAGATCGGACCGCTGTCTTCTCTGTTGAGAAATACGGAGGGAAAGGGGGAAAACTGTCGTGAAATAGAAAAACGATCAATTCCCATCACGAGTGGGATCAGCCGCCATCGAGGGTCGTGGAATATCGTGAAAGATCGTCAAAGACCGTCAAAGACCATCAAAGACCGTCAAGGACCATCGAGCAACCACCATCAAAGGCTATCAAAGAGCATCGAAGTGGCGAAATATTCCCTTTGTTAAAAACGAGTTTATTAAAATCGACTATAAACGATAAAAGCCACCACTTTGCCGAAAGTGAGCGAGTTTTTGGGCTCTTGGGGGGAGGGGGGCGGGAAGAAGAGATCGACGGCGGTATCTTTTCCCCATGCGAAAAAAGATTTGCTTATCTCTGAAATATCTGAAGCAGATCGATTACGAGTGGCGCTGTAATCCTCGCGTGTACGTTTGTACATACGTGAGATAAGCCTGTTTGTCTTTTCCAGATTACGCGTTAATCGACATCGATAAAATTGTTGGCTGCATTGCTACGCCCACAAAAATTGTCTGGAAACTGTGCCAATCTATATCGTTTGTTTGTACACGCCATTCGTCTCTGTTCTGTTCAGCAATTGCGCACGCCCCACTGGATTTCCCACGTCCCTTTTCTCTCCTTCGCCACTTTTCCGCATTTTTTCCGGAAAATCGTCAACGGCCGAGGAAATTTCCTCTTCCGACGATGACGCCCGAGAAATTCTCCCACTATTTACCTTGCTGTAATCGTGCGAGCTTTCTTATTTATCTGCGCAGTCCCCTCCCCCCACCCCCTTTCCAACATTCCACGTTTCATTTCGCTGGAAAAAGGGAAAAATTTTTTCTGAAAATTTTTCTAAGAAATGTCTGAGAAATTTTCCCGCTCTTTTTACTCCGCGGTAACTCCGCGTGTTTCCTTATTCGTGACTTTGTATCTTTTGCTACCTGAGAAAAGTTGGAACGTTCAACGTCGATGATGAAATTCCATCATTTTAATGAATTACGACGGAGTATCCCTCCCGGCTCCCCTCGTTCATTTTCGCGTGCGGGGAAATATAAGGCAGGAAAATCTTTTATGGACATTGCACGGTCGCGTTGCTGAGTCCGTTTTAGGAATTATCACGACGCACTTTCTGCCGAATCGGTCGCTATCGGAAACCGGAAGTGCCGCCTTACCGCAGTTGCAATTGCCTGGAAAATGGGAAACGTTGCTGGGTCTTGCGAGTGTGGAGAGCAAAACTCTGATTACCGAGCATACACGCGGAAAATCTTATTCGCGTATGTCGGATGCTGGTAGGCTCGTCCAAACCTCGCAAACGTGGCACGAACGATCGGTTGCTCATAACGCTGAGTTACCGAGAAAAACTCGGAGCCGACGAAAGAATTTTCTGACATTTTTTTTCATTCGCCAGCCTAAAAACGTGCGCCGCCAATAAAATTTGGCACAAGCGAGATCGTTCGTTCCGCTCGCGAGATCTTGCTCTTTTTCCAATTTTTTCAGAGTATTCTCCCGTCGACGTCGTCCGTTTCCTCGTTACCGTAAAATTGGAAAAACGCGAGAATGGAGAAACGTGGACACTGAGGAAACGGTGCGCTATATAAATTATTGCACGAGGAAATACGCAAATCGGCAACGATACAGGCGATAAAGGCAATTTGTATTATTGCTATCTATTTTCGTGCTTTGCCTTCGAGTCTTTCAAAAACGCGCGTAATATTGGACGATAACTTCCGACGGGTGTATAAATCCACCGAAGGAACGATAACGATCACGTAACGATTCTACAGGTTTGTCGTCCACGCGTCGGAATTACTTCCGACGCAGTTACGCAATCTCAGGAATTTCGAAAATAATTGCTCGGATAGCGAGAGAGAGAGAGAGGCTCTTCCTTCCTTCTTTCGAAAAATGTCGTCAACCGTCGAAAACCGAAGAGCCGCGGTGACAGCGACATCGAAAATTGCCAACGGGCGATAGATTTTCACGGAATAGCAAGACCAAGGAGTAACGAGGAAAATAAAAAGGTTTGCATAAAAGTGCGGATAATAACAAAAGATAAGTAGTTTCTCCACGATTAAGCGGCGATAAGTGGTATTCGTAAAAGGTTTATAAGTGCTTAAAGAGGTAAAAAAAAAGATTTTAGATTAAATCCTGAGAAGTTATTAGTAATTTTTTACTGACCAAGTGGAGCTATATCAGTAATTGTGTGCACCAATGACTATTATACCGATTTCTTCCTCGAGTTCGCGCGAACGATTCTTGCGGGCGCGGACAAGGAAATTGACGGAATTTATGGAAATCTCCACAGTTTCCCTTTGAAAAAAGAGTAATAACCTTTCGAAAAACTCTACCGTGTATTTTTTAATCGTACGCGTGTCGAGAGTTCCCGTCAAATGTTCATTTCGATCGGACCTTGATACGTATTTTATTTTATATTCCACTGCAACATCGGTATCGTCGCCGTCGTCGTCATCATCGTCGTCATCATCATCATCATCATCATCATCATCATCATCATCATCATTAGCGTCATTATCGTCGCCGTCGCTATTTTCCTCATTACAATTATAATTACTCTTAATATCCGCAATTTGGTCGGCCGGCGAATTGTATGGGGAAATATGCGAAAATACAATTGCTTCCTCGTTCCTCCAGAGATGATTTCAATCGTCAACGCGAATTTAGCGTAAACATCTTTTTGGTATGCGGTACCATTGAATTACTTCAGGCACTCCTCCATGCTGGCTTGAATGTAAAATAATTAACATCCGGCGCAGCGCGAAATCAAATCGCTATTTAGCAAGGCGAGTGTGATCACAATCGGCTTAAACAACTTCCTTGTTACGCCTGCGATCCGGGCGGAAAGCCAACGAATCTTTTTTCGTCCGATTCTTGGCCGCGCATCTGCTTCCAATCTAAAATCCCTGAAAATGCCTGAAAATGCCTGAGAATGCTCTTCCGCCACCTTCCAAAAACCTGGACTCTCGACTCTAACGTCCTCGTCTCGACTGGACTGATGTCCAGGTCCCCCCCCCTCCTCTTCAACACCCGCCTTTATCGTCTCTTCGCGAAAAAAAAAAAAACGAGTAGATTTATCGTTGATTCTCAATGACGGTTCGTTCCGCGAGGAACGATCATCATCGTCATCGTCATCCGCGCACCTGAAACAATGATTCAGTACCGATCTGACGTTTCAATGCCTCGGAACGAGATTTTCAGCGAAAATAGCGTAAGAAACGCCGTAATTTTAGCTACACGTTGTACCTTGAGACCTACGTCGCTCGACAAAATCGTTCCACGTGTGCGCGTTACTTTTGTTTATCGCTGTCATTTCCACTTTGGAACCGTTCCTGACCACAAATGGCACCACCAACACCACCGTCACCGCCACCATCGTTGAACCACACACACCGATACCGCGACCACTTCACTTTTGCTTTACTCCGAGAAATCGCGTTAGTCCATTCCATCCTTAGGAATTTCGCGAGCATTGGCAGCGGTTGCCGCGAAAGAGGCAAAAAGGAGGTCTGAGATCGGTGCCGGAGGTTTCCACCGAGAGAAACAATAAACTCACCGTCTGGAACAACGTGGGAGAGGAATTTTCGGACGCGTGGACGAGACGAGCCAAGTGCGCGGGAAAACGATTCTGGTTCCCATCGCGATGAAACTCTTTTTTCGCAAAATCGCGTCTACTTTCGTTCCAGGAGAGAACGCGTCTCCGCAAAATTCGGCCGGCGAAGACGTCGAGTTGCGCTTCTCTCCCGGGTCTTCCGGGAACTTCCGGTTTGCTCTTGCGCGCGAGTTGCCGCGGTCATTAGGGATCGTTTAACGAGTCCGCGGAGCGACGGAGAAATCGACAAGGTGACCGATTATTTTACGATTCGCCATTTTCTAATGGGAGCACAAAACACCGTGGAGGAACGTCGCGCACACTTTCTCGAGCGACGTCCCCGTCCACCTTGTCGCGTTCCTCGTCCTCCTTCCTCTCGATCTCCATCGGCGTCGAGAGTCCCGCGGAAACTTTTCGCTCGACGAGAAATTTGAGAAATTTTCGCAGAGGGGAGGATCGAGTTTGGTCCCCAAGGTCAGTCACGATCCAGTCGACGAGGGAACCATCGATGGGATCTACGATGCGTCCGCGCAATTGGAGTGGACCTAAGGTAATATACGTACCAGTGGCTGCTGCGAGATACTGTCTGAACCTTGAACCCCCTTCCCCTTCCGCCATTTCCACGGAGAATTGGTGCACTTGCTTGTCGTCGGTTCTGAGATTGACTGGCGATGACTGATCATCGGCTGTGACGACGCGTTTCGTAGTGCAAAGCTCCCGGTGCCGTTCACCAGGGGTGGTGGTGTCAGATTGGCACGTTGCCGAGGAAGAACTTGGTGGCACGGGGCTGTAGGCATACTCTTTATACGAACGCCCCTCTATCTCTTCGCCACGGTGGGTGGGGGTCATTCTATCTCTATCTTTATCACGCACACTCCAATAACTACGGACTTTCCTCTTCTTTATTCTTCCTCCGCTTCTTCCACTTCTTCCACTTCTTCTTCTTCTTCTTCTTCTTCTTCTTCTTCTTCTTCTTCTTCTTCTTCTCTAACCTAGAGGGTCCGTGAAAGAAGAAAATGTTAGCGCATCGTTTAAAAGCACGGTCAAAGCGTTTTCTGCCTCTAAATTTTCGTCACGCTTGGTTCTCGCTGGATTATTATGGGAAACGCTCAGTGGTACCGTGTAAATTCATGTAAAATGGCGCACCCTTCTGGGATCCTCCACTCGCACCCTACATTTCCCGAGGATGTTTCGAGGCGAAATGTTTGTTTCGTTACGGTGTACCACCCGAACGAAGCCCACGAGTGTAATTTAATGCAGTATTATGCATGAAATGCTATGGTTTTTGGTTTCGTCAAAAATGTGTGTTTCGGTTGTGCGATGCAATATAAAGAAATTTGTACGTGTGGGGGGAAAGGGCACGACGTATTTTAAACGAGTTATTTCATTGAATGCATTTTCTCGAAAACAAATGTTTGTCATGTTTATACGCATGACGAAAGCAAATCGAGAGAGAGAGAGAGAGAGAGAGAGAGAGAGAGAGAGGAAACCGTTCTCTTTTTCGCCTTATCTTGGAATTCCTTAAAGTTTTTTCTACTTAAAATTCAATGGTTTTCTCGCGATAGAGAAGTTAATCTCATTTTCTCAAATTACTATCAGTGAAATTATGCGAGTAATTAACGAGGGGATTTCAAATGTCACGGTTTCGACGACGATAAGAATTTAATTAGAAAGTCGCGCAAATCAACGGTGCAATTGCACGTAAACAAAACGAGAGCGTAGCATAAAAGTAAGAAACAGAAGATGCAGGGGAGGTAGAGGAGCGATGTGGTTATTATAATTTCACGCGACTTTGCGCGCCTCGCGGTTTAATGAAAATTTTAGCAATTAGTTTTTCCTCGGTGAGGTACCGCTCCCCGTGCTGCTTCGTCGAAGGAATTCCGCGCATTGTCAAAGACCATAATAAACAAATATGCGCAACTCATGTATATCGTTATTGCAACTCGTTAAAACTATATTATACGACAAGGTTAAGTTCGCCGAGGTGCGAGATAATGCCTAGACATTTTCAAGCACTCGGATTCTTCATGGCCGAGACTACGTCGAAGCTGAATTTCAGACGACGCGACCTTCCGCGGCTTCCTCAAGCGGAAGTTGAGGATTCTCTCGGAGTTTGGCGCGCATTTTCCGCTGGCGCGCGATACGAAAACTTTTCGCGAAAATCTATCGCGAGCAAACAAACGTTGGGAACGGTAGAAATAAACAAATATGTCGCACGTGCGGAGTTCATTGATTATTTTATTATTAGACCGATCTACAGACTTAACCTAGCTTCGTATCACCTCCAATGTTCAATATTGATTGTAAATTGTGATTTTAATAAAACTCGATTAAGGAGCATACAGATTTTATCTGGAAATCATTATCGACCATTAATCATTCCATTGTACAAAATTATCTCCCGATTGACGGATAAACGCGAAATTTCTCACTTATTTTTCTTCCGCGCTCTTTTTTTTTTCTTTTTTTTATTCGAGATTCCTCGCGCGCGATCCATTGTGGTGGAGAGACTCGTGGAGTCTCCGAAAGTCTATTTCATCGTTTTTAACGCGCATCGCGCGCACCTTGGAATCTCACGGTAAATGGGAATGATTCACGAGGGAAAATCTAACGATAATTAAGTCCAGAAATCAAAATCATTGAATCACGCGTACTCGTTGTTACACGAGGGGATTTCTCGTCAATCGATTCTAGAAAAAACGCGCAAGGAATATGAAACTATTTCGACGATCAATCGAGTAGACGAAAAATTAAAGGAGTCTAGAACTGGAACAATCGAAAGATTACGATGGAAATTCACCGTTGATAACGATCCATCTAGCTGAGAAAATCGATTGAATCATTGTCCAGATAAAAATTCAAGCCACGGGATATCGTTACGCAGCATTATTCTCGCAATCTCGCTAAAATCAATTTTTATTTCGATTAACATAACTGCCCTCTTTTTCTATCTCTTGGATGAATCATCCAATTCGTTCGCTAGGAATAAGAAAATTTTCAATGTACATCCGAGTTTAATCGATTCCAAGCGTTCGCTTTTGTTCTCATTCCTTTTTTCGCTTTCTCTCTCTCTCTCTCTCTCTCTCTCTCTCTCTTTCTCTCTCTCTCTATCATTAGCATTCGTTCGATAGAGGCGAAATAGCTAAAAATAAAACCATTATCCATTTATTTACATTCGGTTACTTCTACAAAAGCAAACTCGAGTACCGTATAATCTCCCAACGGAAGCAAGGACTGGAAAATGTTCGTGTTTTTCAACAATGATAAAGAACCAAAGGAATTTTCACCGTTACGCGCGTATCTCCCACTCTCCGTCCGAAACTTCCCAATTCTTCGTCTCGCGCTTGTCCGCCATTTTGGTCCCGAGCGCGCGTGCAAGAGGGCAGCGAGAAATAGGAGGTAGCGCCCAACATGATTAAAACTCAGCATCTTTAGCGAGAAATCTCGCGTAAACGGCAGTAAAGCAAATTAGCTATCAGCGTTAAGAGATGATTCTTCGCGCGAGACATATTTATATCACACTAAAGAATCGAGCTCGACTCGCTCGAAGGAAATTGCAAATGGCTGCCGAGAGGAGACCTCGGGAGAGACGCGGAGACTTCAGCCAGCGCGTTAATTATTAATTCGCGAGGGCGTTTAATCTCACTTAGGAACGTGCGACGACGACTCAACGACTATCATCGACGATCGCGTATCCAGCGATTCTTCAAAAGTTGCCTCGTAATCGACATTTTCCAACGGCAATTACCGCCGATGGGATTCCCTCGTCGGAGGACGCGTAACAACGATCGTCGTCGGGTTCCCCGACGATTTCCGCGTGCGATTTGCTCGAGAGACCATTCCTCGACATCCTCGCCGAGGATCTCTCCCCTCCTCGAAAGGGAGGACGATTCCCGTTCGTCGTTATCGAGGCGGTCGTTCTGAAATTCGCGAATTTTTCGCGAAATCCAAAAGACAGCTGCACGGAATTCCTGGTGGTGGGTTCCAGGAACGCGTTGGACTATGGTACGCGACGACGTTTCGCACGTAAGCGGGAGAGGAATGCGTCGTGCGAATGGCGTTTACGCGAATATCTTCTCCTTTGTTCGGCTGAGGTCAACGCGTCGCTAACTACCTACCGCGGATCGCTGCGAACCATCGGCGTCGTCGACGTGCACAATCGGACCGATTAAACGGCACGTACGCGCAATTTTTCCATTTTCCTATTTTCAACCGCTCCGCTCGATTCGCGCGATGACTCGGCCAGTTGGGCCAGTTTTTCGTATTTTGCATATTTCCCAGAGCGATTCCATCCGACGATACCGATCCACCCGCGCTATCGTCGGGGGCCCGCTCGTCCGCGGAAGCCGGACGAGTCCAATGACGTAACGGAACGGAGCTAAACGTTCGCGTTCGGTGGAATTCGAGGAATGGAATTCCTCTTATCTAACAACAATGCTGGAGCCTATCGGAATTTTTAAGACGCGCGAACTAGCTAGAAATCTCATTGACGCAGCAACTCGCGGCACGGCACCGCGCGTGGAATGCGAACATCTCCGAAAAGCTTCCGTTCGCTTCGCGGATTCTCCGCGTTCCTTCGCGGCCCTACCACAACACCGCACCGTCGTTCCGACGTCGTTGCGCCACAAACGCGAATTTTGCGAGAGAAATCTGTGGAAACCGATGGAAAAAGCAAAAAAAAAGAAAAAGACTCGCCCGACGATCGAAATTTTCCTCGTCTCCAACAAGCAACTCCAGCTACTCACGAGTACTCGCGTCGTGGTCTTGGGCTATTTCGCGAGGATCCTCGGTTGACCTTGAGAGATCGGAAGTGGCCGCCGGAACTGGGAGCTGGGGCTGAGACGAAGGACGATGTCGTGCGTTGCCGCTGCTGCTGCTGCTGCTGGGTCGTCTTACCGGCGAGAGACGCGCGCTTGGATAAAATGATCGTTTCTCCATTGAACATCTGTATTATAGGGCATCGATAATTTCTTATGTAATGATGAGAATTGCCGATACTTTATCTGTCAATGCAGGTATTGGCGGTGCGCTCGCGCGCGCGCGCGCGCTCGGTACACCACGCGCTCGATGGGCTGCGGGTTTTGACCTCGTGTTTGCCCGCTCGTCTGCCCGTCCCCGTCGGACCCATCGTCGTTACCCCCAATTGGATCAGTCAGTCCCCTCGTGATAAGGCGCGCAATCATTCGCCTTCGATCTCGCTAATTCGCCTCGAGATTAGCTTTGCGAACGGAGAGTATCGCCGCGACTTGCAATTGGAATTCGCAATGTTCGAGCGCTCATTCGCGGGGACCGGACGACCGGCTGGATGATTCTCCCGGTGAACTTGACGACTCCCCAAGGAAATCAGGCCGGTTCTCTCGGATCTCCGGAAATTCCAGTATTCGCGCGCGAGACGGGAATACCCGAGTCGCGCCACTGAATTATTTAATTCGCGCTATAATTCCTAGGAATAATCCGCCCGCGCACCTCCCTCCTCCCGTTCTCGTACCTCCGGTCGCTTCCTCGAGTGCCGAAGACCGAGGGAGAAGCTCCGCTCCAAATGACCGCGGAATATCAAGGTGGTGGTGATTCTTCGTCAAGGTGAACGCCATGTTCCATCACGCGCCAGGATCCAGATCCAGACCCCCCGGGTGGTGACCGGTACCTATGCTAATTCTCTCCCGACCCCCCCCCCCTCCTATCTCCCTCGAACTCGGTGCTCTTCGGATTACAATTGCGCCAATTTTTCTCAAGGTCACGTCCGAGCCCCTGACGAAGAACCTGCGCGCGTTCTTTGGAGCACGGGAGGTCGACGCTTCGAGCGGTCCCGCCGTCGCGATCTTTTATGTCAGTCACGAAACTTTCGAGTTTTCACGAGAGAGACGGAAGATCCGACAGAGCTCTTCCGAGAAGAGCAAATGTAACGCGCGTACGTCACGGTCGTAGGTAGAGGAGCATGAACGGGCCATCCTTCGTCTACGTGGCCCTGGACAAATAAACGCATCGCGAATAATGAAAGCGTCTCGGACTTGATCCTCTTCTCGGCAGTTCCATAGACGACGAGCCTCGCCATGACCGGGATTACTCGTCGTGGCCTCCGTGTGTGTGTGCACGCGCGAACACATGGATGGAGAACATTTTTGAGAAATATTTCAGCACGCGCAGCAGCGGCATCCCGTCGAACATTTAGCAGAAAAATATGGTCCTGAGGGTATTCGCGCGATTGCGTCACGAGGATTCCGATCCATCGCAAAGAACTCACCCCCGACCCCATCCCCACCCCCACCCTCGTGGATCGTGCCAAAGAGGTTCGTTGAAGAGACGAAGAGAAGAAGAGCTCTCGTTCGTGGGCGATCACTCGTGGGACGAACGGAAAAATTAGGTCCTGCAGGTATTCGCGCGATTACGTCACGAGGATTCCGATCCATCGCGTCGAACTCACCCCCGACCCCACCCCCACCCCCACCCTCGTGGATCGTGCCAAAGAGGTTCGAGACGCGCAAGGTTGCTGCGATGGAGCGAACGACCTTGAAGAGACGAAGAGAGGAAGAGTTTTCGTTCGTGGGTGATCACTCGTGGGATGAATAGAAAAATTAGGTCCTGCAGGTATTCGCGCGATTACGTCACGGGGTTTTCCGATTCATCGCATCGAACTCACCCCCACCCCTCGTGGATCATTCCAAAAAGATTCTAGACGCGCAACGTTGCTGCGATGAAGCGAACGACGTTGAAATGACGAAGAAAAGAAGAGGTTTCGTTAGTGGGTGATCATCACTCGTCTCACCAGTGGAAAAATTAGGTTCTGCAAGTATTCGCGCGATTACGTCACAAAGTTTTCCGATCCATCGCATCGAACGCACCCCCAACTTCACCCCCAACCCTCTTGGATCGTGCCAAAAAGATTCGAGACGCGCACCATTGCTGCGATGGAGCGAACGACCTTGAAGAGACGAAGAGAGGAAGAGCTCTCGTTCGTGGGTGATCACTCGTGGGACGAGCAGGAGACGAAGTGTACCGGATTGCCACTGGAAGCTAATAAAATGCCTGCCTAATCGTGCGGTGTTAAGGAAGATTAGGCTCGTGATTTTCAGCTTAAGAAAGTTTACGTTTCGGATAGAGGTAAGTAGAGTGGCGTGTAGTAGCACACCGCGGTATTGTTCGGTTTTATCGACGAGATAAAGAAATCGCGTGACAGCGATGGCTTCGTTGAAAGAGGAGGAGGCGACGAATCAATCGTGATTTGATTTTCCAGCAGTCCCGGCTATCATCGGCAGAAGCCTCGTCGGCGGCCTTGAACGAGAAAGAAGAGAGAACGAAGGAAGGAAGGGGGGAGAGAAAGGAGAAAAACCAGAGATAATCGCGACCCGATTGCGATCGCGTTCTCTTATCGGATCGCCTTTGCGACGGTGGTGATTGGAGGGATCGCGAGAAGACTCGTCGCATCCTTGTCTATCGCTGCGCCAATATCGGGTATTCTCGTACAGGTGTACGTGCACCACACGGTTTTTCACGCACACCACACGACTGGGATTCCAGGATCTCCGTCGGGTTCTCCGTGACGGAAACCAAGCGCGTCCAAATTAGGGAGGAGGTCCTCCGGGAGAGATCACGCGCGAAACCAGGAGAGAAAATTCCGATGGTTCTCTCCGGCAAAAATTGAAATCGGGCATCGTTTGATTTTCCAGGATGAACCGCGCAGTACGCGACGAAGAAAATTCTTCGGCAAATAAGGCTCGTCGGCTTTGTTACGCGTGTACGTGTACGGAATTCGATAAGGGTTTTTGTAAAAATGCCGGTAAAATGATGTAACGCCGAAGGTAAAAATAAAGCGTGGAAAAAAAATCCTAGATAAAAATCCTGTATCTGTGAATCTGAAAGAAATATCCATTATCGTAGTGTGTGAAATTCAATGGCGATGTAAGCGCGTGCTCGTTCTTTCTTCCCGCGCGTATATAAGAGAAATTGTTCGCCGAGCATTTCTGAAAATTGATTGTGCGCAAACACTGATTTCGGGAGATCGAGTTTTTCCTCCTTTCTTTTCCTTTTTTTTTTTTTTTCTTTTTTCCTTTTTCTTTTTGCTCGAGAGTCTCCTGGTATCGAGAAGAATGTGAAATTTATTTGCAGAAAAGCACGATGATTGTTCATACCTCGGGCAAATTGAATCTTTGCTAGAAACGGAATAAAAACATCGTCGAATCATTCGCACCACTCGTGTTATTTTAAACGCGTGTACTGCACCACACTCCCGTTATCTTTCTATTAACATTGGTCAAAACTTCCAAGCAAACAAAATATTGAAATAGATAAGTGTGAGCACACACGCTAAAGGTACTTTGTGCATGTTGTTCGAATGCAACGAAGCCAATATCCTTCGTTTCTTATGGCATTGAAATTATTTCTTATCGCGATCGATATTGGAAGAAAGAAATGGAGAAAGGAAGGAAGGAAGGAAGGAAGGAAGGAAGAGAGAGAAAAAGGAAGAAAGGAAGAAAAGAAGACAGGGAGGACCAATGGGTAAACTCAATAATTAAAAAAAGTCTCTAAAATAATTTGAAACGAGTGGACGAACGGACGAACGAATGAAACGAAGGAAACTTTTTGTTTAATCGGAGAGAGAATTAATGTTTTTTTAATCATAATTTTCCATATCTTCTTCACTCAGCGATATATATCAGGAAGCAAACAAAAGATAACAAGATACAAGTTTAGATCATAGGCATATAAACAAATACTTGTCGTTAATCGTACAATCCTTCACGCGAAGGTCCTTCCGGAATTTGAGGAAATTTAGGAAATTCTCTCTTTCGAGACGTTCTCTTCTCAGCGACCGTCCTCAAAATTTGTTTACAGAAACTCGAAACTGTCGAGTTCGAAGGGACGTCGCGCGTCCCCTTCCGATGGAAAATTGGTCGGCGCGCGACGACCGAGGGTTCCAGTTTTTCACTTTTTCGACCGCAGTAGTTGCCCATGAATGATCTTGCCGGTGTTTATCGTAACTTGAAAATTTTTCTCTCAATCCGTAGAGATAAGTACGATTGGTGATAAAAGGGGGAAGATAGTGGCAGTCGTGATATAGGTTGTTCCCAATGCTATTCGTCCATTCGACTCCCTTCGGTCGGCCATCTTAAATCCAAATGAGCTTCCTACCCTTCTCGGAGCAACTTCCGCGTACGTTAAAGCCCAAGTATCTCCCTACGAGAGTGGAGGTTCCTCGCGTGTGAGATCCATCGGGAGTTTTTCTCCGGGCCCAGGGAAATCCAAGGACGCGAGATGGAAGGCACAGGGATGATCAGCGGTGCTCCGGCTCACCAGGATAGCAAGAAACTCTGGCAGTACCTATCCGCGTCTTCCGGTATTTTACCTTTCATCCAACCATCTCGCAACAACACCCCCGATAGTCATCGCTCTCGATTCTTCTCTTTCGATTTTTCCAATGGACGACGAAACCGTCGCACGCTCTCGCCCAGCGTTCGACGACCTTCGCCTATCGAAATCGCCTAATCCGTCGTCACGCCGCTAATTACGCGTCGAGCAAGTATTTTTACTTATCGACGTTTCGCATCCGATTGAGATTAAAGCCGATCGTTTATCGCGCCATTGGAACACGTTTCTCCGCAGTGATCCACCGACACCCGCGCGTCGCGTACAAATCGCCGAAATTTTCCCGCCAAAAAGTGGCAGTGAGGCTGCTGGAGAGCCAGAGCTTAAAGACCTCGCTGACTTCCGCTGCGAAAGCTCATCATCGGCGACGCAGGTACTTGGAAATGAGAATGATTAACACGAAATTGAATTTTAGCGTGCTTCCTGACCATCGGCGTAGGCACGGCATTGGCGTGGACGGCGCCGGTTCTTCCGAGATTGGAGAGAGAAGACTCTTGGCTTCCGGTGAGCAAAGAAGAGGGGTCATGGGTCAGCTCGCTGTTGGCGATAGGAGCGATCCTGGGTGCGATACCAGCGGGTGCCACGGCCGACTGGCTGGGCCGGAAGAAGGCCCTGCTGCTCCTCGCCGCACCCTTCCTCGCGTCCTGGCTCCTGGTGGCCTTGGCGCCGAACGTCTGGCTGCTGTACACCGGCAGAACCGTCGTCGGCATCGGGGTCGGAGCCTCCTGCGTTATCGTACCGACTTACGTCTCCGAGATTGCCGAGACCTCCACGCGGGGCACCCTGGGTGCGCTTTTCCAGCTCTTCCTGACGATCGGCATCGTCCTGGCCTTCGTCGTAGGCGCGGTCCTCAACTACACGGGGTTGGCGGTGGTCTGCGCCGCCGTTGAGGTCCTCTTCCTCGTGTCCTTCGCTTGGATGCCCGAGTCACCGGTCTGGTTGATAGTACGTGTCTCCCGCTGCTTCTTCCATTTTCTCGAGCTTTGGAACAGAAGTATACCCAAGTACCTGATGGTTTCTCGCTGAAATACGAGAATGGAATTTTTTTTCTTTTTTTTTTCTTTCTTTTTTTCCGGGGTGAGACGCAGAGGGTGGAAGCCGCGCGATTCTCTCCTGTAGCAGGTGTTTTGCTTCAGGGTCAGGGCAAGAGGCGAGAGGCCGCTGATGCTCTGAAAACTCTGAGGGGGGACGCCTATGACCCGGAAATGGAATTATCCGAGATGCAAAAGGCGGCGGAGGAAGCGGCTGGGGCCTCCACGTCGATTTTCCAGCTGCTGCGGTCGAAGGGCACTCAGGCGGCCCTTTTGGCTTCCCTGGGTTGCATGAGCTTCCAGCAGCTATCCGGGGTGAACGCTGTGATATTTTACACTTTCACGATATTCCAAGCTGCCGGTAGCTCCTTGCCTGCGGACGTTGCATCCATCGTTGTTGCGTTGGTTCAGGTACGTGTGATGAAACGAAGGACGATGGCACGCGTTTTTGGAGTAGCGCGAAGAAGGAGAGTAAAAGATCTCGTTCGTTTTTCGTAATTCAGAATTTATTCCGTGTGCATGTAGAAACATTACAAAAATACAAAATTAATTGAAAAACTAGCGCACTCGTGTTTGGATTGTTACCTTTGATTTCACGATACAATTGAACGTACTTTGTGCTTTCTATGGACGACCTTGAAAGAAAAACTTGCGTGAAAGCCACGGATGAGAAAGAGTCGATTCAAGTAGGACATATTCTCCTTTTCACCAACAAAATTCTATTAAGGATAGAATCTAAAACTTAATGTGCCGTAGTAATACTAGATCGATATAAACGTACATGAGTTCGTATATAATCAATTATAAAAAAATATCATGAAAGTATAATGAGAAAAATAGCGAAACCTACAGATCATTAAAGTAATGTAATTATGAGGAAAATTATATTTAACAAGAGCGTGCGCGCGCGCGCGCGTGTGTGTGTGTATGTATTGTACGTTGATTTTATAGGAGTAACATAATTGCTTTTTATTTATAGATGATAATGGCAGTGGTTGCAGCGCTAATTGTGGATAGAGCAGGAAGAAAACCACTTCTCATGTTTTCATCTGGTGTAATGTCAGTTAGCCTAATAGTCCTAGGATACTATTTTCATTTGAAAAATAAGGATAGCGAGGGCGTTAGCTCATTAGGCTGGTTGCCACTAACGTCATTAACATTTTTCATGATTGCATTTTCTGTTGGGTAGGCACTTGCTTAATTCGCATATCTTAATTCCTAATTAATTTTTAATCTTAACCCCTTGCTTTAATATAAACCATCATTATCAATATATAACCGTATTATTCTTTCTCTTAAAAAAATTATAAATATAAATAATTAAAGTCCACTAATTTTTTGCATTTTGATGCAAAATTTAGTTAAACTAATAGCTTTAAAATAAGGGGTTAAACTACAAAAAATAATGTAAATTAACTTAATATTTTATTCCACTAGTACTAATTTAGCCAAAACATCACAGAGTACAGTTTTTGGGTCTTGTCTTAAATGCATCTTTATTTTATTAATATAAAAGGGTGTAATATATATAGTTATACGATCATATATATCAAATATTTGATTAAAATTAAGCAGTTAATTATAAATTAGACCCAGTACTTTGGATGTTAGGTTCCAGAAAGCTTAAACAAAGTATAAAAGATTTAAATTAAGGCTCGATTTATAATGTTCTCTTACAAACTAGTCTATTATAAAGCCATAGCTCAACTATAACATCACAGAGTATAAGTTTGGGGCTTACTTAATTATTTTAATTAAAAAATAAGTTATATATGGATAAAATGATATAATATAAGATTATTCATTTATAATCTTATAAATTAATATTTTAATATATGAAATATTTACTTGAAATTAAATGTTTCTTTATAGATTAGGTCCAGTACCATGGATGTTAATGGGAGAGCTTTTTACAGCGGAAACGAAAGCAGTAGCTTCTGGTTTAGCTGTGATGATAAATTGGTTTCTGGTTTTCCTTGTAACCAAAACATTCCCTTCGATGCAAGAGCAATTGGGAATTGCTGGAGCTTTTTGGATTTTTGCTGCGATAATGGCAGGTGCCACGTTTTTCACATTTTTCCTCGTGCCGGAAACAAAAGGAAAGACGCTTCAACAAATTCAAGATGAACTTAATGGCAAAGTTCCAGATGGGAAGCCAGTTTAGAAAAACAGTTTTATCGCGTGTATCAACTTTCCAATGAAAAACAAAAAAATCCATATATTCTGTGTGTCAAACGTTAAAAAATATTAAGTCTATCATAAATTAAGATTTTTCATTAACGTTTCACAGATAACGCAATAAGTACACTGGCGCTTAAGTTGATTACTCCATAATGATCGAAGCATTATAATTCATGAGATCTACACTTCTTTTTTAATACTTTTTTTTTTTTTTAAGTTATTAGGTGTATATACATATATATATATATATATGTATATATATACAAGTATAATAATAGAAATTTTGTTTGAAAAATACAAAATATCTTCGTCACATAGATGCTTTCTTAAGCAACAATTGTTTACTTTCATTATACCCCCTTAAACTTTACAAATGTTTACAGCGATCAACAATTTTATCTTCAAAAATTAATGAAAAATCATATGAATGAAATTTACATCTATCGTGAAAATATAATTTACATGAAGAAGTGCACTTCGAGTATCAATATGTATAAATGATTGTTCGTATAATATTGTGTTTGTTTGTTAAAAATTTCTTTCTTTTTATCATCATACTGGCAACTTGCTGATTTATTCAGTATATTTAAAGCTAATACTTTTATTCCTACAATCTAAGAAACGCCAAACGAAAGTGAATCCATGAATGAAATTAAACGCGAAAATCACAAAATAGCTTCATGATATAATAATATATTATTAAGTCTTTTTTACTGATTAAATCTTTAGCAATCTGTTATCGTACATGAAAATCGTTTTACCAATATCCGTCGTATTTATAGGTTTGTATCTTCGACTGCTTAATTTATGAATGAAATTTGTAGTTTCTGCCTCACTAGGATGGGGACTCCAACGAATAGACAGTACTGAAATTTTTATGATGTCCCAAGGTATAGTGTCCAGCACCTATTAAATATACACGCGTCATATTAATAATAATAAAGAACCCTGGGATCACATAAATGAAATATCATTTACCCTATTTATGGAAATTTACGAACCTGTCCGTCCTGTGCGTCGGGACTATCCAAGCTTAAATAATCTAATGTTGTTGTATTATATGCTAGTAGTATACTGTATAATGGAAAACATTTTAATCTTGTAGGCGTTAAGCTTTCATCCGCCGGAGCAAGACTATTTGGTCCTTCTTCCAATTTTGTCATTTTAACCTCGGGTTCCTGATGATAAGTAATCTGTAATATTTTAATATAGTTAGATTGAGATTTTTCCACGCTGCGTGCTTAGAGATTTACGTTTTATATTTTTACTTAATTTTAAAATATTTCTCACCTCTTTGGTGTCTCTATCCGTACTAAGGCATGCATGGAGTACTCGAGTTTTTATATTTCTGCTACTTTTACTGGCCTCAAAATAACTTTTAGGATCAGTCATTATCATAATACCCCTCCAGCCAAGATTTGACTCCAACCAAGCCGTGGTTGAAGCACCTCCTGCCTATTGAATAAATATTATATAATTTGTTTGTACACCAATTTCTTTTAATAAAATAATATTTAACCGTATCGAAACATCTCTCTTACTCGATTAATATATTCCACATATAAACCATCTCGCTTATTCTTTAAAATACTCGAAATATATTGTTCTTCCAGTGTTTGTGTAGCATTCAGCGGTTCTTGCTGCGTAGTTGGTTTCAAATGCATTTCGCGAATATATTTAGCCAAAAGAGGATTATCCATAGATATATTATCGAGAACATAGTCCTTAGTCATATTTACATCGAAAGCTTGTCTTCTGCAAGAATAAAAAAAACCGTATTGAATATCGTGTGTTGCCTAAAAAATACTTGATTAATTGTAAAACCTCCATTTGTCGAGTGATACCTTGAAAAAGAATGATTGGTAAATTGCTATAATTAAAATCGTTTTTAAAACAATATAACTTGAAAATTAAACTAAATTTTGATTCAAAAATTACCGACGGCGCAATTATACTTGATAAAATACGAAAGAAGACTTGCCTCAAAGCAACAGCTTCGCTCCAAACTAACAATAAAGCCATAGCAGTGGAAAATGCAGCAAGAAAAGCTAAACAAGGGGCCACCCTTCGCCATGATGTCTTCTTGTAATTAAATAATGGAGAACTAGACACTGTATTTATTGCAGGTTGGGCTTTATTTGGCTGAGAACCTGGAGGAGTCAATCTGCAAAAAAATGACATATTTACTTTTTTGCCATTCTTACATTAAATAAGCATGCAGGGAATTCTTAAAAAATCAACGACGCATAAAAGCACAGAAGAATTTTTAATTCGAATGCTTATCAAATAAGGTATAAATATAAAGATATCGGAAAAATATTGTTTGCGTGCTTTTAATAATTCGTTTAGAAATTCCTCCGTGATCGCACACATATACATGTATGAAAAAAAATCAATTTAACACCTTTACTATTATTATTGTTTAAAAAGACCTATACCCTTAAATATCCTTTGTAGAATACAATAACATTAAAATAGAACGTGCTAAACTATTCTGCAAGATTAAAAAAATGTTTATTACTGTCCACGCGCTATCTTTATGAAAAATAATAGAGAAAAGCTAAAGGCATTAAATCAGATGTTCTTTCGAACATTAATCTTAAATGAAAAATTGACAAATTGAAAATCTTGTGGAGAGAGAAAAGAGAAATGTGCGTTAAATGTCACATACGCGTGCATAACATACACATATACACATACACACACAAAAGGAATAAAATAATTACCCTCGAGCTGTGGTTATTTTGGATGATCGGTTTTCCATATTGTGCACTTTATGCTGGTTAAACGTGGTAAATACCATTTGTTCGACTCGTGTATAAGACAAAGTAAGAGAAAATATCAATGAACTTATATCTCATTAACGTAAGTAGCTTCGCGTCTACTACGCGTTGGTAGCCAAATGACACTTAGCCGAATGTGTTTGACTTGTTGATTATAGCGTTAATCCCTGTCCTTTTTCTTTTTCTTTAACTTTTAGGTCGTTCATACGTCGACGCTATACTCTCAACAGTCTATTCGACAACAAAAGATACTCGATAAACCGCGACGTTATCCGTTAGAAAATACTCCAAAATACACAAATCAGAAGATATATTTTTTCTATCAAATTTATTACTTTGCTCCGGTATTATATTTCACGTGTTTTTCTTTATGCATAACATAAACACACAAATGTCCATCTCTTTATAGATATATTTTTCATCAAGAATAAATTCCATCAACGACCCAACCGTAAGCAAAGTGAAAGGCACAAATTTTTATGAAAAACATATATATGTATATATACACACATATGCGTATTCTTATACACGCACAAACAATATATATGTCTATATATATATATATATATTTCAAAGGAGTTTTAATTTTTTAGCCGCTAACGATGAAAAGTAATTAATGCATATCGGATGTGAGGCAACGATGTACAAGAAAAGGTGATGCCAAGTTAACAAAGTTTCTCAATTCGCATGGTCTTTGCCGATCAGGTAGAGCTCGCATTCGCACCGAAATTGACAAATATCGATCCTTATTCGGCAAGCGTGTAATATAACTCAGCTTAGAATACAAGACTGTCACCGAATGACTGTGCCGAGAACTGAGAAGACACGCAAGTGTTGGAGAGATGAGCAACACATCCGAACGCTGAAAGTTTTCCTGCGTTCTTACACTTTTACGCTTAGCACAACTGCGATAAGTCTTCTTCGTCGTGTTTCTCTTTGTTTTTCTCTATTGTCTTCCGGTGTTTTCGGTAACTTTGCCGAGAGACGCCGCTTAGAAACGCAAGAATATCCGTGCGCTTACTACGAAATATACACAAAATCCAAAAGTAGACTGGGGAAATACAGTTGCACTAGAATGAAATTGTCTCCGTCGCTGCTTCCTTCCTAACGTGTTTCACTTGGCCCTTTGTTTCTCCGTAATCTTCCTTGCGAACTTAAAAAGTGTTCCTGGTAAGGTTTGGTGGGAGGGAAGAGAAATACGTGGTGCGAGATACAAAGGGTCAAAGGCTAACGTTATGGAGTAAACTACATGTCTTAGCGTCCAGCCGGCGGCCGTAAGACTGGCGAGCTCTGCCAAGCTGTGTCGAGTTGAACCTTGAGAGCATACAGTGGTGAATTCCCTCCCTGTACCCTCTCTCCAGGTTCCAGATATTCCAGCACCTGGAAAGCTGGAATGCTCGACTGTTACCGAGCATACAATGCCTTCTGTAACAGCGCGTTCCTTCTTTGATCGCTCTTTTTCTCTCTCACGCACATTCTCTCTCTCTTTCTCTTTCCATTCCCTTTAATTCATAAGCACGTACTCGGTTACTCTTTTTGTCAACAAAGTCACGGTAGTCACGTTTAGGATGCCGCACTGTTTCCTTGCATGCTTGAATATCTTTGGTCGTTTGTCTTCTTTACTTCCTTCCTTCCTTCCTTGCTTTACATCTATATACCTTCTCTTCCTTTCGTCCAGGTAGACTCAGTCATTCTCAATATTGAATTTTTCCTCGTCCTCTCTTCTCTCCTCTTCTCTTTTCTGCTATGCCGCAATCCTTTCTCTATGTGTATATCATGCGCATTTTATACACACGAAACAAATATCGTGGGTGGATTAACAATGCAAGCTCATTAAAAGTATTGATCGTTACAGGCTTAGCGGTTAGAACCAGGATACTTACTCTATTTGCTTAATGCACTAAAATAAGACCTTTTTAGACCTTACTAGCGATAACGAAAAATCCCTTCCTGCTTTGCAGTTGTACATTTGTGAAACGATGAACATTCGCCTATGAATGTTTGATTATTTTTATTATTTATAAGAATCGACGCTTTCCTTTATATGCATTTTTCAAGTTTCTCTCAATTTATTCAAGATCACGATCATCGATGAAGATATTCGATAAATATTTACGCAGCTTTTCTGACTGATGCAGCTGGCAAAGGGTCACTGCAAGTTTCATTTCAAGGAGGCTGTATGTATACACATGCGGGCACTTATTTTTTGCAGGTGCACTTAAAGTAGTACGACGACGATATTGCCTAAAAGAAGAGATGATTTTTGAAAGAAATTTTAATACACTTGATTAAAATAGCAGCTTTGCTAATGTAGAATACGTTTTAGGACTTATTGATGCTCTCTCTCTCTCTCTCTCTCTCTCTCTCTCTCTCTTTCTCTCCTTCTCTTTCATATTATTGACGGTAGAGATTATTGAATATTATTTTTAAATATACACAATTGACGTGTAAGATAATTATTATTGTTTATCACCTTTAAAGTTTAGGTTAGCGGTTTTTCGAGATGAGTCAAATTCTACGTATAATTCTTCGTTTTCTTTCATGTATTTTTACAGGACATTTTGTATATACGCTTTTTCTATAAATGTGTATCCATGTATTCCATGTTATTCTATTAATACGCACGTAGATATATGCTTTCTGTCCTCATTTTAAATGTGATTTAATACTGAATTTTCTTTTAATAACAGGATTTTTCATGGCATTCGGCATTATTATCATGGAAAATTCTTTATGTAAAATAATAATAGTATTCTTGAATAAAAAATATATATATATATATATAGATTTATGTTAATGTAGCCTGGAATTGTAATACAGTACAAATATTCGCAGTGTTAATTTTGGATGTGGCGACAGTACGGACAGAAACCTATGTATACAAAAATAACAGTGATGAGAATGCATTTCTATTTTGTCATCTTGTTGCATATCTCTCTTACCTGTAATTAATGATACAAGTAGGTATAAAATGGCGACTGCCTTTGCAGATTTCTTTATTACTTGACATTAATTTGCGAATTTACTACATTTTAAGCACAAAGGATTTATCGTGATGCAGTCAATAACACATGACATTTTTTGTAAAATTATATAATAGTTATTTATACCAGTTATTATACTACAGACATGATTGCAAAAGTAAAAGTGAATAATACTATGCAAATTATCATATCAATGTGTGATTGAATTAATCAAGAAAACGTTACTGTAAATGTCAAGAAATACATAACTGTAAATTTTATGGTAATAGCAAATTTATGATTGATCTGTTATTTTTTAATATACATAAGTGATAAGGAATACTTTTCTGCTTGTTTCGTTATCTTCATGAATTAATAACCTTTATTAGTACTTTACATTTTAATAACTTTTAAGTTATAAACAATGTTTTGACATGGACTGTCAATAATCTTTAAAAAAAAAATAACTATTTTAGTTTTACAAATACTAACCTGTGTCACATTGTTAACCACATTGAAGTATGATTTGCAACATAGTCATAATTAGACAATATAAAAATTGATTTATTTATAAATATCACCAAGTAAAATAGTGTTTTGTTAAAACAAGTATTGAATTGGAACAAGATAGTTCTACGACAGTATAAAATGATTAAAATATCATAGATACCGATCAATTAATTGTCATGAAATGAACAACTTTATATTTAATTTAGCTGCAGACTGTTGCCTTATAGATAAGAACGAATATGGCTGAAACTACTTTAAAAGAGGAGTATCCACTACACAAATGCATTTTTCAAGGAGACGTAAAAACGCTCAGTTCACTTATCAGAACGCATGATATTTCTGAAAAAGATAAGCAAGGTACGCATATTTATATATATATATATATTTATAAATGTTTATTTATTGTATATCAAATTATGTGTGTTTATTAAAAGGCTTTAATCAATTAAAATAAGTAAATATTTAAATTTGATTTTTCTTTAGGGAACACGCCTTTACACTTAGCTGTAATGTTAGGAAGAAAAGGTAATTATTCTTTTTATTTAAAATGAATAAAATGCATTTCCTAATATTTATTTCCTCAATAACTTTATAGAGTGTATTCAATTGTTACTTGCACATGGTGCGCCTCTTAAAGTAAGAAACCTTGCTGGATGGAGTCCTTTGGCGGAAGCTGTGAGTTATGGAGACAGACAAACCAGTTAGTATTTTATGCAGATTAATGTATCAGATAATCATATTTTTATTGTTAAATGTAATTGCTTAAAACTTGATTTTGTAGTATCATCATTAGTAAGAAAAATGAAGCAAAAAGGTACAGAACGTATGGATAAGAGAAGACCAAAGCTGATAGCTGCGTTAAAAGGAATGGGTGATTTTTCTATGGAACTGAAGTGGGATTTTCATAGTTGGGGTATTTACTTATTTTTTAAAATAAGCCAATTTTATTATGAATCTCTTTTTTATTAAACATTTGTATTTCTCGTCTAGTGCCCTTAGTTTCTAGAATACTTCCATCGGATATATGCAAAATACATAAGTGCGGAGCTTCAATTAGAATGGATACAACACTCGTAGATTTTAATGATATGAGATGGGAGCGAGGAGACATATCTTTTATATTTAATGGTGATCTAAAACCCTGTGAATCACTTATTGTACTGGACAATAGAGCTAAGATATATCAGAAAGTTAGACGAGAGGTTAATATGTGATTTTTAATTCAGTGTTAAATTATGTATAAAGGTATAAAGTTAATTTTATTGTTTTTGAAAAATGTGAAAATTGTTTTTGTGACTTTAGGAGACTGAACTTGATATAGAAGATGAAGTTGATATGCTTATGTCCACTGATAATATGACAGCGCAAATGTCAACCAAGGGTATAACATTTTCGAGAGCGCAGTCTGGATGGATTTTTAAAGAAGATAGAACGGTAAGGCTATATATATCTTTTGTGTATTACTCATTTAATGAAACCTGGCGATTCTTATTAAATACTAAACTTGAATTATTATAGGAAATGGTAGGACCTTTCCATGCAGATTTTTATCAAATTAATGGAATCGTATTAGAAAGTAAGAAACGTCGTGAACACTTGAGCGAAGAAGATATTCAGAAAAATAAGGCTATCACAGATTCTTTGACAAAAGGTAATTCTCAAGGTCTTACGAATGGAGAGGTAAGTCAAGCAAAAGCGAATTTATTACAATGTTTTAATCAGGAATAAAATTCTTTTCAATAACATTTAAAAATCTTTGTTTACAGCCACCGGTAAGGAGAACTTCGTTAAATCCGCCACCAGAATCAAATATAACGTGGGAGGAATACATAGCAGCACCACCCGGTGAAAGCCCTCTTTTGGGACGAGACATCGTGTATAAAGAAAGTAATAAATCTTTTAAAGCAACTGTTGCAATGAGCTTAGACTTTCCATTGTCAGTTGAAATGTTACTCAATGTTTTGGAAGTTACCGCTCCGTTTAAGCATATGAGTAAATTGAGACAATTTGTGAAAATGAAGCTACCGCCTGGATTTCCCGTTAAGATCGATATACCAATATTACCTACGGTTACGGCGAAGATAACATTTCAAAAGTTTGAATTTCGGAATGACATAAAACCAGAATTATTTCAAGTACCGTCAGACTACTTTGAAGATCCTACGCGGTAAGTGTACTTAATGTTGTTCTTCAGAAGAAGGTAAAAACTTGTAGTCTAAGAAACGGTTTTAAATAGAAATTAGATCGAAGAGAGATTAATATTTACTCGTGACTTTGGCTCCCATCGATAAGGCTCGAGGTAATTTGATATTTTTATAATTTACCTCATGGCTAGCTCGGTAGCTTTTGATGAACATAAAAGTGGATAAACTTTATTAGAGATAGATTGAAAAGGAACAAGAAAAATAATTTTGTACTATGACGTAAACTGGGGATCTATTATTCATTTGAAAGAGGAGGAAAAACTTTGACTCGTTAAAATTCAGTGAGATTTCGCGATTTCTTGAGGAATCAAATCAACGCTGTTTCATAACTGACTCAAGATATGGTAGAATTAAGTTGTAAGGATGCCTACTTCCTTCAGGCGTGCCAGTATCTAATATAGAGTCACAGTAGCACTGCTCTTAAGCTACAGGAATGCTGGCGAAAAAGAAGGGTTCCAACGAAGAAGAAAGCGGAAGAACCGAAATGCCAAGTCTACTGCTCGACCAAATGGGTTTCCCAGATCACAGGACAGATTAGAGGACTAATCAAGGCAAACATACTACCAAAGGTTTGTTAAATGTTAAAGAGTGTAAAATGTCCTTCCTTTTTAAATTTATGGTGTCCAAGTTAGATAGTACACCTTGTCAGAAAGGAAATAACGATACAGTGACAGTCTTTCTTATGATACTTTTAATGTAAATAGTCTTTACTATTTCACTTGTTTACTTTTCGGTAGCTTCCGAGCTAGCCAAAGAAAATGTTCATTGAAAGCATTTATATACTTTGCATATGGTCCAAAAGATATATCCATATTAAGATGGATGAGAAAAAATAATACCAAAAAAGGCATCTACATTTTGTTTATCAAATTTTCAGATTCAAGTGTTTCAATTACAAATATATTTAACACACACGTATATATATTAAAGTTTTTTTTGAAGTAAAATGAAACTTTTATGTAGTTATATATACAGGGTGTTGACAAATATCGCACTTCCTTTTAAGGGGCTTACTCCCAAGTGTAAATCGGATCGAAAAGTTCTTTACCACTCTCCGATACGAAGCTTAGTTTTTGTATGTGAGAGATATATTAACATCTTATAATTATTAATTATATTAACACCTTACCTACGGGGCCATAACGTTAGTTTTCTACCGCTGAGATGGGAAGAAAATATATATGTGCTTATTTCTTTTTACTTTATTATGACGCCTAACGGTGTCATCCGTAACAGATAACAGTATTCAATTTGACGCCGTATGGCGTCATCCGTAGTTAAGGTGTTAATAGTTAAAAAGAGGAAGACAGCTGAATGAAGAGAGACAGACAAAAGACAGTGTAGTGGTAGATCTCGCTTCAACTGTCCGTCCGTCTCTATTCATCTAATAGTAATATTTATTGTTGAATAATTTAAAAACTAAACTACGGATCAAATAGTGGAAAAAGAATTTTCAACTCGACTTATCTGTAGGAGTAACCCCTTTGAAGGAAATGTAGCAATTTTGCAACACCCTGTATATAGTATATATTTTAGAAATTGTGTGTAAAATTTTGTTTCAACTAAATAATTTTATTTCATACCTTGACGTATATTTTGATATTAAAATTTAAATTTAAATGAAAATTTAAATTTAAATTGTGCTGAACATTTCAGGGATTATGGTGCATATTTGACAATGATGATGGTTCTGCATACTTTGTCAGCTACTTAAGCATAGGAATATCCAAGTAACAGAAAATTAATAGAATACAATTAATAAAGATTGTATTCATTGGTAATAGTTGATCTATTTTCAAATGAATGATAAAATTTATTTTTATAATGAATAATTATATGCTAAAAATCGAATTAAACGAACTAAATTATTATACGAATAAAAATATAATTGAATGAAGTAATATGTTAAATCCAAAAAAAGAATATTCTTAATACTCTTAATAAGCAATTTTTAACACACAGAGACTTTTTTAATAAAATATATTGATCCGATATTGTTGTTTTTTTCTAAATTCTAAATTTTAAAGATATACCTCTCAATGGTACTAATGGCTTCATATTTTAGTAACAAGTCAATAATTATTGCCTGCCTAATGCAAGTAATTTATTTGATTCATACTTACATGGATATTCATTATTACAAGAATGTATTTATGTATCAGAATCATGCTTTGATGCAAAAGAAATATTAACAAGAAGATGTTACGGTGTAACTTTATGTTAAGAAGTTCCCTTTTATCTCCTTAAGAGATTCAATATAAAAGTTTATTGTTATTTAAACACGTATGCAAATTATCTATGAAATTAATTTACTTGTCATTTGCAGTCCTGTTTATTAAATTTTAACCATTAGATGACCGTGAAAACACCAAAGTTATGCCGTAACGTTAAGTTATGTTTAAACGTCAAAGAACAACAGTACTTATTTGGTCCTTAAGTGGTTCATTAATACTATATAATAACAAATTTTATTAACAATTAATGCCCAAACCTATGAGAACTAATAGTTAGCTCTTAACTTCCAGATTCCCAGACTTATGACGCTTGGAGGTTTGTAACATTAATCGAGGTCAATTACCGAATCAGTTCGGGAATACTTTCTTTATTAAAAGAGAAATTAACTTCCAAATTTCTCTTTCCTATCAGCCTTGGGAGAATCTATTCGATTCATTATATACTGTTCATATAATAATAATAATACCAAACCGTCATAAGCGAATGGTGTCGAATATCTGGGCGAAAGGGTTGCTGCTGGGATGGGGAGGGGAGATAAAATACTTTCTTTTTTTTAAATAAATCTACGTAACACAGAGATGTGAATTTCAACTGGCACAAAAATGCTTGCTTCATAAACATTACTTTACATCACAAACTTGATATAAAATTGTAGAGAAATTTAAGAGAAATCAATCAATCAATCAATGAGAATTAGATGTGTGATTATCAGAGGCTACCTTGATATACTCTGTTGTATCTAGACACACGAGAGTCAGTCATAGTACATATGTTATTTATATAATGTATTTATCTCACACAAATATTCTACCGAACGTAGCTTTTCTTTCTTCTTATTAATTGAATACATTCTACAGGGGTTTTGCATATGAAGTATTTTTTTGAAACTGCAAATAATAATAAGTGCAAAAAGTTAAAAATCTTGAATATTTTTGGCAATTAATAACGGAGCACGGAGCCGCGACTATCAGAAAAGAATCTCTGAGCCTGTCTTATATCAATATTCCACACTTTTCGCTAAACTAAACACTTAACTGAACTCTGGTCCGATGTGTTAAGATTATACAATTAACTCTAAAGTCATTGATAATACATTTTTCACTGAATATTAACTTTGATAACTAGTGGAATATGAATGGTTGTTTGAAACGTGTTTACTCTAGATTTCGTATACAGTATTAAATAATTGCATTTAAAAGTAGATCGTAGTGCAAAATATTATGTGATATTTCTGTTATAGCGTAGAGGCTGTTTCTGAATGAAGTGCATTCTTAACTCGACCTTAACAATTTTTGCATGATTTGGGATTATAAGATTTCGCTTTTTAGGCATAAATTCCTTTTAACCGTGTTGCAGTTAATTCTGGAATACAATTTCATTGCAGAAGTAGCCGTTTTAATTATCGATGCTAGTTTTAAATGCGACGGACAATTCGAGTCATACGTATAACGTGGCTTTCTTGCATTGCAGCTTAGAGTCTCCTAATAATCTAAAACAATAATGCGTATATTTCTATAGTACTAAGACACATTTAGAAATATTCTGTATCTCATGCATAATATTATTCGATGATTGTGTACGATTATACAATGATGAGTGATATAGCTTCTTTTAGAAAAATAAAAGAACTGGAATTAAACAATCCTATAAAATTTATGACGTTACATTTTGCATTTTCTACGATTTGCAAACCAATTTATAGTCAGGAAGAATGTGATAGCTATTTACTCCTCACTGTATTATTAATTTTAAATTAGTATTGCCAGGTGCGTGTAATTTAAATATAAAAGTTTTGTTAAAATATTTATTGTTTGCTATTATAAAGTTTGATTATTTGTATTTATGTTTTTCGAGATGGATTAATAGTTGAAGAAAATCTGAGATTCTGGTTATCCAAAGAAATAAAGTTTTGAATTTCAGTCTTGTTTGTGTTGGTGGTATTTTTATGTGATTTTCTCATATCCTTCTCCATCTCCTCTCCCCCTCCTCCTCCTTCTCTTCCTCTTCACCCTCCTTCTTACTCCCTGATAATATTACAGTATTCGAAGATAATATTTCTCAAACTCTTGATTCACAATATAAATTTATTGATAGAATTCTATTTGATCAGTATACACAAATTTAATAATATTACTTAAGAGTATTTACGTGTATGAACTTTTATTTTTAACAACAAAATATCTACCAATCAAAAGTTAAGCACATCGCTGTTAATAATTAGAAGAAAATAATTACAGAATTAATTATGGAAAGAAATCCAATAATGAAGCCTGAATATATTGACCTTCTTCGTAAAATTGAGTATTTGTATAATAATCTATAATAAATGTGTGTACATATATGCGTACATATAATGCATTAAATTATGCGGTGAGAAAACAGTCTGACGAAGAAAATTTTTATTTCTTCTTATAGAAGTGATTTATGCATTCCTTTGAGTGTGATAAAGATGAATAAAGGCAATTCGTTAATGATTGAACGTTTAATGAGACTTGCAGGGTCATTTCGATTACCGCAAGTATCAAATCGTATTTTTCTATTTCCGTATATAAAATACTGGCATACTTTCAGACAAGTTTGACTACATTTTACGATACAAGACCCTTGACATTTTCTTAGCCCTTGAAAATTCAATTTAAGGTGAAAAAAAAAAGTAGAAAATACAACGTTATTCATATTTTCGATATAAGGAAAACCCTATGAAACCTTGAATCGTTGAATCAACAGCATTGCCGTGCTAGCAATTAAAGTAAATTTTCCCCTTATTTTTACGAGAAGAATACACGAAGGGCACGATAAATATCTTTGAGGAAACTTTTGTAGTTTTCGAAGTAGGGAACTTGGAGCTTAACGGGTGTCACCCACTCAAAACTGGATGTGACCCAATAGCAAACACATAATATGCTTCTAATAGCACCACACGGACATATTTTCAATGGCAAATTTTCCATTGCAGTATTAATCGGAATTTACGAGCCTCGATAGTTTTCCACACGAGCGATTTTATAATGGAGCTTCTCATTTTATATAATGGAATACAAACTCCGATAAATAATCTATAGAGTCAGATTACCCTAGTAATTTTCTTACCTTTTTTTCCATCAGCATCTTCACCTTAAGACGGGGCAGTGTAGTCTTTTCAATCTGCACTACTATAAAATACATTACTCGATTAAATTTTAAACTTCCTATAAACTGCTGTGACTATACGAATATATTCTTTTACGAAAATTCAATAGGAACGCGCTTCCAATCGACTGGCAATTATTTATACAACAATGATCTTTCTTGCTAAACCAATTTGTACGAACTTACTGGGAAAAGGAAGCCAAAGGAAGGAAGGAAGGAAGGAAGGAAGGAACGAAGAAAAAAAGAAAGAAAGAAAGAGAGAGAGAGAGAGAGAGAAAAAAGAGAAATGTTGAGAATTTATCTCCATAACTGTGGAAAAGAATATAAATTAATTTCCTCCCCCTATCCAATAATATATCTCTTTAAATAAGGGAAGTGTAGCTTTAAACGCAAGTATGTCTGATAAAGCTGTACTGTTACTACTGGCCTGCGGTAAACCTATACAACGGGTTACTACTTTGAAATTCACACATACTGAAAATGAATACTGCACGCTCCCGTTGGTTGCTCGACGATATAAATGTAATAACCATTGATGCTATTATATCTACATCCTGTTTATACTATTTTTTACTAGCACTAAAGATCTTTATCGTTACACACACTCATATGCAAATGATCAATAAGATTTTACATTCACGCACCGTTAACTATATCTGCAAATACGCAGAGAATGGCAGAGCAATCTTTCTCGCCGTACGCCAAACAAACACTCCTTTTCAAGAAAAATGCCGAGAAACCATAAAAATTTTTAGATCCCAACAAAACGCACCTATTGACAAACACCATTCGCATTGCTGCGCGTTCATTGAAAAGAACGAGAAAGATAAATAAGGGAATAATTGCGTCACTCCGCGTGATATATTTTTCCATTGTGGATAGAGCCACGCGTCGCCGTGCATTTGCGGAACTTTTTTTTTTTAATAAAATTTTATTAGTATTAATTATGGTGACATGCAAAAGAGAAAAAAAAAAAAAAACATAATAATCGCATTACGTCAAGACACGTGGTACTCGCACCTGTGGGTAAACCCAGTTGAATCGTCATGAGAATTCTTTTCCCTTTTTCAACCTTATTTTTATAATTGTATTAGCACAAAATATTACGTCACGGTGATATTACGTCAATAGCACTGTCGTGCCCATATTGGCCTTAGACGAAATAAATGAAATCGCTAGAAAACATTCCCTCTCTCTCTCTCTCTCTCTCTCTCTCTCTCTTTCGCTATCTATCTATCTATTCGTCCCACTCTCTTTCCGAGTCTCATAAATTAATTCCTATCATTATATTCCCATTAAAAATCAATGATAGCGCATTTCTGTCCATGTCAATAAACGTCATAGCAGCCTTTGCTCTGGAAGAGGCGATCGAGTTTACTCGAAACTCTTTATTTTGTACTGGTTGTATTATTATCTCGCTAATAAAAAGAATAAGAGTGACGTCACATGCTCACCTTGGCGAGAGTAAGATGATGAGCTCACACACAGCGGGGTGGCCTTAACTGATATTTAATGATACGCGCGACGTATCCCTGTTGTTTCCCTTCAAAAAATGACCCAGTTAACAGGTTGAAATATGGGATGCGCGCAAATGAACAAGAGGAAAGGAAAGTAAAGAGAAGATGGCGGTAACGCTAATGCTAATGCCAACGCTAATGCCAATGCTAATGCCAGTGATAGAGGTGACGGGAGTGCATTGAGATTAAAAAAAAAAAAGATTTCATCCGATTTTCGATTTTTCACGCTCTCCATAGAGGAGACGGGGAAAGAAGGAGCAGCAGCGTACGGTGGGAGTGGAGGGGTGGGGAGGAGGGATAAAAAGAAAGAGCAACCGATGGTGGAAAGCAGCGGAGGGAGAGGGCTGTTGTACGTCGGGGAGGAGCCGTACGAATCTACAACGTAAAAGCGGCTGTTTTCCTCGAGGAGATCGATTTATCGATCACAAATAGCACAGGAAGAAATGGAATAATTCTTTTCTCGGCGCGTACCGACAAAAATCGGAAGGTTCGCGCCAAAGGGCCCTTCTCCATCGCCGTCTCTCCCTCTCTCCGTCCTCGCGGCACCGATTTCTCATCGGTGGAGTGTTTCGATTCTCATTGGAAATCGCAAGGGGCATCATCGGCAAGGGCCTGCTTTATCCGATTATCAGAAAGTAATCGCATTTCCACGAAATCGGAGGAGCCGCTGATCGTTACGCCGTGCCACGAAATCGATACTACATTTCTCTTTTTCCTCGCCACCCCTGCCTTCCCCTCTTCTCTCGTCTCGTCTCCTCTCCTCTCCTCTCCTCTCCTCTCCTCTCCTCTCCTCTCCTCTCATCGCCCTTCTCCTCCTCTCGTACTCTCCCCTATCTTTCGTCCGGCCCTCCGCAAGCTCTGGCTCTTGCTCGCCGTCGCCGTCGTTGTCGCCGTCGCCGACGTCGACGTCGACGTCGACGTCGCTCTCACTTCCGGTGTAATAGCCTGCGAATGGTAATGCGAATGAAATCAGTCGAATGTTTATCAGCCCGGCGCATTAGAAATCCGCGGGTCCCCCAATCTTCGTCCTATCGATTAACGCCGGAGACCTCGCGCACACCTACGGACAAATCATGCACACGTACGCATGCACGCACGCATGCACGCGCGCGCATACACACACGCACACATGCACGCGCGCTAGTTTCTAATAGGAAAAACATTCGGACGACATGTTCTCGATTCGATGAGTCGTGTGTCATGTCCGATTGTGCGTTTCTCTCTCTCTCTCTCTCTCTCTCTCTCTCTCTCTCTCTCTCTTTGCGCGGTGCTTTTGCGTGTAGGGGTGTAAACACGCACACACGTAAGAGGCGCGCGTGCTCCCATGAATACATGCACACACGTATCTATAGCCACACACCAGCCACGCCCAGCGGTCGGTCACTGCAAGCTAATTCACCAGCTGTTCGACCCTAAAATGTTCTTCGCTTTCGTGCTGCTCACCCTACGCCCACCACGTTCTTTTTTTACTCCCACCCCTCATTGTCCGTCTCTCTTTATTTTCTCTTATCCCATTTCCCATTTTCCATTTCCCATTTCCCATTTCCCATTTTTTTACATTCCATCCGACCCTCCCCACCGCATCGCGGTTGCTTTTATACGACGAAGCAACACTTTGTGCTATGGTACGCAATATCAATATTAGCGAGGGGGTGGATGGGGGTGGTTTCTAGCAAAGGAGGGACTCGATCCTCCGGATACGATATGGCTTCGCGCATCCGCCGGCTGGCTAACTTTTATCAATGAAACTTTCGCCCAGGTATTTTTCTCGCGACCAACGTCATGTGCTTTCGAGAAACCCGCTGCAACCCCGCTTCAACCCCCTACTACCCTCTCCGCTCTGTCTCGCTCTAATCTTTTCTCTCTTAACTCCCCTTTAGTTCTTATTCGAGGTTGTACTCGAGGAAAAGCTTTCGTCTGGCGGAATCGTCGCTTTTATTACTTTTTCTCCAGTTTGCCCATTTTCCCCTCGCCACCCTCTTGCGTTTGGTAATTTACATATTTCTTTCATGGATTCTCTCTCCCTCTCTGTCTCGCTCGCTCAAATCGTATTTTTAACTCAAGGACGACTAATGCGTCTCCATTTTAGGAGCAAAGTGTCCGGGAAAGTTCTCGAAAGATCTTTCTCGCTTTTTGCGTCATATATTCTTCAATTTCGCAACACGGCACCTCCAGCCGCGTGTTCCCCCCGTAAATTCTGATCCTGGGCGAACGATGGAAAACAATGTGTAGGGCTTAAATTGACCTTACAGTCCCCGACGCGTCCGGTGCTTTTTCCCGGTCGTGGAATTTCCACGGGAATTAATTGAAATATTTGCGCGAGACGTTCAACACCCTCGAAGGGCGTAGGGCGTGCGTAAAAAAATATTTGCCTTTTATCGGAGATGCGCATTTACACCTTTGACATTTTTCTCGTTCGCGGGAATCCGGTATTTGTGGTCTGATAAGAATCCCTCGTAGAAAAATCGAAGAAAAAGAAGGAGAGACGGAGAGACGGAGAGACGGAGAGAGAGAGAGAGAGAGAGAGAGAGAAATCTATACATAAAAACACCGGTTATCCGATGACTGATTAAGCAAATATTAGAAAGCACACATGTGCGCAAAGGTCCGTGCAAACGCATACGCGTGTACGTACATAGACACGGACGAATAGGGAGAGAGAGAGAGAGAGAGAGAAAGAGGGAGAGCACGAACAAGGAGGTTTCTATTAATAATAGAAAAATAGGAAGAAGAGAAGCAAGGGGTGGGAGAGGTTTGGCAAGCGGAGAGAAGCGCAGCAAGGAAAGCGGGGAAGAAGGCATCGACGTCACATAAAATTATGTAGGGGAGGAGTAAATAAAAAGAGACGGACGTAGAGAGAGGGTGTTGCGGGGGTAGGGGGTAGGGGGTAAGAGAAAGAGAGGGAATGAATTTCTTGGAAGGGCAATAGAACCTCCGCTGTAAGGAAAGCGAATGTCGTCGCTTAGCGGTTGATCTGACGTCACAGTTACAACATTCGCGGCAATCGCCGTCTTGGCATTTGGTCGACGTCGACGTCGGCGTCGGCGTCGGCGTCGGCGTCGGCGTCGGCGACGATCCTCGCCGGCGCCCCGGCTGGAGACGGCCCTGAGTGGGCGAGCGAGCGAGCGAGCGGCCGAATGGCGAGGGTTGCTGAGGGTTGGCGAGGGTTGACGAGGGTTGCGGAGGTGAGGGGTCGCGGGGGTCTCTCACGGATACCAGCAGGGAGTGCTGAATGGGTGGGGGCTTGCTTCGAGGGGGTAGGGGAAGGGTTGTTTGAGCGAGAGTTCGGCTGGCCGAGGTAGTAAAGTCGGAGATGAAGTGGGCGCTCGGAAGTAGTCGGGCTAGGGGATGAAGCGTGGGGGTAGTCGGGGGTGGTGGAGGGCAGATGGGGCCTCTCCAAGTTGGTAAGGTGGATGGAAAGGAAGAGAGAGAGAGAGAGAGAGAGAGAGAGAGAGAGAGAGAGAAAGAGGAGAGACAAGGGAATAAAGAAAGAAAAAAATAAAAAAAAACAAGATAGAAAGAGAGAGAGAGAGAAAGACAGACAGATAGGCAGATTGATAGAAAAGTAGATGGCTGGATGGGTGGATGGATAGATGGATGAATAGGTAAATGGATGAATGGATGGATAGATGAATGCGTGGATGTATAGGATGGTGGGGAGAAGAAGCAGAAGTAGGGGGTTGTAGTGGAGTGGAGTGGAATGGAGTGGAGTGGAGTGAAGCAAAGAGGAGAGGAGAGGAGAGGAGAGGAAAGGAGAGTATGGAAGGAGGATGGAGGAGGAAGAGAAGGGCGGCTGGTGGTGGTGGTGGTAGTAGGGTGTTAGGGTTGCGCGATGTATCAGAGGCGCGAGAGGTGCCGCGCAGCGTGGGAGTTAGTTCTGGTGAGGGCGCCAGCCAGCTCACTCGCTAAACTAACCCACCATCGTCCCAACCCTCCGATCCTCCATCCCCTGACCTCCGACCAACAAAGCAGAAGCAGCAGCAGCAGCAGAAGCGGCAACCACCTCCCGTCGAGTCCTCTCTCCAAGTCGAAACTCGAGAACCCGCGCGAATCGGCCATCTCCGACAACCCCGTAGAGATCGTTCGGATCGAGATCGAGATTGGGCAGACTTCTGCTTCCGCTTCCGCTTCGAAGCTTTCAATTTCGAAGCGAACTCGCGCGACTCGCCGAACTCTCGACTCCAAACTCCAAACTCCGGACCACCGACGCATCGTCTCGCCGTTGTTTCGTTTTATTCTCTCTCGCCTCCGCCTCTCTACCGCTACTCTACTCTACTCTGCTCTTTGCTGCGACTACTACTAACAATAATAATAATAACAACAACAACGTCGTTATCGCTACCACCACCGCTACCGTTACCAGCAACGGCGGTAGCGCAACCACCATCAACCAAAACCACCACCACCATCACCACCATCATCGCCATCGTCATTGCTATCGATACTAGAGCATCGCGATAATCATCGCCATCGTCACTACCCCCCGCCCCCCGCCGGTATTTATCCTCGCCTAAATCATTGCTTTTTCCAGCTTCCTCCTCTGCTTCTTCTCGGCAATTACCGTGGGTGCTTGTGAGTTCGCCGAAGCTCAAATCGAAGGTCGTGGCCGAGGACATCGAGGAGAGTCGGTAGAATTGACGACCGGTCTCTCCCTCCCTCCCGCCCTCTCTCTCTCTCTCTCTCTCTCTCTCCGTTCCTCGCGTTGGGACTCTCTTCGCGTTTTGCCTTCCTCCTAGTTGATTTTCTCCGTTTTCTCCGCGAGGAAACTCGCGGAGAGACGCCGATGCCATCGGCGACGCCTACCCCGACGCTCGTTGACGCTTCAGTCGAGAAGTTGCAAAGTCTCGTTGACCGGAAAGGAAGGAAACGCGCGGAGAGAGAGGGGGAGTTGAAGAACGGGAGAGGTTCGCTAGTTGTATAAAATAGTTGGCTAGAGAGAGAGGGGGGGGGAGGGGAGAGAAAGGGAGAGAGGGAGAGAGGGAGAAAGATTGATAGATAGTAAGAGGAGAAAGAGGGAAAAGAGAGAGAGAGAGAGAGAGAGAGAGAGACATACGTAGATAGAGAGGGAGTCGAGGTTGGAGAGTAGAGGGTGAGAAGAGAAACGATTCCTCGGGTCTCCGAGGGTGTCCCGTCGGCGGCGGCGGGTGGTGGTGCGTGTTAGGAGACACAGACTGTGTTGGTCCGCGCGCGCGATTGATACGGCCGCCGCAGAAGCCGAGAGCCGAGCCAACCGGGAGAAGAAGAGCTTCTCCGAGCGAGCGAGCGGAACACGCCTGGCCAGCCGGACCTGGGGATCCCAGAGTTTTCTCTCTCTCTCCTCCACGTAGCAGAGCCAAGGCGAGGAGCCGCCACGGGAAATTCCGCGAGAGTCCCAACACCCCCGCGACAACCGGAAGAGGCAAACGCTACTACGTAGGAGAGACGCGGAGTGCGCGGAAGACGACGAATCGGACGAAGAGGGGAGAGACGGGGGTGGAAACCGAGACCAAGACCGAGACCGAGACCGAGACCGAGACCGAGACCGAGACCGAGAACGAGACGGAGACGGAGACGAAGACGGAGACGGAGACGGCGACGAGGACAGAGACGGAGATAGATAAATTGATAGATAGGGAGGGAGGGAGGGAGGGAGAGGGGAGTCCAGTGAAAGCGAAGTGGAGGAAGTGACGTAAAGAGATTCGCGCGGTTTCGCCGGAGGATGCCAGTTTATGGCTGCCGCTGGATTATTCAAGTTCAGCCGCGCGCTACGGCCGGGTGTCTGAGAAGTCGCTGAGCGGAAGTTGCGAGGTCGCGCAAGATACCCCCTGGGGATTCTCCGCCGGAGGATAACATCCGCTTCCGCTGGGCGGAACGATTCAGTGCCGCCAGTTTCCTTCGAACATCCGCGCGCGATTGTGCGACGGGGTGGTAGTACGAAGAGGGTTGGAAAGAGAGAAAGAAAAAAAAGAAAGAGAGAGAGAGAGAGAGAGAGAGAGAGTGCATTTGTTTGTTCTTGGTTTCGAGAAGAGTGGACGACGTCGCGAGTCGTGCTGGACAACGGACGTCAACCATCAGGTGGAGTGGCATCGCCGGGGTGGAAGTAGATTGCGCGTTGCAAAAGGCGGTCGTTCATATCCAAATGTCAAACATACGGGAACGGATCGTTGACAATCGCGAACGGGTCAGTGAATAAAGTGCACGGTATCTCGTGGCTGGCTCGCCGCCGGTCTATATCCCGGTAGCGATCGCGAGAAGCGGTGGAGTGGGAGGGAGCGGAGGGTCGAGAGGGGTCGAAGAGAGGAGGAAAACGCGAGAGAGGGTGAGGCGACGCTCGGAGAAACCAGTCGAGAGATTCTAGAAGAAAGAGAAGGAGAGTGCAAGACCGTGGGAGGGTACATCATCGAGGAAGAGGAGAGAAGAGATAGAGCGAAAGAGAGAGAGAGAGAGAGAGAGAGAGGAGTGACGCACACGAGGAGGCGACGGCGTAAGGTCGGAGTCGAGAAAGAGTGCGAAGAGTTTGACTGCTGAAGAGGACGACGGGGTAGTGAAAAGTGCGAGGAAGAGTACAGGATACGAAAGGGAGAGACAGACAGAGTGGACGAGGAAAAGAGTGAAACGGAAGAAAATTGACATTTGTAGAAAAAAGGAGAAAAAAAACAGAAAAAGAAGAAAAGGAGGGAAGGAGGAAAGATAGGAAGAAACAAAGAGAGAAAGAAAGAAAAAAGAAGAAAGGAAGGAAGGAAGGAAGGAAGGAAGGAAGGAAGGAAGGATCGTGTACACTTTGCCTTCTGGTGCCTTCCGGTCTAACGGACAATGTTGCACCGCGGCCTGTAGTATCGAGATCGATTTTATCCGATGCTCTTTCCATCCCTCCTATTTTGGCGAGCTTCACCCTAGTCATTCGACGACAACTCGAGCCGGAGCAGGATTCGAAGAACGAGTCGACGCGGAAGGAACGGGAGGATACTCGTTTCAAAGTCCGCGAAAGAAGGAGAGGGAGAAAAATTACAAAGAGGAGAAATAGAAGAGAAGAGAAGAGAAGAGAATAGAATAGAAGAGAAGACGGAAGAGAGAAGAGAGAAGACGGAAGATAGAAGAGAGAAGACAGAAGACAGAAGACAGAAGATAGAAGAGAGAAGAGAGAAGAAAGGAATAAGAAGGGGGAAAAGATAGAGAAAAGAAGAAACAGTGAGAGTAGCGGCTAGGGAAAAATGAGTGCTAGGAAGCGGGAATAGAGGAAGAGAGAAAGAGGAGTGAAAGGAGAAGGAGGAGCAAGGCGTGGACGGAGAAAGCGCGTGCAAAAGCTTCTGGCTTTTGAGGGTTTCGAGTAGGCAGAGGAGCAAAAACGCGTCTAGGACAGATAAGCAGCAAGTATTTTCATATTAATGCTCCCCCGGCACTGCATCTATTTATCTATCGATAAAACCTGACAGTTGTTATTGGCACCATCTATGTCGTCACCATTTCCACCTTACGAATACGACCACCACCACCACCACCACCACCACCACCACCACCCCACCACCTTTCTCGTGTCTTTGCAACTTTCGAATGGCGATGAATGCGGAATGCTCTGATCTCTAGTTGGCGTTGTCGCACACAACCCCCTTTTTGACAGATATCCGATTTTTCCAATTTTTCAACCCCCGCGTTCGCTACTCGCGTCTCTCCCTCCAGCCGTTGACGCGTCGGCTGTCGAAGCTCCGCTTTCCGGAAGACCGCCGTCCACCCCCTTGCTTTTTCTAGGTATTTCGGAGCACCTGTTGATATCTCGCCTTGCTTGCCTGCCGCTAAGGAGAGTTCCACGGGAATTATTAGCCTACGTCGAGGACCATTGGCGGTTCCGCCAAGTTCCACCAAGTTCCGCGACTTTGTCGGTTTGTCGCAGTCGCGGTCTTAGGCCACGGAAGCTAACGGCGATAGAGCCACCACCACCACCACCATCACCACCACCGTCACCCTCGCCGCTTCCTACTTCCGGTTTAATCGCGCGTGCATTAATCCAATCCGAGCAGATCCTACCTGATCCAATCTGATCCAAACTGATCCAACCTGATCCAATCTAACCCAATCTGACCGTCGAGGGACTCTCTCTCTCTCTCTCTCTCTCTCTCTTTCTCTCGCTCTCTACTCTTTTGAACCTTTTTCCCTTCATTCCTCAACCTTCCTCTCTCTCTCTCTTTCCCCAGGCCCTTCCTCAGCCCCTTTTTCTCTCTCCGGAGGCTCCGTCGCTATTAGCAGCGACCCTAAAGTCTCTCGAGGTTACGTAGGAGGCGCGGAGGAGAATTTATGGGAGCGCCATTGCGCCGCGTCCTCGACGCTCTTGCCGGCCAAGCATCTTGCCGCCGTCGTCGTCGCCGTTGCCACCCCTTCTCTCCCTTTCCTCCCACGCACGGGAAAAGGACGCGCGACCAATTTATCCGCAAGATCAGCTGACTGAACTTGAGGTACCAGTCGCGCTCCGTCTAATTTTCGCACCAGCGGATTCCTTTTGCGTTTTCTCTGGTCCGCGGATCCGACGTTGCACGGAGAGGCCGATGTCAGGACTTCCGCGCGCACGCACCCCCCAGACCCAGCTCCGGCCCCAGCCCCGGCCTCAGCCCCAGCCCCAGCCCCAACCCCAACACCAACCCCAACCCCAACCCCAACCCCTAATCCCCTACCCACGATAATTGCGGTCGACCAGCGAACGCGAGCTGCTGCTTTGGCACTTGAACGCACAATTTTATATCTTGTACTTTCGAGCACCTTTTGCACCCCCGATACTGTTGTATATATTAGAGAAACCACCACCACCACCATTGCCACCGCTGTCGTCATTGCCACCACCAATAGCGTTGCTCACTCTCCGGTCAACCAACCACCCACCCACCGTTACGA